>CAWUFW010011465.1:0-613586 GCA_963921515.1 Calotriton arnoldi
GGGGTCTACAAGCGCCGGATCCGCAACTGCCAGAAGAGGTGGCAGGACCTTCGGGGCTGGACCCGGAGGATTGCACGGGTCCAGCTGAAGCTGTCGCCTCCTCGCAGGAGGGGCGGAACACGGACCCTGACCCCCACATGCTCCAGATCCTGGCGGTGGTGTTTCCAGACCTGGATGGGCAGCTGAAGGCCAGACAGCAGCAAGGAGGGGGTGAGTCAAAGACTGCACTGTGAACTCTGTATTACATGCTTTGTGCCCTCCTCTGGCCTGGTTCAACTGCCACAGTGCAGCAGTCATGTTGTCCAGGAGCCATGTCCCTCTATTGTGCACTGCCCACTCCTCATCTGATACCCAGGTGTGGCCCTTACATTCAGGGAATTGTGTCACTTGGGACTGTGTCCTTGCAGTTTGCTTCACTAAAGGTGGGGGACAGCATCTGTTTCCCTAACTCTGTTGTGGGCATCATGGGTGGGTCCATTGTTCACACAACGCCTGTGTTCGGACATGTAATCTGTGTGTTGCTTTGATATGCGGTCCACTTGCTAAGCTGAGCCACCACATGTGCCTGGGGTATGTGGCACACGCCCATGCAGCGGGTGGGAACAATGTTTGGGCCCCAGGAGTGTGCAGATTACGTGTGTCACACATACATAGCCAGCTATCCACTGTCCAGGGCTCATCCCTCATTCATGTGGGGCAGGACAGTCATGCCTACTCCAGGCCATGCAATGCACTCTGTACTCCCACTCCCGTGTATCAGCTGACACATTGTGCGCAGTGATTTGACCCCTCAGGTGTCTGCCTCTGTGTCAATGTGCTGTGGATTAGTTGCCAGGACTGCTGGGGTGTTTCTTGGTAGGGGCTCAGCATGCCACTGGAGATGTGACCATAGGAGACGATACTTGTGTGTCACATAGGTGTTTGATCAGCTGCCCGTGCAGACTGGGGTATGTGAATGTGAAGTTCAGGCAGCTGTTCCCCATTCACAGCAGATTGTGAGGGGCTCAGGTTCAGAGGGTAGTGTCACAGGTCTCCCATATGTCCAATCGGTATGACCTGGACAGATGAGGGTTAAGATGATGTGTTGTGTGGGGGATGTACATGTGCACTTGTGCAGCTCCAGGACTTGCATTCCCCATGACCTACTATTGTGACACAGTGCAGAGTGTTGTTGTCTGGCTGCCAAGTCATACATCACTGAGACAGTGATGTATGACTTAGCAGTCATGCCTCCGCCATGGCATGTGTCTACTTATTGGTGATCCTGCAGGGGAGTGACATGTGCTACATGCACACCATTGTGGCGATGGCTATCAGGACATGGGTGCATCATGGTGTCTGTCGCTGGTATGCATCACATTCATTTCCTATTTGACTCTGGGCATCCCTTTCATCCGGAAACCTGTACTGACTCAGTGGCAAGAGTTGTGATGTGTGCATGTCCACATGCTACACCGTGTCCTCTGCACTGTCCAACTACTGTGTAGTTGGTGCATGTGTCCACACTGGGGTGTTGCAATCCAACAGACACCAGACAGATGGGTGCAAGGCCATGTGGGATGTGAGTGCCATGGTTGGCATCAGACTGACAATTGGCTTCTCCTGTTCAGTTAGGGCACTTTTAGCAATGTACAACTAATGATGCCAGGGCTTGCTCTGTAATGTGCTGTGCTCACAGTGGTGTGTGCGTTTGGTGCAGGTGACTGATGTCTGTCTGTTTCCCCATTGTTTGCAGATATATCCACGGCCACGGAAGGGGACAGCTCCACGGACCAGGAGGAGCCGGAGAGCCAGACTGGGTCAGCAGCCGAGGAGTGGTCGGAGGGACCCAGTGGCACGGAGGGCGAGGGAGCCACACCGAGGAGTCCTCAGCACCATCCACCTCAGCTGAGGACCAGAGCAACTCAGAGGATGACTCCCTTATGGAGGCGGGTGTCAGCAGCCACCACACCCCAGCTAGTGTTGCTGTCCCCGCCACCACCAGCACCACCAACCGCCCTCCCATCGGCTCCCATTCCCCAGGTCCGTGGAGGCTCCCATGTTCGGGAGCGTGTCTCCTTTGGGCCAGGCACCGCACCCCCTGCCCCTGTGTCCCCTGCTGCCCTGAGTGAGGAGTCTGTGTACCTCCTTCGCCAGCTCCATGTAGGGCAGACAGCCATGCTGAGTGTCCTCCATGCGCACACCGCTCTGTTGACTCAGCTGGTGTCGTTCATGGAGGGCATCTCATCGGGCATGTCTGACCTACAGAGGGGCAATAGGTCCATGGACTCCTCCCTGATGGCAGCAGTGTCCCTCCTCAGACAGTCCCTCACCCCTCCTGCCTCTGCTCCATCCACACTCCCCAGCACCTTACCCTTCCCAAGCACACACCACCGGCACAGGCACACACCAGCACACACACATCCAGCACACAGACACACACGCCACAAACAAAACGCACACGCACGCACAGTCAGGGGACTGAAACCAGACTCACAGGGGATGGGGCCCTGGAACACACACACGCATCCACGAGCACTGCGCAGTCCTCAGTTGCCTCTCCCTCCAAAACACCCTCCCTTGCCTCACCTGCAACCCCAAAGACCCAGCGCCTCTTCCTCAGTGACCTCGGCCTCTTCCCCTCCGATCCAGCTGCTCCAGCATCCAGGGGAAGAGGAAGCCCACCCACACGGAGCAGAGTGCCCCTCGCCCCCGGACACCTTCCCCCAGGCGCAGACAGACTGAGGCCCCCACCCGCAAGTCCCCCGGAGTCGTAAGAGCAAGACCCCGCCGCCGCCCTGCAGCTCAGGCACCAGGTCTCCTTCCTCCATCCCTCAGGCCCCCACTCCACAGGTGCCCCCACCACACCCTGCCCCAGGTTCCCCCACCCACAGATATACCATCCCCAAGAGGATCCGGCCTTCTCCCCCTGCCACTTGCTCTCCCGGCACCACACCCCGCTGCGCTTGTCTGTGCCACTGATGTGGTGAGGGTGTCCTCCCCTCTGTCCAGCCCACCTTGCCTGTTCCCCATTCTCCTCCCCTGGTGGTAGGCACTGCAGTGGAGTCCACTACCACCCTGTATGACTTGGGCACTGCAGTGGCGGACCTGTCCACTCCATCTGCAGGGTCCACTGCAGTCGTGCCGGCACCCACAACATCTGAGTCATGCCCCCAGTTGTGCCGGCACACACCATGTCAGACACCTCCACTGCAGTTGTCAGTGGCTCTCCAGCACCCACCACCCCTTCCCTGCTTCCTCCTGGTGAGCCCTGATCCTGTCCCTGCGGTGCCTGGCCTGCCCCCCCGGTTGCCCCTCCTAGTGGATTGTGGTTTTGTGCAGGCATGCGTAGGGTGACATCTGCCACTGTCACCAAGTTTGGACTTTGACAATGGACTGGCCATTGGCCTTTGTGTTTTTCCTGGACTTTGTTTTCATTCCACACATATGCTGAATAAAGCAACTTTCTGTTCTCTAGTGCTTATGCTTCTGATGTACATGTTGTTGATGATGCTAACCATGCCCTTGCTGCAGTGATGGTGATATTTGGTCTCATGATAATGAAGTGTTACTGTGCAGGAACCCATGTGGTCCAGGGGGAATGTGTCCTATCCTGTGGTGTATCCATGTCATCCATAGCAGCATCTGAGGGTGTCATGTGTTCAGTATTTGGCAATGGGATTTCCTACTTAGATTAGCTATTTCACATCTGTGGCTTCCACCCCTGCACATCTGTTGTGCCTGCCATTGTTCAATTCGTCTACTTCCCTGACCGTGTGGCCATCTCCACTGGACATGCAGGTTTGGGCATCAATGGGGAAGGACTCATCCGTGTAGTCAGTGCAACATTGCTATACAAGTGTGTTGGATCTGTGCTGATGATTCCGTTGGCACTTCCATGACCAGGCTGATGTGACGGGAGCCCTTATTTGGTGCTAATTGTTGATTGTGTGACCAAGTGCTCAGCTGACATGATGGGGCCCTACTGAGGCAACATATGACACAGCTTTCCTCACACAGGAGTGGAGTCCCCTCATGGCAGTGTGTACTCCTGTGACATTGCCTGCGCCCAAGGTGTGTGTTGTATGTGCATGTCTGTGTGTTCACTTCCGTTTAGCTGTGCATGCTGTGTTCCCTAGTGTTGTACCTGTTTGTGATGCTTGCTGAGTTGACCTATGTTCCCCCAAAGTCTTCTCCCTGGGTTCTCTGTGATGTGGGTGCATGGCACATTACTGGTCATCAGGGTGTCACCCATAGGTGTGTTTGCTGTCAGGGCTGAGTTTGTGTGCAGACGCAGCTGGGTCACAGTCAGGTTTCCCCTTGGCACTTGTTGTTTGCCCCTGTCATGTGATTTCCAGTTTGTGTTATCTTTCAGTGATTGTGACACGTTGTGTGTGTGACTGCTGGCACTCCTCAGGGTCCGGGCTGCAATGTTGGTTGTTGTCTATGTGTGTTCTTTGTGGGTGACCTTGGCTTCTTCATTGGTGTGTGACTGTGGCTGGGATCCCATTGGTTGGTGTGGTATTGCCGTCATGTCCATGTACAGCGTAGTGTGCAGTGTGTCAGACATTCAGGAGTCTTGTTGAGTGGCCATGTGTGATGTGTTTCTGCACCTTGGTTCCCACCCACCACCCTGGAATAGTCATGGGTGCATGTGCAATGTCACCAGTGCATGTGTGCTTCACTGCTGCACATTGTTGGAGGTCGAGGGTGTGGTGTTGAGTGTGTGCAGATGAGAGTTGTTGCCCGGCTAGGCCCCTGCCTCCATGTTGGCCGTGGCTTACTGGCCATGCTGATTGATTTGTGCTTGTGTAGGTGTGATGGTAGTTTGTTGCTCAGGACACATGACTGTGGTTCACAGTGTGAACCACATTTAGCTTTGTCATCACAGTGGGATTGTAATGCAGCCCAGGGTCACCACATTGTGGGGGCCCTGGGGGTGGTGCTGTGGTGTGTCTGTGTCTTGCTGTGTCAGTTGCTGTCCCTACGTGCCTGTGTGACATGTGTGATTTGTGCTCCCTCTCATCTGACAATGCCTGCTTGCCCACATAGGGGATTTGGATCCATGAGTTACCTTTGTGTGGCACTGTATGCACATCTGTATGATTGGTATTCAGGTCTCCTCATGTGTTGTGTGGTTGCCTGGGGACACTGGCACCCCCTCACCTGTTGTGTATGATGTGCAGTGTGGGTCTGCCTGTTTGTGTTTGTGCATCTGCACCACTGCATTGGCATATCTTGGGTGTGCCATTGGCTGTATGTAGTTTGGTGGGTTTCCCCTGCTGTCCCTGGGACTCCTAGGTCATCGGTCAGCACAATGATCATGGTTTGTGTGTCCCATTGCTGCCATGGTATGGTATCTGTTCACCTCACATCTGCAGTCTCCACAGGGTATCTGCATTTGTGTGCCCATTGGTGCAAATATGTGGGTCTGCATTCTGATGGTCACTTCTGTCATTGTGTCATTGATGAATGTTGACAGTGTCAGCCCCCATGGGTGTTGTTTGTCTGCACATGGCCAAAGGTATGTCTTATTTGCACTGCAGTATTTGGCTCACCCAATTTATGTTGCAATGGGACACATACACTACTTTGCCACTGATGTGTTTTTTGTTCTGTGACCAGGAATCATCCATGCAGTTTGGCAGTTGCAGCTCTTTCTTTGTCAACACTTACCTTTTGGTCACTGTGATGATGGGGGTTTGGACCCCATTGCCACACTGTTCAAAATGTGCTTCAGCTATGGACCCCACACTTACCTTTTGGTCACAGTGATGATGGGGGTTTAGACCCCATTGCCACAATGTTCAAAAGGTGCTTCAGCTATGGACCCCACACTTACCTTTTGGTCACTGTGATGATGGGGGTTTAGACCCCATTGCCACAATGTTCAAAAGGTGCTTCAGCTATGGACCCCACACTTACCTTTTGGTCACTGTGATGATGGGGGTTTGGACCCCATTGCCACACTGTTCAAAATGTGCTTCAGCTATGGACCCCACACTTACCTTTTGGTCACTGTGATGATGGGGGTTTAGACCCCATTGCCACAATGTTCAAAAGGTGCTTCAGCTATGGACCCCACACTTACCTTTTGGTCGCAGTGATGATGGGGGTTTAGACTCCATTGCCACAATGTTCAAAAGGTGCTTCAGCTATGGACCCCACACTTACATTTTGGTCACTGTGATGATGGGGGTTTGGACCCCATTGCCACAATGGTCATGGCCTGCTTGCATTGTGGGGGCCACACACATATATGTGTGGCACATGTGCTAGGGGGTCACATTGTATGTTCAAAATCATGTTCGGTGTTGTAGGCATTTGACACAGTCTACACACGCTTGTCATGGTGTTGGGGGATGTCTTTTCTTGCATTCCCTAGGTTGTGGTGTGCTGGTTGTGTCATGCATTGTCCATCCTATGAGTGGGGGTGGTAGTGGTGGTAGGCATCCAGCCCCCTGGGTGAGGGTGGTAGTAGTGGTAGGCATCCAGCCCCCCTGGGTGAGGGTGGTAGTAGTGGTAGGCATCCAGCCCCCTGGCTAAGGGTGGTAGTAGTGGTAGGCATCCAGCCCCCCTGGGTGAGGGTGGTAGTAGGCATCCAGCCCCCTGGCTAAGGGTGGTAGTAGTGGTAGGCATCCAGCCCCCTGGCTAAGGGTGGTAGTAGTGGTAGGCATCCAGCCCCCTGGGTGAGGGTGGTAGTAGTGGTAGGCATCCAGCCCCCTGGCTAAGGGTGGTAGTAGTGGTAGGCATCTAGCCCCCCTGGGTGAGGGTGGTAGTAGGCATCCAGCCCCCTGGCTAAGGGTGGTAGTAGTGGTAGGCATCCAGCCCCCTGGCTAAGGGTGGTAGTAGTGGTAGGCATCCAGCCCCCCTGGCTAAGGGTGGTAGTAGTGGTAGGCATCCAGCCCCCCTGGGTGAGGGTGGTAGTAGTGGTGAGGCATCCAGCCCCCTGGCTAAGGGTGGTAGTAGTGGTAGGCATCCAGCCCCCTGGGTGAGGGTGGTAGTAGTGGTAGGCATCCAGCCCCCTGGCTAAGGGTGGTAGTAGTGGTAGGCATCCAGCCCCCTGGGTGAGGGTGGTAGTAGTGGTAGGCATCCAGCCCCCCCTGGGTGAGGGTGGTAGGTGGCATCCAGCCCCCTGGCTAAGGGTGGTAGTAGTGGTAGGCATCCAGCCCCCCTGGGTGAGGGTGGTAGTAGTGGTAGGCATCCAGCCCCCCTGGGTGAGGGTGGTAGTAGTGGTAGGCATCCAGCCCCTCTGGCTAAGGGTGGTAGTAGTGGTAGGCATCCAGCCCACCCTGGGTGAGGGTGGTAGTAGTGGTAGGCATCCAGCCCCCCCTCGCTAAGGGTGGTAGTACTGGTAGGCATCCAGCCCCCTGGGTGAGGGTGGTAGTAGTGGTAGGCATCCAGCCCCCCTGGCTAAGGGTGGTAGTAGTGGTAGGCATCCAGCCCCCCTGGGTGAGGGTGGTAGTAGTGGTAGGCATCCAGCCCCCTGGCTAAGGGTGGTAGTAGTGGTAGGCATCCAGCCCCCTGGCTAAGGGTGGTGGTAGGCATCCAGCCCCCTGGGTGAGGGTGGTAGTAGTGGTAGGCATCCAGCCCCCCTGGGTGAGGGTGGTAGTAGTGGTAGGCATCCAGCCCCCCCTGGGTAGGGGTGGTGGTGCGCATTCAGGCCCCTGTGTGCATATGTGGCATTGGTGATGGGCATCCTGCCCCTATGGTGCTGCTGTTGCTGGTGTAAGTATATTCTGCATCCCTCTGTGTGTGTGTGATGTGTTGTGTACGTGTTGTATGTGTTTTGTGGTTGGTGTCTGACTTACCTTCTGCGCCGTACGCGTCCGTGCCTGTTCCGGTAGTAAATGTAGAATATTGGTATGATCGGGACGAAGGGATTCATGGTTGGTTCGTGTCGTTCGTCCTTCTCGTTGCTTCGCGTCGTCCTCGTCGCTTTGCATCGTCCTCGTCGCTGGCGTGTTCGTCTCGTAGCCGTGTATTGTGTTGTGGCGCGAATCGGAGCTTATGTGCGCCTCTCCCGGATGCTTTGACGTGCCGTGCGTAGCGATGGGTTCGGCGCGTACGGGAAGCGCATCGTACTTGTTCGGCCGGACGGAGCTGCATTTTCCCTTCCGTGCGACTCGATTCTGCGTTTCCGGATTCGCCTCGGTCGGAGTACAGGACCTGGATTGCGTGAGTAAGGCTCGGCCGGATTCTGTGCTGTTGTGCGCATCGTACTTACTCGTTCGGTGTGCTGTACGGATCGGTCGGGAAACAGGCATTCGCATGGCTTTTTTCCCGACCGAATGGTATTGGGTGCGCCTCCGACCGAGATCGGAATCGGCCCCTATGTGATTTTTCTTCAGTTGTGATATCGAAATAGTGGTATGTACTTTTTGGAGGGATGGTTTATTTGTACGAATGTTTCTATCGGTGAAAGCTTCCATATGGATAAAGTACTAGAATGATGCATGAGAGAAGTTTGGGTTGTATGAAAAGTGAGGTGTGTTTTCCATGTTAAATGAAGTATTGGGGTGGATAGTAGGGGTACTCTGAACCCGTTAAAACAACAGTATGAATACGTTGATAAATAGACTTTGAATATGTTGTAAAATAGTTGAAGATGTCAAAAAAAAATTGATTGCCTGTGGGACAGGTGAAGGTCAAAGTATATTTATCATGTGTCTCTCTTTTTAGGATAATGGGGATATAAAGTAGAATTTATGGTAGCAATGAATAAAAATTTGGATAACATCTATTGTATACACATGTAAATACATATATATCTTTTTTGTTTTAACTAGGTGTTTTTAATTCTAAATTGTTGAGCGAAAGACAAGCTCTATGTATATCCTGCTGAAGGTGGTTTTCCGATAATATATGACCACCGAAACGCGTCGACGCCTGCATTGATATAGTGGGTTATATCCAGGAACAGCCATATGTCTAATACAACAAAGAAGTGAATAGACTGATGGTGTTTATGTATGAGATTCCAGTTGGGAATAACCTTTATTTGATGAATTTGATTGTTTTCACACACTTGTTTTTGTCTCTCATAAAAGGTTTTTAATATGTTTTTAATATGTTTTTTAAATGTGTTTTTAACTTCATGTATTGATGTAAATCTCGGAAATTCTAAATTCTTAATGAATTATAATAAATGTTGAATTTACCTTTGAAGTGTGAGCTCTTTATCTCTGTGTAATACGCAGTTGCTTTTTGGGTTCAGACTTACGGCCTCTTTTTAACGGATGTATATGGTTGAGTGATTCAACGACATATTTGGAGTGATATATTTCTTTGTGTGTATGTGGTGATCGAAGAGAGTTCCTTCTTCTTCTTTACTTGTGGTACCCTGTCTCTTGGCAAGTGGGGTTGCTCCCTATATTTTGTCCATAGTTTTGCACAACCAGTTGGTTGGGGAGTGTTAATCTTCTTTGGAAGATTTTCTCTGTTTACTACCTGATTATTACAGGATTACTATTTCTTCCTCTAATTTAGAGTATGGATTTATTAAAAACCTTTGGATTCAGTGAAGAACAATTTAATAAAATAATAAACACCAAAAATGGCAATAAGGTCACTGTCTTCTCAAGTAATAATGATAAATGGGGAAACCTGTACAACTTGAGAAAGAAATTAATTAGAACAGAAATGCATGCAGAATTTCTGATCGAATATGTTAAAGCAGGTGTTATCCCGGTGGGGTTGCAAATTAAGAATGAACCTGGCCTGTTTATTGACCATAGGAAATTTTTAGAGACCTGGTCCCATATAGCCAATAGGTGTAGTAGAGATTGGTTACTCCTAATTATAGTAACGGCGCAGGAGGTAATCATTTTAG
Source organism: Calotriton arnoldi (assembly GCA_963921515.1). Lineage (NCBI taxonomy): Eukaryota > Metazoa > Chordata > Amphibia > Caudata > Salamandridae > Calotriton > Calotriton arnoldi. The sequence goes on from CAWUFW010011465.1 coordinate 9,812, forward strand.
AGAAGCAAGAAATTTAGAAAATATTAGCTGAACTTCAAAATAATTCTGTGTTAGAAGAGGCAAAGAAAAAACTAGAAGAGTTGGATACTGAGGTCAATGGATATAGAGACTATTTAGTCAACAAAAAGACCAAGAAAGGTCTTTTTGTTAGGAAGGATATTGAGAAGTATAGTGTAGAAATGAACTATCCGTACCTGTAAAAAGATTATTATCAACAAAGAGGGAGCAAAATTGGGATAGATCTTACCAACAAAGACCTATATATCAGAGGGGTAGTAGAAATCGTATTACCTTCTCTGAGTCCTCGGGATCGGGGTCAGAGGATGAAATCAACAGGGGAGGCCCGAGTAATCGCTATCTGAATGAAGAATATGGAGGTGGGCCATCTATGTCCCATATGCCCTCATCTGTAGGTCCTTCTGCTTCCTCCTCCTCTTCTTCTTCTTCTTTTTTAGACCAGCGCCCAAGAAGGGGACAGAGAGCCAATTCGGGTTTTGGGAGAGGGCAATTTGTGAGGCGTCAACCTCAAGAAGAGTATCTGGAAACCAGGAATCGAAGATATTGGAGGTAACCACTGATAAATTTCCCATCATAAACCTGTCTAAACGTCACTTGACCCAGAAAGAAATAGAAGTGTTGGAAAAAGGGTTTACTTTTGCTCCTTCCACCAAAGCTAATAAATTTCAATTAGATAAAGATCTTAAATCCTTTTTTCGGAAGATTAGGCTCACGAGATTTTTTGAAAACAGAGACTACAGTGAAGAAACAAATATCTCAGGACTTAAACCAAAATCTACATTTACACCCCATTTGGGTCAATTAGATAGGAAAATTGAGATATTTGAACAGGTTGTAGAAACTAAAATTCGTAATATATGGGAACATCACCCCCCATTACCCACAATATTAGTAAACAACATAAAAAGGCTATTTTTGATCTCAAAAATTATTTTAATATAACGATCAAACCCGCCGATAAGGGGGGCGGGGTCGTTGTATTTGATACTTCTGATTATGAAAATAGAATTATGGGATTACTTTCTGTGGAGGCCCATTATCAAAAAGTCCCCATGAAGCAATGGCATTTATTAAATAGAGAAATTCAGACATTACTTTCTTTAGCAAAAGAAAATGAGTGGATAGCAGACAAGGAGTTCCAATTTTTAAATAATGATAGGGCTGTTATTCCTGCAATATATGGTCTGCCAAAGATTCATAAGGATACTAAAAATCCACCACTCAGGCCGATTGTGAGCTGCATTAACTCCCCACTCGAGCCACTGAGTAAGTATGTGGACACTTTTTTAAAACCACTTGTCCAGAAAAAAAGATCCTACATTAAGGATTCTGCGCATATGATCACTACTATTGAAGGATACGGATTTAATGACAACACCCAACTCATAGTCACTCTAGACATAGAGGCACTTTATACTAACATACCCCAGGATGCCACTTTGAGAGACATCAGTGACATCCTGGGACCTGCGGAGTGCAGGGGTGCCAATGCAGATTTTATTCTGGCCTGTACTGAATTGGTGTTGAAACACAATTTATTTCCCTTCAAGGAAGATTTATATCTCCAGCGGAAGGGGACTAGTATGGGGGCCCTCTGTGCCCCCAGTCTGGCATGCCTCTACGTCGGTAAATTTGAGGAGATTCATATCTTCAATGAATCTGCTCCATTTTTTGAGAATGTCGTGAAGTGGAGCAGATTTATTGACGATATTCTATTTATTTGGGAAGGCACTGTTGATCGCCTAGAGGAATTCTTGGAGTGGTTAAACCTGGGGGATGCTAATCTTAAATTCACCTCTGAATATAGCAGTCAGAGTGTGAACTTTTTAGATTTAAAAATTAAAGCAGTAAATGGGAAGTTGGAAGTCGAATTATTCTCCAAACCCACAGATAAGAACACCCTGTTGCATTATTCGAGTTTTCCCCAAAGGCACAGAAAGACAATATTACATTTGGGCAGTTCCTCCGTCTCAGGAGGAACTGCTCCTCTTTGGATGGTTTTTATAAACATTCTGAGATTTTAAAGACAAAACTCAAAGACAGAGGTTATCCTAGAAAGCTTATCACACATTCTTTTAAACGTGCCCGCTTTTATGACCGGGAGAGCATGTTAGAAGATAGAGGTGCCAATATATCTAGGCAGAATGAGAAACAGAAACTGGTATTTGTGAGCCAATTCTCCTGTCTGAGCAATAAAATTAAAAATATAATTAATTCTAATTGGAGTATTTTGAATGACACGGAGTCCCCAAAATTGGAGAGGCCCCTTTTGCGTTTAAACGCAATAATAATTTGAAAAGAGAATTGGTACACACATATAGAGAGGATCCCAAAATGTATCAAAAGACCTTGATGGGGACCCAAGCATTTGGCAATTATAAATGTAGCAATTGCAACATGTGTGGACAGTGTGTGGAGGGAAAAGAGTTAGTTTACAATAAACACACCCTAACAGCTAAAACGTTAAACAACTGTAGAAGTAAAAATGTAATATACTTGCTTCTATGCCCGTGTAATTTGGGGTACGTTGGTGAAACGTCCCGGGAATTATGGGTACGGCTAGGAGAGCATAAATCAGCCATCAAGAACAGAAAAGATAATGCCCCACTGGTCAGCCACTTTTTAAAGGAAGGCCATACCCTTACGGACTTTAGGTGGTTCATAATTGAGAAAATAGAAGGAAGTAAGAGATTAGGAGACTTAACCCTGAAACGCAAGAATCGTGAACAACTATATATTTCAATTCTTGACACAATACGAACCGGTCTAAACACAAAGGAGGACTGGATGAGACTTATTGAATGATAACAGTGATTTATTTTGATTACCCTGTCCAGAATAGCTAGGTAACATTGTGCTGTGTGGTCATTGTGTGTATGTCACCTTTTGACATGAGCGGTGTACCGGCAGCCGCTACTGCCATGGGAGACTGATGCGCCTTGACTTAATAATCACAAGTTAGGGATTTAGTAGTGGTATGTCCACTAATGTCTAGATGGGCATACATTGGCAACTTGGAAACACTGTTTATTAAAATCGCCATGGGCACAAGTTGACAACTTGCATACACATCACTCATTAATGTCATATAATTAGGAGTTTATAGTGATTAGTAATTGTATATTTGGGGGAATATAGACTCTGGGGGGGCTATTGCACACTATGATCACTTACAGACATTGAATTGAATATCGGTATGGGTTCGAGTTCAAAAGTCTAAGTCCACCCAGTGCCACAAGTAACAAACGATAACTGTTCATTAAATAAACAACTAAAATTGGCCATTACAATATATATGTGCTTTGGTTGTGACTTCTATTTTTTCCTCCCGTTATTTCCCTTGGGTGATAGATATAGCACGAGCCAATCGCAATTTATTGATTCATTTGCGATTATTAGGAGACATTTCCGCTTTAACATGTGTCAGTGGGACCCATTAGAATCATTCACAAGTGAGAGCCGCTTTAAGAGTATTGGAAGAGGCGCGCACAGATTACGTAAAAGTCACAGGTGATAATGTTTACATCCTATTAGTAACCGTATAAAAGACGCTCTAAAACAAGTCCAGGTTGTCGATCTTTTGACGATACACTGGGAGAGAACACGGCGGTCCATGTTTCACCATAATTAGAGGTATGTGTTACTGGCGGGACCGTTTTTTGACTATTCATGGCCACTAGTATATATTCAATCGAGAGTGGGGGGAAGCAATACAATCCTGAACTTTTAAATCAAAAACTTTTTTGCTACGTATAGTATACGCGGGCAAATTACAGTTTATTCTTGAATCCCCTTAATAAAGAGATTTCGGATGGTAGAGGACAGACGCATTAACGTGAATTTTGTTGGTCCATACCGGGGGTAATACAGGGACCGCGTTATATACTGGGCTGAGCGCATTAACAAGCGCTACGAGTTTGTGGTTGTTTACCATATCCCTCACTCTATTAGGCTGTTAGTGGGTTGTGAACATTTTATAAAAGACAGCCTTTCGATCGACATACCGGGGGCAATATAGGGATCGCTTTACATATTGGGCTGAGTGCAAGCAACAAGCGCTATGAGTTTGTGGTTTACCACCACATTCTTCATTCGATTAGGTTGTTAGTTGGTTGCTAAATAATTTATAAGAGATAGCCTCTCGATCGATATGGGTGGTAGGAATTTTTACTCATACGAATGAATAATATGAACAATAGGAAATAATATAGGCCTCAACATAAGAGGATGATTAAAAGCAATAGGATAAAAATAATAAAATAACATATTATTATTTTAGGTGTGAAGCCTATGTGCCTACCCGGGGAAATATTTATGGACAAGATCTATTAAGATTTCACTTTTATTGCGGTTGAAAGGTGATACCTCAACATCGCTTTATAATTAATATATTAAGCAACCAAGGTGAGTGGGTGAATATTCCATTTGAAATTAATAATACCCTGTCCATATACATAGAGACAGGACTTATTTAGTTGTCATTTTTCATTTTTTGTTTCCCCACTAGGATTATATTCTTTGAATAGGTGGGGACATGGTGGATTTAAATTAGACCACCCACAGAGAAAGCTGAAGTTAATTGGACAACACAGACTATGTGATTTTTCTCCAGTTGTGATATCGAAATAGTGGTATCTATTTTTTGGAGGGATGGTTTATTTGTACGAATGTTTCTATCGGTGAAAGCTTCCATATGGATAAAGTACTAGAATGATGCATGAGAGAAGTTTGGGTTGTATGAAAAGTGAGGTGTGTTTTCCATGTTGAATGAAGGATTGGGGTGGATAGTAGGGGTACTCTGAACCCGTTAAAACAACAGTATGAACACGTTGATAAATAGACTTTGAATACGTTGTAAAATAGGTGAAGATGTCAAAAAAAAATTGATTGCCTGTGGGACAGGTGAAGGTCAAAGTATACTTATCATGTGTCTCTCTTTTTAGGATAATGGGGATATAAAGTAGAATTTATGGTAGCAATGAATAAAAATTTGGATAACATCTATTGTATACACATGTAAATACATATATATCTTTTTTGTTTTAACTAGGTGTTTTTAATTCTAAATTGTTGAGTGAGAGACAAGCTCTATGTATATCCTGATGAAGGTGGTTTTCCAATAATATATGACCACCGAAACGCGTTGACGCCTGCATTGATATAGTGGGTTATATCCATATGTCTAATACAACAAAGAAGTGAATAGACTGATGGTGTTTATGTATGAGATTCCAGTTGGGAATAATGCTTTATTTGATGAATTTGATTGTTTTCACACACTTGTTTTTGTCTCTCATAAAAGGTTTTTAATATGTTTTTTAAATGTGTTTTTAACTTCATGTATTGATGTAAATCTCGGAAATTCTAAATTCTTAATGAATTATAATAAATGTTGAATTTACCTTTGAAGTGTGAGCTCTTTATCTCTGTGTAATACGCATTTGCTTTTTGGGTTCAGACTTACGGCCTCTTTTTAACGGATGTATATGGTTGAGTGATTCAACGACATATTTGGAGTGATATATTTCTTTGTGTGTATGTTGTGATCCAAGAGAGTTCCTTCTTCTTCTTTACTTGTGGTACCCTGTCTCTTGGCAAGTGGGGTTGCTCCCTATATTTTGTCCACTACATTAGATTACACACTGGTCTCCCTTCCATATTTCCACAGTGTGGTCACATTCCACCTTGGGGACAAGAGGGACAGTGACCATCGACCACAGGAGGTACTCCTTCAGGCAATTGCACCAGCATTGGAACACGTACCAGGGGGATCCCACTCCAGCTATGCAATTAACCTTAAAATAATTAAATCCTCATTAGCTAACACAGGGGAGGTGCTCCAGGCTGTGAAGGGCATGCTACAGAACCAAAATGGGCTTGTAAACAACCCTGTCAGTAAATGGGAAACTTTCACCATCAAGGTATTGAGCATATTTAATCAACTTGGATCCCGACAGATACAAGAAGAACAGTCACCCAGGCCCTCGTCAGTAGCAGACTTGACTATGGGAACGCCCTCTACGCGGGAGCCCCAGCCAAGCTCATCAAGCGACTGCAACGCATACAAAATGCCTCTGCACGCCTGATCCTCGACGTACCACGCCACAGCCACATCACCCCCCACCTGAGGAACCTGCACTGGCTCCCCGTCGACAGGAGAATCTCCTTCAAACTCCTCATCCACGCACACAAGGCACTCCACAAGACTGGCCCAGCCTACCTCAACAGACGACTCTTCTTCTATGTCCCCAACCGCCAGCTCCGCTCCACCGACCTCTCCCTCGCCACCATCCCTCGCATTCGAAGAACAACCACCGGCGGCAGATCCTTCTCACACCTCGCCGCCAAGACCTGGAACACCCTTCCACTAAGCCTACGACAGACCCAAGACCTGCTGACCTTCAGGAGGCTACTCAAGACCTGGCTGTTCGACCAGTAGCAGCACCCCCCCCCTTTTTTCTCCCCAGCGCCTTGAGACCCTCGCGGGTAAGTAGTGCGCTCTACAAATTCTGTGATTGATTGATTGATTGAACGCCCCACGGTGTAAACAAAGTAGGATGGGTACCCAGCAAATCAATAAACAAAATGCTCAGACTACTGAGGCACAAAGCTGGAGATTTAACCCTCAGTTCTTCATTGCGGCAACAAAGAACTATGCTTAAAAAACTAAAATGGGACATTAAGAGATCTAGAGAAGTTGAGTTCTGGGTTAAAGTCCTTTTTGACTCTAAAGCCAAAAACATCCTGCACTTTTGGGCTACGATGAATATAGTAATGCGCCCACTGCATGGAGGAGTGACATCGCACATCTCTGAGGAGATCTGGATACATTTCCTGAAATCCCACATTCACCAGCAAATCGGGAATGCCCGGGAGAGTGCAACGATAGGTTCAAACACAATCAAAGTCCTCCAGAGCAATCATACTCCCGAAATCAAAATAAAATATCAGGAAGTAGACAGGCCTTCTTGCATAGCCACAATTAAATATTACATCTCGAAGGGCAGGAGAGAGGGAACACCAGGACCTAATGGGATTCCACCAGCCCTCTTCAAACAAGACGGGTTGACACTCTAGATTCTCTCTTTTGTGAAATCAGGCAGCTGGGGCAACTCCCAGCCTCCTGGAAGGGCTCTGTCATTTCTCCAATTCACAAAACGGGCGATAAAATCTCTCCAAAAAATGATCACCTCATTGCCCTGCTTGACATTGAGACAAAATACTTTGCTGGCACTCTATTAGCTGAGCTTCAGGAATGGGCTACAGAGCATGAGATTATACCATTCAATCAAACAGGGTTTTGTAAATCTACTGGAACAGCAACCAACATCTTAACCATGTCACTGCTTATGGATATGGCAAAGTCAACAAAACAGGCAATCCATCTCTACTTCATAGGCAGCATTTCATAACATAGATCAAGCAAGGCTCTGGAAGAAATTAGCAAGCTGGAAAATCCTGAAAGCTCTTTTGGACATGCTGATACATCTCCATACAGATACCTGGGTGCAGGTAAAACTGGGAGATGGCACACATCTTTCACGGCTCATCCTCACTACTAAAGGGCTCAAACAAGGATGCGTACTTGCCCCAACCCTGTTAAATCTTAATATGGTGGACATGATGCAAACCCTAAATTCATGCAATGTGCACAACCCAAGAATGGGCAGCGAGGCCTTATCTAGTATATTTTATGCTGATGATGTGGTTCTGGTCAGCCACACACAAGTAGGCATGCAATGCCTCCTCAACACACACAGGGTTACGTGACAGACAACTCTCTGGAAGTAAACTTTGAGAAAACCAAACTAGTGCCTATAAAAAGGGGCAAGAAAAGAACACATGTCTGGCATCTGGGCAACATCGTAATCCCGAGTGCGACCAATTACAAATACTTAGGCGTAATTATCGATATTGGTGGTCAATTTTCCAGTCAGCTCGAGACGATCAGAAGGAAATGGCTGGCCTTAGCAACAACTATGAGGCAGCTAAAATCTAAGCTGGCAGGCCCCATGCTCTTCCCTCTCCTCCAAGTCACACAATTCAAAATTCTACCCACCATCTCATATGGAAGTGAAGCCCTGAGAGGAAGAGACTCCAAAACCCTGGACAGCACAGTAATCAGGGCCTACAGAATTATGTTCAACATACCGACTTACCCCTCTGCAGCTCAGATCTGACTGGCGTTTGGTCTCACCAAACAACACCTAGCAAGGCAGGGGGCTTATATAAACTGTTGGTACAAAATCAGGAATGCCCCCCAAATACCTTAAATTACCTCATTTGGCAAGAGCTCCAGCACAGAATGACATTGCCTGCCAGAAACGTCTTAAAAAATAATCTGACAATTGCTGGTCTCTCCCAGCTCTGGGACACTCCAACTACACATGCAGTCTTCAAAAAAGTGGTGTGAAGGACTATAAGGAGTCTGTCCCTAGTAGAAGACAAAGCTGCCTTTGCAGAAATAAGCCACACTTGGATGACAATCAATGGCTACAAGGGGGCGCAAGGGTGACGCAAACCGTAAATGAGATTTACAAACAAGACAAGGCCACCTTGCATGGCCCTGCATGGCTTGATAAATCTAGAGTAATGCAAGGCAGCGCAAATCGCTGTCTAGCGTTACTCTGCAGTTGGGAGGCGTTTCATGGGAGGAGCGTGGGTTTTCCCACATGTTCACCCATGGATTCTGACACAATCTCAGACTTACTAACCCTGGTAGACCTGGGACTGTGTCAGAATTGTACACCTCCCTACCAGAGGCTCAATGAGGAGAAATATCTTTATTTCTTCTCGTCGTTTTCTCTTTCTGTGTGTGCTGCATTCTGCAGCACACATAGAAAGACCAAAATGCCTATAAGGATTGCTTTTTATGCAGGAAAGTACCCCTTCCTTCACAAAAACAATCCTGCCTGCAACTCAGGCACCTTTGCAACATGACACAAGGGTCCTTGCGTTGGTGCTAGGCAGCCAAAAGTGTCCCAGCGCTAGGAAAGGACAGCATTCCTGCCCTTTGTTTTTCATGAAGCGCAACAAGTTGGCTTACTGCGTTGCATGAATCTTTGATAAATATGGGCCTCAGTGTCTCTGTGAGCAGATTAAATATGTGCACCATTATACTAATCGCCCCACCTACCCAGTCACCTGTTCTTGAAGAATGGTTGAAACATCTAACAGCCCTCAACTGCATTTCACAAGTCATTGATTCTGCGAGATCACTAGGATTAACTGGGGAGAGGAGTTGGCCTAATGGCTAGGGCGGTCGACCTCGAATCTGGGGAACTGGGTTTGAGTCTCGGCAATGGCGCTGAACATCCTGTGATTCTGGGCAAATCACTTAATCTCCCCGTGCCTAACAAAAATGAATGTGTCCTCATGTAATGCAACTGGTGCTATGTAAAGCGCTCTGATACCCGATTCGGGTCAAGTTTGCGCTCTGTAAAATAAAATAAATAAATTATTGCTCTTGGTACAGCCCCTGGCGTGAAAGGGGCACTGATAAAATGTATGTCCTCTCCGTGGATTAGAACGATGGATGATTCTTTGGCTGAAGCCCCCTGTTCGGGCAGATGATGGTAACAACGTAAGCCCTCAAAATTTGTGGCCATTTTGGTCGTCACTCGGGCCACGTCGGCGGTATTGCTCATTTGCGGATTCCGTTCCACCAAAGGCCAGTAGTAGCAGGTAGTAATGTAGGTCATAAAATCTGAGTAAAGAATTACTGTGTGAGTTCACCTTAGAATAGGCTCTGTGATTAAAAACAAACAAACAAACAAACAAAAAACAGGCGGGCAAAAATAGGCGGCCTTGCCGCCTTTTATATTAGTGCTATGGCCAGGCGTGCAACGCCATAGGGCTCAAAGGGATTCAGCACCCTCCCTCGTGTGTGTCAGCCCATGCTGAGACAGCTTCCCCACACACTCACAGACAGTTCTTGAGCTGCTGTGGGCTGGCTGGTCTGGCATTTTATTACAGCTGCACCCGAATATTTCGCAGGTCTTTAAAAGACCATTTACTCGATAACGAGGCTTTGTTGTTTTTTCACCCGTTCCTAGAGCCCCTGCATCTACACTCTGCCTAGTCCTTAAAGTTGCAAATTACTTTTGCTGTGTGAGAATGCATTTCCTGAAATGTAACCTTAGGCTTTGTTCTTTTGCAGTTTTTTACAGCTCGAACTCCATCCGAAGGTATTGAGGCACTTTGCATGAGCACCAGTTACATTATACAAGGACACATTGCTGGAAGTATTTACCCCCCCCTCAACGAAATTTGGCTCTACATTGCTGGACGTATTAGACCCCCCAAAAAAAATTTGGCTCTAGTTGCGCCCCTCGCTACAGCCTGCATGAAGCACTTTAGTGCATCTGAAGTATTTCTTAAATAATGAAAGCCGGTCTATGTTTTGAAGCTCCAAAAAATAATTTTTGACAAAGCATTCTCTCACCTGTGCCATGTTTTATGCGGGATGGGTAGCAGGCTCCATGCAGTGGAGAGATGGGCACCGCGTCGCTTAAATACATTCTCTTAAGTGACCCGTTAAACATATTTGTACATTGCTAAATGAGGACTTTTCTAGTCTAGTAAGGTAAATGTGTAGGTCTTTATGTTCGAAACTACAATGCAGTTTAGATTGCCTCCATGTGTGCGCTCCCATTGTTCACTTTTGCTTACTGGGGAATGCGCTTTGAGGGGAATTGTCTGGCTCTTTAAACGTTTCGAAATAGGTACACAGTTCAGCTTCAGTGAATGGTTCTTGGAAATGAAAAGCGCTAATTTGGCTGGCAATTTATTCAGAATTTCCTAAATTAGATAATGTGGCGTAATGTGCAAAACACAGTTTTAATGCTTGCTAAACTGAAATTTCCAATGTATCTTTAGGGCATGGTGGCATAATCTTTCAAAATGTGAAAACATTTTAAGAAGAAAGGACTCGATTTTCCCACTTAATTTTTGAATTCTTATTTAAGCATTGTGAAATCCAGGCTTCCGCCAGACTTCGCACATTAAATTCTGGATACTTTTTTTTTTAAGGTGAAGCCGCTTTATATTTAGTATACTTTACACAACGGCATAAATAAGGTTCAAAAGCAACCTGGGATAAAAACAAAAAAATGAAATTAAGGCAACAATGGTTCCTGTATTAAAAAATGAGCAGAACCTGTCACTAAATCAGTCAATGTAGGAATACACAATGGAATATAAAAGCAGAACACCGCTATACTTCAAACTGTAGAGGTAGTAAAAAGATTTAAAAAGTAAGAAATAAAAGACAGGATATAACTGAAAAACCAATTGTAGTTGAAGTGCTTGGTGCGCACAAGTGGCGCACACAGTGAATACATGTGTAAAAAAGAACAGCTTCAATGTGGTCACAAAATCCAATATTATTAACAAAATCCGTGTATGATGCTATACACCAAGGGGCATATTCTCAAGGACTTATCGCCGATTTATCGGCACTTTAGCGCCGCAAAAGTGGCGATAGATTTATTGCCCTATTCTCAAGCTGGTGCAAACTGCCGATATCGGCAGTTTACCAGCGATGGCTGCCGCAAAAAACATCGCCACGGATGAGTGCGACAACTAACGCTAATGATATGCAGAGTAGGCGTTCCCGTGCAAAAACACACGAAAACACCACTTCGCGAGATTCTCAACGACCAGCCAGATCTGCGATGCGAACCAAGAACAGGCGATAAGGCGCGTTAGCAGCAGGGATTTAACACCTGCCTTTTGCTGGTGTTAAGCAGGACGACTACCTGCAGTATGAAAGGGAGCCCAGCCCAGAGCCACATCTGAAGACCAACAGATGCCATGGAGCCAATGATCATGCAGCTCGGAGAACCAAGAGGGCCACAACACCCACCGCCACCACTCCCAGGCCCCCCCCCTCAGACCACCCCCCCGGATTACCACCTAGGCAGCGCAGGACAGCGGACGACCCTAAAACGCACCAGCCCCATAGACTCAACACCAGAGGAAGCCATTGGCCAACACAGGCTCAAAAGGACAACCATCCCCCGCATCCTGACCCACATTGCCCACAGGCCGACGGTACCAACACAGCGGACAACCCACATCCCCCCGCAGACAAAGCCGCTGGCTGTGTTGCACCTGTTGGCCCCTGGTACCTTCCAACCAACAACTGCCGGAGTCGGAGGAGTCTCACAGCCAGCCCCATCAAACTCCCTCACATATGTCATGGATGCATGTCCACAAAAGCAACGGCGGGCCTCTGTATCCGCACCACACGATAGTTCCAATTCGAACTGCACCTGTGCAACCAACCCCAACGCCAGCCATGCTAGACGCCTCCGTGTCCCATGCCCAAGATCGTAGTAACCGAAATGTGGGTGCGCCAGGTCATGAAGTCCAGTAGTCAACAGTAGTGTAAAAACAGAACTTTATTACAAATACACAAACAAACAAAACGAAAAGCTCAGCCAACGCGTTCCATTCCCAACGGGGAACTTCAACAGGGCAACGTGTCTTCAGAAACCTGTGGGAGAAATGGTGACAATGGTCAAACTTCCGTATAGTCACATGCCTAATCTAGTACAGTGTACTGCACTTGGACGAACCGGAATGCTCACAGGCATGATAAACCATGCATGAGAAGACCGCAACAGAACTACGTGTGGCCGTAACCATCGTAGGAATGAAGAGGAAGGTAACGACCACACGAACTGCTGTTACGGTCACATCATGCAAGACTCATCATATCTGAAAGCATCACGGTGAGTGTCAGCTCGATACCCCTGCCCCTCACTCCCCCCACACTGCGCAGGAAGATCTTGAGACCACGCAAGGGAACTACGCTATAGCTGGCGTCACACACGTGTTAGGGGCAATTCACAGCACACGTGTATGACTAGTGCGCCCTGCCGACACTGCACACAATCACCGCAACAGCAACCACACGCATGCCATCACTGTGCATACAGAAGTGGACCACCGTGGCCTGTCCACCAATGTCGTCACAAACTCCCAAGGCAGTGTGCATGATCCCCACATGTCCGCAAGTCCGCCACCAACAAGCGCTTTGAGGATGGCCCCCATGGAAATGCACTGCCCATCGGCAAGTACCAACTGAACACACCACACAACTCAACTCCACAATCCCCCAACTCACAACTGTGGGAATGCACACGTCACCAATCCACCACCAAAGTGACTACTGGATGTGTCTCAGTCTCCGCCACAACCTGCCCATAGACCTACACACACGTGTCCGAAGACCTTCAACATGCTCACTGGAGACGAGGTGGCTACGTCCCAAACCAATACACGCACATCAGGATCACCGCATGCAGGGTCGTGTCAGCAAGGGCGGCGCCCCCCACCCAGCCACGAGTCCGCCGCTGTGACCGGTGGTGCGTGCGCGATCCTGTGTGCCTGATGCACCCCAGCCCTGGTCCCCAGACCGGTCCTCCGCCCAGCGATGACTGGCCGCCCCTGTGCACCCAGGCCTCAATGCTCACCTGCCGCCACCGGCGTGTCTCCAAGAGGGCCCACCACGTGCCGGTGCATCCTCCTCAGCTGATCGCTGGATTCTGCACCACAGGCCCCCAGCACACCCTGCAGCACCGCACCGCGGAGTCATGTGTGTGCTGACTGCTGCCTGCGCATACACTGCGGTCCAGCAAGGCACGCTGTTCAATTTGAGTCTTGATTCGCTGGACGCCGTATCGAGGCCAACACATCATCGCAGGCTGCACACCCTCTCTGCTCTTCAGGTTCCACTAACCATGTGCAACGCAAGTCATCGTCACGTGGCGGTAGGACCCTGCCAGCCGCAGTGCAGCGGGTGCCACTGACCCTGTGCAACGCAAGTCATCGTCACGTGGCGGTAGGCCCGTGTGGGCCCCAGTGCAGCGGGTGCCACCAATTCAGTGCACCGCAATTCATCGTCCCGTAGTGGTAGGCCCGTGCCAGCCGCAGTGCAGCGGGTACCACCAACTCAGTGCACCGCAAGTCATCGTCATGTGGTGGTTGGCCTGTGCCGGCCGCAGTGCAGCGGGTGCCACCAACTCAGTGCGCCACAAGTCATGGACCCTTCATGATTGGGTCGCATGGTGCGGATGCCATCATGTCATCTCCGGCAGTGGGAAATGTGACGTGCTAGGCCCCATTTATTGGCAGGGTCACATGTCCTGTGACGCCTGTGCTGGATGGGTGTGGTGTGGGTGTGAACCAGCCCTCAGGGAGTGGCTGTGGCATGCTGACAACTAGACCAGTGATCAGCAGATCACTACAGGGAAGACCTGGGACATGTAGCTTTGTCGTCCCCCTCTGAGCGTAAGCGGAGTGGACTGGCCTGGCGTATGGCAGGCCAGCATAGGGTGGGAACAATGAGCCCGGGGCTCTGGGCGTGCTTCAGTTCTGGGCTGGACATGGAAGTAACTGATGCTTGTGTCTCTGTTGTAGTGTCTACGCCACGCGGACCGCAATCGGCAATGTTGCACCCTGTGACTCAAGTCCCACGACATGAGCAACATGGACGTAAGGGGAATCACTGACCCTACATTCATCCATACTCTCATACTTGAATGATCAAAGGCTTGACACAACTGTGCGATTCTGAATGTTTAATTCACATCCAGTGGAGTGTTGCAGCTGGAGCAGTACAGGGCCATGCAAACCCCACTTCACATTATTGGCCCGTGGAGGGCCAGCCAGAGTCCTTCAGGGAATGACAAGTACATCGGAAGAGGAAGAGTTCAGTCCGCAGTCTGATCGCTGTGTCATTGGCAACCAAACAGAAAATGGCAGTCCATGTCGAGGTCCAAGGTGAGTGTCGTAGAGTGTATCGGGGGACAGTGGAAGGTGATGATGCAAAGGGCAGAACCAAGCAGAAACAGGCCATATAGCGGAGATGAATGCTACTGCCTCCTCCTTACCAGTAAGGTTGATTCACCCACATCTTCGTCCTCTGATGTCACATGTGTCTCACACGTGGGTGGTGGTGGATTGCCTGCCGCACTGTGAGGCACTGACACATCAGGGGGCGGAGATGTGGATGTAGAAGCAGCAGCAGCATTCATCTGTGCAAGGCCTTGAGGTAGCAATGCCATGACGATGTGCTGCAAGGCATGGAAGGTCCCAGCCACATCTCGCTGGTGTGCAGCCGTGGCAGCCATTCTTTCCGCCATCATCCGCTCCATGTTCTCCATGTGCCCCCGTATGTGTCCCAACTCCCGGCTGACATCGCTGGAGCCACTCTGACTGGACAGTTGTTCTTGTCTCAGTATCATGACTCCAGCGATGTCAGCCATGGATCGTTGGAGAGCATAGAGCGGACTGTGGGTGTCCGTTAGGGACCGTAAGTGGTCCCTGATGGGAATCAGACACCCATGTATGGCATCAAGTTTGGCTGCCATGAGGTCGAACCCCACCCCCACCTGATCAGCCATCTTCTCCTGGACCTCTAACACACGGCGTTGGAAGGCCATGTGTTGTTCATGGGGGTCCTGGGAGTCAGCCGTGGTGGTGGGTGCTTTCTGCTGTGTGGTCTGTGCAGGGGGTGGTGTCTCCTCGATGCAGCTGGGCTGCCCTGCTCCTGGAGGTGAGGTGCCGTAGCTGTCCATGAACTCTTGGAGGGCGTTGGTGTTGAAGGTGTGGAGGTCCTCTTCGTCATCAGTGAAGAGCTGTTGGGTCTGCTCTGCAGGAGGTGTTGGTTCTCCCTCTGCAATGTGAAGGGGAGATGCAGTTTAACATTGTGTTCACATGTATGTTGACGCATTGTACAAGTTTACATACAAACTGCATGACAATGTACATTGTGACTGTTTGAGAGGAGCTGTCTATTTGATGCGGGACAGTGGACATTTCGACAACATCACAGATGTGTGTTTGTACTTGTACATTATCATCTCACATTTCCCTGCTATGCCAAATGTGATTGACCAGTTTCTACACACAAGCGGCACCAGTTGTGTCCTCTGTTCTGTTGTGAACATGTTGCAGTTTATACCACATTGTTGTCAATGTTGATGTGCTCTGAATGTTATGTGTGTGTGCTGCATTTTGGGAGAGTCGCCCCTGCAGCTCTGATTTGGCTGGCCCTTATCCCTTTCAGGCGGTGTGCCTTTGACTTCTGTGCTTATACAGTGCTGAGATGTTGCATCCTTAGGTAAATTGGGCTCTTGGTGGGAGTTGGGACTCTGGGGCATGGTTTGTCCGCAGATGTGTTGTTGACGTCAGGGGTTGTTTGTGCACGTGGATGTGTCAGAGTGTGACCTGCTCCTTTACGGATGTGGTCCACACTCAGCCACCTCAGTGTCGTGGCGTGCAACATGTCATGATATATTGACTGCAGCCATGCTATTCGTCATGCAGTGTCACTTGCATTGTCAGTGTGGCTCACAGACACGCCGCTTTGCTGGGTTTGGCACATGTGCATGGGTTGGTTGTGAGATTGGTGATGTGTGGGAAGGGTCCCCTCTGGGCACATAGTCGACGGGGGCCTACTTGCTGTTTCTAGTTGTGCTGCAGTGTGCCAAGGGGATCAAGGACATGATCCAGAGTCATTGTGGGTGTGCACTGTGCTATACTTAATTGTGCATGTGTGCCATTGTGCCCATCTCCCCCAGTCCCCCCAGTCCCTGGTCATTACTCACCCTGTTGCTGTTGTGTCAGGTCATGTTGAGCAGTGTCTGGTGCCCCAACTCCTGCCACCGTCTCCACACTGATGACTGTGGCCACCATTTCCTCCATCTCATCCAGCTCCTCCTGTTGCGCTGGACTCCCACCTCCAGTCTGCATTGCTGCCTTCTGGTTGTTGCCGAGTTTCTGCTTGGTCTTGCGCTTCACATCATTCCAGCGCCTCTTGAGCGCTTCCATTGTCCTCCTCAGCACTCCGACTGCATTCACCTTGTCCAGGATGGACTGCCATGTTGCATTTTTTGTTGCCAATGACACAGTGGAGGTGACGAACAGTTGTTGATGGTGTTCTATCACCTCCGTGGTCAGGATCCTGTTTTCCTGTGGACTGAACCGCATCTTCCTCTTCTTCTTGTCCTTGCCCTTCCCTGTCCCCGAGGTCCCAGGCTGCTCCTCCGGGGGGCTTGTAGGGTTCTGGCCGTCCTCTGTACCTGCTCTGGCTGCCTCCATTGTGCTTCGCTTTAGTTTGGTTTTTGTTTGTGGTTTTTTTTCTGCTTTTGTAGTGATTTTTCCCGCCTGACGTGTGTGATTTGCAGCCTGGCGCTGCTTTTCGCTGATTGTCTTATCGCGGTTGGGCCCATCGCAACTTTTTTCGCGTTCGGGTTTGGATTTTCATTGCCGTCCCGGTAATGTTATTGCGGACATTTGACGCGTTATTGGGAGACTATCGCATGTTACCGCCGTGTTGAGAATACGACGTTAACACTGAGTTATTTTCCCGCGATAGACGGCGATATGAAAACTTGCGTTAACCTATTTTGGCGATGTTTATCGCACGTTCTTGAGAATATCCCCCTAAATTGTTGTGAGAAAGTGCCGTTTTTGGTGTGAACACTCAAATTTTTTTTCGGACTGATGCTGCCAGTTTTGGACTCAGTGAACTGGGACACTGCTAATCAGCCCCAGCGCATGTGCACTGATCCCTAAAACCTGACAAAATTGGCTAACTCGTAATTGCCATATTTAACCATCTTAAAAGGCCATGTTATATCTTACAGAAATAAACCCATGGCATGGAAAGATAAATATCACTTGTGGACTGCAGCACTGATTGTGGCCTCCACTTCTGTGACAAATGAAAACATTGTTTAGGCCTACCATTGTAGCCTGACTGCTGCAGTTTAAACCTGCAGCCTGACCTGTCTAAATAATCCTTTTTCCAGGGGAAAAATCCTCCTTTCAAATATTAATAAGACATCTAGCCCACAAGGCTACATGTCTTATTAATACATGGGAGACATAGAAATTTAATTTCGCCATGTCCCACAGTGGCAAGACCCCAAAAAATGTTTTCATTGTTGAAGGCTTTGGCTGTCCTGTCAGGAAAACTAGAGTGCAGATTAAAATATTATGTCTACACGCTTGGGTTTGGGACAAACTAGATAAATGATTCAACCAATATTTTTTATATTTATTTAAAATCCAATTTAATTTTAAAGTCAGATTTGTAATACATATTTAGGAAAAGTAAGTTTTAGAAAGTTACCTTTTCCTTGCCTGAACCTAATTTGCATTAGCCTGACTGCTCTGCACTGCTGGTGCTTGACCTTTATGAGGTGTTAATACTGCCCCCAGAGCTGATACAATGTCTTGGCCTGGTCACAGGTTTGACTGGGAGTAGAGAGTGTGATACATATCAGCTCAGGAAGGGCAGCTGGGGAGGTTCCAGGAACTTCACTAACTTGAATGAGTCATAGGGGAAGGGCGGCCATTCATATTTACTGATAGGGGTGACCTAAGGAATGAATAGCCTTTGTTCTTTAAGCCAAAAGTAGCTCGTTGGGGTACCAGTTCAGTGGGAGGGAGTTGGTCCCAGATCCAGTTTGGTGCACCTTAGCATAAGGGGACTGCTCATTTACCTAAACACACTCCTGATTGGCACACACACACCCTCCAAGATAAACAGGATGAGCTATAAAAGTGTGAAGAATATCCCCCAAGTACCTTTTATCCATTGATTAGAGAGGGTCAAGGAGACACCCCTACCCACTGCCTAGGATACCTACAAAGTTGGCACCTCACCCAAACTCCTCAGAAGACTTTCTGGACCTGTGGAAGAACAGAAGAAGTACTGCAGCTGCTGTTTGAGACCTGTGAGGAGACATGGAATTGGACACTATGGGTCAGTTGGCTGACCTCCTGTGTGGCTGCAGGGACACAAAAAGCAGCAAGAGGCCTTTTCCCTGAAGTGCCCACCTGACCGGTTGCAGCTCTACCTGGACTGGACCTGCTGGTGACCTCTGCTTCAATGAGTTCTGACCGCGAGTGCTGTCCCTGAGGTCCTTGGACCCTTGCCTGTATCTAGTTTCATTGCTTCAAAAAGTTGAGACTTGACAACATTTTGTACTGACAGACGTCCTCAGGAATTGGACCAACCCCTCAAGACAATCCGCCCCAAGCATGACCTCACTGGACAAGAAAATCAAGTTGGTCCATTTGGACCTTTATGTTGCTCAAAAAACTTGTTCAGTGGACTCTCGTAGCAAGCCTATCTGACTTTGGTGTGACCTTCCCGGATACAGTCCGTGCCTGTTGCTCTGCCCTGGTGAAGGATTCTGAGCTCCAAAAAAGAGACTAAGTCCAAATGAAGAAAGCTTGTTCTGACGAAGGTGTGAAAAGCATCTGACTGATAAAAGGACTTCACTTTTTGCAAAATGTAAACTTTTCCAGGTCGGAGCCTTTCCTGCCAAAACCAACACCTGCAGCTGTACCTCTTCAAATAGCTATCCAGCTCTGAAAGGACTTTTTCAGATACAGTCTGCAACTTTGTCCCATTGAAGGATTTCCATTTCAGAGACAAAATCCTAAAATAAAATCTTTGATCAGGATGAACTTCCTTGGTGTATCTGACTGAACCATGCTCCATCGCAGTCGGCCTGAAATCATGACTAGGTCACGTTGCCCATCTACAGTGATTAATGATTGGCGCTTTGTTCGTTCTTGGCACTTTTTCATAAAAATCTTCAAAAGTTTATATCTTGGTTTTGACCCTGTGTAGATAAAAAATCATCATCAGTACTGAAAGGATGAATGGAAGGACCAAGAGGCAGGTGGGAAGGCCAGAATTCCTACGTGAGTGGCTGGATATAGTGCACAATTACGAATCTGTACAAGGTGCAATGGAAGATGATGAGCCTGTACTCAGCTAAGGGAGAACATTGTACTCAGCTAAGGGAGAACATTCAGGCTTGACAAAAGGAGAATACCACCACAGATGTGCAGGTCAATGGAACAGATCTCAGAATTTTCAAGTCCAGTTTCTGGAGTATCATCCCTCTCATTTACTTTGCTCCTGGGTAAAGATAGTGCCCAGTTTTATTGCTGCTTTTAAACAAGCATATCAAAGTACAGTAGCCTTCACCTTGCCACACCCTCTCACCATAACCCAGGCATAATCAAACGCCCATCTATCGTGGGTTTTGGAAAGAAGGTTGGCTAAGCATGTGCACTGTTACACACATTACATATTTTCACTTGAACTGGTTCCTCTGTCCTCAGCTTTCTTAAATTGTAATGTATTCTAAGTTATTTACAGTAGTTTCTTTGCACTATCATGCCATGGCTGCCAACAATATACCACAAATTATCACTATAGTACCATCGTATCATAAATTACCACCAAAATGTATGGAGCAGTATTACAAAAGGTGTGGGTGCCATGGATGCCTACAGCGTGCTAAGAATGATCATACTACCAGTAGCGGCCCATGGTGGGAGTGCTGCCGGGCGGTGACGTGGGGCGGGGGAGGGGCAGGTTGGGGGTAGTAAAGTACGGAATACGGCCGTATAGAGGTAAGCAGACATATAAATAAATAAAATGAATTTCGTTGCCGCGCTGCATCGCATTTGGCGATGCAGCGCGCAGCGAAATTCATTTTATTTATTTATATGTCTACTTACCTCTATACGGCTGTATTCCGTACTTTACTACCCCCCACCCCGCCCCTCCCCCGCCCCACGTCACTGCCCGGCAGCACTCCCACCATGGGCCGCTACTGCATACTACCCAATTTATGCTCAAAATAGGACATGAAATACCATCATAGTGCCAGGATGAACATTAACCCAGGGTTGGGCACTATTGCACAATCGATTCACTCAATATACTAAGAATTATCAAAACACTACAAGGACCTTTGTTTTGCCATATGTGGGCATCATTGTCCCAAGAATGCATGCAATATGTCAGAAAAAGGCACAAGGACCGGAATGATTCTAGAAATAGGCACCAACGTACCATGATTGTCCCCTAATATTGCAGAATTACCAGTGCAAGCATGGTTTAATGGATGGGGGACATGCCAATTATGCATTTTGTTGCAAAGAAAGGCCACCATTATGTGAGGATTAGCATTTAACCATGGGTGGGCAACATCTCATGAATGACCTCAAGTTTACAAGAATTATCCTCATTATGAGAGGTTCAACTTTTTACTACAGATGTGCAATGGGCATCATCAGATGGATGCCCAAAAGTTACCAAAGATTGCCACCATTAGGCAAGGCCAGCATGGATGGGTAACAGCCATCATTCCGTGGATGCCCACACAATGCCATGAATTACCATTCCACTGCAGCCAGCAGAGGTGTGTATTAGGCAATTGTTAGAAATGGGGTCTCTGGTTGGCAGGTTTGTACCCTGTCCAAGTAGGGACCCTTCCTTCTAGTTAGGATAATGGCGATTACACTTCTAAAATAACTCCTGCTCACCCCCTTGGTAGCTTGGCATGAGCAGTCAGGCTTATCTCAGAGGCACACAGTGATACAGTTAAAACACTACAAAGGGAAACGACACCAGTTTTGGAAAAATAGCCAATATTTATCTGTGTAAAACAAGACCAAAACAATAAAAATCCAACATACTGCAATCAAGATATGAATTTTGCAAGAATAAACTTAAAATACAGCTCCTTAGAGTCGATAGCTCCGTCCGGGGTTATCACTGGGTCGTGAACAAACAAATCCAACAGTTCAGGCTGACTACAGTGTTGCGGGCCAGCTATGGTGTTGGGAAGACCCGCAAACAGTACCTTGGAAATGTGGAGCGTTGTGGACCTTGCGCTGCGCTCCAAAGAGGCAGCGTCGGCAGGCGTCGGTTCCTTGGGTCAGTGCAGGAGTCGTCGGGCCCTTGAAGTCACACGCGTTGTAGATCGAACTCCCTGAGGTTGAAGTCAGGAGCGTCGACTTTAGCAGTTATCGGGGCTGCGGTGCGAAGTGCAGCAGTTCGAAGTGCAGTGCCCTCAGGTTGCAGTGCAGGCAGCGGCTCGGTGATGGCATCCAGGAGTGTCAGTTAGACCAGGGCTCCAGTGCAAGGTGGGGCGATGCTCATCGCAGTGCTGGCAGGTCACGGTGCAAGCAGCAGCGTAGTTGTTGCTGAATCGCTGAAGTCTATGGCGCTGGTGTCGGTTGGCCAAGGCTGCGGTGTGGGATGGGAAGGTGCATCGAGTAACTTACGAGCAGTGCCACAAGGCCACGGTACAGGCAGGGGCATCAATGTCGGCATAGAGCTTCATCATCAGAGATACCAGGGCGGCAATGTGAAGCAATGTGGTGCGAAGTGCGGTGCCCTCAGGTCACGGTGCAAGCAGCGGCTCGGTGGCGGCACTGGGTGCCGTCGTCGGTAGGACCAGGGTTGCAGTGCGGAGCGGGCAGTGCTCGCTGCAGTGAAAACAGGTCACGGAGCCAGCAGTGTCATCGTCGACGGCATCGAATGCTTTTTCTTCTGTTGCAGCATGAAACACACAGTTCCCAGTGCTGGCAGCAGGAGATCTTGAAATCTTTGCTGTTCCTGAGACTTCTTGAACCGGGGTCAAGCTCTACCTGAAGCCCTTGGAGAAACTCAGGAAAATAAGTTGCAGAAAGTCCATTCCAGTCCTTTCACTGCCCAAGACAGAAGCAGCCACTGCAGGCCAACACAACAAAGCACACAGCAAAGTGGTAGTTCCTCCTGGCAGCTTCTCTAGCTCTTCTTCTTGGCAGGTTACTTAGTCCAAAAGAGTTGTAAAGTTCTGGGGTCAAGGCCCCAATATTTATACTACTTTTCCCTTTGAAGTTGTAGGCAGAAAGTATCTGAATTCAGTAGAAACCAGTTCTGTCCTCCCTGATCCAGCTTCACTACAGGAGATGGAGACAGCATTTTACAGAGCAGACGCAGCCTATTCAGGTGCTAGTGAAAACTCCTCCCACCACTCTAAATGCAGAAAGGTCTATTCAGTCTGGCTATGAGTCACCCAGGAAAGGCAGGACACACCTCAACCCCCTTGTGACTCTCTAGGGTGAATGCACATCCCCAGCTCCTGTCACTCCAAAACCAGATCGTGAATACACAAACAGGCAGAGGCACACAGGATTGTTAAGTAAAAAAAAGCCCACTTTCTAAAAGTGGCGTTTTCAAACACACAATTTAAAACCCATCTTTACTAAAATATGTGTTATTAAATTCTGAGTTCAGAAAGCCTAAACTCTGTTTCTCTGTCTTGTCCAAATGGAAAGTTACACTTTGTAAGATATTACAAGGCAGCTCCCATGTTAACCTATCAGACAGACAGCCTTTCAATAGTGAAAAATGAAATGCACAGTATTTCACTATCAGGACATATAAAACATACTACTACATGTCCTACCTTTCACATACATTGCATCCTGCCTATGGGGCTACCTTTGACCTCCCTTAGGGGTGACTCACGTGTAAGAAAAGGGAATGATAGGGCCTAGAAAGTGGGTGCACTTGCCAGGTCGACATGGCAGTAAAAACTGTGTGCAGACACTGCAGTGGCAGGTTGTAGACACCTTTGAAAGGCTACCTGTGTGGGTGGCACAACTAGTGCTGCAGACCCACTAGTAGCATTTGATTTACAGGCCCTGGGCACACACAGTGCACTCTACTAGGGACTTAGTAGTAAATCAAATATACCAATCATGGAAAACCATTCATAACACAATTTACATGGAGAGCATATGCACTTTAGCACTGATTAGCAGTGGTAAAGTGCCCAGAGTCCTAAGGGCAATGAAAAATGGGTCAAAAACAGGAGGCCAAAAAGCAAACAGCCCTGGGATAAACCCGCTAAAAGTGCCAGGTCTCTAACAGCATCATTTTTTCAATGCCAAAAGGTGACAAGATTAACCATTTTGCAAGGGCCAGCATGGGTGAGCAATCAGCATCATCCCTTGGATTTTGAAAAGATGCCAATATGCATCATTGTGAGTGGGCCAGCCATCAGTATAACGGACATCATCCCTTGTATGCACACAAAGTACCAAGAATTGCCACTGTGACTCAATAAAGTCTCTACTATTGAGTGGCAGACCACTACAAATTTACAATGGATAAATTAAGACATGTGTACAATGGCGGCATTGTTTTTTCAATCACTCAAAAAACGTACTGGGCTTCCAAACTGTTAGGTGCAAATGATTGTTCTTACTTCTCATTAACTGAGACATCTGCTAGAATATGCAATAACAAGGATGCATATGTAGCAAAAAAGAGAAAAATGCATGGTGGGGAGATGAGAGCTCCTTAGTCTTTGGAAGAAGGGCGAAAGGCCTGAAGTACTGAGGCTTGATGGGAACTGAGAAGAGGCTAGAGCTCCCAATTGGTGCTCCCAAGAGGGAGTGGTGTTTAGGAGTGCCTAAGCTGACTCGGGGGAGGGATGGAAGAGAGGTCCTGATTGGGTAACAGGAGGCAGTCTGACTTGAACCATATTCAGATCCATCTCATTTGTGGTGCTCCTGGGAGGAAGGAGTGAACTGGGGGGCATTCAGGGGCTAGAACAGGGCTTGCTAGTGCCTGGGAGAGAAACAGGGAGGTGGGGGAGCTATCTTAGAGGGAGGGGTTTGCTGAGAAAGAACGAATGTTTGGCGCGATCTGGGGGTTGGTTAGAATGCAAGATGGTACCTGGGGGAAGAAGGGGCAGGGACTATTGTGTACAAAGTATATTTGTAAAAGGCAAGGAAGGCGAAGGACAACTTCTCGATCATGAACTTCTGTGATACATTGTGGGCTCCTCCCAAAATTTGTTGGGGTCCCCTCAATTTCTGAAGGGTGCTTGCCCACACCAGCTAATGGTATGCATGAGTTGACCTAAACCCTCTTTCTGTAGATGCATGTTGTGTGCATGTGTACGGTGTGTGTTGTGTGTTAAGTGTGTGGCAACAACAGGTCTTCCTAGACAGCTAAAGATCCAAGGCCAGATTAATCAAAAGTTTTCCATCACCCTTGTGCCATGCAAAGGGGACGCAGGGCGACACAAAACCTATAATGAGGTTTACCAAGCCGCACAAAGCCCCCTTGTGTGACCCAGCGTGTCTTGGAAAATCTGGAGTAACTCAAGGCAACACAATTCTCTGTCTTCTGTTACTCAGCCCCAGGGAGGTGTTCCTTGGGTGGATTTCGAGTATTACCATGTATCCACCCATAGATTTTGGCGCATTCCCAGATTTACCATGAGTAGTATACCTGGGAATGCGTCAAAATGCTACGCCTTCCCAGGGGAGGCACAATGAGGAGAAATCTCTTTATTTTCCCTCGTTCTTTCCTCTTCCTACATTTTCTGCATTCTGTAGCACACATAGAAAGAGGAAACCAATCCTCAGAGGATTGTTTAGGGGCAGGAAGGTGTTCCTTTCTGCACAAAGTGATCTTTTCTGCAATCCAGGCACCCTTTCACATAGTGCGCCAGCGCAAGGAGAGGATAGGAATGCACCATATGATAAAAAATATGGAGCATTTCTGGCCTCTTCCTGTCACACAATGAAGCGCAGCAAGGTGTCTTGCTGCGCTGCACTGCGTCGCGTGGCATTTTGGAAAATCTGCACCACCAGTGTTCTATTAAACCTCGTACCCACAATCAAACCGGATCCTAGCACATATCTGCTGGAAAGAGCTTTTCATAGAATAAGTCAATACCCCAGTCATTAGATCAGCAAGTGCAAATTCTGAAGGCTGGATGCCACCAATAAGCCTGAGCAGAACTGTTGCCTGAAAAAAGTATAGCGAGATACATTTTCCACATTGTGGTACAAACTTGATTATATGAGCAGGGTCCCTGGAAAGATATGTTGCCAGGACAAGCAGGGCAGCAATCATATGTCAGAGAACTATCCAATCCAAAAGAATGTTTTAAGAACAGATTAACTAAAGTGGCCTCTACAACAAGGTGCGGGTGAAAAATTAATTGTTAGAAATGGGGTTACTTGTTGGCTGAGGCATACACCCAGGCCAGGCAGAACCCACCACTCTAGTCAGGGTAAGTTACATACACAACTGAGAACCTGAACTCGCCCTCGGGTAGCATGGCATAGAGCAGGCAGGCTTATCAAAAAAGGCAATGTGTAAAGTATTTGTGCAACACACACACACACACAGTAACACAAACACAAACACAAAAAGACTCAACACATGTTTGTAGAAATAGCTTATTGTATTATAAATAGAACAAGACCAAAACAACAACATTCCAATAAGTACTTTGCGAGTTATGACTTTTAAGCTTACAAGTAACCCTCTTATGGCTTAAACAGATGAAGGGTGAAAACCCCAAACTTTTGAGGTGGTTCATTTCCCTACAGGGGATGGACTATACAGTGGAACATAGACCTGGGCGTAACCATGCCAATGCAGATGGACTCTCCAGATATTTCCACTTAGAAAATGAAGACACAACTGGGCAAGGTTAGTCTCATCTCCTTACATTTGGGGCGGTTGTGTAGGAGAGTAGGATCTGCTTCTATGGTTACCCCCACGTTTTGCCTGGTGATAAGCTGTTACTGACTAGCCTGACTGGGATCATGCTAATCAGGACCACAGTCTATCTGCTTTCTCCCTAAATTGTTATGTTCAGTACTTAGGTACATCCCAGTTTGCATACTGGAGTACCCTTATAAGTCCCTTGTATATGGTCCCAAGGTACCCAGGGCATAGGTACCCCAGAGGTCTCCCATGGGCTGAAGCATGCATTATGCCACCCAAGGGAAACCATTCAAAATGGAACTAGAGGCCTGTCATTGCAGCCTGTGTAAGCTGGTGCTAGCACCACTTGCTAAAGATATAGGTTTCCTACATGAAGGGTCACTGCACTTAAAAACTATAAGTCACCCCTATAGCAGGCCTTTGCAATCCTGAAGGCAGGGTTCTTGGTTCTAGGTAAGAGGGTGCCCTTGCACGAGCAGGACACCCCTAATGCCTACGGAGTCCATTCTCCCGGGTTGTCAGTGAAGCAGCCATATACAATATAGAGGGGCACCGCGTAATTATCGACCATCTCGAAACTGGCTGCAACGAATCCTATTTTATTTGGTATCAAACATGTTGGAATCATACCCTCACATGTAAACGGTGTGGGAGGTATGATTCCAAGCACTGGAAGAGCCCTCCGTCAGGCTCTCCATGTCCCCGGTACCAGTCTTCCAGACCCGGACAGCACAAAATGGTTGCTGCCGACCAGAGACACGATTCTGCCCTCCTGCTGCTGAGTCAAGCTCAAGGAGGGGAAGGCATAACAATAGGCATCCTGTCACCGGGAGGTGTGACCACCTCCCAGGCAGGATTTAGTGTATTGGGCAGGGTGGGTGCGCTTGCCAGCGGCACTCAGTCTGCATGTGGGGCACATTTGGTGTCCTCATGCATAGTCCAGTTCAAACCAGTCCTAGGAGCCATTGGCTCCCGCTCTGGCGCGAAACTGGACAAAGGACATGGGAGTAACCTCCCCACTGTCCAGACCCTCCCCTGGGAGGGTCCCCTGAATTGTCCCAACCCTTTCCTTGGGGTACTTAAGGGCTTACCTGTGGGTGGGTCCCTAGATTCGTCGTGGGATAAGATTCAGATCAGACACTACTTTTTCTTCTACCGTCTGGGCACTCTGAACTTCGCTAGACTTCGTTTGGGCTTGACTTCCCTTCCAGTCTGCTGCATCGTCTGTGCCTGTGCACCATACAGAACCTTCCAAGGCCTGTGGGCATCAAAGACACCTGGAATTTCCCTTGGAGTGAAGGAGTCACTTCCCTGCATTCACAGGCACCGCAACTAAGTCGACTGGTCTGCTGAATCCTGAGCTCCTCCGGACTCGTAAAGGTTCTGCAACACAGGTGGTGGTTTCCACAGCTCTCGAGGCCTGCTCTGCCCTCTTACCAAGTTTGAGGCCAGCATCCCTCGGGGGGGTTGCAATAACCAAACCCCTGTGCACCGTGTCACTTTGCAGTTGCAAAGGCTTGTTGGCTTCCTTCCAAGAAGATCTTCCGGCTCCAAGTAGCCCCAACCTCAAGCATCTCCAGAGACCAGAATCTTTGGCAACACCACATTGTGTGAATCATGCCCTGCATCTTTTGGTGAGCTGCTTGAGGTCCTCTCGTGACTCCAGTGCCTCTGGCTTGTGGGTCCATTTGAGGGTCACCTTTGCTTCTCTTGGGCGCCCCTTATTGCTCGGGCCTGCCCTGACTCCACTGCTTGTGGTGAGTCCCCTGGACCTTGATGGTCACGACTTTGCTCCTTCTTCAGCTCCTGGGTTGTTTGCATTTGCCAAAGCTTGTTGGTGCTCCAGCCGGACACCGACCCCTCAGCACTCGGCTTCCTTCGTGGGACAGCTCGTGCAAAGCTCCTGGTCTTCCTCAGAGTCACCTGGTCCTCACAGCTGCAGAGTCAAGGTCCTCGTCAACTCTCCTGCAACACCCGACATCGGAGGGCATTCGTCTTCCAAGTCTCCTGGTCACCCCTGAGTGACATAGACTCTGTCCCCTCTGCTTGCAGGTACTTCTCGTCTAGAATCCACCTTCGGATTCCACCAGACACTTTCTCTTCTTCCAGCAGCGGCACTTTCCTGAAGTCCTCCATTGGGTTCAACAGCGGTTTCCGACACCACTTCACACCTATGCACCCGGCTTCCCTGGTGTAGGTAACGTGGTTACTAGGGTATCCACAGGTGGGGTGGCTCTCCAACCTTCTGTCTTCTACGGGGTTTCTTCAGGGTCCACTGGGAAGGGTCCTTAAACTTTAAAAATCTAACCACGACTTACACGTAGACTTGTATGGAGCACACGGTTGTATACTCACACTGCACATGCTCTCCGTGGGGTTCCTAGTCACTCACCTCGGGTGGTTCCTTGGGTCCCCAGCACTCCTACATCCTCTCGACATTATCTTGACTCAAGTCGTGGTTTTTATACCACTTTCTTAGTATATGGTTTGGTCCCCCCCTGCAGCCCACTGTGTATTTTGTGCTATTTACTGTGATTTCTCTGCAAAGTATTGTGTGCATTGTGCATATCTCTGGTTAGGAGATATTTGTATGTGTTAGAGAGTATTATATAATAAATACATATATTTATAAATACCTTGTGTGGTTATTTTTCACTTAATCTATACTATAAGATTGCATTTTGGTAAAACAAGCTGCTTTACACTCCTTCTGGACTGAGCCCGAAGGCTGCTCTCCACAGCTACCATTTAGATAGCTTTCTAAGGTTGTCTAAGACCACTTAAATCACCATAAGGGTTGTCTGGACTGGTGCAAGGTGTCCACTTACATAAGTGTACATCATATACCAGGCCAGCTTCTCACATAGGACCACAGACGTTGCTGAGAAAAATAGGACCTAGGAAAAAAAGGACTTTGGAAAAATGAAAAGATGTCAGAACAGGGAGAACTGAAAAAGGCTCAAATTGATCTTAGTATAAAGTTGTAGTGAGCACTGAGTTACCATATGGTATGGCACAAACACAAGTCCTATCCTCACCGCTCATACCGATGATAGAAATGGGGTTTCAAGTTGGCTGAGGTATACACCAGGGCCAAGCTGAACCCATCACTCTAGTGACAATAAGCTAGGTACACAACTAAGATAACCTGTGCTCACCCTCTGGTATCCTGGCACAGAGCAGGAAGGCTTTTCAAAGGGGCAATGTGTCAAGTAGTTGTGCAACACAGACACACAATGAATACACCAAAAAAGACTCCATCCAGGCTTAGAAAAATAGCTTATTGTATTATAAACAGAACAAGACCAAAATGGCAACAATCCAATAAGTACTTTGCAAGTTATGACTTTTAAGCATACAAGTAAACACCGTGCCTAAGTAGCACTTACGATAATAAACTTATTGGCAGTTACGGGAGTCTGAGGAGAGAACAACCCCAAGTCTATTCAGGAAATACTAAGGGTTATTTCCTCATCATGTCGGATTAAAATACGGCCCAAGGTGCACCCGACAAAAGGTCTGCATTGGCCCCTCGGGACCGGGGGTGTGCAATAAAGCTCAGCTGCCTGCAAGCATGCAGGATGACTACAAGGACCTCGCAGGTTCCGATTCACTGAACACAGTACCTCTTCTCCAGCTGAGGGGCAGGATGTTAAACTTGTGGTTATCTGGTGTGGCGGCTGGCCATGCTGGGCTATCTGGGCATAGGTGGGACAGACTTGGCGATCTGATGGCAAAACAAAACACAGAGGCGGTGATCTCTCCTGAAGGCCGGGCCCCTCCCTCTGGATTGGCGCGAATGGCTGATGTCATTGGGGAACTCTGCGTTGCCATGGCAACACGGCAGGGCAGAGCTAGAAGGGCTTCTCTCAGCACCATGGCACCTCCTCAAGATCATTCACTGTGATTTTGGAGAGCAAGACCGACTCTGCAAGCCCAGTCGGTCCAACACGAAGGCGTGGGCAAATGTAGAAGCAAGTACAGCTGTGGGTAGGGCAGTCTTGCTAGGAGGGCTGACACGGCAAGCCCAATCAGTGCCAATGAAGTCTTTTATGGCCCTGAGACTTCTTCGAACAGCGGGCAAGCCAACAAGCCCTTGGAGAACACTTTAAGCAAATGCAGAGTCCAGCTATCTGTTAGCACAAACAGAGAGTAGCAGGCAGTAGGGCAACAGCAAAGCAAGGCTGGCCTTCCAGGTCAGCAGTCCAAATATGTGCCCTTTAGACAACACAACAGTCCATCTGGCAATGTGCAGATGTAGATCCAGCAGGATGTGCTTACAGGTCCAAAAGTGTTGGTTTTTATGGGGACAGGGAACTAGTACTTATCCCCAAAAGTGCCTCTGATGTAGGGGGTGACATAAAAGGAGCTCTCTGAAGTGCAAAAGGACCCCTTTCAACCCAGTCCTGTCTGCCTATATTAACCAGGGGGTAAATTAGTGCTTTGTGTGTGGACAGGACACTACCTAGTGAAGTTGAAAGGTCAGTCCCTCCCATTCCACCCTGCCCAGAAAGACCCATCAAAATGCTGATGAGCCTCACCTTTCTTTGTGTGTGGCTTTCTAGAGGGAACGCACAAAGTGTAGCTGTCACCCCACCCAAACATGTATTGGAGACATGCTGTCAGGCACAAAGAGCAGTAAGTACAAAAAAATGTCCACTTTCTAAAAGTCGCATTTCTAAAAAAGTAAGGTTAAATGCAACTTTGCCAGTAAGGAGAATTTATCATTGCCATTCCAAAGATTTCAAACATAAAAAAGCTACTCCTCTCTGATCAGGAATTATAGCTTAAAAGTATATTAAGGAATTCGCAATGCTGGCCTATGAGAGGGGTAGGCCTCATAGTAGTGAAAAACGAAATAGGCTGTTTGTCACTGCCAGGACATCCAATACATAAAGGTACATGTCTTATCTTTTACTTGGATAGCACCCTGCACTTCAGGTTTACTTCGGGCCAAACTTAGGGGTGACTGATATGTAATAAAAGGGCAGTTTAAGGCTTGGCATATAGTATTAAATGCCAAGTCGAAGTGGCAGCAAACTGCACACACAGACACTACAGTGGCATGCCTGAGACACATTTGAAAGGCTACTTCTGTGGGTGGCACAATCAGTGCTGAAGACCACTAGTAGCATTTGAAGTACAGGCCCTGGGTATATGGTATACCACTTTACAAGGGACTTACCAGTAAAACAATTATGCCAATCAGGTATACACCAATGTCATTATGTTTAGGGGAAAAGCACATGCATTTTATCACAGGTTAGCAGTGGTAAAGTGCTCAGACTATTAAGGTCAACAGAAAGAATCAGCAAAAATGGGAGGCAAAAGGCAAAATGTTGGGAGAAAGACCACCCTAAGGATGACAGGTCTAACACTACTTCAGTAGAGCTCTGCTATTACATTATCCATACCTCCAATCTGCTTCAACAAATTCTATTGCGGTGCCAAGAACTGGAAGCAACTAAATGACAAATTATTTTTTAAAACATGTTATAATGATGCAGAAAGAGAGGCTCAAGACAGTTATTCATGAGGCCATTTGCGCTGCTCTTGTACCACGCAAAGTGGTGCAAGAGCGACGCAAACCTTAAGACAGATGTTTGAAGTCACGTGAAGCCCATTTGCGTGGCTCAGAATGGCTCCAAAAATCTGGAGTAGCGCAATGCTGCGCAAATCTCTGCATTGCATTACTCTGCCCTGGGAAGGAATTCTATGGGCGTTGTATGGGTGTTCCCATGTAACTCCTATGGTTTTGACACATTCCCAGATTAACATGAACTTGTAAACCCGGGGATGTGCCAAAATCTTACACCTTCCCATTCTGTAGCACACATAGAAAGAGGAATATGCCTCCCAGGATTGATTTTGTGCAGGAAGGTGCCCCTTCCTGCACGAAAACAATCCTGCATGCAACACAGGCACCCTTGCACCATGGTGCAAGGGAGCACTCATTGGCGCTAGGAAGTCAAAATGGCACCAGTGACTGGAAAAAGCCAGGAATGCACTGTATTCTTTTAAAAACAGTGCATTCCTGCCCTTTGGGCCTTATTTCTCTTGTCCTGTGACAAGACTAGTTCTGCATTCAGATGTATAATCTTGACAGCTCCAACTTTGATAAAGAAACATATAATTCCCCCGCAGGCACATGCTCTCAAAAAGATAAGAAACTGTTTACTAACCTATGACTTGCCAGAAGTGGCCTGAGAATTTACCAGAAGACTACACCCTACTGATTCAATCCACACTCTGGTAAAGGGTCCATCCACATAGAAGAAAATTCTGAAAAATATGTTCTAAATTTCCTAACTTTAACAAGAATGCTGGAAAATTAATACAGACCTCAATGCATGATACCTTATTAAACACAAATATTCAATTAATCAAGATACATTTGTCTTGCTCGTTTTATGGCCCTGGCCTCTTGTTGTCATGTGCAGCTCCAGAGTTTTGCACCAGAAAGTTGTGCGCGAACACACAGTCTCTTACTACACCTCTTAAGATGGACATTCAGTGAGCAACAACTGCTGACAGTGACTTCACACAGGAGACAAGATAAGTAAAAATTATCCTAGTATTTAGATCAATTGAATGCATGATACTTTGATCAAAAGTGATACCGGAGACTACCACTCTACGGAACCTACCCAATACGTGTCTTATGCCCTCCCAGGAAGAACCATCTGTTCTGTTATTTAAGAAGGGTTCTTCTGCAGGGCATCCACATCATTCAGATGCTCGGGTAGGACACTAGGGAGCATATTTATTATTATTTCACGCAACGCAGCGCAGAACAGAACTTGCGGCGCTAAGTTAAGTGAAAGGAAGAGAGCAGAAATGCTCGATATTGACAAAGATATAGATCAGTTCTGCTCTCTTCTTGCATTGGTACACTGTGTGCTGCTGGCGTCAATGCTGGCAACATTGCACCATGGTGCAATGGTGCCTGCATTATGGGCAAGATTATTTTCATGCAGGAAGGGATACCTTCCTGCACAAAAACAATCCATAGAGGCATATCCCTCTTTCCATGTGAGCTGCATAATGCAGTACACATGGAAAGAGAAAGTAATGAGGGGAAGTAGAGATATTTCTACACGTTACACCTCTGCCGTGCAGCCACACCATTTTGGTACAAACCCTGGTTTACAAGTGTTTGTAAATCTTGGTTTGCATTAAATACATGGGCAGATGCCTGGGGATGCCCCTGCTCCTACCCGACTAAAAGTGACGCAAGGTAGCACTATGTGCTTCCTTGTGTTACTTTGTATTTACTAAATCACTCAAAGCCACGCAATGTTGCTTTGTGGGGCTTAGTAAATTCCATTCATTATTTTGCATCTGGGATGCGCCACAAAAGTGGCGCAACTCCAATGCAAAATCATAGTAAATCTGGGTCTAGATGTACAAGAAGGTAAAGACTCTTGACAAAGTAGGTTTGCTTTAATTGATATTTACGATATACCATCCTCTAGATCCCTTCCCATTCTTATTTCCTCTTAGATTTTACTTGCGTGTGGCTACAGAGATTTCCCTCCAACCATGAAGAATTTAATTTTTTATGCAGGGTGAGACAAACTTGTAATGTGTGAGGTTTTTAAGTCTTTTGCATTTGTTATCACATAGATGTGATGGGACCATTGTGTGCTGTGGAGTGGGTCATGAGATTTAGACACTCTTGAATGTTGTTAATGCTTTTATGACTGTGATACGAGACAAGGACTTAACATATAAATCTATGACATTAATTGCTATATATATATATTTTTTTTTCAATCAAATGCCCAAGGAGCTCAGGGAAGCACTCGACAGTTCGCCCACCTTCCGGCATTCACAATCAACTTGTCTTGATTCTCACTGCATGAATTCTCTGTGCCTGACGCGTTTCACGGCTCTCCGCCGCTTTTTCAAAGGCAATTTGCATAAGGTTGACGCAGGACGCTTCCTTCTTTTATAATGCAAGGCGTGTTTTAATGAAGTAATTAACCCTCGTGGGACTCGCTAAGTGCGTCTCTTGGTGTACAGCCTGATGGGACATGTAGTCCTCGAAGCAATGAGTTCAATACCCTGAGTGGGTTCCATGCGTCAACCTGTAAATAAAAAGCTTTATGTTATCCTTGGTAGGTTACAGAAGTATCAAGGCAAGGCTTCTTTTCCAAACGGCTCACTGTGCTGACTGGCATGGATGCAGTTCCTCGCCTCAGCCTCTCAAT
This sequence comes from Calotriton arnoldi, assembly GCA_963921515.1. NCBI lineage: Eukaryota > Metazoa > Chordata > Amphibia > Caudata > Salamandridae > Calotriton > Calotriton arnoldi. Next base: position 44,399 of record CAWUFW010011465.1, read on the forward strand.
ATTAGGAGATGGTGCATTCCCCCACGGCCAGGGCGCCGTGTCACTATTTTTTCAATCAAATGCCCAAGGAGCTCAGGGAAGCACTCGACAGTTCGCCCACCTCGTGAATGCCGGAAGGTGGGCGAACTGTCGATGTATATATATATATATATGTATATATATATATATATTTTTTTTTATGTAGATATTTCCTCAGATGCTGCTAATAGGAGTAGTACTTTTGACTACCTATTCACGTACGTGCATACATACATACTAAGAATAGCGATCAACAGTCCTGCTAAAAGACAGAGACCCTGTGGGCTTGAGAGAATTGGCTGAAACGGGAAACAACCTTTACATCGCGGTCATTAGACCGCGATGCCTTTACAACACGGTCGTTACAACGACCGCGTTGCTACAACGCAATGCCATTACTACGCAAGTCATTACATCGACTTGCAGTAGATGGCGCTCTAACATAAGGAATAGTATAATTTCCTATTCCAACACCTTCCCTACTGTTGCGTAGGCTGGAGTTGGAATAGTAAATTATACATTCCTAATGTTACGGCGCCATCTACTGCAAGTCGATGTAATGACTTGTGTAGTAATGGCATCGCGTTGTAACAACGCAGTCGTTGTAACGACCGCGTTGTTACCTACCGCGTAGAAAAAGCACGCATTGTAACGTGCTATATTCACTGAAACATGTGTACTTTAGGGTGTGGGAACCACTGTAGTTCAGTCACAACCCTGCTTGATACTTTTTAACCTTACCAGGGACCCAGAAATTAAGGTCCTTGTAAGGTATTCCTAGTTTATTTTAATCTAATTGTTCTAATCCAAAATGTATAATATGTAAGAGGTCCTGTAACATGGTGAGCCCAGACAGATGACATACAATTATCTAGGGTGAAGACCTTATGATTAAGCATGTCACGATAAGGTGTTTTTCTTAAATTGTTTAGCGATTGTTTTGCCTTAACAAACATACTTATATGATATGAGTGTTTGGCCACATTTTTTTTTATAGTCATTAACGGCATCCTTGCCCTTCTTGGATGAAGATACTCTTTTCAGACTCATGGGTGATGTAGGCTACACTCCAATCCTGGCAAGGGAAGACAATATTAGAATATCTCCAATACAACACAAGCCTCTTCTCCAAGACAAATAAGAGAACATTGTGCTCCTTTGAATGGCAAAAATCCATCATTCATCTAGAAAGACACAGGACACACAAAGGGATAGTTAAGAACACTCTTGAATACTCTGAAAGAAGTCTGGAGAGGTCTGAGCCCAAATAAAAAATTGGCAGAGAGCATTAAAGATACTGATTTGTGGTTGCACAGCATTGTTGACTATCTAATCGATATTGTTGAAGCCATCAAAGAGTAATATCAAGGGCCAGATATAAAAACAGAAATTACCACCATCAATAGCCATTTGGAAAATTCTTTAAATTCAAATTTTCGATAAGGACTCATAAAGAAAAAAGTAGACTCCTGCATTAACATTATAGGTGTTCTAAATCAGAAACTGCCTCTATTATAGTGTCCCATCAGACCCTTGCCAAGAATATAATGCAGCCTTCAATAGACTCACTGATGTCTTGGAGGTAATGCGGCCTACACCATCAACCTCAATATACACAGCTACACCTGTGTCTGTGCCTTTAAGAAAAGTCAGGAAGCGTGAGGAGCCATCAGAGTATGATGACGAGAACATGATTATTGTACCGCAATGTAAAAACAAAAGACATCAGTGTGGTTATTCCGTTCTGCTTTCACCTATTATATGTTATATGTTGTAATCATTTCACATTTTCTTGCATCAAAAACTGCTATTTAATAATATAAACTACTATGTCATTAGTTTCCCACACAAAAACTTTCACATCTATTGAGTGTTTTATTTTGTAATAGTTTATTTTGTCTCTAGTTCTTAAACACGTTATTGTTAAACTCCAACTGGGCACTGTTAGGCTTCTATTTCCTGTCATTTTCTTTCTGTCATTGAGTATTCCTCACGTTTGTGATTATTTTGGTTATACACAAAAAATATAATCCATCATTTATATGAAAATCATTTTTTGAAATTATAAGAAAATCTAATTTTATCAGTGAATTTACTTTTTTCATGCTGAATTAATTAGTAACTGCTTTAATATCCACATTGTTTATAGTTTAACGTTTTCATAAAAATTAAATATATTTTGTTTTAGAAATTGCAACAGATGTATGTTAAGAGAGGCAAAACAATAGCCTCATACACTGATGTCAGGAACTTGAAGAAAATCGGGCTCTGAATAGTGCTACACTAATATAACTATATATATATTTCCTAAAAAGTCTTACAAATAGCACTTCAATTACTGAAATTTAAATACAAATCCAATATTTTGAAAAAAATCATCACTAACACAAATGATTGTATAGCTATTTAATTAGTAATTTGGTGATTACACTCATCTAACTATAATTATTATATCACAGGTGTCTAGGCCTATTACCAAATACAAGAATGTACCAAAATAGTGACGACCAATGTTAACATTGACAGTACATGCAATTTATATTGTTTAAATTTGCAAGTATTTCTATTGTGTGTTTTAGGTAAGGGTGGGCAAAGCACTACGCTACGCTCGCGTAGTTTGCGAAGTTTGCGCTACTTCGCACTACGCGAATTGCACGTAGCACAGTGCAAACACGCGTAGCGCAGCGTAGCGTAGTGCAGCGGTCATTTTTTGCTTGCTCGCGGTCCTCAACATCAAGTTGGCGACCGCGAGCAAGCAAGGACATCCCGGCGAGACTTTTTCCTCGTTCGCGATCAGCAACATCAAGTTGCCGATCGCGAGCGTGGAAAATAAACCTCCCAGCGAGATTCTCAACGCGGGGAGGTCAGGTTTCTCATTGCGAGTGGTCGCGTATGCTCGCGACCGCTCACGATGAGAAACTACCAGTCCGCGTTGAGAAAGCTGCCGCTCGAGTAAAAATCTACTCGAGCGGCAGTAAAAGACAGCTCGCACTGTGCAAGATGCCGTTTTCAATGATTGCACAGTCGGACAAGCATCCGGCACTGTGCAATCATCGCGAACAGCGCACTACGCAGTTCGCGTAGTGCTATGCGTAGATCGCGTAGTGCGAAGTGCACTTCGCGTAGCTTCACGTAGCGCTACTTCGCAAACTACGCCCACCCTTAGTTTTAGGCACAGTCACACTAGTGGGTTACTATTTTTATTGTTAAAATTGTTGAAAGGCTACTTATTAATTATTTTATGTACCCACATAGAAATATAACATTTTCTAACATAAATGAACATACAATCTACTATTGCATCTAATTTTGAAGTTTGCAGTGTATTCTGGGAAACAAAATGATATGGATGTTTACTCAACACAGCATCCTGACGTCTTCTGGGTAACTAATTTGTATAAATATCTGGTTTGATATTTTTTCCTATGTGTGCAACGGTTCACTGACAAAATATCGAAGGTCAAAAAATCGACCTACAGAAATATCGGAGCAAGAATATCGATGTCAACAATATCGATATCCTATCTACAACATGGTAAGTACAAAAATATCGAAAAAAAATATCGATGTCAAAAATATCGTTATTAAAAATATCGGTTTTTTTTGTTAACAAACAATATGTAAAATAAACTAAATAATACTTATAAATAAAATAAACATAGTTAAAAATATTTTATAATGTTTAAAATTAATAAGTAATATATATAATTTAATAAAACATTAATTAAACATCTACATATAACATATAATATATATATACTTACTTAATAATCAGTTTTAATAATAATTTTAATAAATTATAAATTATTAAAAATATTATAAATTACAAATACATCTATACACATAAAACAATAACATAAATACAAATTTAATAATTATGTATAACAAATTTAAAAAAATTAATTTACTTTTAATATTTTTAAAATTAATTATATACTACATTAACTAAAATAATACAAAAATATTAAATAGCGGAGGGAATAAAACTACTATTGCAACTCCCAAAAAAACAACAGTAAGAAAAATGTTGGATAGCGTAGAGCTTAAAATTACTATTCCCACTCCAGAGAAAGTACTATTCCCACTCCAGGGAGTGCAACAGTAGGGAAGCGTTGGATAGCGGGAGGGTAAAAATTAATATTCCCACTCCAGTGAGTGCAACCGTAGGGAAGCGTTGGATAGCGTAAGGGTAAAAATGACTATTCCCACTCCAGTGAGTGCAACAGTAGGGAAAGTGTTGGATAGCGTACGGGTAAAAATTACTATTCCCACTCCAGGGAGTGCAACAGTAGGGAAAGCGTTGGATAGCGGGAGGGTAAAAATTAATATTCCCACTCCAGTGAGTGCAACAGTAGGGAAAGCGTTGGATAGCGTAAGGGTAAAAATGACTATTCCCACTCCAGTGAGTGCAACAGTAGGGAAAGTGTTGGATAGCGTAGAAGTTAAAAATAACATACTTATAAATAAAATAATTTTTTTAAATAATTAATGAATTATTAAATAACTCTAAACTATTTACCAATACCAATAAATAATTATTAAAAACATAATTACCAATGGAAAATTTATTAACAATAAATTAATAATAAATACCAATAAATAATAATTAATAAATATTAATTACCAAATAAGAAATATTGAACAATGCAATATTTTTAATAACAAAAAACATATTAATTATTAAAACTTAATTAACAATTAACTAATATTGAACAATTAAATGCTTTTTTATACCAATAATAATAATTACCAATTAATAATTAATGTCCAATAAATTAATTATCAATACCCAAAAATACATTTAATAATTACTTAATTAGATTTCAATTACTTCCAACACTATTCCCCTATAAACGCACAACACACTCCAATAATAAAATAATACACTTTAATTACCAATTATTAATTAATTAACAATAATATAATTATCAATACCAATTAATTAAAATAAATTATAACTTAATTACAATTAAATTACTTCCCACCCTATTCCCCTATAAACCCACAACCCGCTACAGAACTTAAACGCAAAAAATAATTAAAATTAATTTATATTTCCTAAAAATTAATAATTAATTTAGTATAATTAAATTACTTCCCACCCTATTCCCCTATAAACCCACAACCCACTACAGTACTAAAAAAAAAAAAAACTTTAAAAAAACATTATTAACATATAAAAATTGTATACATATATTTTTATACAAGTAGAACACTTAACAACACATATAACACATACACATTAAACACATAACAAAATACATAACAATAATACAAATATCGATATTAGTAACATCACTATTAGTAACATCGATATATTTGTTTTCGATATTATTAACTTCGATATTACTTACATCGATATAAAAAAATCGATATTACTTACCTTAGATTCGATATTCTGTCCATCGATATTCTTAACATCGATATTCTGTCCCTTCGATATTGTCACCTCGATATTAGTGTATATCGATATTTAATTTTCGATATTTTGACTGCCCACCGTGTGCAACAGCACTGCTGAAAAAGACTCCATCAACACCATATGTGAGATCCGCAGTAACTGACACATGCTTCCTCAAACATATTAAAATGCTAATTTTAGTTTTTCAGAAATGTAAGAAGTGTAAATGATTTACAATGTACAGTTCATACATCAACATCACACATTAACAAATTCCAATATTGGCCCAATTTTCTAAAACAGATAATTCATTGTTGCTAATAACTATCTTTTAATTGAATATGAGTATAAAATATGTGAAGTAAGTATGAAGGAGTCTATTTTGTGTATGAGTGTGCCATACACATTGAAGCCATAAGACCCTGGCCTGTCCCTGAGCACAAGATGACGGTAAGGTTGATTTTCCAGACAGTGGAAATTTATTGCTGACAGTCCTGAATCTGGAGGGAGGAGACCTAGACACTGAAGTGTGAAAATAGGAGATGAGGCTCCTTTAGAAAATGAAGTAGGTCCTTTTGCTGAGGGGGGGCCGTTGAGTATTCCAGACCTTTGTTAGATCAGTGATACTGAATATACAGCCCAGCCCAGACCCTCCCGACATTTACATGCGGCCCCCTGATCAACAGCAGCACTGGGCTGCTGTTCACTCGACTCAGAACTAACAGTAAAATGATGTTAAATATACAGGCAAGCCTTTATTCAAAGGTTAATTAAAGTTAAAGAAAGGAAGTAACTAGGTTGTCCAGCACTCCTTAACTTTAGAAACACCTTCATTTTCAAAGCCATCTTGCATCAAAGTGCAAACATATGATAAGATCTATTCAAAATTCAAAACGTGTATTTTATTAACATGCAGAACCATTTCACATTAGTATATCAGATTATATCAGTGCATTGAGAAGTATTTTTGTAAGTGATAGTTTTCAAATATGAATTAGTAAACTAAGAGGCACTCTTAGGGTGGCCTAGGTTCCTATTATACATGAACAACATTATAGTTTGTTAAATCAAACACAGGAGAAGGTTTTGTACAGTGCACATCATGAAGTAATACATTTTGAGGTCTCTTTTGTAAAGATATTTTTTTTACATTTAAAGCATATTCTCAAACATCATATTCTTTTGAATTAAATCAACATATGTGCTTGCCAACATTTCGGCATCGGTAGTTAGGTATACATGTCCAGTGTACAAGCAATATGTTAATTGTGAAACAATACAATAAACATCAGCACTTTTTCACAGCATGTATGTGAATTCTCACTGTTCCCGAAGAATTAAATTGTCAACAGTGCAATAAACATCAGCACTTTTCACAGCATGTTTGTGAATTCTCACTGCTCCCAAAGACTTAAATTGTCAGCAGTGCCCATCATCTATGTATCATCCTCCTGCCTCATAATTGATCTACCTTAGCGTGATTTCTAATATGTTCTCGGTATCTGCATGTAGTGAGCATTTCAGACGCCATATGTATAGGCCAATTGCAGGGGAGAATTAGATAACTAAGAGGAACAAGTTCCCCGGGGGGGGGAGTGGTGGGAAGGCGGGCTTAGTCCAGTCTGTAAGAACGTGTGTGCATGTGCTGTAACTGGTAGGCAGCGGTCAATCTGTCTATTCCATATGATGTCCATGTCCAGCAAGTCTGTGTCCGGGGGAGCAGGTGGCTGTCAGTGGCGGCTGTACCACGTGCGTGGCAAGCAGGAATTTTAGTTAGGCATGTAGGTCAATGTTGTAGGCTTCATTTCCAAATTACTCATTCTCCCTCACTACTTCCATCTCCCTCCTCTCTTTCCTCAGTAGGTGCCACAAGCCTTCTCCCGCCATCCACAGGGTTGCTCGGCTCCGAGTCTGTGTTATCCCCGGGTATTCCCAGTGTGCCAAAATCCCTTCCATAGGTCGGCCAATGGATGTCTGCGTATTCCCTTGGCGTCCTCTCTCCTAAGGTCCTGCCCCTCTGTCTCCGCCCAGATCGTGACATCTCTCACCCATGTCTCCAGTTTCAGTCCTCTGTCAGACTTCCATGCCATTGCTATTCTCCATCGAGCTAGGGCCAGGGCCATGTCTATATATCTAGAGCCCACTCGGCATGCATTGGGCCTGGGATAGCTCCCTAAGAGACAGGTCTGTAATGTACAGGGAAGAGTGCACCTCAATGTGGTCTGGAGCCACTGCAACACCACAATCTAAAAAGTCCTCAGTGCGTGACATCCTCATGTCATGTGACAGAAGTCCGCGTCAAGTACTCTGCAGCGAGGACAGCCTCTGGGATTCCCCCCATATATTAGCTGCACTCTATGTGGGGTGAGGTATGTCATATGTAGGTAATTATAAATCCCTAAGGAGCAGTGGCGTAACAAAAGTTTAAGGGGCCCCCCTGCAATGTACACAGAGGGGCCCCCGCTCCAGATTTAATCCGGAGCGCTCAGGCCTAGGTACTGTGCTGAGGGGTCCCCTTGTAGCTCGGGGGCCCCCCGCACCATGGGGGATGCGGGGTCCTATGTTACGCCCATGCCAAGGAGCGAGTAATGGAGGTTCCACCTCAAGTTTACCCTCCAAAAGGATGCGCACAAGAGCAAAACTTAAGGGTGTTTTTGAGTCAGCTATAATCTATTCAGTTTTCTGACTACTCATGTTGTGGGTCATCAAAAGATTTTCTCACATCGGGGTAGCAACAATGCCTACCCGGCGTACTCAACCAGGGAAAGCTAATCTCTCCCTGGGAGTTCTTATATATCTATAGTCAGGACAATAAACTAGGTCCTGTTTTTTTGGGGGGGCAAGAGTGAATATAAAATATACCTAGAGGTATACTCAAATTATTTTTTATTCAGTGAGTACCTCTGGTGTGTTTAAAAATGCTAAGAACAAACTGGTCATTAGGTGAAATACAATGAATCACCTGACGTGGAATTTATGTGTAACCAACATGTTTCGACCTCTATCTAAGCCTAAAAGGTCTTGGTCTTCTTCTGCCGGTCCCTCTATTGATTCAGAAAATACCTGAAGGGAAATAAGGGAGGGAAAAAAGGGGGTAGATGAGGGATGCAACAAATTGTAAATCAATGAAACCCACTGTCCTCTGGGCATATATAATTATAGCCCTGCGAAATATTTATAAGGAACACCATCTCTGCTGCACACCCTTATCTGTAGGCATATGATCAATATTAAAAACCCCTAGGTTAGTATTATGGGGGCTATAGTACAACTGGACCCAACAACGATAGTGTCAGCCACTCAATTGTATACCAATGCTATCTGTAGCATTTTTGGTTAAAAAGACGAGCAGATAAAGCGTCTCTTTTGTGATGCAAAATGCATAGACTGATGCTTGCTTTCTGCATATGCAGCTCGGCGCAATCACTTACCTCAGTAAAATTAAACTGCAGGCTATATAGCTAAGTGTGGGGATGCCTCCTCCATAGTCACAGACTAATGGTACAAAAGGTGTATTAAGAACAGACAGAACAAACACATATATATAGTGACATGCCAATTACATGGTAGCATTCCTTATTATTAGTGATTAGATGGAATTGTTTCAATGTTACTTTTCCAATGCTCTTTTGTATGGTAACATACGTGAAATTGCAACTTTTTATAATGTATAAGGCAGATATTGTCTGTGGTGTATTTACGCAGTCCACTATTCATCATTCATCAATGGACACCCGAGACCAAATGCAAGACAAATATTCATGCTGTAAAGCATGCCATTCATCCTTCTTAACAGGACACATTAGTTCATTTTATCTTGTCATGAATGTGACAACGTGTGAAGACTGCGAGGGGTTCTGAGGGGGAAGTGCTTTCTAATTTATCAGTCTGCTTACATTCAAGGTTACATGTGTGTGTCCCCCGTGTGCTGATGCTGTGTGGTGGTAGTATAAGTGGCGCCATGCAAATGTTCTGGCTCTGGCGGAGCTAACATGCTATTACGGGAAAAGGGCGGCCAGGACTTCCTATTGAGGCATCCGCCGCCGTTATTTTTCAGCTCCACTTACATTGTCAGAAGGTTGGCATGGTATAATCACCTATATTTCCCCCGTCGACTGCTGTAATGTGAGACAGGGGCTGCGGGTTTGGGATGCAAATAACTAGTGGATGGTGCGTTGATGGTGCGTCACTGTCGCCCGTGTGCTTGGGACTACAAAAGCGCAGGGTGTTGTAGTTCTTTTCTAACCAGCCGGTTTTTGAGTGTCACTATCACCCGTGTGCTTAGGACTACAAAAGCGCTGGATGTTGTAGTTCTTATCAAACAAGCCAGCTATTACAATGGTGATGTGAGCATTAACTATACTGACGCCCCGAGATTGCTGAGTTATTAGAACTCATAGTTATACTCCAGGAAATGAAACAAATGAAAAAGGAGTTTAGTTGTGACTATTGGAACACCCTGTAGAGAAAATTATCTCTTCTCATTGATGATTGTCTTGGGCTTAGTGTGATTGGGTGTACATTTAGAACACTTCAAGGGCTTTGAGTACTGATCATCAATTGAAGGGGGTGTGTGTAAGACACTTGTCTAACTTTACAGGGCAATTACATTTTTTTTTAAATATATATTTATTTGTTTGAAATCGTTCCTTATGTGCAACCAATTATTTGTTTTTGTTGTGGGTAGGCTCCTTTTTTATAGGTACCCTTATATAATCAACGATGTGTGCAATGCTATTATGCGACTATAAGTGATATTTCCTAATTGCTGTATTCATGTGGGCATAATTAGAGGCACACTGACAAGGAGATTACAGTTTACCTCTCTTCTGTATGAGGTTGCTTATCTTAGTATGTTCAAGATAAGATATTCATTTGTGATGTAACTACTGGAACACTGATGATTATTACTGTATTTATAATTATGTCCATTGTACTTCATCATTCAGGCCCCTACTTGAGGTTCCCAAACGGTATATCCATCTTTATTCAGCTACAAATAGTTGTTTGTTACTGATGTCTCTGGGTTGGATTCTTTCAATGAAGGTCTATTCAAAATCACTTTCAGAGTGTTTTTTTTCAATTAAATGTCTCATCAACCTTGTGGTGTTCTTTTTACATCAGAAAGTGATCCTATTTTTCTTCACCCGCACTTTAGCTTTCCTCGTGGTCATTCCCACATATCTTTCACCACAGGTTCATCTAAGGAGGTATACCACATTGGTGGAATCACAGTTTGTAAATGTCTTTTCAACCTATGGGGTTCTCAGGCCCAAGTCTATTTGCTTTGTCCTCTTTGTTAGAGCACAAACACTACAATGTCCTCATGGGGCATGACCTGATATCTCTGGTAGGTTCCACAATGTGAGTTGGTTATTTTTTTCTTGTTGTGGTTTTGGAAGGGTGTGGACTAGTTCATCTTTTATAGATCTCCCACATCTGAATGAAAACATTGGTTTAGTAAATTTTAATGTACGAAGAAGAGACTTCCAATTGAATCATACATGTAAACTTAATGTAGTCTGACCTAAGGTGCTTTACATCTATAAAAGAGTATTGTTATTGCCTATTAAGGGTGATTCAGGAAAAAATACATATTTACAAGGATTAAACCAGTTAATCTTATAAATAATATGAAGTTAATCTTATGAGTAATATACCCTGACGAGAATACTCATAGCCTATGATTCTCTTTTATAGATTTAAAGCACCTTAGGTCAGACTACATTAAGTTTACATGTATGATTCAATTGGAAGTCTCTTCTTCGTACTCAATGTCAATATCCTCTGTCACTAGTCCAATATGGCGGCTATAGTATCGTTTTAACTTTAGTCGACATTTAGAAAGGTTGGGCCCGCCCCATGAACTCAGATAACCTATCCGGGGTAATCAGCGCTGGTCCCGGAAACAGCCTGACTGTTTTTGCGTGCTCAGCCTTAGTTTAAATTCCCTGACATCACAGCCAAACGAGGCTAGTTTGGTTTAGGCATGCACGGCGTGCGGCAGCGTCAGGACTATCAGGAAGTTCCACCGCGGACCGTGTGAGCCGAGCAAGCAGTCTGAGGATGTTTAATGAGGAATGTAGGGACACGATCAAGCCGTCCTCCGTTGTTCTTCCCTCACCTACACCAGAGCTTTTCGTCATCGGCCCTCGGCACAACAACACCCTATTCAGGTAAAGAGGAGTGATGAGATAGCGATTACGGTTGCGACGACATGCGCTTATTGGATTATACTTTGTTTCCATCCTTGGAATTGTGCACATCATATTAGCTTTCTACTCTGTATTTTTTATGCAGGATTTCGCCGCCTTTGCCCCCGTTTTTCCTGCATTTTTATCATGAGATAATCTTCATCTCTGCTGAGAGAGCCGCCCGGCATTAGGATTTTCACAAACATAAAGAATAGAGGTAAGAGCATTAGGGCTGTAGAGTCCATTATTTAAGCGCCATGCAAGTATAGACTCAGTGCGATTAATATGTAATGGAGTCTATCTATGGGCAGTTTGTTGATGATCATTTTTATTATTTTATTTTTAGAGTGGACATTATCTTCCTCTCTCTACTCAGCGCTTTTGGCGTATTAACGGATTCTTATACATTTCTAAACATTTATACACCGATATACGGTTTCAGTAGTGATGTCCATATTAAGACTTTCCAATTATTGGGTAAGCCTTTTTGGTTGTAATTTCCATGCTAGGACTCCTCTATCTAATTTAGATTTTTTAATCTATGCGAACAGTTTTCAATAATTTGCACAATTTCCTGTTTTTCCATAAGGTGCTTTGTCCAACTTAGCTCTGAAATTATTCTCAACTAAATCTTCACAGACAGATGATGCAGCGCATCTGACAAGGTAAATATACCTATTAGGTAAATAGGGAGCACATTTAGGGTTTCTTTGAGCACTAGCTTGTTCTTAAATGTCACAAATTATCATAATTTTTAGCTCTACCGCACAACTAAGGACTTTCTTGTATATACACAGTTTTTCTTTCAAGTGGTAATTCTTTCTATTCCCAAGAATCTTCTGTATTATAGCACGGTGTTCGGTGATTTAAGGAATTTTTCAAAGATCTTTACATATTAGTCCAACTTGGGACATGTTTCATATCTCTTTTCTTCTTCAACATTCTCTAATTGCTTAATGTTTCCTGTGACACTCTTAAATGATTCCCTTTTAAAGATATTGTATCTGACACAGACATGAGCAGAAACTCCCAGTAGGACCCTCAATATGTACTTAAAACAGTCTCTTTTCTTATACATGTGTTTTTTCTATATTCTATAAGACCGACATGGCTACCTGATGAAGGCGTAATGCCGAAACGCGCGTAGGATACGACTTACGTTAGCCATGGCAAACAAGATTGTCTTTTATTTTTAAAAACATGTATTCAGATTTTTTTTTAAGTGATTTCACTGTATAGTTCATGTCCAACTAAAACATCATATATCATATAGGCATGACATGTTCCATGTATTGTTAGGCCATGTATGAATAAGTATGTTTGAATATTGTTAGCAAGAATCATGGACTCATACCATGTTTGATACATAGGCCAATTTAGAAGTTATGTTGTGATTTCTTCTGTTTTTGACATTTTTTCATTTTAATTTGATTATAAAAGAGACAAAATATAAAAAATATTATTTTCATAAATAAAAAATGAATTGTTGATATTATATGAATCCTGGTTATTTACATATTGTCTTTGTTAATTTGAAGGTCCAATTTTTATTCATTTCCTAAATGGTTTGTTCACACTTGGCATTTCGAACCTGATTTAGGAAATTTATTCGGGGTACCCCTATTTTTGCAAATACATTTGGAGCCAGTTTGCACTACTTTTCTCATGCAAACCTGGCGTAAAGTATCAATAAATATGCTCCCAAAATTGACTTGTTAGATCCCAATTGTTGTCTAGGAAAGCCTCTTACATTTTTTTTTCTTTTAAATCATTCATAACTCTGGAGGCCCTTGTCCGACATTTCCGATTTTTCTGTTGTTTTAAAATTAAACTTGTCTTTTTTTTACTAATACATTGGTTTGACATTTTATTTGATTTATTTGTTGACTTCAGTATTGTTGTAATGCTGTAATTGTACGTTAAATGCACTTTCCTTTAATGAAGCCTGTCATTTGAGCCAGAGATTTATAGGTGACTCAGCACATGATTCCTCAAAAATCCTGCTTGTACTTTGCACTATGTTGTTTAGCTTTGAGGGAGCTCAACAACAGCTTATATCAAGGTTGAAGTCTCTCTCTCCCTTGCAGTCGGCAGATCTAAATATTAGGTTGACAAGTGCTTCTTTTTGTTATTCCATCTTCATCTGCCGGCTTATGGTCTGTTTGATCACATTTAAATTGTGTGCACATGTACATATACCTAAATATCGGTAATCCGTGTGTCAGCCCTGTATGTTGGGTGGCAAACGTGGTTTGAAAGATAAGTCTGGCTTGCCTAAATAACTAGTCTACGGTTTCTATATTTATCAGACCTATTCCTAAAATGTCCCCACCCTTGTGTAAACTTCCTGCCCTTCTGTAGCCTGTTTTCCTTTCCTCTTCCTCATTTCTCACCAGACTCATAAATGTAGCTCCTGGCTATTACTTTGATTGGGACAGAGTATTCCTTACTCCAGTTCTTTTGAGGCCTCCTTTCCATTCTGATGTCATGTCTACCTCTATGAGATGATCTTAGGGCAGGTGAAAGTGTCTTATACGCAATATCAGGTCTATGACATCTATGTACATGGGTCATTCTGTGTCAGAGGGTCTATGTGTATGAGTCGCTATTTGTCTGCTTGACCACGTGCTTGGGTGGATGGGCTGTGATGGTCTTGTGTGCAAGAATATTTGTAAATTGTTGCATATTTGTTTGCATTTTTCCTTTATGTCAATGTGCATGTGCATGTTTGTTTTGAGTTGGCTACCTCTCTCCATGTCATCATGGACCCCGTTGTACCCTACACATCGCTGCTATCAGGTATGTTTGTCTAATAAGTTCAATGGAACCAAACCACTACTGCAACACACACATCAAATTACGTTTTCATACGTAAACCTAGGTATGAAATCATTGTCCGTAATGGAATGAAGTGCATGCACTATACAAAAGTCAAGCCAAGTGTCTTTGTTAATGATTATTTTCTATCAACATAAGTCACAGCAAATAATCACATTGTATGTGATGACTTACTATGGTTAAGGCCACACAGCAGACTTGAATAGTCTAGACTTATTACTATGAGCTGTTTTGACGAAGGACACTGTTGAAAGTGTATCACTAATGAATATGTAATTCGCCATTTTAACATCAACTCTAAGGGGCTAATACTAATAACTTTACGGATGGTGTTTCTTTCCTAAGCCATGATTTTTTGGTTTTGGATTTTATTAGATTATGCTTTGATTTGGAGATGGTTAATATCCCACTTTGTAGTATTCGCATATATAATTAGTAGTTTTCGTATTCTTCTTAATCATTGTAATTTCTCCAGAATGCACATGTATTTGTTGATATCGTCACCGAATACAATAAACGTGGTGTCTGATAAAGGAGGGTTTTTTTGTCAAGAATTTATGTTCTGTGAACTCATATAGTTGTGAAGGAGATTTGCTTAAGTTTCTTCTCTAATTGCGTGAAATACAGATTGTGTGAGGGGCTATTTACAGAAATCTATGTCTAAATATTGGGAAACTCATAAATCCGACAGCTCACTAATAAAATATTTCAGTAATTGTTTTCTGGATAAGTGACAAAGTGGTGCACTCAAGTTCAATAAGCATAGGGCAAGGAAACACAAAGTTCTCTGTCCCACAGGCTCATTGGGAGGCTTATCAGGGGATGTATTTTCTCAAGCCATGAGTTGGTGGGGGTCACAGGTGCAATAGGGCTAAAGTCCAGATCTTAGGGGTGTTTCCCTAGCATGCTGCCTAGAAACTGACACGTCCTTGGCCCTCAGCTAGACCTTCAGGTCAAGTAATTGTTTGCGATACCCCTGGCACCAGGGTGAATATGTGGGTGCCTGCATCTTGTGAATCTACTTGGTTTGCTTACTTTTTAGGGCTGGAAGACGTTAAAATCCCTTGTTAGTTTGGTACTCTGTGAATGCAACTCCCGCATATTCATTTAATAATTATTAATAAAAAAGCAAAACAACTTAATGTATGCAATATTTATTTGTGTTACATGGATTGTTGAGGCAGAACATCAAAAGTATCTCAGTAAAGATCCCGAACTCTCCTGAAGGATCCAACCTTGGGGCTTGAGGCTCCCCAGTCACTGTACCTCCTGTACTCTCCGGCCCTCAGGTAGTACTGACGCCCTCTGTAGTTGGGCTCTTCATAGAAGACCCAGTGCCCGTCCTGCACGTTACAGGAGTGGATGTCATTATAGCGGAACTGCTCGTAAACATGTGGACAGTCTTCAGAGAACTCCATCATCTGACCTCCAAAATTCTCTCGCTCATAAACTCTTATTCTGTAGGATCCACGGTGCTGGACAAGGAGAGAAAAGAAACTAGAGTGAACTTTCTTAATAACATAAAATAAAATGTAAGATAAAAAAACAAAACAATACTTTCACTTAAAAAAAATGTGTTCTGTTGAGATGTGCTTGTCTTACAAAAACTTAACTTTTGCTTGGCATCCTTATTATGTAATCTCATAATGTGGTTATAAAGCGCAACATTCACCCCATGATGATACGGTGGTGCTAAAGCGATACCAGCTGTGATAATAATGAACTGAGTTCACAGCAAACCATTAAGTAATCTCGAAGATTAAGGCAGCAATGATAAGGGCAATTCAGCATGGAGAAATAGCGGCTTTATGCAGTCTATTAAGATGATAACTCATTTATTAAATTTACTAATAGGGTCCCGTGCCGTAGTGTGAAAAAGTGTTCAGTGCTGTATGCACCCTTTTGGGCACCAGCACGTATTTTTGGCTGAAAGCTACTTTTGCAGCTTGCTCGCATTTAGCACTCACTGTCACTACTTTCCCGTCATTAGCGTTTTCCTGATTGTGACAGTGAGTGTGAACATGTAAAATGGGGTTATTAGAGCGTAATTGGGTACAAAAAAACGACGAACCCTGGGCACATATATAAGACTTGTTGCAGAAAACAACCCCATAAGTACAAAATGCCTCATGCCCATTTGTGTCTCTGATATAGCACGAAATGTGAACTTTATACTGGGCGCACAGATTCTACTCTCATAAAAATAGAATGGCCTAAATGCCTAAACCAAAACACCTGTACACGATTGACCATCTCAAAGTTCTTAGAATATCTTTTCAGGCGAAATAAATAGTAAAGAGACTTCAAACATCAATTCCAAACCATGAACATGTATCTCTATTTTCCTATTTTCGTGTCTCGCTAGGGAATATGGAATATTTCTGAAAGAAGTAAATACTACTACACGATCGTTCTATAGCAGCCTCTCTTGCTCTGTTTGCTGCACTGTCCATCAAAGGTGTATATATTAACATGCCCAATATTAATAGTGATCTATTTTAAAGGAAGTTTTGGTGCAATTGCGAACATTTTAGAGAAAAGGCAACTTGTTAGAATTTATTTTGTTGCAACAAAATGCAGTGATTTCCCGGATATACAATTACATCCATCATAATGTGAAAATTAGGAAAATATAAAGGTTAAAAGGACGCTAACCAATACCAATAGAAGGACGAAAAGACTCTGAATTTGACAATTAAAGTACAGAGTGTTACTGTACTTAGAGAATGGGCTACCTTTTGGGTTTGGTAAGGGATAGTGTTAGGTATAAACTGTTGACGATGGTTTTCCTCATTCCGTTATGCCTTGTAATGTCTTTTTCTTCGATGGGGATTTCTCATTACTACTCCTTACAAAATAAGTTTCTTCACTGTTGCATTTTTCATTGTCACATAAATCAAGAATCTGCTCCATGTCGAAGTAACTCCAAAAATGACCAAACCATGCAAACAGTGATCTCTCAACATCGTTTTAAACCAGATGCTGTCAAAGCATTCTCTTTAAATTCGAGGGTTAACACAACTATCAGATAAGTGGTTTAACACTGAGTTCATTGTTAATTTCTTAAGCTCTGGGCGTGATGACATTTAATATATAGCTGGAATGAAACACCGATGTTTATTTTGGTTGGGTCATTTCAAATAAGTTTTATTGGGTAGTTAGGTTGTTCAGTGCTGCGTAACACAGTAATACATGTTGGAGTTTCCTATATTTCCCAACCTTCTCTTGTTCCATGATGGAGGCCCCAAATATTCAGTAGTATCTAATCATATTTAGATCACACAACCTCGCTGATACAGTATCATAACAAATGAAATGTAAACCTGGTCAGGTGATGTGAGCTCTATAACGGTGGCTAATAGAGTGTGTGTAGAACGCCAGAACCTGGTTATACCTGGGCATGACCAAAACATGTGCTGAAAGGCTGCCGATTGGGTTTGAAATCTGGGGTAGATAAGGTCGGCCATTGGGAAAATACGGTTTAGACAGTAAGCTGTGAGGTAAGCCGTATGGAGTATCATATATTGAATGTTCTTGAATCGCACATTTCTGGAGATAACATGGAGAGATTTGAGTGCCCGTGTCCATTCAATGTCATGTAGGGGGGCACTCCAGATCCTCCTCCCATTCCAGCCAGAGTTGAGTCAGTGGGACCCCAGTAGGTTCGTTTATGGCTTTGTAAAGCCAAGTGATAAGATGCCACCCTTCTCCCATGGTGTGTAGTGTATGCATCCCTACATGAGTGGGTGGCCTTGCATCAAATACACCCCACAGCGACCTGATAACTGCCTGTGTAAAAGATTTTGAGTTGTTGGAATGTTGTATTCCTGGCACAACTGGTCAAACAGGAGTAAATGGGCATCCTGAAACAAACCCCCCACTGTGTCAATGGAATGATCATACCAGGTTGCTAATTTGTCAGTAATAAAATGCCCCAAGGGTGCAGGTAGGTCCTGGAGCGGAGTAGCCGGGGAGTAGGGGAGTGTGCACTTTGTGAGCTGGAAGACTTTTCCAAAGCACCTCCAAGCAATCCACACATGGAGCGACCATGAATGGTGCAGATTAACAGTGCGATGAAGAAGTTGTTGTATTACATGCAGGGGTAGGGGACCTCCCCTGCACTGGCTTCATAAAGATTGTTTCCCCAATAGCCACCTGGCCACTCACTGAAGCTGCACCATGAGGTAATAAGCCTCAAAAGATGGCGCTCCCAGCCCTCTGCACCCCGACTGGTAACTGAAGCTTAATTGGGGCTACTCTATGTCTCCTGTTATCCCAGAGCAGATCTCCCAAGTCAAGAAAGAATTGCCTCTTAGGAAATACCGGGACATTGACAAAATAGTAAAATAGTCGGGGAAGGACAATCATCTTGAAAAGAGCGACTCTACCCGGCAGGGCCAGCAGCAACTGCTGCCAAAACCGCATTTGAGACTTGAGGGCCGTAAATACCCCCTGTAGGTTGCCATTGAAGAAATCCTGCTGAGAATGATAAAGGCAGACCCCGAGATACCAGACCACTGCTATTGACCACGTCAATGGCTCTCCACCCAGTTGGCTGACCTGCGGTGGGGCATCACAGTTAAGTGAGAAAATGCATCATTTCCCCCAGTTCACCCGAAACTCTGCTACCTGCTCAAAATCTCGAAACGCTGCTGAAATAGGGGCCACGTCAGTCGGTGTGTCCTGAAGATATAGTAGCACGTCGTCCGCATATAGGGACACTACATGCAGTGTGCCATCCAGCGGGATGCCCCAGCATCATTCCCCCGCTCTGAGTCACTGCACCAAGGGCTCCATCGCAAGGGTAAATAGGATAGCTGAGAGAGGAAACCCCTGCCGCATACCGCCGCTTATTAAGAAGGAGGCTGAGATCAAGTTGCCTACGCGTGTTCAAGAAGTAGAGTTCATGTGTAGCAGCTTTGTATAAGCTAAGAAACAACCCGGCCCCATGGCCCTCAGGACATCAAACATGTAGTCTCAGGACAGGGAATCAAAGGCCTTTTCTAGGTCTAGATGAGGCATGCCGCTAAGGGTTAGCAGAGTGTGGACTGATCCTTGACGTGGAAAAGTCGTCTGACGTTGTTATGTTGTTAGATGTGTTACGACCTGGTATAAACTCGTTCAGATCTCGGTGGATCAGTGTAGGTAGTAACTGCATATACCGATCCGCTTGCACATTTCCAAGGATTTTATAGTCTGCGCCTAATATACCTATAGGTCTGTATGAGGTCTATACAAGGAGAGCTGGGTGGGGTCCCTGTCAGGTCTGAGCAAGGGAACTAGAAGAGACTCTTGAAGAGAAGTTAGGAGCAAGCCTATGGTAAGAGCCTTATTATAAATTTCAACCAATTTGGGAGTGAGGAGGATGGAGAAGTGGTCATAATATTTTAACGGCAGGCCATCTAAACCAGGGGTCTTATTTCGGGCAAAGTCATGTATTGCCCTCTTCACCTCGTCTACAGTGTTCAAGCCATCAAGATCCTAAAGTACGATGGCGGTGATGGATGGTAAGGTTAAGGGATCTAAAAATTGGTGAATGGCCTCGGGGGTGACGCTGGCTTTCCAGATATAACGTGGTGTAGTAGGAGCTGAACATTCGCAATATGTCTACTTGGGCTTGCAGCGGAGGGCCCCCGTCCAGGTTTGTCACCCATAGCATGAATTTGAGTCTTGTATTGCACATAATGATAGCCTGCGAATGATAGCAGGGAGAGGCTCAATCAATGAAGCATGGCATTCTTTAGCGTCGCCCTGTCCAGAAGCCGATCGTTCACGATGGCTCCCAGAGGATCGGTGCTCCGACCTCTGTTTTTTGCCACACCCCTACAGAACCCCAGAGGATCCTGCCCCGACCTCCACTGATCGTATTTCAGCAATTTGCTCCTGCCTCACCCGGACTACAATTAGACACGGGTTCTCTAAACTGTCCCTTTACTCGTGCCCATCCACTCATAGGATTCCACCGGCCTCGTTCTCGACCCAAGCTAACCCCACATGGGTCCCTCACAACGCCATTGTCTTACCGATCCTCCATCGACAATCATTGCCTCCTCTCCCTGGCGGCCCTCAGGTGCAATCAGGCCCCACTCTCCCCCGGAAGCACCCCCCATGCTCCTCCCTTCTTCAATACCACTTCAAGCCTCCTGCAGCATTTACCAATCTGTAACCTGGTCCTGATGATGATCCTAAATGTTATGGATCGAAACGTCGTCGACATTCCAGCGCAACTTGTGGCGCCCTATACTTTGGTTCACCAAATATGCCCAATTTTGCAAAATGTTTTGTAAATACCTACCTGTGAACCTCAAGTACCTTTTATTATTATCATCTTCTCACTTTGCGCCTTCTATCGCTGTTCCACTTGTCACCTGCGCCGTCCACTTTGAGTATCACGAGCACTTGTGTGCACAAAGTTCGTCGGGTTACTTACATATTCATTGTTAACAGTGCTGATACAACTGTTCACAATTTGTCATTATTGTTTCAATTTAATGTTTCCTCCTGCGTTTTTTCAATACATGATGCCTCTGGCACTTTTTCCTAATCAATGAGTTTCCCTACTTGCCTTCTTTGCAATTATATGTGCATGCTTATTTACTAGCCCTTAAAATAATACCTGTTGAGATATTGTTCTCAATACATATTAGCGTCAGTCAGGGCACAGCGGGTTGTCTCGCCAAGGGTGGCTGTTGTTTATCGATTTTACCGCCTCCTCAGCGGCCTTCAAGTCCCAAGCTAACTCTCTACAAACCCCTGCTATATTTTGCAAACAGAAGCCCACAGTTACCACCTTAAAAGAGTACCATTCTATAGCACGGGTGGTAGCGGTGGCATGGCTACCTGCAAAATAGCGGGTAATATGTGTACACTGTGCCTTGCAGAAGGCTGCATCAGCCAATGTGTCTTTGGAGAGTCACCAGGTATGGACCGGGGGATGCGGTACACCCCATTTAATGTCTGCGATGTGGGCAGCGTGATCGGAGATAGTCAGAATGAGCAAGCTGTGGGGTGAGGTCGGGGAGCAGAGAAACAAGTCTAGTCAAACATTTAGATTGTGCATGGCAGAGTTGTAAGAGTTTAGATGCAAGTGTGGATTATGGGTTCTCCAGGCATCTAGGAGGAACCTTTGCTGGGTCATCTGGGCAAAATATTGTCAGTGCTGATGGGCTGGGGTGCAGAAAAGCAGAGTGTGAGAGCGGTCAAGGGAAAGATCCAGGATGTTGTTATAGTCCCCTCCCAGTTACCACAGAATGCTTACCCATTGGGCGAGGATCCCGGATATGGCAGCCCAGTAGACTACTTGCTGTGAGTTAGGAGCAAGTATACATTCCAAAAGGACTAGATCGCCATTAGTTGGCCTTCTGCAAAAACATATCTGCCTTCTTTATCAATCACTGTTCGGAGGCCCTCAAAGGGGTTCCCTGTACGGATCCATAGCAAGGCTCCTCGTGCATAGGAATAGTACACTATATTATGCTGCATGTATTTGTGGCGGTCAAGCCATTGTTAGCCCAACAGGGATATCACAATGGGAGCAGACTATACAGGTGTTACTAACTAATAGTGGCGAGTGTTTTCAGTGGGCGCTGATGCAGTATGATCCATGACAGGGCATGCCAGGAAGGCAAGTGAGTAGTCCCATAAAGTCCCTCATCACTTATTGGTTCTTTACAAGAGGAGAGGGGCATTACAGCCAGTCCTCTGTTGTTTCTGGCATGAAAATCGGTCCGGCTAGGAGCTCCCACGCCCGCCAAGTTGAAAGGGCCATAGGGTCAGGGGTCATGCCTCATGCCTGCTACAGGCACCACAATGCCCACCTCACACGGGGCAACCAGGTCTGCTTGATGCTGATGGACATACCACAACACAAAGGCCCGAGCCCCGTAGCAGAGTGGCCCGGCTCCCTGGGGAGGAAGCGCAGCAACTCTTGTCAGGGCTTCTCAAGTGGCTGCAGCGACCCCCGGCAGTTGTTCACGGGCATCCCGCTAATTTAAGCAGAATAATTATTGTATTATTGTGCCTGCTAGCCAGAGCTAAACTAGCAGGCGCCCACCATCCTCAGTGGCTTAGCCGCGCCACTTTGGTTGGGTCATATATTAGAAGTAGAAAGCATATTTCCACTTGAGGACTTCAAGGTCGCCAGCCTACTCTGTCATGAAGCTGATGCACAGTTAGATTTCATGGGTTTAGGTCTTTGAGGAAGTGAAGATTTTAAAGTAGGGATAAATAAAATGAAGCAGAGTAAGACTCACTTGTGGGGTCAAGCGGCAAGACCTGATCGAGTCATTGAAGCCCATCCAGTGCTGGAAGTCCGGGTACTCGCCTCTTCTCAGATAGTACTGGTGCCCCCTGAAGTTGGGGTGTTCATAGAGGATCCAGTTGCCACTTTCCACTCGGATGGAGTTGCAGCGGCTGAAGAAGGATGTCAGATCGGCACACTCAGTGCTGCACTCATAGGAGCGGCCTTGGAAGTTCTTGTCCTCATAGAAGATGATCTGTTAGAAAGAACATTTTATTGTTTAATATTATCAATTGAAAATTACAAAATATGATTTGTGATTTTGTTGTCAAATATGTAATCTATTGGCTATCTAACTTTAATTTTCGAACATCAAGTTTCTGAAGTCACTGGGAAAAGTATATTAGAATATCTGGGTTGCAATATCAGCAGACTCAGACAGTGGAAGATATTAATTTTACTTCAGACTTGAAAGCTGAACTATCCTCCTCACATAAAGAGCTTAGCTGGGACACAGTTGTAGAAGTAGATGTGAAGCAGGGTGTCTCAAACTGTGCTACTGACAGAGACTACCATGTAATCTGTTGCAGGTCAGGACTTTTTTCATGTACAACATAAAATTATTGTCAAATAAAAACAATGGCACATCACAAAATTCAATCATTTCGGATTTGTTTCTGCAATCCAATGAGTGTATGTCGTTTTTCAGACACTGATACCTTTTTGATAATCTTTTATCTCCTATCCTTATCTTCGCTACTGCTTTTTTTTTTTTACGGAGTTTTATGTAGCGCGAACTTGTCCCGAAGATATCGGGTATCAGAGCGCTTTACATAGCACCAGTTGCCTTACATGAGGACACATTCATTTTTGTTAGGCACGGGGAGATTAAGTGATTTGCCCAGAATCACAGGATGTTCAGCGTCATTGCCGAGACTCAAACCCAGTTCCCCCGATTCGCGGTCGACCGCCCTAGCCGTTAGGTCCACTCCTCTCCCCATGCTCCCAGTGCTTGGTTTTCTTCAAAATACTGTACACACTAAGGCCCGGATTCACAAAGATTTAGGGGCCTTATTATGAGTCTGGAGGTCCACGGACCAACAGACTCACAGTGGTGGTCTACCGATTGCCCTGATATGACTAGGGAGGTCGGGCCTCCCTGGGACCACAGCATCCACCGAAAACGCCAGGGAACTGCTATTCCCTGGAGGTTGCACGGCAGTCCTGAGGCAGCAATATGCTTTGCGGGGCTGCTGCAGCCCCACCAAGCATATTACGAGTTTCCTCACCGCCACACTTTTCTTGGCAGAGTGACCGCCATGAACAGTGTGGTGATGAGGAAACAAAGGGGGCCCTACAGGACCCCCTTGTGCTTCACGCCATGTGGATGCACACAGGGGGGCACAACATGTGCCACCCTGTGTGCATGAACACCAGCACCTGCATGGCATGGACTGCACATGGACTGCTGCAGTCCATGCCGTGCAGGTACTGCCTTTGATGTTCCATTGCGGTGCCTATTTCATAGGCATCGCCCTGGGAATACCAACGGGCAGTCCGCTAGACAGGAGAAAACCACTAATCTGGTGGGCGGTTCAAACATGGGTTTGGTGGTTCAGGAGCGGGGTGGTCCTGCTCCCGCACTGCCAAACTCATAATGCATTTAGCGCCGGGTTAGTGTTACTTTTTTAATGCTACCCTGATGCTAAACCTTTAACAAACCAACACTACTTGGTATTAGCGTAGGTTTGCATGGAATAGTAATGCAAAACAGCATGAAACGCTGCTTTGCATTACTTTGTGTCAAGGGGTGTTACATGGGTGATACATGGGAATTCCCATGCAACCACCCATGCTTTTTTATGCTAAACCCTATCTACTAACATTAGTAGACAGGGTTTAGCGCAGAAAAGTAATGCCGCTGTAAAGCAGGCATTAAAAGGAGAAATGTTTTCATTTCCCGTTTATTTTCTGACTTTACATGCGTGTTGCACTGTGCAAAGTTATGCACTGCTTTGCATTGCTTAGAGCCAAGGGGACGTACCATGGGTGATGCATGGGCGTTCCCACACAACCACCTAATGTTTCTGTCACTAAGCCCTATTTACTTAGCATCAGAAAATAGCGCCCATTACAGTTAGGTGCTATGAAGGAGAAATTATTTTTTCTCCTTTATTTATTGACTTTGCGCGTGTGCTGCACTGTACAGCACACATACAAAGTGGGAACATTTTTAAAGTTAGTCTAAGCATAGTATTTTGTACTGGAAGGGTAACCTTACAGTACAAAAATCATGCTAGCCTCATGGAGACACCCATGCACTATGGTGCTAAGGTGTGTCCGCGGGGCACAGCTGCATATTTCTGTGCCAGAGTTAGGAAGAGGGAAGGAGAGTGCGATGTTTCTGTAAATATGGCGCTCTCTTGCTCTTTCCTTCTCACGCAACGCGGCACAGCATTTGCGGCTACAGCACTGCGCTGCGTGACAAACTGGTAAATCTGTCCCTAAGTGTACAGACATGACTCGAAAATATTAGCCTCATTCTCTTGCGATAAAAATGTTTGAATCTCCAGCCAAAATACCGAGGCCCTAATTAATTAGTTGAATCAAAATCCCGATTGTGATTATGAAATTGTCAGGATGCCCCGCCCCTAAGAGATTTTCTCAATGAGTACAAACTCGCAGAAATGATGCCCCAAACACAGATACTACTGGACAAACAATGCCATTTGTCCTCTTTCTCTACAGTGGAAACAGTGATTCTGCCATTACATGGAGCAGCTCGAACTATAATTCGCCTGAATGTAATCATAAGGGCTGTTCACATGGGATGAAGTCGATTGGTGAATGCAGAGTCACAAAGTACTCCGTATCTGCACATGCATGGTCACTCAAGTGAACAAGAACAAAATACAGCCTCCATCTTAGTGACTTTTCTGATGTCATCTATCTCAAAGTGAAACAGTTCGCTAATGTAGAAATGGAGTGATGCGCTCCAGACGCACTGGACGCAAATGGCCATACATACGCACTCGGAACTCAGGTCTCCAATATAGGTGACTTAGCAATCTAAAAAATCATCAAGATTTGCATGATCTTTACGAAAGTAATTTATAAGAAGGCATTTTCGATTTAAATAAATAGTCTGCTATTCACATATATTGACACATTCTTGCCTATAAATGAGGCACTATCACAAAAGTACACAAACTGGCATCTCTCACTTACTTTCCCCATGTTGGCTGCTGGATGGATTTGAGACTTCGATGCTGTAGATGGGCAAGTCCACCCCTTATATACATGCTCTAATCCCACCGTCTGTACGTGGACAATGCATTGCCGCATACAACTGTTTCTGCACAGTAAGGTAAATGTAAATAGTGCCCCTTTCAATGCTGTAAAGTACCCACTGGTATTGTTTGGAGTTGCTTACTGAGCAATCGCTTTGCTGTGAAAAGAAACCAAAACACAAAGTTGTGAAAGTGTTAACAGCACCCTATTGATATTAGAACACATGACTGTAAAAAAACAGAACAAAAAACGTTCTAGAGTTCTCGCTGGAACAATTGTTTTGGTTATTTGTCTGTTTCAAGCTGCACACACAAAAAATTCTCGTTTCAGCCAATAGATGCATCGAAGAACGATGAATTTACGAATATCCCTTATGCTAGGAGTGCAATGCGAGGAAATTCTGCTGTACAGCCCCTATGATAATATTTGCATTTATTAATTTGATTGTGTATTTATTTGTTGGTTATATATAGGACTTACCAGTCACAAGTGCCAGATAGCTTTGAACAAGTTCATAATGCAAAATTTAAGAGTCGAAAAAAAATTGCACAACCGAAAACAATGTAACATATATATATATTTTTTTTCGTCACGGTGGAACAGGCACTGAGGAAAGCCGCAAGGCTGAAACGCCTCTGCCCAGCATTTCACCATTTCATCATTTCCATGCAATGCGCTTTTCATTTTGGCATTAAAGTCTTCTCTTAGACATCAAACATGTGTCGGACCTGTTCGTAATAGAGTGGGAGTTGGACTATATATATATATATATATAATTCACTGAAAAAACCATAGGTTTTAGGGAAAGTTATAGTTAGTTGGACATTGCACTCGTACAAAACCCGTGAAATTCCCCGTTATAGTTAGTTCAGCTAACTATAACTCGCGCCCATAATGCACTGCTGATGATGTCACATATTACATCACTCATGACATGGTCAGTGACATCACTGATGACATCACTGATGACATCATCCAGTGATTCTGTGTTTCTGTAAAGTTTAAATATGTTTAATATATATAGGGAAAGGCGTATTGAAGAATGAGTGGGTGTATAAGCGTCTGAATGGATGATTTAGTAGGTGCGTGACTGAGTCTATAAGTGAGTGATTAAACATATCTTACTGGATGCATGGGTGAGTGACTAAACTGTGTGAATGTCTGTATCCGTCTGTCTGTTGTTGTGTAAGCAGCTGCATGGGTTTCTGACTAGCTAAATGAGTGTCTATATGGGTTATGGATTGGTTCTCTGAGTATCTGTATGGGTGCCTCAGTGTTTGTGTGGGTGGGGTGTGTGTGACTCTGTGCATAGATGTGTGAGTGGGTGATTCACTGGGTGCATGGTTTCAAGAGTGCGTCTGTGATGGACTGTATGGGTGGGTGAGTGTGTGTATGGGTGTGTTAGTGATTGAATGTATATCTCAGTGGTACATGTGTGAGTAACTACATATGTGAAAGGCAGTATATATGTGTGTTGGAGTATATAAATGGCTATAAGTGAGAGTGTGTGATTGTGAGAGTGGCTATATGGATGAGTGTGTGCTTGCATCAGTGATTGCATAGGAGCGTAAGAATGTGCTAGTATTTTTATGAGTAAGTGAGCTAGTGTGTATAAGTGTATAGGTGAGTAATTGGGAGTGTGATTAATTATTAGCATGACTGACTAGGTGTGTGAGTACCTCTATGGATGAGTTGCATTGTGTGAGTGTTTATATAGGTGTATGAGTGCATATGATAGTCCTGTACTGAGTGACTGTAAGTATGAGTGACTGTACGGGTGAGTGAGTAGATGTGTGTGTGTAGACCTAAGAATCAGTGAGTGGGTATGTACTTATTGGTATTGGAGTGTGTATGGTTTTGAGAATGGCAGTCTGTAATTTAGAGTGGGTGTATCAAAAGTTATATTAGGGTGTGAGAAGATGCATTAAATTCTCACATGGATGATGTCATCAGTGATGTCATTTGAGATGTCATCAGTGATGTCATCAGTGATGTCACTGACCATGTCATGAGTGATGTATTATGTGACGTCATCAGCAGTGCATTGCGGGCGCGAGTTATAGTTAGCTGAACTAACTATAACGGGGAATTTCACTGGTTTTGTACGAGTGCAATGTCCAACTAACTATAACTTTCCCTAAAACCTATGATTTTTCAGTGAATTTCAAAGGTTTTTAAATGCTAAACCCTAACTATAACAGGCCTGAAACCTATGGTTTTTCAGTGAATTTCAAAGGTTTTTAAAATGCTAATTCCTAACTATAACAAGCCTGAAACCTATGTTTTTTTCAGTGAATTTCAAAGGTTTTTTAAATGCTAATTCCTAACTATAACATGTCTGAAACCTATAGTTTTTTTCAGTGAATTTCAAAAGTTTTGTAAATGACAATTTTTAAATGTATTAATTGTTATATTTATTTTTTTTGATACTGATTTACTACATTTTTTTAAACTATTTATTTTTAGATGTTTTATTTTTTAAATTACATTGTAATTACATTATACATTACATTACAAAATATACTTTCTCAGAATGAATTACTTTAGTTTAAATACTTTGCAAATAGGCAATAGACTTTTAAGTACAGTAGTTACAGTTGTTGCAATGGGCAACACAATT
Organism: Calotriton arnoldi; assembly: GCA_963921515.1. Classification (NCBI taxonomy): domain Eukaryota; kingdom Metazoa; phylum Chordata; class Amphibia; order Caudata; family Salamandridae; genus Calotriton; species Calotriton arnoldi. The sequence goes on from CAWUFW010011465.1 coordinate 73,000, forward strand.
TCAAACATAATGCAACATTGAGCTCAATGTGAATTTCTAGCTAAATGCAATTAGTTACTTTATGGATTACTTTTCTAACCACAGGACTGGATCCTAGATTCAGTCCTGGGACATCTCCTGTAAACAGTTGAGTAAAAGCGTTTTGGTTACAGTAGTGATTTTTAAGGAATATTATTGTATTTTAAAAGTTGACACTTAGAAACTTTTTCACATAGAATCACCAATGTTATCCTATGGGAGGAAATTCACTTAGCAGGTAAGTAGTGTTATCGTTACTTTTTCTTACTCAGTGGTGGATCCTGGATCCAGCACTGGTGCATCTCCTGTAAACAGTTGAAAGAATGCGTTTAAGTCATACAGGCGATTTTTAAGGAATATTTGTAGTTTGTGAAAATCAACACTTTGAAACTTTTCTGCTGAAAACCAGACAATGGATTCCTACGGAAGGAAATATAAGTTACTGGTAAGTACGGTTAAAATTACTTTTCAGGATCAGTACTGGGCTGAAAGATGCAGCACTGAGGTCTCTCCTGATAACAGGTGAGTAAATCGGAATTCGTATTTTGGCTGATTTTAGAGGAATATTTGTATGTTTCAAAAACCGACAGAAACTTTTTCAGCAAAAAGCAGGCAATGATATCCTATGGAAGGAAATTCAAGTTACTGGTAAGTACGGTTAAAATTACTTTTCAGGATCAGTACTGGGCTGAAAGATGCAGCACTGAGGTCTCTCCTGATAACAGGTGAGTAAATCGGAATTCGTAGTTTGGCTGATTTTAGAGGAATATTTGTATGTTTCAAAAATCGACACTTAGAAGAATTTCCAAGTGAAACCAGTCAATGATATCCTATGGAAGGAAATTCAAGTTACTGGTAAGTACGGTTAAAATTACTTTTCAGGATCAGTACTGGGCTGAAAGATGCAGGACTGAGGTCTCTCCTGATAACAGGTGAGTAAATCGGAATTCGTAGTTCGGCTGATTTTAGAGGAATATTTGCACAATGGTGAAGGGAGGGGGCGGGGCCTGAGGTGACATCTGTGCAAACGCGCCCCGTCGTGCGTTTTAAGTTGGGGGATTAAGTCCCCTTGAATCATGAGGGTCCCTGGGGTCCAACTAGCCCACCCTGTACCTCCAGTATGTGCCAGGGAGCTGCGTTGCAGAGAGGTGTTCAGAGGCCACGCCCCTTTTTGCACCTCTCTGCAACGCAGCTCTGTGGCGCTTTCTGGACGTACCTGGTGGCCTAGTTCGCCCCCAGGGACCCTCAGGATTGAAGGGGATTTCATTCCCCATCTTAAAATGCGCCACGGGGCCTGTTTGCACACATGTCACCTGAAGCCCCGCCCCTCCCTTCACCACTGTGCAAACGTGCCCCGTGGCCCGTTTTAAGTTGGGGGATTAAGTCCCCTTGAATACTGAGGGTCCCTGGAGTCCAACTAGCCCACCATGTACCTCCAAAAGTGCCACAGAGCTGCGTTGCAGAGAGGTGTAAAAGGGGCGTGGCCTCTGTACACCTCTCTGCAACGCAGCCCTGGCGCATACCGGAGGTTCCTGGTGGGCTAGTTCGCCCCAGGGACCCCCAGTATTCAAGGGGAATTACTTCCCCTTCTTAAAACGCGCCAGAGGGCGCGTTTGCAGACTGCTGCAGGGAGGGAGCGGGGCCTCGGCACGATGCCGGTCTTTTTTTTTTTTTTCTGCCCAGGGGGTCCTTGTGGGACCCCTGAGCAGACCTAGAGGTCAGGGTGTTTCTACCCTGCCCCTTTGTGCGTTTGCGCACTTGTTTCTTGTGTTTTTTTTTTTAATCAGTGGGATCCCTGCACCCTAAGCGCATCCCGCCGATTTTGGAAAAAAAATGCTTTTCTGCCCAGGGGTCCTTGTGGGACCCCCTGAGCAGACCTAGGGAGTCAGGGTGTTTCTACCCTGCCCCCTTTGTGCGTTTTGCGCACTTGTTTCTTGTGCTTTTTTTTTTAATCGGCGGGATCCGCGCACCCTAAGCGCATCCTGCCGATTTAAAAAAAAATGCTTTTCTGCCCAGGGGTCCTTGTGGGACCCCCTGAGCAGGCCTAGAGGTCAGGGTGTTTCTACCCTGCCCCTTTGTGCGTTTTGCGCACTTGTTTTTGTGCCTCGGTTCTACCGAGGGACAAAATGGCTGCCAAATCTTCCTGGTTTGGAGTGTTGACAGCCAGCTGACAGCCAATTAGCATGCAGCTCGTGTTCGGGACGGTGCGCGCAGGGTGCGCTGAGGGTACGCGGACCCTACTCGGCCATAGATATATATGTGACTTTACTTTTGATTTTCTCAGGAACTACTGAACGGATTTACACCATTTAAGCCTAAGGCACCAGTCTGAACCAAGGGCTACCTCTTTGCCAAATTTGGTGTAATTCCGTTCAGCAGTTCGGGCTGTAGCTGCGACTAAAGGTTCCTATGGAAAAATGAATGGGAAAACGCGTTTGGGACCCCCTTTTTCTCGGCCCCGCTTGACGAATCAACCCGAGACTTTCAGGGTAGGAGGCGGAGCAGAGCGCCCCAACAAATTGGAAACTTTCGCGAAGATTCGTCAACCGGGCGTCAACGTTATTTCAAATAGAATGTCGCGGATTTCCTATGGATAATAGGTCCTAACTATAACTATCTACTGGCGACCGCCAGTAGATAATATATATATATATATATATACAGTTAGCGGTCCGTGGTAGGAGTGCCGGCCGGGCGGTGACGTGGGGTGGGGAGGGGCAGGGTGGGGGTAGTAAACCACGGATTACGGCCGAATACAGGTAAGTAAACATTTAAATAAATAAAACGAATTTTGTTGCGCGCACTGCATCGCATTTGGCGATGCAGCGCTCACAACGAAATTCATTTTATTTATTTAAATGTTTACTTACCTGTATTCGGCCGTAATCCGTGGTTTACTACCCCCCACCCCACGTCACCGCCCGGCTGGCACTCCTACCACGGACCGCTACTGTATATATATATATATATATATATATATATATATATATTATCTACTGGCGGTCGCCAGTAGATAGTTATAGTTAGGACCTATTTTCCATAGGAAATCCGCGACATTCTATTTGAAATAACTCTCTTGCCGGTTGACGTATCTTCGCGAAATTTTCAAACTTTGTGGGCGCTCCGCTCCGCTCCTAGCCTGAAAGTCTCGGGTTGATTCGTCAAGCGAGGCCAGAAAAAGGGGGGTCCCAAACGCGTTTTCCCATTCATTTTCCATAGGAAACTTTAGACACGGCTACAGCCCGAACTGCTGAACGGAATTACACCAAATTTGGCAAAGAGGTAGTTCTTGGTTCAGAAAGAACCCTTTTGTTAAATGGTGTAAATCCGTTCAGTAGTTGCTGAGAAAATCAAAAGTAAAAGTACATATATATCTATGGACACGGAGGATCCGCGTGCCCTCAGCGCACCCTGCGCGCACCGTCCCGATCACGAGCTGCATGCTAATTGGCTGTCAGCTGGCTGTCAACATTCCGATTCAGGAAGTGTTGGCAGCCATTTTGTCCCTCGGTAGAACCGAGGACAGAAACAAGTGCGCAAGCGCACAAAGGGGCAGGGTAGAACACCCTGACCCCTAGGTCTGCTCAGGGGTCCCACAAGGACCCCTGGGCAAAAGCATTTTTTAAATCGGCAGGATGCGCTCAGGGTGCGCGGATCCTGCCGATAAAAGAAAATCGAAGCGCGGTCTCCGCGCTTCGATGTAATTGCCCCGGGTGGGCCAAGTCCCGGGGGCATGCTGTGGGGAGTTTATTTTATGTATGGGGGCCTCTAAGGGCCCCCAAGCCCGAGGACCGCCACCCCCGGGGCTTTATTTGAAAAAGTAGCGGGAGGGCTCTGAGCCCTCCCTCAGCCCCGGGGACCACCACCTCCCGGGGCTTCTTTATTTTTAAATTAACATGTGTGGGGGCTCCAGCCCCCACACGCCCGGGACCTCCACCTCCCGGGGCACTAACAAAGTTGAAAATGGGGGTCCGTTAAGGACCCCGAGCCCGGGGACCACCACCTCCCGGGGCTGTGCATTTGGATGGGAGGGGGCCGCGCGGCCCCTCCTGGAGCCTGTGGTGGCCCTGGGGACCGCCACCCCCAGGGCCGGCTCCTGCAGTGTCCCGGGGTGCCTACCCCGGGACACTGCTGCTTGCAATGACAGGACGGGAGCCTCGCGGCTCCGTCCTGTCATTGCAAACTGCTTTGAATTTTGGAAGCGAGAGCAGGAAAGCTGCTCTCGCTTCCAAAATTCAAAGCAGATTGCTTTCCACATGGGGAGCTGCATATTAGCAGCTCCCCATGTGGAAAGCAATGCCAGCTCCCGCAGGAGGCGGGGAGCCGGCAGGGTCCGTGGGGAGTTGGGGTCCCCCACGGACCCCAAAAGGATAGGGCCAGCCCCGGGGGATGGGGTCCCCGGGGCAAGAAGTGGCCCGGGAGGGGGCCATGCGGTCCCCCTTCCCAAAAAATGTTAAGAAAAAAAAAAAAGGCCGGCTTCGGGGGATGGGGTCCCGGGGCCTAAGGAGAGCCTTAGGAGGGGGCCAGGCAGCCCCCCTCCATCAAATAAAAAATAAAAAAAGGTGGCAATGGCCCGGGGGATGGGGTCCCCAGGTTGAAATTGACCACGGGAGGGGGCCACGCGGTCCCCGTCCCAGTCCTTTTTTTTTTTTTTTAAAAGGGGGACAGGCCCTGGGGTATGGGGTCCCCAGGGCTCAAAAATTACTAAAAGGGGGCCACACAGCCCCCTTTAAAAAAAAAAAAAAATACGGCATCGCGAGGAGGCCCCGCCCCTCTTTGACAGCACTCTGCAAACGCGCCCCTGGCGCGTTTGCAGAGAGGGAACTAATTCCCCTTGAATACTGGGGGTCCCTGGGGGCCAACTAGCCCACCAGGAACCTCCAGTATGCACCAGGGGGCTGTGTTGCAGAGAGGTGTACAGAGGCCACGCCCCTTTTTACACCTCTAAGCAACGCAGCTCTGTGGCGCTTTTTGGATATACCTGTTGGGCTAGTTGGCCCCCAGGGACCCTCAGGATTCAAAGGGAGTTAATCCCCTGACTTAAAACGCGCCACGGGGCGCGTTTGCACAGTGGTGAAGGGAGGGGGCGGGGCTTCAGGTGACATGTGTGCAAACAGGCCCCGTGGCGTGTTTTAAGATGGGGATTAAGTCCCTTGAATCCTGAGGGTCCCTGGAGTCCAACTAGCCCACCATGTAGTTCCAAAGCGCCACAGAGCTGCCTTGCAGAGAGGTGTAAAAGGGGTGTGGCCTCTGTACACGTCTCTGCAACGCAGCCCCTGGCGCATACTGGAGGTTCCTGGTGGGCTAGTTGGCCCCTAGGGACCCTCATGATTAAAGGGGACTTAATCCCCCAACTTAAAACGCGCCACGGGCGCGTTTGCACAGATGTCACCTCAGGCCCCGCCCCACCCTTCACCATTGTGCAAATATTCCTCTAAAATCAGCCGAAATACGAATTCCGATTTACTCACCTGTTATCAGGAGAGACCTCAGTACTGCATCTTTCAGCCCAGTACTGATCCTGAAAAGTAATTTTAACCGTACTTACCAGTAACTTGAATTTCCTTCCATAGGATATCATTGCCTGCTTTTTGCTGAAAAAGTTTCTAAGTGTCGATTTTTGAAACATACAAATATTCCTCTAAAATCAGCCGAAATACGAATTCCGATTTACTCACCTGTTATCAGGAGAGAACCCAGTGCTGCATCTTTTTGCCCAGCACTGACCCTGAAAAGTAATTTTAACCGTACTTACCAGAAACTTGTATTTCCTTCCGTAGGAATCCATTGTCTGGTTTTCAGCAGAAAAGTTTCAGTGTCGATTTTCACAAACTACAAATATTCCTTAAAAATCGCCTGTATGACTTAAACGCATTCTTTCAACTGTTTACAGGAGATGCACCAGTGCTGGATCCAGGATCCACCACTGAGTAAGAAAAAGTTACGATAACACTACTTACCTGCTAAGTGAATTTCCTCCCATAGGATAACATTGGTGATTCTATGTGAAAAAGTTTCTGTCAACTTTTAAAATACAATAATATTCCTTAAAAATCACTACTGTAACCAAAACGCTTTTACTCAACTGTTTACAGGAGATGTCCCAGGACTGAATCTAGGATCCAGTCCTGTGGTTAGAAAAGTAATCCATAAAGTAACTAATTGCATTTAGCTAGAAATTCACATTGAGCTCAATGTTGCATTGTGTTTGAAATTGTGTTGCCCATTGCAACAACTGTAACTACTGTACTTAAAAGTCTATTGCCTATTTGCAAAGTATTTAAAGTAAATTAATTCATTCTGAGAAACTATATTTTGTAATGTAATGTATAATGTAATTACAATGTAATTTAAAAATAAAATATCTAAAAATAAATAGTTTAAAAAATGTAGAAAATCAGTATGAAAAAAATAAAAATAACAATATATTTAAAAATTGGCATTTACAAAACCTTTGAAATTCACTGAAAAAAACCATAGGTTTCAGACATGTTATAGTTAGGAATTAGCATTTAAAAAACCTTTGAAATTCACTGAAAAAACCATAGGTTTCAGACATGTTATAGTTAGAAATTAGCATTTAAAAAACCTTTGAAATTCACTGAAAAAACCATAGGTTTCAGGCACGTTATAGTTAGAAATTAGCATTTAAAAAACCTTACAAATTCACTGAAAAAACCATAGGTTTTAGGGACAGTTATAGTTACTTGGACATTGCACTCGTACAAAACCCGTGAAATTCCCCGTTATAGTTAGTTCAGCTAACTATAACTCGCGCCTCCGCAATGCACTGCTGATGACGTCACATATTACATCACTCATGACATGGTCAGTGACATCACTGATGACATCACTGATGACATCTCAAATGACATCACTGATGACATCATCCATGTGATAATTTCATTCATCTTCTCACACCCTAATATAACTTTTGATACACCCACTGTAAATTACAGACTGCCATTCTCAAAACCATAGACACTCCAACACCAATAACTACATACCCACTCACTGATTCTTAGGTCTACACACACATCCACTCACTCATCCGTACAGTCACTCATACTTACAGTCACTCAGTACAGGACTATCATATGCACTCATACACCTATATAAACACTGACACACCGCCACTCATCCATAGAGGTACTCACACACCTAGTCAGTCATGCAAAAAATTAATCACACACCCATTTACTCACCTATAGAGTTATACACACACCAGCTCAATAACTCATACAAATACTAGCACATTCTTACGCTCTTATACAATAACTGATACAAGCACACACGCATCCATACAGCCACTCTCACAATCACACACTCTCACGTATAGCCTTTTAAATACTCTAACACACATATATACTTCCTTTTACATATGTAGTTACTCCCACATGTACCACTGAGATATACATTCACTCACTAACACACCCATACACACACTCACCCACCCAAGCAGTCCATCACAGACGCACTCTTCAAATCATGCACCCAGTGAATCACCCACTCACACATCTATGTACAGAGTCGCACACACCCCACCCACACAAACACTCAGGCACCCATACAGATACTCAGACAACCAATCAATAACTCATATAGACACTCATGTAGCTATTCACAAACCCATGCAGCCACTTACACAGCAACAGACAGACGGATACAGACATTCACCCACTTTAGTCACTAACCCATGCATTCAGTAAAATACGTTTAATCACTCACTTATACAGTTAGTCACGCACCTACTAAATCAACCATTCAGACACTTATACACCCACTCACTCTTCAATACGCCTTTCCCTATATATATTAAACATATTTAAACTTTACAGAAACACACAGTCACTGGATGATGTCATCAGTGATGCCATCAGTGATGTCATTTGAGATGTCATCAGTGATGTCATCAGTGATGTCACTGACCATGTCATGAGTGATGTAATATGTGACGTCATCAGCAGTGCATTGCGGGCGCGAGTTATAGTTAGCTGAACTAACTATAACGGGGAATTTCACGGGTTTTGTACGAGTGCAATGTCCAAGTAACTATAACTGTCCCTAAAACCTATGGTTTTTTCAGTGAATTTGTAAGGTTTTTTAAATGCTAATTTCTAACTATAACGTGCCTGAAACCTATGGTTTTTTCAGTGAATATATATATATATTCAACAAGATTGTCCAACAGCTTAAGGACGCACTCGACAGCAGCAATTCAAAAGAACTCTTTATTCGCAGGGAAACTGGCGCTATATTTCTGAGCTTCTTTCTGCCTGAACGGTTTCGGAGCCCCCAGCTCCTTACTCATAAGCATCACTGGAATTCTGCAGACATTTCAAAGCATCCCAAGGCTGCATACTAATTAATTGTTACCCTTCAGTGGGCATCGCAGGTGAGTATTGTTCGCACAGCATGCTGGATCTTGTGGTTTGCTAGAAAATCCATTTATCCACTTTAGTGGGTTTCGCATGAATTGCAGCTATTCATCCATATTTACAGTCCCCTGGTGGGCCCCAGAAATGCACACGCTCAGTTTGAGATTATGAAGCTGCTGTGCCACTTGTGGGGTTATATCGGTTTAAACCCCAGCGGCCCCATCTTAGGTTGAAGAGGTGGTGCAGTCCTTCACGGCTTGGACCTCTGCACAAAACATTCCCCAAGTTTGTCCAACAGCTTAACCCCTTCGACGCTGTGGGAGAATTAAGTGGGCGTGTTTCGGACGGCCCCCGGCCGTCCTCCGCACACGCCCACCATGATGTCGGACGGCCGGGGGCCGTCCTGAGCACCGAAGGGGTTAACGACGCACTCAACAGCACCAATTCAAAAGAACTCTTTATTCGCAGGGAAACCGGCGTTACATTTCTGAGCTTCTTTCTGCCTGACCGGTTTCAGCTCCCCCAGCTCCTTACTCAGGCATCACTGGAATTCTGCAGACATTTTCAAAGCATCCCAAGGCTGCATGCTAATTAATCGTTACCCTTCAGTGGGTCTCGCAGGTGAGTATTGTTCGCACAGCATGCTGGATCTTGTGGTTTGCTAGAAAATCCATTTATCCCCTTTAGTGGGTTCCGCATGAATTGCAGCTATTAATCCATATTTACAGCCCCCTGGTGGGCCCCAGAAACGCACATGCTCAGTTTGAGATTATGAAGCTGCTGTGCCACTTGTGGGTTTATATCGGTTTAAACTCCAGCTGCCCCATCTTAGGTTGAAGAGGTGGTGCAGTCCTCCACGGCTTGGACCGCCGCGCAAAACGTTCCCCAAGATTGTCCAACAGCTTAAGCATGCACTCGACAGCAGCAATTCAAAAGAACTCTTTATTTGCAGGGGAACCAGCATTACATTTCTGAGCTTCTTTCTGCCTGACCGGTTTCGGAGAACCCAGCTCCTTACTCATAGACATCACTGCAATTCTGCAGACATTTTCAAAGCATCCCAAGGCTACATGCTAATTAATCGTTACCCTTTAGTGGGCCTCGCAGGTGAGTATTGTTCACACAGCATGCTGGATCTTGTGGTTTGCTAGAAAATCCATTTATCCCTTTAGTGGGTTCCGCATGAATTGCAGCTATTAATCCATATTTACAGCCCCCTGTTTGGCCCCAGAAACACACACTTTCAGTTTTAGATTAAGAAGCTGCTGTGCCATTTGTGGGTTTATATCAGTTTAAACCCCAGCTGCCCCATCTTAGGTTGAAGAGGTGGTGCAGTCCTCCACGGCTTGGACCTCCGCGCAAAACATTCCCCAAGATTGTCCAACAGCTTAAGGACGCACTCGACAGCACCAATTCAAAAGAACTCTTTATTCGCAGGGAAACCAGCGTTACATTTCTGAGCTTCTTTTTGCCTGACCGGTTTCGGAGCCCCCAGCTCCTTACTCATAGGCATCACTGGAATTCTGCAGACATTTTCAAAGCATCCCAAGGCTACATGCTAATTAATTGTTACCCTTTAGTGGGCCTCGCAGGTGAGTATTGTTCGCACAGCATGCTGGATCTTGTGGTTTGCTAGAAAATCCATTTATCCCTTTAGTGGGTTCCGCATGAATTGCAGCTATTAATCCATATTTACAGCCCCCTGGTGGGCCCCAGAAACGCACACTTTCAGTTTGAGATTAAGAAGCTGCTGTGCCACTTGTGGGTTTATATCAGTTTAAACCCCAGCGGCCCCACCTTAGGTTGAAGAGGTGGTGCAGTCCTCCACAGCTTGGACCGCTGCGCAAAACATTCCCCATGATTGTCCAACAGCTTGAGGACGCACTCGACAGGGGTTTAAACTGATATAAACCCACAAGTGGCACAGCAGCTTTATAATCTCAAACTGAGCGTGTGCGTTTCTGGGGCCCACCAGGGGGCTGTAAATATGGATTAATAGCTGCAATTCCTGCGGAACCCACTAAAGTGGATAAATGGATTTTCTAGCAAACCACAAGATCCAGCATGGTGTGCGAACAATACTCACCTGCGAGGCCCATTGAAGGGTAATGATTATTTAGCATGCAGTCTTGGATGCCTAGAAAATGTCTGCAGAATTCCAGTGAAGCCTATGAGTAAGGAGCTGGGGGCTCATAAACCGACCAGGCAGAAAGGAGCTCAGAAATGTAACGCCGGTTTCCCTGCGAATAAAGAGTTCTTTTGAATTGCTGCTGTCGAGTGCGTCCTTAAACTGTTGGACAATTTTGGGGAATATATATATATATATATATCCTTTCAGATTTGTCCATGCAGTTAGAGGCGCACTCCTCCAGTCGGGGGTAAACAACCTTTATTTCTTAAAAGACAGGTTTACAGCTCTGACCTTCTTCCATCTGCCTGCCTGACGCGTTTCAAAGCTATCGAGCTCCTTCTTCAGAGGCAATTCAGATGCACAACTCCGTTAGGGGTCTCCCACAATTCCTTATGTGCTTTAACCATTCTATCAGCCTCAGGTGTGCTGTTTCCGGTAAGTTTATTATTTATATTGCATTCTGGGAATCGTGGTCTCATTACCCTGCTCAATGCCTCCAGTGGCCGTATGCAATCTGAAAATTTTTATGGATCAATTCCTGCCCTCCAGTGGGCCTCAGGGCTGGAAGCATGTCTTTGAATTAAAAGCCAACTGCGCCGTCATTTTCCCGAGTGTCCCAGGAAAGACGATCCATAAAAATGTTCGGATTGCACACGGCCACTGGAGGCATTGAGCAGGGTAATGAGACCACGATTCCCAGAATGCAATATAAATAATAAACTTACCGGAAACAGCACACCTGAGGCTGATAGAATGGTTAAAGCACGCAAGGAATTGTGGGAGACCCCTAACGGAGTTGTGCATCTGAATTGCCTCTGAAGAAGGAGCTCGATAGCTTTGAAATGCGTCAGGCAGGCAGATGGAAGAAGGTCAGAGCTGTAAACCTGTCTTTTAAGAAATAAAGGTTGTTTACCACCGACTGGAGAGGTGCGCCTCTAACTGCATGGACAAATCTGAAAGGAATTAGATGCGGCACGTCCAAGCCGCAGGAGATCGCACCGCCCCTTGCATACATACAGGGGATCGTCTTTCCTGGGACACTCGGGAAAATGACGGCGCAGTTGGCTTTTAATATATATATGCAAAAAAGAACCTGAAATGTATAAAATTAACCCCTGACACGTATTCATTCTTATTCCAAGTGTACATATAATTCCTCGTAAATGTTGATCCCTAACGGGGTCTTCGTTCTTAATCAAAAAATGACCTGTACCACCAAATTCGTAATATATGTAATCAAATGCAAGTGTGGCCTACAATATGTAGGGAGTACGATCTGCATGTTGAAAAAAAGAATCCTTGAGCATGTAAGAGCAGTAAAAAATAAGGACATGACATATGCCACCGCTAAACACATGGCATTGTGCCAAAATAGCGAATGGAAAGCGATGAGTTTTTTGGCATCCATGCAGTGACTAGCAACTAACGTGGTGGAAACAGAATTCAGAAACTCCGCCAAATGGAATCACGCTACATAATAAGATTAAGAACGAAGACCCCGTTAGGGATAAACATTGACAAGGAATTATATGTACACTTGGAATATGAATGAATAAGTCAATGGCGAGAAGAAACTACTGAAACTAAGAAATGTAATGAACAAAAGGAAATTGAATTGAGCAAACATACAATCAAATAATGGATAGAAAAGAAATGTGGAACTGTGTAGAGGTCTTGAACTCAAAGAAGATTGCATGGTTTGATATGGGAACAATGGGTACTAATCCCAATAATGAACTCAAAGTCAAATGCCATGGAATTACGAAATAACATGGGGAGACTTCAATAAAAGTCCAGAATTACATTAGAAAAAAACACTAATGGGCATAGAAGAAAGCTTAACTATAAGCGGTAGACTCACCAAAAGAGTAGAATTGTATGGACTAAACAGTAACAGCATGATATTTGTAATAATTTTGAAAGTCTCCAAAGATTACAACAATGATTATCATTAACAGTTAAAATGCAATGTGTAAATAGTGTAAATATTGATTAATGTATATGGGCACTAAATTACCCACAATGCCACATTGAAGACTAATGTGACATGTAAAATTGTGCTAGAAGAAATACTCACTTGCCTTGATCAAGGCCTAGGAGAGTTGAAACGCGTTGGTGAAATCGCTACAGAATATATTCTGAGAATATCGGATATCTAAGAGTGCAGCGTATTCTTGTTTGTAAAATTAATCCCAGGGCTTGGATTCAGCCCCTCGCGCTAGCACCCGTTGTCGAGTGCGCCGCATATGAGGATCCTATTGTGGTACATGTACATATATATATATATATATATACATATATATATATATATATATTACCTACTTATAGTTAGGACCTTGTTTCTATTCAAAAAGCGTTTTTCTTTTGCCAACATCTTTGGCGCCATTTGATGAATATTTGCGGAAATTTCAAAACTAATGGTTCGCTCAGGTCAGCTCCTGTCTTGAAAGTTTCGGGGTGATTCGTCAAGCGGGGGCCGAGAAAAAAGGGGGTCCCAAAACATGTTTCCTCCATGTTAATTTCCATAGGAAACTTTAGAAAAAGCTACAGCCCGAACTGCTGAACGGAATTACACCAAATTTGGCAAAAAGGTAGGTCTTGGTTCAGAAAGCGTTCTTTTTTTTAAATGGTGTAAATCCGTTCAGTAGTTCTTGAGAAATAAAAAAATAAAAAATATCGATATCTGGTGGCCGAGGAGGATTCGTGAACCCTCCGGAGCACGAGCTTCATTCTGATTGGCTGCCAACACTCAAAACCAAGAAGTGTTGGCAGCCATCTTGTGAATCCGTACCGAGTCACAGGAAAAAAGGATAAAAAACAAGAAAAGGGGGCAGGGTAGAAACACCCTGACCCCCTAGGCCTGCTCAGGGTGTCCCACAGGGCCAAAAAAAGCATTAAAAAAATATATTTTATTTAAAAAAACGAAGCGCGGGCTCCCGTGATTTGTTTCTTTAAGCCCCCGGGTGAGCCAGGTCCTGAGGCCAATGTTTTATTATGGTGCAGGTTGTCCTTGGGGGCCAACTACCCCTCCTGTTACCTCCAGTAAGTCCCACACAGTGGGATTGCTAAGAGGTCTTCGGAGGCCATGCCCCCCTTTCTCCACCACTCTGCAAACGCACCTCCTGGCACACTATGGGTTGGGGGATGAGGTCCACTTTACTCCTGAGGGACTTTGGGGGCCAAGAAGCCCTACTGGTACGTCCTGTAAGTCCTATGCAGCGGAATTCCTGGGCACTGGTTGGAGGCCCAGCCTCCTTTCTCCACCACTCTGCAAAAGCGACTACCAGTTAAAGAAGAATTTGTAATGTAATAGTTCTCGCATTTGCAAGAGTTAGAGCTATTGGCGTTGTAAATGTAAAAGTTTTTTACAAATGTTTTTTGGAGTGGAGTGGATGTACGTTGTGTGTAGTGGAATTATGTGGTATGTTGCGCAGTGAAATTATGTGGATAGAAAGTATGTGGTATTTAGTGTATAGGAATTATGTAGAGTGGGATTATGTGTTATGGAGAGTACTTATGTGGTATGGTAGTCTGTGTTGTGGAGTGGTAACCTCAGGTTTAGTCTTCCTCGTTTCCATAGAAGCTAAACTATGAACTCAATGAGACAAAAAAGAAGGAATCACTGAGGAGCACTTCTGGACCTAGTCAGAGGTATGAGCAGGGCCACTGGAATTATGCGACTGCTTGGCTGCACCGACTTTCGCACAATTATACATTTTCCGCATTAGCCACATAATCCATCATCTGCTGCCTAATCTGCAGATTTGAACAAAAAAAAGCCTTGTTTCTAACTCAGACATTACAAAAAATGCAGCGACAAGTGTTACAGCGTGGTGGAAGGTCCTTTGTAAACCTAGAATGGTCACCTGTTACTTATTGCTAAATGTGGGTGTTCAATTGGTATTAATGGTGTGCAAGCCACTCTTGCGTCTTTCTGCGCCTCTCTTGCCTCTTTCTGCATTTCTGTTGCTTCTTTCTGCACCTTTCTTTCTTTTTCTGCACTTCTCTTGCCTCTTTCTGCAAATCTCTTCTACTTTCTGCACCTCTTTTGCCTCTTTCTGCACCTCTGTTGCCTCTTTCTGCACCTCACTTGCTTCTTTGTGCACCCCTCTTGCCCTTTTCTGCACCTCTCTTGGCTCTTTCTGCACACCTCTTCCCTCTTTTTGTACCCCTCCTGCCTCTTTCTGCACCTCTGTTCTTTCTTTCTACACTTCTTTTGTTTCTTTATGCACCTCTCTTGCTTCTTTCTGCACCCCTCTTGCCTCTTTCTCCACCCCTCTACCCCCTTTCTGCATCTCTGTTGCTTCTTTCTGCACCTCTCTTGCTTCTTTCTGCACCCCTCGTGCCTCTCACACACCCCTCTTCCAGCACCTCTCTTGCCTCTTTCTGCACCTCCGTTCCTTCTATCTGCACTTCTTTTGTTTCTTTCTGCACCTCTCACTTCTTTTTGCATTCCTTTTGCCTCGTTCTGCACCCATCTTCCCTCTTTCTGAACTCCTCTTGCCTCTTTCTGCACCTCTGATCCTTCTTTCTGCACTTCTTCTGTTTCTTTCTGCAGCTCTCTTGATTCTTTCTGCACCCCATGTGCCTCTTTCTGCACCCCTCTTCCCTCTTTTTGTACCCCTCTTGCCTCTTTCTGCACCTTTGTTGCTTCTTTCTGCACTCCTCTTGCATCTTTCTGCACTCCTTGTGCCTCTTTCACACCCCTCTTCCCTCTTTGTGCAGCCCTCTTGCCTCTTTCTGCACATCTGTTCCTTCTTTCTGTGCTTCTTTTGTTTCTTTCTGCACATCTCTTGCTTCTTTCTGCACCCCTTCTGCCTCTTTCTGCACCACTCTTCCCTCTTTTTGCATCCCTCTTGCCTCTTTCTGCACCTCTGTTGCTTCTTTCTGCACTACTCTTGCTTCTTTCTGCACCTCTTTGCTTCTTTATGCACCACTCGTGCTTCTTTCTGACCCCTCTTGCCTTTTTATGCACCTCTGTTCCCTCTTTCTGCTCATCTTATGTTTCTTTCTGCACCTCTCTTGCTTCTTTCTGCACCCCTGTTCCCCCTTTTTGCATCTCTGTTGCTTCTTTCTGTACTTCTCTTGCCTCTTTTTCCAACCCCTCATCACTCTTTTTGCACCTCTGTTGCTTCTTTCTGCACTTCTCTTGCTTCTTTCTGCACCTCTGTCCCTTCTTTCTGCAAACCTTGTGCCTCTTTCTGCACCCCTTGTGCCTCTTTCTGCACCCCTCTTCCCTCTTTCTGCACCTCTCTTGCCTCTTTCTGCACTTCTCTTGGCTCTTTCGGTACCACTGTTTTTTTTCCTGCACTTCTATTGCCTCTTTCTGCACCCCTCTTCCCTCTTTCTGTACCTCTCTTGCCTCTTTCTGCACCCCTGTTCCCTCTGTCTGCACCTCTCTTGCCTGTTTCTGTACCTCTCTTGCCTCTTTCTGCACCTCTCATGCCTCTTTCTACACCTCTCTTGCTTTTTTCTGCACCCCTCTTGCCTCTTTCTGCACCCCTATTCCCTCTTTCT
The DNA here is from genome assembly GCA_963921515.1 of Calotriton arnoldi. Lineage (NCBI taxonomy): Eukaryota > Metazoa > Chordata > Amphibia > Caudata > Salamandridae > Calotriton > Calotriton arnoldi. The sequence continues at coordinate 89,044 of CAWUFW010011465.1, forward strand.
GCACCTCTCTTGCCTCTTTCTGCACCCCTGTTCCCTCTTTCTGCAGTTCTCTTGCCTATTTCTGCACCTTTGCTGCTTCTCTCTGTTGGTTCTTTCTGCACTCCTCTTGCTTCTTTTGGCACCTCTCTTGCAAATTTCTGCACCCCTCTTCCCTATTTCTGCACCTCTCTTCTCACTTTCTGCAAACCTTGTGCCTCTTTCTGCACCCCTTGTGCCTCTTTCTGCACCCCTCTTCCCTCTTTCTGCACCTCTCTTGCCTCTTTCTGCACTTCTCTTGGCTCTTTCTGTACCACTGTTGTTTTTTTCTGCACTTCTCTTGCCTCTTTCTGCACCTCTGTTGCTTCTTTCTGCACCCCTCTTCCCTCTTTCTGCACCCCTCTTCCCTCTTTCTGCACATCTCTTCCCTTTTTCTGCACTTCTCTCCCCTCTTTCTGCACTTCTCTCTTTCTATACACCTCTTGCCTCTGTCTGCACCTCACGTGCCTCTTTCTACACCTCTCTTCCTTTTTTCTGCACCTTTCTTTTTTCTTTCTGCAACCCTCTTGTCTGTTTTATCACTACTCTTGCTTCTTTCTGCACCTCTGTTGCTTCTTTCAGCACTTCACTTGCCTCTTTCTGCACTTCTTTTGCCTGTTTCTGCAACTGTCTTGTCTCTTTCATCACTTCTCTTGCTTCTTTCTGCACCTCTGTTGCTTCTTTCTGCACCCCTCTTGCCTCTTTCTGCACCCCTCTTCTCTCTTTCTGTATCTCTCTTGCCTCTTTCTGCACCCCTCTTCCCTCTTTCTGCACCTCTCTTGCCTCTTTCTGCACCCCTGTTCCCTCTGTCTGCACCTCTCTTGCCTGTTTCTGTACCTCTCTTGCCTCTTTCTGCACCTCTCTTGCCTCTTTCTGCACCTCTGGTGGTTCTATCTGCACTTCTCTTGCTTCTTTCTACACCTCTCTTGCTTTTTTCTGCACCGCTCTTGCCTCTTTCTGCACCCCTATTCCCTCTTTCTGTACCTCTCTTGCCTCTTTCTGCACCCCTGTTCCCTCTTTCTGCAGTTCTCATGCCTCTTTCTGCACCTCTGCTGCTTCTTTCTGCACTTCTGTTGCCTCTTTCTGCACTTCTCTTGCCTCTTTATACACCTCTGTTGGTTCTTTCTGCACTCCTCTTGCTTCTTTTGGCACCTCTCTTGCAAATGTCTGCACCACTCTTGCCTCTCTCTGCACCCCTCTTCCCTATTCCTGCACCTCTCTTCTCTCTTTCTGCACCCCTCTTGCCCTTGTCTGCATCTCACTTGCCTCTTTCTGTACCTCTCTTGCCTCTTTCTGCAATTCTCTTGCCTTTTTCTGTACCACTGTTTTTTTTCTGCACTTCTCTTGCCTCTTTCTGCACCTCTGTTGCTTCTTTCTGCACCCCTCTTGCCTATCTCTGTATCCCCTTCCCTCTCTCTGCACATCTCTTCCCTCTTTCTGCACTTCTCTTCCCTCTTTCTGCACTTCTCTTCTCTCTTTCTGCACCCCTCTAGCCTCTGTGTGCATCTCACTTGCCTCTTTCTGCACCTCTCCAGCCTCTTTCTGCACCTGTCTTGCCTCTTTCTGCACTTCTCTTCCTTTTTTCTGCACCTTTCTTGTTTCTTTCTGCAACTCTCTTGTCTGTTTTATCACTTCTCTTGCTTTTTTCTGCACCTCTGTTGCTTCTTTCAGCACTCCTCTTGCCTCTTTCTTCACTTCTTTTGCCTGTTTCTGCAGCTGTCTTGTCTCTTTCATCACTTCTCTTGCTTCTTTCTGCACCTCTGTTGCTTCTTTCTGCACCACTCTTGTCTCTTTCTGCACCCCTCTTGTCTCTTTCTGCACCTTTCTTGCCTCTTTCTGAACCCCTGTTCCCTCTGTTTGCACCTCTCTTACCTGTTTCTGTACCTCTCTTGCCTCTTTCTGCACCTCTGTCGGTTCTTTCAGCACTTCCTTTGCCTGTTTCTGTACCCCTCTTGCCTCTTTCTGCACCTCTGGTAGCTTTATCTGCACTTCTCTTGCTTCTTTCTATACCTCTCTTGCTTTTTTCTGCACCCATCTTGCCTCTTTCTGCACCCCTCTTTCCTCTTTCTGCAGTTCTCTTGCCTTTTTCTGCACCTCTGTTGCTTCTTTCTGCACTTCTCTTGCCTCTTTCTGCACTACTCTTGCCTCTTTCCACACCTCTGTTGGTTCTTTCTGCACTCCTCTTGCTTCTTTCGGCACCTCTCTTGCAAATCTCTGCACCCCTCTTGCCTCTTTCTGCACCCCTCTTCCCTATTTCTGCACCTCTCTTGCCTCTGTCTGCACCCCTGTTCCATCTTTCTGCATATTGTTTGCCTGTTTGTGCAACTTTCTTGCCTCTTTCTGCAGTTCTCTTGCCTTCTTCTGCACCTCTGTTGCTTCGTTGTGTACTTCTCTTGCCTCTTTCTGCACCCCTCTTGCCTCTTTCTGCACCAATTTTGCTTCTTTCTGTATTTCTCTTGCTTCTTTCTGTACCTCTCATGCTTCTTTCTGTACCTCTCTTACCTCTTTCTGCACCCCTTGCCTCTTTCTTCACCTCACTTGCCTCTTTCCGCACCTCTCCTGCCTCTTTCTGCACCTGTCTTGCCTCTTTCTGCACTTCTCTTCCTTTTTTCTGCACCTTACTTGTTTCTTTCTGCAACTCTCTTGTCTGTTTTATCACTTCTCTTGCTTCTTTATGCACCTCTGTTGCTTCTTTTAGCACTTCTCCTGCATCTTTCTGCACTTCTTTTGCCTATTTCTGCAACTCTCTTGTCCCTTTCATCACTTTTCTTGCTTCTTTCTGCACCTCTGTTGCTTCTTTCTGCACCCCTCTTGCCTCTTTCTGTACCCCTCTTCCCTCTTTCTGCACCTCTCTTGCCTCTTTCTGCACCTCAGCTCCCTGTGTCTGCACCTCTCCTGCCTGTTTCTGTACCTCTCTTGCCTCTTTCTGCACCTCTCTTGCCTCTTTCTGCACCTCTGTTGGTTCTTTCTGCACTTCTCTTGTCTCTTTCAGCACCCCTCTTGCCTCTTTCTGCTCCTCTGGTGGTTCTTTCTGTACTTCTCTTGCTTCCTTCTACACATCTCCTCCTTTTTTCTGCACCCCTCTTGCCTCTTTCTGCATCCCTCTTCCCTATTTCTGCACCTCTCTTGCCTCTTTCTGCACCCCTCTTGCCTCTGTCTGCCCCTTACTTGTCTCTTTCCACAACCCTCCTGCCTCTTTCTGCACCCTTCTTGCCTCTTTCTGTACCCATTTTGCTTCTTTCTGCATTTCTCTTGGTTCTTTCTGTACCTCTCTTGCTTCTTTCTGTACCTCTCTTGCTTCTTTCTGCACCCCTTGCCTCTTTCTTCACCTGTCTTGCCTCTTTCTGCACTGCTCTTTCTTTTTTCTGTACTTTTCTTGTTTCTTTATGCAACTCTTGTGTCTGTTTTATCGTTCTCTTGCTTCTTTCTGCACTTCTGTTGCTTCTTTCAGCACTTCTCTTGCCTCTTTCTGCACTTCTTTTGTCTGTTTCTGAAACTCTCTTGTCTCTTTCATCACTTCTCTTGCTTCTTTCTGCACCTCTGTTGCTTCTTTCTGCACCCCTCTTGCCTCTTTCTGCACCCCTCTTGCCTCTTTCTGCACCTCTCTTGCCTCTTTCTGCATCCCTGTTCCCTCTGTCTGCACCTCTCTTGCCTGTTTCTGTACCTCTCTTGCCTCTTTCTGCACCTCCTTTGGTCCTTTCTGCACTTCTCTTGCCTCTTTCTGCACCCCTCTTGCCTCTTTCTATACCTCTCTTGCTTTTTTCTGCACCCTTCTTCACTCTTTCTGTACCTCTCTTGCCTCTTTCTGTACCTCTCTTGCCTCTTTCTGAACCTCTCTTGCCTCTTTCTGCACCTCTGTTGGTTCTTTCTGCACTTCTCTTGCCTTTTTCTGCACCCCTCTTGCCTCTTTCTACACCCCTGGTGGTTCTTTCAACACCTCTCTTGCTTTTTTCTACACCCCTCTTGCCTCTTTCTGAACCCCTCTTCCCTCTTTCTGCACCTCTCTTGCCTCTTTCTGCACCCCTGTTCCATCTTTCTGCAGTTCTCTTGCCTCTTTCTGTACCTCTGTTGCTTCTTTCTGCACTTCTCTTGCTTCTTTCTGTACTCCTCTTGCCTCTTTCTACACCTCTGTTGGTTCTTTCTGCACTCCTCTTGCTTCTTTCGGCACCTCTCTTGTGAATTTCTGCACCGCTCTTGCCTCTTTCTGCACCCCTCTTCCCTATTTCTGCACCTCTCTTGCCTCTGTCTGCACCCCTGTTCCATCTTTCTGCACCTTGTTTGCCTGTTTGTGCAACTTTCTTGCCTCTTTCTGCAGTTCTCTTGCCTTCTTCTTCACCTCTGTTGATTCTTTGTGCACTTCTCTTGCCTCTTCCTGTACCCCTATTGCCTCTTTCTGCACCTGTGTTGCTTCTTTCTGCACTTCTCTTGCTAGTTTCTGCACCTCTCTTGCTTCTTTCTGCGCTTCCCTTGCTTCTTTCTGCGCTTCTCTTGCTTCTTTCTGCACTTCTCCGCCCTCTTTCTGCATTTCTATTGCCTCTTTCTGCACCTCTGTTGGTTCTTTCTGCACTTCTCTTGCCTCTTTCTGCACCCCTCTTGCCTCTTTCTGCACTTCTCTTGCCTCTTTCTGTGCTTCTCATGCCTCTTTCTGCACTTCTCTTCCCTTTTTCTGCACTTCTCTTGCCTCTTTCTACATTTCTTTTGCTTCTTTCTGGACTTCTCTTGCCTCTATCTGCAACCATCTTGCCTCTTTCTGCATCTCTGCTGCTTCTTTCTGCACTTCTCTTGCTTCTTTCTGCTCCTCTCTTGCTTCTTTCTGCACCCCTGTTGCTTCTTTCTGCACTCGTCTTCCCTCTTTGTGCACCTCTCTTGTCTCTTTGTGAACCTCTGTTGTCTCTTTCTGTACCTCTTTGCCTCTTTCTGCATTTCTCTTGCCTCTTTCTGCATTTCTGTTCCTTCTTTTAGCACTTCTCTTGCCTCTTTCTGCACCTCTGTTGCTTCTTTCTGCACTTCTCTTGCTTCTTTCTGCACTCCTCTTGCCTCTTTCTACACCTCTGTTGGTTCTTTCTGCACCGTTCTTGCCTCTTTCTGCACCCCTCTTCCCTATTTCTGCACCTCTCTTGCCTCTGTCTGCACCCCTGTTCTATCTTTCTGCAGCTTGTTTGCCTGTTTGTGCAACTTTCTTGCCTCTTTCTGCAGTTCTCTTGCCTTCTTCTGCACCTCTGTTGCTTCTTTGTGCACTTCTCTTGCCTCTTCCTGCACCCCTCTTGCTTCTTTCTGCACCTTCTTTTGCCTATTTCTGCAACTCTCTTGTCCCTTTCATCACTTTTCTTGCTTCTTTCTGCACCTCTGTTGCTTCTTTCTGCACCCCTCTTGCTTCTTTCTGTACCCCTCTTCCCTCTTTCTGCACCTCTCTTGCCTCTTTCTGCACCTCAGCTCCCTGTGTCTGCACCTCTCCTGCCTGTTTCTGTACCTCTCTTGCCTCTTTCTGCACCTCTCTTGCCTCTTTCTGCACCTCTGTTGGTTCTTTCTGCACTTCTCTTGTCTCTTTCAGCACCCCTCTTGCCTCTTTCTGCTCCTCTGGTGGTTCTTTCTGTACTTCTCTTGCTTCCTTCTACACATCTCCTCCTTTTTTCTGCACCCCTCTTGCCTCTTTCTGCATCCCTCTTCCCTATTTCTGCACCTCTCTTGCCTCTTTCTGCACCCCTCTTGCCTCTGTCTGCCCCTTACTTGTCTCTTTCCGCAACCCTCCTGCCTCTTTCTGCACCCTTCTTGCCTCTTTCTGTACCCATTTTGCTTCTTTCTGCATTTCTCTTGGTTCTTTCTGTACCTCTCTTGCTTCTTTCTGTACCTCTCTTGCTTCTTTCTGCACCCCTTGCCTCTTTCTTCACCTGTCTTGCCTCTTTCTGCACTGCTCTTTCTTTTTCTGTACCTTTCTTGTTTCTTTATGCAACTCTTGTGTCTGTTTTATCGTTCTCTTGCTTCTTTCTGCACCTCTGTTGCTTCTTTCAGCACTTCTCTTGCCTCTTTCTGCACTTCTTTTGTCTGTTTCTGAAACTCTTGTCTCTTTCATCACTTCTCTTGCTTCTTTCTGCACCTCTGTTGCTTCTTTCTGCACCCCTCTTGCCTCTTTCTGCAGCCCTCTTGCCTCTTTCTGCACCTCTCTTGCCTCTTTCTGCATCCCTGTTCCCTCTGTCTGCACCTCTCTTACCTGTTTCTGTACCTCTCTTGCCTCTTTCTGCACCTCCTTTGGTCCTTTCTGCACTTCTCTTGCCTCTTTCTGCACCCCTCTTGCCTCTTTCTGTACCTCTGGTGGTTCTTTCTGCACTTCTCTTGCTTCTTTCTATACCTCTCTTGCTTTTTTCTGCACCCCTCTTGCCTCTTTCTGCACCCTTCTTCACTCTTTCTGTACCTCTCTTGCCTGTTTCTGTACCTCTCTTGCCTCTTTCTGAACCTCTCTTGCCTCTTTCTGCACCTCTGTTTGTTCTTTCTGCACTTCTCTTGCCTTTTTCTGCACCCCTCTTGCCTCTTTCTACACCCCTGGTGGTTCTTTCAACACCTCTCTTGCTTTTTTCTACACCCCTCTTGCCTCTTTCTGAACCCCTCTTCCCTCTTTCTGCACCTCTCTTGCCTCTTTCTGCACCCCTGTTCCATCTTTCTGCAGTTCTCTTGCCTCTTTCTGTACCTCTGTTGCTTCTTTCTGCACTTCTCTTGCTTCTTTCTGTACTCCTCTTGCCTCTTTCTACACCTCTGTTGGTTCTTTCTGCACTCCTCTTGCTTCTTTCGGCACCTCTCTTGCGAATTTCTGCACCGCTCTTGCCTCTTTCTGCACCCCTCTTCCCTATTTCTGCACCTCTCTTGCCTCTGTCTGCACCCCTGTTCCATCTTTCTGCACCTTGTTTGCCTGTTTGTGCAACTTTCTTGCCTCTTTCTGCAGTTCTCTTGCCTTCTTCTTCACCTCTGTTGATTCTTTGTGCACTTCTCTTGCCTCTTCCTGTACCCCTCTTGCCTCTTTCTGCACCTGTGTTGCTTCTTTCTGCACTTCTCTTGCTAGTTTCTGCACCTCTCTTGCTTCTTTCTGCGCTTCCCTTGCTTCTTTCTGCGCTTCTCTTGCTTCTTTCTGCACTTCTCCGCCCTCTTTCTGCATTTCTATTGCCTCTTTCTGCACCTCTGTTGGTTCTTTCTGCACTTCTCTTGCCTCTTTCTGCACCCCTCTTGCCTCTTTCTGCACCTCTGTTGGTTCTTTCTGCACTTCGCTTGCCTGTTTCTGCACCTCTCTTGCTTCTTTCTGCACCCCTATTGCGTCTTTCTGCACCCCTGTTCCCTCTTTCTGCACCTCTCTTGCCTCCTTCAGCACCTTTCTTCCCTCTTTCTACAGTTCTCTTGCTTCTTTCTGCACTTCTCTTGCCTCTTTCAGCACCCCTCTTGCCTCTGTCTGCACCTCTGTTGGTTCTTTCTGCAGTTCTCTTGCCTCTTTCTGCACCTGTCTTGCCTTTTTCTACACATATCTTGTCTCTCTCCACTTTTCATGCCTCTTTCTGCACTTCTCTTGCCTCTTTCTGTGCTTCTCATGCCTCTTTCTGCACTTCTCTTCCCTTTTTCTGCACTTCTCTTGCCTCTTTCTACATTTCTTTTGCTTCTTTCTGGACTTCTCTTGCCTCTATCTGCAACCATCTTGCCTCTTTCTGCATCTCTGCTGCTTCTTTCTGCACTTCTCTTGCTTCTTTCTGCTCCTCTCTTGCTTCTTTCTGCACCCCTGTTGCTTCTTTCTGCACTCGTCTTCCCTCTTTGTGCACCTCTCTTGTCTCTTTGTGAACCTCTGTTGTCTCTTTCTGTACCTCTTTGCCTCTTTCTGCATTTCTCTTGCCTCTTTCTGCATTTCTGTTCCTTCTTTTAGCACTTCTCTTGCCTCTTTCTGCACCTCTGTTGCTTCTTTCTGCACTTCTCTTGCTTCTTTCTGCACTCCTCTTGCCTCTTTCTACACCTCTGTTGGTTCTTTCTGCACCGTTCTTGCCTCTTTCTGCACCCCTCTTCCCTATTTCTGCACCTCTCTTGCCTCTGTATGCACCCCTGTTCTATCTTTCTGCAGCTTGTTTGCCTGTTTGTGCAACTTTCTTGCCTCTTTCTGCAGTTCTCTTGCCTTCTTCTGCACCTCTGTTGCTTCTTTGTGCACTTCTCTTGCCTCTTCCTGCACCCTCTTGCTTCTTTCTGCACCTTCTTTTGCCTATTTCTGCAACTCTCTTGTCCCTTTCATCACTTTTCTTGCTTCTTTCTGCACCTCTGTTGCTTCTTTCTGCACCCCTCTTGCCTCTTTCTGTACCCCTCTTCCCTCTTTCTGCACCTCTCTTGCCTCTTTCTGCACCTCAGCTCCCTGTGTCTGCACCTCTCCTGCCTGTTTCTGTACCTCTCTTGCCTCTTTCTGCACCTCTCTTGCCTCTTTCTGCACCTCTGTTGGTTCTTTCTGCACTTCTCATGTCTCTTTCAGCACCCCTCTTGCCTCTGTCTGCACCTCTGTTGGTTCTTTCTGCAGTTCTCTTGCCTCTTTCTGCACCTGTCTTGCCTTTTTCTACACATATCTTGTCTCTCTCCACTTTTCATGCCTCTTTCTGCACTTCTCTTGCCTCTTTCTGTGCTTCTCATGCCTCTTTCTGCACTTCTCTTCCCTTTTTCTGCACTTCTCTTGCCTCTTTCTACATTTCTTTTGCTTCTTTCTGGACTTCTCTTGCCTCTATCTGCAACCATCTTGCCTCTTTCTGCATCTCTGCTGCTTCTTTCTGCACCTCTGTTGCTTCTTTCTGCACTTCTCTTGCTTCTTTCTGCACTCCTCTTGCCTCTTTCTACACCTCTGTTGGTTCTTTCTGCACCGTTCTTGCCTCTTTCTGCACCCCTCTTCCCTATTTCTGCACCTCTCTTGCCTCTGTATGCACCCCTGTTCTATCTTTCTGCAGCTTGTTTGCCTGTTTGTGCAACTTTCTTGCCTCTTTCTGCAGTTCTCTTGCCTTCTTCTGCACCTCTGTTGCTTCTTTGTGCACTTCTCTTGCCTCTTCCTGCACCCCTCTTGCTTCTTTCTGCACCTTCTTTTGCCTATTTCTGCAACTCTCTTGTCCCTTTCATCACTTTTCTTGCTTCTTTCTGCACCTCTGTTGCTTCTTTCTGCACCCCTCTTGCCTCTTTCTGTACCCCTCTTCCCTCTTTCTGCACCTCTCTTGCCTCTTTCTGCACCTCAGCTCCCTGTGTCTGCACCTCTCCTGCCTGTTTCTGTACCTCTCTTGCCTCTTTCTGCACCTCTCTTGCCTCTTTCTGCACCTCTGTTGGTTCTTTCTGCACTTCTCATGTCTCTTTCAGCACCCCTCTTGCCTCTTTCTGCTCCTCTGGTGGTTCTTTCTGTACTTCTCTTGCTTCCTTCTACACATCTCCTCCTTTTTCTGCACCCCTCTTGCCTCTTTCTGCATCCCTCTTCCCTATTTCTGCACCTCTCTTGCCTCTTTCTGCACCCCTCTTGCCTCTGTCTGCCCCTTACTTGTCTCTTTCCGCAACCCTCCTGCCTCTTTCTGCACCCTTCTTGCCTCTTTCTGTACCCATTTTGCTTCTTTCTGCATTTCTCTTGGTTCTTTCTGTACCTCTCTTGCTTCTTTCTGTACCTCTCTTGCTTCTTTCTGCACCCCTTGCCTCTTTCTTCACCTGTCTTGCCTCTTTCTGCACTGCTCTTTCTTTTTTCTGTACCTTTCTTGTTTCTTTATGCAACTCTTGTGTCTGTTTTATCGTTCTCTTGCTTCTTTCTGCACCTCTGTTGCTTCTTTCAGCACTTCTCTTGCCTCTTTCTGCACTTCTTTTGTCTGTTTCTGAAACTCTCTTGTCTCTTTCATCACTTCTCTTGCTTCTTTCTGCACCTCTGTTGCTTCTTTCTGCACCCCTCTTGCCTCTTTCTGCACCCCTCTTGCCTCTTTCTGCACCTCTCTTGCCTCTTTCTGCATCCCTGTTCCCTCTGTCTGCACCTCTCTTGCCTGTTTCTGTACCTCTCTTGCCTCTTTCTGCACCTCCTTTGGTCCTTTCTGCACTTCTCTTGCCTCTTTCTGCACCCCTCTTGCCTCTTTCTGTACCTCTGGTGGTTCTTTCTGCACTTCTCTTGCTTCTTTCTATACCTCTCTTGCTTTTTTCTGCACCCCTCTTGCCTCTTTCTGCACCCTTCTTCACTCTTTCTGTACCTCTCTTGCCTGTTTCTGTACCTCTCTTGCCTCTTTCTGAACCTCTCTTGCCTCTTTCTGCACCTCTGTTGGTTCTTTCTGCACTTCTCTTGCCTTTTTCTGCACCCCTCTTGCCTCTTTCTACACCCCTGGTGGTTCTTTCAACACCTCTCTTGCTTTTTTCTACACCCCTCTTGCCTCTTTCTGAACCCCTCTTCCCTCTTTCTGCACCTCTCTTGCCTCTTTCTGCACCCCTGTTCCATCTTTCTGCAGTTCTCTTGCCTCTTTCTGTACCTCTGTTGCTTCTTTCTGCACTTCTCTTGCTTCTTTCTGTACTCCTCTTGCCTCTTTCTACACCTCTGTTGGTTCTTTCTGCACTCCTCTTGCTTCTTTCGGCACCTCTCTTGCGAATTTCTGCACCGCTCTTGCCTCTTTCTGCACCCCTCTTCCCTATTTCTGCACCTCTCTTGCCTCTGTCTGCACCCCTGTTCCATCTTTCTGCACCTTGTTTGCCTGTTTGTGCAACTTTCTTGCCTCTTTCTGCAGTTCTCTTGCCTTCTTCTTCACCTCTGTTGATTCTTTGTGCACTTCTCTTGCCTCTTCCTGTACCCCTCTTGCCTCTTTCTGCACCTGTGTTGCTTCTTTCTGCACTTCTCTTGCTAGTTTCTGCACCTCTCTTGCTTCTTTCTGCGCTTCCCTTGCTTCTTTCTGCGCTTCTCTTGCTTCTTTCTGCACTTCTCCGCCCTCTTTCTGCATTTCTATTGCCTCTTTCTGCACCTCTGTTGGTTCTTTCTGCACTTCTCTTGCCTCTTTCTGCACCCCTCTTGCCTCTTTCTGCACCTCTGTTGGTTCTTTCTGCACTTCTCTTGCCTGTTTCTGCACCTCTCTTGCTTCTTTCTGCACCCCTATTGCGTCTTTCTGCACCCCTGTTTCCTCTTTCTGCACCTCTCTTGCCTCCTTCAGCACCTTTCTTCCCTCTTTCTACAGTTCTCTTGCTTCTTTCTGCACTTCTCTTGCCTCTTTCAGCACCCCTCTTGCCTCTGTCTGCACCTCTGTTGGTTCTTTCTGCAGTTCTCTTGCCTCTTTCTGCACCTGTCTTGCCTTTTTCTACACATATCTTGTCTCTCTCCACTTTTCATGCCTCTTTCTGCACTTCTCTTGCCTCTTTCTGTGCTTCTCATGCCTCTTTCTGCACTTCTCTTCCCTTTTTCTGCACTTCTCTTGCCTCTTTCTACATTTCTTTTGCTTCTTTCTGGACTTCTCTTGCCTCTATCTGCAACCATCTTGCCTCTTTCTGCATCTCTGCTGCTTCTTTCTGCACTTCTCTTGCTTCTTTCTGCTCCTCTCTTGCTTCTTTCTGCACCCCTGTTGCTTCTTTCTGCACTCGTCTTCCCTCTTTGTGCACCTCTCTTGTCTCTTTGTGAACCTCTGTTGTCTCTTTCTGTACCTCTTTGCCTCTTTCTGCATTTCTCTTGCCTCTTTCTGCATTTCTGTTCCTTCTTTTAGCACTTCTCTTGCCTCTTTCTGCACCTCTGTTGCTTCTTTCTGCACTTCTCTTGCTTCTTTCTGCACTCCTCTTGCCTCTTTCTACACCTCTGTTGGTTCTTTCTGCACCGTTCTTGCCTCTTTCTGCACCCCTCTTCCCTATTTCTGCACCTCTCTTGCCTCTGTCTGCACCCCTGTTCTATCTTTCTGCAGCTTGTTTGCCTGTTTGTGCAACTTTCTTGCCTCTTTCTGCAGTTCTCTTGCCTTCTTCTGCACCTCTGTTGCTTCTTTGTGCACTTCTCTTGCCTCTTCCTGCACCCCTCTTGCTTCTTTCTGCACCTCTGTTGCTTCTTTCTGCACTTCTCTTGCTTGTTTCTGCACCTCTCTTGCTTCTTTCTGTGTTTCTCTTGCTTCTTTCTGTGCTTCTCTTGCTTCTTTCTGCACTTCTCCGGCCTCTTTCTGCATTTCTATTGCCTCTTTCTGCACCTCTGTTGGTTCTTTCTGTACTTCTCTTGCCTCTTTCTGCACCCCTCTTGCCTCTTTCTGCACCTCTGTTGGTTCTTTCTACACTCCTCTTGCTTGTTTCTGCATCTCTCTTGCTTCTTTCTGCACCTCTCTTTTCTCCTTCAGCACCTTTCTTCCCTCTTTCTACAGTTCTCTTGCTTCTTTCTGCACTTCTTTTGCCTCTTTCAGCACCTGTCTTGCCTCTTTCTGCACCTTTGTTGGTTCTTTCTGCACTTCTCTTGCTTGTTTCTGCACCTCTCTTGCTTCTTTCTGCACCCCTATTGCGTCTTTCTGCACCCCTCTTCCCTCTTTCTGCACCTCTCTTGCCTCCTTCAGCACCTTTCTTCCCTCTTTCTACAGTTCTCTTGCTTCTTTCTGCACTTCTCTTGCTTCTTTCTGCACTTCTCTTGCCTCTTTCAGCACCCCTCTTGCCTCTGTCTGCACCTCTGTTGGTTCTTTCTGCAGTTCTCTTGCCTCTTTCTGCACCTGTCTTGCCTTTTTCTACACATATCTTGTCTCTCTCCACTTTTCATGCCTCTTTCTGCACTTCTCTTGCCTCTTTTTGTGCTTCTCATGCCTCTTTCTGCACTTCTCTTCCCTTTTTCTGCACTTCTCTTGCCTCTTTCTACATTTCTTTTGCTTCTTTCTGGACTTCTCTTGCCTCTATCTGCAACCATCTTGCCTCTTTCTGCACCTCTGCTGCTTCTTTCTGCACTTCTCTTGCTTCTTTCTGCTCCTCTCTTGCTTCTTTCTGCACCCCTGTTGCTTCTTTCTGCACTCGTCTTCCCTCTTTGTGCACCTCTCTTGTCTCTTTGTGAACCTCTGTTGTCTCTTTCTGTACCTCTTTGCCTCTTTCTGCATTTCTCTTGCCTCTTTCTGCATTTCTGTTCCTTCTTTTAGCACTTCTCTTGCCTCTTTCTGCACCTCTGTTGCTTCTTTCTGCACTTCTCTTGCTTCTTTCTGCACTCCTCTTGCCTCTTTCTACACCTCTGTTGGTTCTTTCTGCACCGTTCTTGCCTCTTTCTGCACCCCTCTTCCCTATTTCTGCACCTCTCTTGCCTCTGTCTGCACCCCTGTTCTATCTTTCTGCAGCTTGTTTGCCTGTTTGTGCAACTTTCTTGCCTCTTTCTGCAGTTCTCTTGCCTTCTTCTGCACCTCTGTTGCTTCTTTGTGCACTTCTCTTGCCTCTTCCTGCACCCCTCTTGCTTCTTTCTGCACCTCTGTTGCTTCTTTCTGCACTTCTCTTGCTTGTTTCTGCACCTCTCTTGCTTCTTTCTGTGTTTCTCTTGCTTCTTTCTGTGCTTCTCTTGCTTCTTTCTGCACTTCTCCGGCCTCTTTCTGCATTTCTATGGCCTCTTTCTGCACCTCTGTTGGTTCTTTCTGTACTTCTCTTGCCTCTTTCTGCACCCCTCTTGCCTCTTTCTGCACCTCTGTTGGTTCTTTCTACACTCCTCTTGCCTGTTTCTGCATCTCTCTTGCTTCTTTCTGCACCTCTCTTTTCTCCTTCAGCACCTTTCTTCCCTCTTTCTACAGTTCTCTTGCTTCTTTCTGCACTTCTTTTGCCTCTTTCAGCACCTGTCTTGCCTCTTTCTGCACTTCTCTTGCTTGTTTCTGCACCTCTCTTGCTTCTTTCTGCACCCCTATTGCGTCTTTCTGCACCCCTCTTCCCTCTTTCTGCACCTCTCTTGCCTCCTTCAGCACCTTTCTTCCCTCTTTCTACAGTTCTCTTGCTTCTTTCTGCACTTCTCTTGCTTCTTTCTGCACTTCTCTTGCTTCTTTCTGCACTTCTCTTGCCTCTTTCAGCACCCCTCTTGCCTCTGTCTGCACCTCTGTTGGTTCTTTCTGCAGTTCTCTTGCCTCTTTCTGCACTTGTCTTGCCTTTTTCTACACATATCTTGTCTCTTTCTGCACTTTTCATGCCTCTTTCTGCACTTCTCTTGCCTCTTTCTGTGCTTCTCATGCCTATTTCTGCACTTCTCTTCCCTTTTTCTGCACTTCTCTTGCCTCTTTCTACATTTCTTTTGCTTCTTTCTGGACTTCTCTTGCCTCTATCTGCAACCATCTTGCCTCTTTCTGCACCTCTGCTGCTTCTTTCTGCACTTCTCTTGCTTCTTTCTGCTCCTCTCTTGCTTCTTTCTGCACCCCTGTTGCTTCTTTCTGCACTCGTCTTCCCTCTTTGTGCAACTCTCTTGTCTCTTTGTGAACCTCTGTTGTCTCTTTCTGTACCTCTATGCCTCTTTTTGCATTTCTCTTGCCTCTTTCTGCATTTCTGTTCCTTCTTTTAGCACTCCTCTTGCCTCTTTCTGCACCTCTGTTGCTTCTTTCTGCACTCCTCTTGCCTCTTTCTACACCTCTGTTGGTTCTTTCTGCACCGTTCTTGCCTCTTTCTGCACCGCTCTTCCCTATTTCTGCACCTCTCTTGCCTCTGTCTGCACCCCTGTTCTATCTTTCTGCAGCTTGTTTGCCTGTTTGTGCAACTTTCTTGCCTCTTTCTGCAGTTCTCTTGCCTTCTTCTACACCTCTGTTGCTTATTTGTGCACTTCTCTTGCCTCTTCCTGCACCCCTCTTGCCTCTTTCTGCACCTCTGTTGCTTCTTTCTGCACTTCTCTTGCTTGTTTCTGCACCTCTCTTGCTTCTTTCTGTGTTTCTCTTGCTTCTTTCTGCGCTTCTCTTGCTTTTTTCTGCACCTCTCCGGCCTCTTTCTGCATTTCTATTGCCTCTTTCTGCACCTCTGTTGGTTCTTTCTGTACTTCTCTTGCCTCTTTCTGCACCCCTCTTGCCTCTTTCTGCACCTCTGTTGGTTCTTTCTACACTCCTCTTGCTTGTTTCTGCATCTCTCTTGCTTCTTTCTGCACCTCTCTTGCCTCCTTCAGCACCTTTCTTCCCTCTTTCTACAGTTCTCTTGCTTCTTTCTGCACTTCTCTTGCTTCTTTCTGCACTTCTCTTGCCTCTTTCAGCACCCCTCTTGCCTCTGTCTGCACCTCTGTTGGTTCTTTTTGCAGTTCTCTTGCCTCTTTCTGTACCTGTCTTGCCTTTTTCTGCGTATCTCTTGTCTCTTTCAGCACTTCTCATGCCTCTTTCTGCTCTTCTCTTACCTCTTTCTGCGCTTCTCTTGCTTCTTTCTGCACTTCTCTTCCCTTTTTCTGCACTTCTCTTGCCTCTTTCTACATTTCTCTTGCTTCTTTCTGCTCCCCTGTTGCCTCTTTCTGCACTCATCTTCCCTCTTTGTGGCCCTCTCTTGTCTCTTTCTGCACCTCTGTTGTCTCTTTCTGTACCTCTTTGCCTCTTTCTGCATTTCTCTTGCCTCTTTCTGCACCTCTGTTGCTTCTTTCTGCACTTCTCTTCCCTCTTTCTGCATTCCTGTTCCTTCTTTCAGCACTTCTCTTGCCTCTTTCTGCACCTCTGTTACTTCTTTCAGCACTTCTCTTGCCTCTTTCTGCACCTCTCTTGCCTCTTTCTGCACCTTCTGCCTCTTTCTGCACCCCTATTCCCTCTTTCTGCATTTCTGTTGTCTCTTTCTACACTTCTCTTGCCTCTTTCTGTACTTCTCTTGCCTGTTTCTACACATTTCTTACTCTTTCTGCATCTCTCTTGTTTTTTTCTACACTTCACTTGCTTCTTTCTGTACTTCTCTCGCCTGTTTCTTTATTGAAAGGGGAAGTGCAAGCTGTTAAGTTTTTGGGTCTGCGTGCTCTCGTGACTGAGGTATATGTCTACTTGTACATGTATTCTCACATGTGTTATGGATCTGAAGATGGTAGGTTAAAAAGCGGCTAGCTTCTCTTATAGGTGGTCAAATCTTGTTAGTTCTGCTCTGTCATTCGGTTGCACAGGCAGACATGTGTTATGTATATAGGTGTTATAGAGCCCCTCAAATGTACTATTGAATATGCATGTGCCCTGTATTAGGAGCAGAAAGAAATACATGCACCTTCTTGTACACAAATTTACAGATTATGCTGTTTGAAATACGGATATTCAAGTTTTTGTATGTTTATTTTTATGTAACATGTCACCAGGTAAAAGCAGAGACACACTCATGCATACCTTCACAAACTTGGTCAGACTTACAACAGTGATATGGTTAGGATTGCTGTTTTACATTTGGTAGGCCAACAAATTCTGAACAGTCAATGAATAGTGAGCCTTCAAGAGAAAGGTGAGGTTTAAGACATCTTGGGAGAAGGATTAGTGATTAGGCTACTTTGTATGAGTCTGTGGAAAGGTACAGTCGAAGTAAACCTCTTTCTGCACCTCTGTTGCTTCTTTCTGCACTTCTCTTGCTTCTTTTTCTACCTTTCTTCCTCTTTCTGGACTTCTGTTGCCTTTTTCTGCACTTCTCTTGCTTCTTTCTGCACCTTTCTTCCTCTTTCTGCACATGTCCTACCTATGTAGGCATATTTAGAAATTAGCATTTAAAAAACCTTAGAAATTCACAGAAAAAACCAGAGGTTTCAGGGACGTTATAGTTAGGAATCAGCAGTTAAAAAACCTTTGAAATGCACTGAAAAAACCATAGGTTTCAGGGATGTTATAGTTAGAAATTAGCATTTAACAAACCTTAGAAATTCACTGAAAAAACCACAGGTTTCAGGAACGTTATAGTTAGTTGGACATTTCACTCGTACAAAACCAGAGAAATTTGGCCATTATAGTTCGTTGAGCTAACTATAACTCGCACCCCCTCAATGCACTGCTAATGACGTCACATATTACATCACTCATGACATTGTCAGAGACATCACTGATGACATCAGTGATGACATCACTGATGACATCATCCACATGATCTGATGCACCGCCTCACACCCTAATATAACCTTTGATACACCCACTCTAAAATACAGACTACCATTCTCGAAACCATAGACACACCAATACCAGTTAGTACATACCCACTAACTGATTCCTAGGTCTACACACACATCCACTCACTCACCCATACAGTCACTCACACATGCAGTCACTCATCAATACAGCTACTATCATATGCACTCATACACCCATACAGACACTCACACACTGCCAGTCACCCATAGAGTTACTCACACACCAAGTCAGTCATGCAAAGAATCAATCACACTCCCATTTACTCACCTATACAGTTATACACACACCACCTCACTTATTCATACAGATCCTAACACATACTTACTCTCCTATACAATCACTGACACAGGCACACACTCATCTATACAGCCACTCTCACAATCACTTATTCTCACATATAGTCACTTATATACTCCAACACTCACATATACTGCCTTTCACATATGTAGTTACTCACACATGTACCACTGAGACATCCATTCAGTCCCCAACACAGCCATACACACACTCACACACCCATAAAGCCCCTCACAGTTGCACTCTGGAACCCATACACCCAGTGAATCACCTACTCACACACCCATGCAGGGAGTCACACACCCTCCATCCACCCACACAGACACTCAGGCACCCATACAGATACTCAGACAACCAATCAAGAACTCATATAGACACTCATATAGCTACTCACCAACCCATGCAGCCGCTTACACAGTATTAGACTTGGCTTTTTCAGCGGGTTTACCGCCAGACTTTTTGCTTTTTGGCCTCCTGTTTTTGACCCTGTGTGTGTTGGTTTTAGGACTCTGGGCACTTTACCACTGCTAATCAGTGCTAAAGTGCATATGCTCTCTGTATAAAATGTGTTATGGATTGGTGTTTCCATGATTGGCCTATTTGGTTTATGTGTCAGTCCCTTGAAAAGTGCGCTGCGAGTGCCAGGGCCTATAGACCAAATGCTGTTGGTGGGATGCAGCACTGGATTGTGCCACCCACGCAAACAGCCCGTAAAATGTAACTCGGGCCTGCCATCACAGAGCCTGTGCGCAGCCTGGGGCTGCCATGTCGACTTGGCAAGTGCACACACTTGCAAGTCCCTGAACCTTCCCTTTGCTACATGTTAGTCACCCCCAAGGTAGGCCCAAGGTACCCCTGTGGGCAGGGTGCGTTGTATGCGAAAGGTAGGACATGCCCGGGTGTGTGCGGCATGTCCTGATAGTGAATTACAGCCTAGTTCGTTTTTCACTATTGCAAGGCTACCTGTTCCCCTAGGCCAGAATGGGCAGTTTTGATTATTACAGCTTATAATCCTAACTGACCCCGGGAACATGGTAGAAATTCGAGTTTAGTATGCCTGGACTCAGAATGATAAAATGCATCTTTTAGTGAAGTTGGTTTTAACATTCTGTGGTTGAAAATACCACTTTTAGAAAGTGGGTATTTTCTTGTCTAACCATCCAAGCCTGCCTCTGCGAGGTTGTGTATTCCTTGTCTGGAGTGTGAGTGACAGGGGCTGGGGGATGCCAGGAGACAGGGTGAGTCAGCACAGGGCTGAATAGCAAGATCTACATGTAGATGGGTGGGAGGGGTCGCACCTGGGCCCTGAATAGGACAGTGCCTTCCCTCCACAATGCTGGCTCCACCTCCTGTGGTGCGTCTGATGTCCCTGGCCTACTCACTGAAAGAAGGGACGGAGACTTGTCAACAAAGTGCTCCAGAACTGGTTTGGACTAGGCGAAGGCCTCTCTGCCTTCAGAGAACAAAGGAATTTGGGATATAAATATTGGGGCCCTGACCCCATGAATTTAGATCTCGCTGGAATCAAGGAACCTGCCAAGACGAAGAGCTGGAAGAGCTGCCAGGAGGAGTACTGCCCCTTTGCTGTGTTGTTGCTTTGTTGGGTTGGCCTGCAGCTGCTGCTTCTGCCTTGGGCAGTGAAAGGACTGGACTGAACTTTCTACAAACTTGTGCTGAGTATCTCCAAGGGCCTGGAACCGAGCTGGCCTCCTGTTAAGAAGTCTCAGGGACTGCAAAGACTTCACAAGCCTCTGGGTACCGCTTCTGGAACGCTGTTTCAGTTGCCACAGAGGAAGGGAACCGCAACCGACTCAGTCAAACGAATCCATCCCTGGCCGGTGACCTGTTTGCACCGCAGACCGCATCGCCCCGCTTCGCATCGCAACCCTGGTCTCACCATGGGCGACGTCCGACGCCGCCAACATCGAGCCACTGCTTGCACCGTGACCTGTGGGCACCGCAGTTCGCATCGCATCGCTTCACTGAACCAACCGGACCCGACCGACGAGGTCGCTGCAACTGGCTCAAGAGTCGTGACCGCACCGCATTTGGGGCACCGCTCGCACGTCTGCGACGAACCGCTCCGACTCGCACCGCTGTCCGACGCCAGCTCCCGCACTCCGGCTAGGTCGCCTGCATCGCAACCTGTCAGCACCGCATCGAGCATCGTCTCACCCTGCATCGCACGCCTTGGACTCACCGACTCCGTCTGCACGACGCTCATCGAGCCGCTGCCTGCACCGCATCGAGGGACACCGCACCTTGCACCGCTCCGTCTTACACCGCAACCGCGACGAACGCCGACCGGCTCGTACACTCCGTACCAGCCACAACGAGAAAGGTACTGTGACCGAGTCTGTTCACGACTCTGCTGGCCCGTATTGACGCGGTCGGCTGGAACTGTTAGACTCTGTGGTTTTCAGCATCACGGTAGGCTCGGACGGAGCTACCGACTCGTACGAACTTTGCTTTTGTGCTATTCCTGCAAAGAAGAAGTTACCGTATCAAGTATTCATTCGTAAAGTATAGTATTGTGGATTTTTGTCGTAATTGGTCATGTCTTGAGTATATAAAATATTGGTTATTTTTCTAAACTGGTGTGGTGTCCGTTTGTAGTGCTTACACTGTATTACTGTTGGTTATGTGCAAATGCTTTACACACTGCCTCTGAATTAAGCCTGACTGCTCGTGCCAAGCTACCACGAGGGTGAGCAGGGGTTACTTCACGAGTGTAACACCCTTACCCTGACTAGGAAGAAGGGTCCCTACTTGGACAAAGGTGCAAGCCCTTGCCAACTAGAGATCCCATTTCTAACACACACCAACTGACAGACTGATACAGACATTCACACAGATTAGTCACAAACCCATACATTCAGTAACACATGTTTAATCACTCACTTATACAGTCAGTCACACACCTACTAAATCATCCATTCAGACACTCATACACCAACTCATTCTTCAATACACCTTGGCATATATATATATATATATATATAACATACTTAAACTTTTCAAAAACACACAGTCACTTGATGATGTCATCAGTGATGTCATCAGTGATGTCACTGACCATGTCATGAGTGATGTAATATGTGACGTCATCAGCAGTGCATTGTGGGGGCGCGAGTTATAGTTAGCTCAACTAACTATAACGGCCGAATTTCTCTGGTTTTGTATGAGTGAAATGTCCAACTAACTATAACGTTCCTGAAACCTGTGGTTTTTTCAGTGAATTTCTAAGGTTTTTTAAATGCTAATTTCTAACTATAACGTCCCTGAAACCTGTGTTTTTTTCAGTGAATATATATATATATATATCTATATATGTTCTACCTAGTTATAGTTAGGTCTACTTTTCCATAGTCAGAGTGCTTTTTGGTTGGCTAGTTACTTTGGTCCCGTGTGACGGACCTTCACAAAACTTTCTAAAAAAAGTTCATCCACCTCAGCTCTTTCCTGGAAAGTTTCGGAGTGATCCTTCCAGCGGTGGCCAAGAAAAAAGGGGGGGTTGTCCCAAAACATAAAATCCTCATACATTTTCCATAGATTTCTTTAAGACAGGTTAAAGCAAAAACTGCTGAAAGGAATTACCCCAAAGCTGCCAGGAAGCTAGATCTTTGGACCTCAGATTGTCCTTTTTGTGATTTAGACTAAATCCATTCAAAAGTTTTGTAGATATTAAGGGTCAAAAATAATTGCATATTTTGGCAGTTGGGCTCAGGAGAGCACAAAATCAAAAATGGAGCCCTATGATTGGTCAAGAGGCCCGTTTTTCCAGTGAGCCTTCACACTCTTGTCAGAGTGAGAGGCTCCTATGAGTCCCACAAGCGCTCTGATTGGCTGGCTCTTGGAATTTTAGAAATGAAATGACCACCATTACTGTGTGAAAATCGGAGGTGTTGTGGAAATTAAGTAAAAAAAACTATTTGAGGGGGTAGCAGAAAAGCATGCTGTCCCCCTAGGAGTCTCGGGAGACTCCTGTGGGATCGTGAGAAGTAGAAAGGAGTAGGTGAGCTTTGAATACACTGTAGTATGCACACTTGCTACTGTAGAAAGCAGTATTACTGTGGATGGTCTTTATCAGAGTCTACTATTTATGCTCGTCGGCTTTGTAAGAGTTGTGAGTAGAGTACAGTCTCTTCCCACACCCTACTATGCACACCTATTATCAGAGAGAGGGGTGTTAGCAGGGAGGACAGTCCTTCTCCACTTACTACTACACACACCTGTCATCTGAGAGAGAGGTGTCAGCAAAGAGACCAGTCTCTCTCAACACACCCAACTGTGCACACCTGTCACCTGAGAGAGAGGTCTGACAAGAGAGGCAAGTTCCTCCCCACACACTACTATGTACACCTGTCATCTTAAACAGAGGTCTGAAAGGAAAGGCCCGTCCATCCACATACCCTACTATGCACACCCATCATCTGAGAGAGAGGTATCAGTGGAGAGGTCAGTTTCTCTCCACACACCCTACCATGCAGACCTATTATCTGAGACAGAGGTCTGAAAGGAGAGGCAAGGCCCTCCTCACACCCTACTATGCCCATCAGCCATCTGAGAGAGAGGTTTGACAGAAGAGGCCCATCCCTTCCACTACTACACACACCTGCCATCTGAGAAAGATGTCTCAGCAGAGAGGCCTGTCTCTCTTCCCACACCCTACTACGCACACCCATCATCTGACACAGAGGTCTCAGTGGAGAGTCTAGTCTAAGCATACATCCTGCTACAAACATGTAGCATTTGAGAGAGAGGTCTCAAAGGAGAGGTCAGCCTCTCTCTACACAACCTTCCATGCACACCTGTTATCTGAGAGAGAGATGTGAAAGAACAGGCCTGTTATTCTCCACACATTACTATGCACACCTGTCATTTGAGACAGAGGTCTGAATGGAAAGGCCAGTCCATCCTCACACTCTACTACGCACACCTATCATGTGATAGAGAGGTCTCAGCAGAGAGATCATTCTCTCCCCACACACCCTAGCATGCACAGCGTTATCTGAGTGAAAGGTCTGAAAGAAGAGGGAAGTCACTCCCCACCCCCTCCTACTCACATCCATCATCTGAGAGAGAGGTCTCAGCAGAGAGGCCAGTCTCTCTCCACACACCCTACCACACACACCTGTCATCTGAGAGAGAGATCTGACAGGAGAGGACAGTACCTCCCCATGCACAACTACGCACACCCATCATCTGAGAGTGAGGTCTGCAATGAGTGGCCAATCCCTCCCCACTCACCACTACGCACACCAGTCATCTGAGAGAGAGGTCTCAAAGAGAGTTTACTCCATCTAAACACCCTACTGTGCACACATAGTATGCTGTTTGAAACACGGATATTCAAGTTTTTGTATGTTTATTTTTATGTAACGTCACCAGGTAAAAGCAGAGACACACGCATGCATACCTTCACAAACTTGGTCAGACTTACAACAGTGATATGGTTAGGATTGCTGTTTTACATTTGGTAGGCCAACAAATTCTGAACAGACGATAAATAGTGAACCTTCTCATCATCTGAGAGAGAGTTCTGAAAGGAGAGGCCAGTCCCACGATACACCCTACTATGTACACCCATTATGCAAGAGAGGGGTCTCAGCAGAGAGGCCACTCCCTGCTCACGTCCTGCTATGCATAGTTGTTATTTGAGAGAGAGGTTTGAAGGCAGAGGGTTGTCCCACCTCATACTCCAGTATGCACACTCATTATCCAACAGATGGTTCTCAGTTTAGAGACTAGTGCACCCGATATACTACGATCTCCATACCGTTGTGTTGCAATCCTGTGAGAGTCTCGTGAGAGTAGAGTGCAACCTTCGGGAGTGAGGCTTGCAGGATGAGGCTCATGCGATCCAGCAAGACACTTTCGAGACCCGCATGGAGCATTACTAAGCCTGCCACGAGGTGTTTTATGATCCCGCAAGAGTCTCATGATATGGTGAGAAGTAAAAATAAAAAGGGCCAAGACGCAACCAATAGTTACCATTCTTATTATGTGGTCACAGAAATGCTGTGATGTGATTGGGTGCAGAACCTGAGATAACCCATTTTGTCCTTGATGCTTTGAAGGAAAAGGAAGTCTATTTGAGTTGTGCTCAGCAGAAGTGAATTTATGTGGAGCTGAAAGAGACTGGTCTCTTCATCTGCATTTAAGAAAGAACTTCAAGTTCAGGTATTTAATAATATATTTTATAAACTTTGCTGTGAAGAGTCACCAAGTGTATGATGTTGGTAAACCTATTCTACACCATGGGGCATATTTATGACCGGGTTTGCGTTGCTCTTGCACCACGCAATGTGCTGCAAGAGCAACGCCAACCTTAAGTCAGATTTTTGAAATCATGCAAAGCCACTTTGCGCGGCTTTGATTGGCTCCACAAATGTACAATACCGCAACGCAGCCCAAATTTCTGCGTTGCATTACTCTGCACTGGGTAGGCGTTCCATGGGTGCTGCATGAGTGTTCCCAAGCAACTCCCATGGTTTTTGACACATTGCCAGATTTACAAGACCTTGTAAACCTGAGAATGCACCAAAAAGATACACCTCCTCAGGAGAGACATAACAAGGAGAAATATCTTTCTTTCTCCTGGTTACTTCCTCTTTCGATGTGTGCTGCATTTTGCAGCACACATAAAAAGAGGAAAATGCTTCCCAGGATTGTTTTTGTGCAGGAAGGTGTTCCTTCGTGCACAGAAGCAGTCCTGAATGCAACACTGACACCGGTACCTGCACTGGCGCTAGGCAGTCCATTGTGCACCAGCGCAGGGTAAAAGTCAGGAATGCACTGTATGCCTTGAATACTGCACATTGCTGCCCTTTCCCAGTTACGCAGTGCAGCACAGCAAGGTGAGTTGCTGCACTGCGCTGCACTACACCACTATTTCACAAATATGTCCCCATGTTTACGGAGTGAAAAGCTGTTTGGGGAGGTATAAATCTGTTTCTATAGCTTTCGAGCGATGTGAGCAAGGTTTACAGATTGTTTCAAAAATGTATTCAACTGTTTATACTTGTAAATTAAGGAGGCCCTTTTTCTTAAATTATAAAACAAAGAATGTAATAATAACATCTCAGCTACTGTTCTTATGAACCTTTTTGTATTTTAGCCCTATGAAATGTTTGAGTGGTGATATTTCTATTTCTAGAGTTACAAACTGTGGTGTGTGTTAGCAAAGGTGTGTCAAGATGAATTTGTTACTTTATAAACGGTTATGGAAGCAGGGTTCATGGCATGTTATCATTTAATTGGAAAAATATGAAAATAGACTGGTTGAGGATGTGGAATTTTTCAGTAGAAAGGAGTAACAAGTTACTGATGCACTAGATGTAAATATGTGATTGTGAGGGAAAAATGTAGTAAACCTTAGAGATTATAGTGATGTATATTAGAATGGATTGGGTTGTCTCATCAGCTGGCTTCTAGTTTGGACTACCTACTCAGTTGGATGCCATTTATGGGCTACTTCCTCAATTGATATGTGTTTTGGGCTACTTCTTCAGTAGAACGTCTACCATTCGCCAGGCTCTGTTTATTATTTGGACTATCTCTTCAATTAAAGGCAATTGGGCTACTTCCTCAGTAGGCTTTCTACCAATCACCAGTTTCTGTGTACTGCTTGGGCTACCTCTTCAGCTGAAGTGTATTTGGGCAACTTCCCCAAGTAGGATTTCTACCAATCTCGAGATTCTATGCCTTCACTGCTACCCCGTGAATTTCAACATTCTTATGCCTTACAATAATAATTCAATGCTTGAACTTATTTACGTCAGAACTTGGAAGTGTATGCCTGTATTACTATCTTCTATGCCTTCACAGCTACCCTGTGACTTTGGACTTTCTTATGCCTTACGAGAATAATTCAATACTCAAACATATTTACATCTGAATTTGGTAGTTTATGCCTATATTGCTATCTGGTGCGTTTATTGTGTTTCTATGCACTTACTGTCTCACATGCTCATAAGATGTTTCTACTTACCTTACGCCAATGTATAATTGATGCCTGACCATAATTCGTCAGTATTTGGTAGTGCATGCCTACACTATTATCTGGCACGTTTATTGTATTTCTCTGTGCTTACTGTCTTTCATGCTTTAAGATCATCATTTATCTTATTCTTCACTGCTACATATGTTTTTAAGATCATGCTGTCTACCATATGCCATCATTGATAATTTGTGCACGCACTGTGATCTTGGGTTGCTGATTCGTTACTGGCAATATTTTGCTATACCCCTTCTATACTATAATGTATCCTTTCTCTCTCTGATCTGATAGTATGTCATCTTTCCCCATTACAAGCTCATTGTTGGTGCATGATTTCATTGTATGCCGGTGCATGATCAGTTTTACTCCCACTCTCCCGTTCGCTACCACCCACTCTGTGTGGTTGTCCTTACGTGTGAACTTCCCTTTTCCCATTCTTATCCATATCCTTACCCTTTGCCCATGCATGCAATGACCACATTACGTGCCGCTGTCATTCTGCCATAGGACCCTCTCATCCCACTACTACGCCGTGTATCAACTCCATTTTATTATCTCCTCTACCGTCTCTGCTATAACATTCGCTCCTGCTCACTTGAACACCTCTCTATAAAGAACCCTTCCTACTCTCCCTTTCTTTCCCTTGTTCCCACCCCATCTTGGACCTAACCAATGCCATTCTGTTGAACGCCCTGCTAGCCCCCACAAGAAATAACTCTTTTGTAATAAACTACCCCTCTAACCTAACCAGAAATGCGAAGAGAAAGCTCAAACATAAAATCCTCCTCCTAAGAAAAGAAACTATTTTCACCAACCCCTACTTTTGCCACAGTAAGGGCATCTTACCCAACGACCTCATCTTCTCAACCAACCGACGTGCCAAATGGAGGAATGTTCTTTCTTCCTTACTCAGCAAACACAAGGAGATGATGGACGGAGCGCTGAAACTTTTCAGACACTCACCCCCAGTCACATCTTGGTTGAATCCATCATCGTTTTTTAGCTCACTTCGCCACCCCAGTTCAGACACAGCTATATGCAAATCAGTCTTGACCCTGTGCCTCATGGGAACAGTCCAGCCCGAACTGCCAAGCCATGTCTTCCCTGGACCGGAAACAAGCATCCTGGGACCGGTTTCGGTCTAACAGCCCGACATACAAAGGTGAGCAAAATAGATGTGATTCCATAAATCCCCAAAGTGATTCTCTGGTTTACGACTGTCCCACATGTAACTTCATCATGGACACCCTAATAATGCCAGGATCACGAATCTGTCAGACGCACGCCCAAGTAGCCCATGTAAGCCCAATGAGCACGCCTTTACTTGTGTCTTACTGAATACTAGATCGCTTCCCAAACATAAATATGAACTTGCCGACTTCTTTGATCAATATAAGCCAGACATAATGTTCCTTACGGAGACATGGACTCACAGTTCCTCTGAACCTGACTTAAACATTGCCATACCATCAGGCTACGATTTGTTTAAAATTGACAGAGAAGGACAACGAGGTGGGGGGGTGGCCATTGCATACCGTTCCAATATTAAAGCTACCTTTTCAGATATTCCCCAACTGAAGGAAGAAGCAATCCTGTTTACTTTCAAAAGCAATAACACATCTGCTTTCAATGGGCTACTAATTTATAGACCACCTGGGCCTAGAAACCCCTTTATTGAATCCATACTATCAGTTATGGAGTCCTGTATGGAATACTCTAATTTTTCCATACTGGGGGATTTCAACTTTCATCTAGAGTCCACCGAAAGTTGTGACACTAACAAGTTAATCGAAGGGTTAAAAAGTCTAGACTTAAAGCAAATTGTTACCGAGCCCACCCACACTGGAAAACACACTTTGGATGGTATCTTTACTAATTATGCACAGATTAAATTTAGCAGCACAATACCGATGACCTGGACTGATCATAGTGCAATCTTTTTCAAACTATTCCCCATTGGACCGTCCACCAGAGCTTGGAATAATAACAGGAGGGGCGTAGTACGCCCCTGGAGGCAAATAAATACTCCGGACCTGGAAATCGCTTTACGGTCCCATAGCCCCCATACAGACACTGATCCTGATTCCGCAGCCCTAAATTTGAACAGCTGGATCGACCTGGCAGTAAAAAAACTAGCCCCAGAAACTCGCACACACATTGGCAAAAGACTACCATCAGCCCCTTGGTATACAGCGGAGCTAAAAGAACTAAAGAAAAAATGTAGAGCCAAAGAACGAGTCTGGAGGAAGGAATACTCTGAAATCAATAAAAAACCGTACAATGAGGCGTTAACAAAGTATAAAGAGTCAATAATTTTGGCAAAATCAAGTTTCTTTACCGAGAAAATTATGGCCGCTAAAAATACAGCTGGAGAACTTTTCAAAACAGTCTCTACTTTAGCCAAGTTTGGTAATAGCAAACAGTTTAGTCCCACTAGGCAGTTCTGCGACAAACTAGCAGAGTTCTTTCATGATAAAGTGGTTAAAGTCTACGACGAGTTCTCTAACAGCAAAGCTGGAGTTAAGTTAGACGGGCCAAACGAGGATAGGGCGACCACGCAGGTCCATTTACAAGAATTTAACTCCCTAACACCTGACAGAGTCGAGAAGCTTATAATGTCAACTAAGTCGGGATCTCCTCTGGATCCTTGTCCCGCTACGGTCCTTCATATGGTCCCTAACATAATTGAGTACCATTTAACACCTGTTCTTAATAACATTCTGGACTCAGGACACTTTCCTGCCATCTGGAAAAAATCCCTGGTCAGACCTATCCTGAAAAAGCCATCCCTTGATCCCACGGAGGTTAGCAATTATGGGCCCATCTCTTGCTTATCATTCCCATCTAAAATCCTGGAAAAAGCCCTAAATGAAGAACTGCTGTCTTTCATAGAGGCGAACGATAAACTTGACCCAGCGCAACATGGTTTCCGGCCTCGGCATAGTACAGAGTCGGCATTGATTGCCGCCACAGAGGACATACGTGTCCAACTTGATGGGGGGGGAAGCCATACTGATTTTACTTGAACTTTCGGCCGCGTTTGATACGGTTGATCACCACATACTTATCCAGCATCTGGCCGAAATAGGGATTGTAGATAAAGCCTTGGATATTCTTCGTTCCTACCCAACCGATAGAGAACAAACTATAGTGATGGAAGAACACAAATCGCACCCCTACGCCTTGCCGTGTGGGGTGCCCCAGGGATCTTCACTTTCCCCAACCCTGTTCAATGTGTATGTCACCCCGTTGGCCAAGCTTATACGCTCCCATGGTTTTACTGCCATTTGCTATGCCGATGACACGCAAATAGTCGTCTCTTTATCATCGAAACCGGAGAAAGTGGCAACAAGTTTTAATGATTGCATGAGCCATATTATTAGATGAATGCTAGATAACTGCTTGAAGTTAAATACTGGCAAAACCGAAGTGGTTATGTTTGGAACGGATACTTCCCTTTGGAATTCTACCTGGTGGCCGGAAGCAGCAGGACCCTGTAAAAAAGGTCAAAAACCTTGGGATTATGTTAGATGACCATCTATCATTATCTGACCAGGTCAACAGCATTACTTCCTCATGCTTTTTCACTTTAAATATCCTTCGAAAGATTCTACCTTTTATTCCCATGGCCCTCAGAAAAACAGTCATCACTGCCTTGGTACTATCTAAAATTGATTATTGTAATGCGCTCTACCTGGGAGCAAAAAAGAGTACGATACGCAAGCTGCAGACTCTACAGAATGCAGCTGCTCGTTTACTACTTAAGATTCCAAAATTCAGCCATCAGTCTTAGAAACCAAACCAACCTACTGCTGTTCAGGAAAGCATTGAAAACATGGCTATTTGTCCCAAAACCATAGCCGTTTCTACCTCCCGTTGCATAGATTAATGACAGCTAGCGCTAAGACGCCAAGGCAAACACGCACTTTACAAAACCTTCATTTCATTTCATCAGCCAGGCTAGCTTGAATCCAGTGGCAAAGTGAGCAAGGGACCCACGTCTGGGCATACCCTGCCAACTTAGGGCGAACAAAGCACACACAAGGAGATGATGGATGGAGTGCTCCGTCCATCATCTCCTTGTTTTTCCTTTGTTCGCCCTGAGTTGGCAGGGTATGCCCAGACGTGGGTCCCTTTGTCACTTTGCCACTGGATTCAAGCTAGCCTGGCTGATGAAGGGTGTTACCCAGAAACCGGTCCCAGGATGCTAATTTCCGGTCCAGGGAAGACATGGCTTGGCAGTTCGGGCTAGACTGTTCCCATGAGGCACGGGGTCAAGACTGATTTGCATATAGCTGATGGATTCAACCCAGATCTGTGACTGGGGGTCAGTGTCTGAAAAGTTTCAGCGCTCCATCCATCATCTCCTTGTTTTTGCTTTGTTCGCCCTGAGTTGGCAGGGTATGCCCAGACGTGGGTCCCTTGCTCACTTTGCCACTGGATTCAAGCTAGCCTGGCTGAGGAAGGGTGTTACCCAGAAACCGGTCCCAGGATGCTTGTTCCCGGTCCAGGGAAGACATGGCTTGGCAGTTTGGGCTGGACTGTTCCCATGAGGCACAGGGTCAAGACTAATTTGCATATAGCTGTGTCTGAACTGTGGTGGCAAAGTGAGCTAAAGAACGATGATGGATTCAACCCAGATCTGTGACTGGGGGTGAGTGTCTGAAAAGTTTCAGTGCTCCGTCCATCATCTCCCTGTGTTTTTGCTTTATTCGCCCTGAGTTGGCAGGGTATGCCCAGACGTGGGTCCCTTGCTCACTTTGCCACTGGATTCAAGCTAGCCTGGCTGATGAAGGGTGTTACCCAGAAACCGGTCCCAGGATGCTAATTTCCGGTCCAGGGAAGACATGGCTTGGCAGTTCGGGCTGGACTGTTCCCATGAGGCACAGGGTCAAGACTAATTTGCATATAGCTGTGTCTGAACTGTGGTGGCGAAGTGAGCTAAAGAACGATGATGGATTCAACCCAGATCTGTGACTGGGGGTGAGTGTCTGAAAAGTTTCAGTGCTCCGTCCATCATCTCCCTGTGTTTGCTGAGTAAGGAAGAAAGAACATTCCTCCATTTGGCACGTCGGTTGGTTGAGAAGATGAGGTCATTGGGTAAGATGCCCTTGCATCACTCACACACCCTCTAATTCGGTGACTTCGAACACACAGCTAAACTATGCATTACTAAACTGCCGCTCAGCGGTGAAACACGCTGCCAGTATAGTTGCTCTTATCCTCGACCAGGAGTTTGACATCCTTTGACATCCTCATATTCCCGGAATCCTGGTTAAATAATTCCTCCGCTCACTCTTTGGACATTTTGGTACGCCCCAGGTATGGAATCATTAGATTAGACTGCCCATGAAGCACGGCGGTGGACTAGCCTGTATTTACAGAGCCTCTCTCTCCGTGAAACGATCTCACACTTCATCTCTGCCCATTTGTGAGCACCTCTAGATCGTCATCTCCACCACCAGCAATTCAAAGTGCTCCCTCTACGCGTTCTATCACCTGTCTGGGGACAATCATGATGTCATGAAGGTCAAGTTAAAGAGCAATGAAGCAGCAATATGTGTTGTAGCAGAAATCTATGTCACATGCAAATGCTCATTGCACACTATTGACTTGAAACTTCATCATATCTCCACTTCCAGAAAAGACTAATGAAAGTTGTACTGAAGTAGTTTAGCTACATATCACAATGTGCATAGAAAAGTATACTGGAGACATTGAGGGCAAACGCTTTTGGAGATTCATACTCCAAATGCACACAGCCTAAGAGTCCTTATAGCCCTATGAACATCCCCAATTCTGCTTGGTACTGGTGACAACACCATTCTCAGAATGCATTCCTAAAGCCAATACACCTTTAAGGTTGTTGTGTGTTAGTGAATATCTATAACATGAAGAGGTGGGATCACTATAGTCCTAATGGTATGGCACTTCAGAGGACCATTTGGTGTAACAAACAGAAATTGCCTTGTAAGACTGAATGTACACACTGTTCCTGTTTTTTGCTTTGTCAATAATTGTCATTGGGTAGGCTTTTTGTTTCTAGTTTGATTGTTAGTATCTCAGCCTCTTTTTTGTAGTCGGCCAAGTCTGCGCAGTTCCTACGGATCCTGAGGAACTGAACCACAGGTACATTTTCCTTCAAGGATCGTGGGTGTGCGCTGTCAAAGCGCAGCAAACTGTTTTTGTCCGTAGGTTTAGTATACAGAGAGCTGACAAGTGTTCCTCCCCTTGCTGTCAGGGTTATGTCAAGGAAAGAGACTGTCTGGTTATTTGTAGTCATAGTGAACCGTAGGTGTGTATTAAGCTGGTTGACCCACCCTGAGAAGTTTGTCATGCTGGACTTGTCACCTTTCCAGATGACCAGGATATTGTCTATGTATCTGTACCACTTGCAGATGTTCTCTGAGAAAGGGTTTGCTGGCCAGATGTGTTGTTCTTCAAATTGGCTCATAAACAAACCCGCTATACTCGGCGCAAACGTGCTGCCCATGGAAGTCCCATGGACTTGGAGATACATTTGGTCTTTAAATTTGAAGAAGTTCTCTCTTAGTGCTAGGCGCATTAGTGTGATTACCCATTTCACTGGTGCCTCCCATTGCCAGTCTTCCTTTTGTAAGAGATCTTCAATGACACGGAGGCTTTCATCCTGGGGAATACTGGTATACAACGCCTCAACATCCAAACATATCATGATGTTTTCCTCTGGGTTGTATTCAAGGTCTGCGAGAAGATTGTGCAAATGTTTGGTATCTTGTACATAAGATTTTATCCGCGTGACCAGTGGTCTGAGGAACCAGTCCGTATACTTGGACAGGGGTTCAAGGAGAGACCCTATGCCCGATACAAGGGGTCTTCCAGGGGGAGGAATTTTGCCCTTATGTATCTTTGGTATTGTGTAAAACCGGGGCACCTTGGGGTCATCTGAGACTAGAAAGTTGCGTTCTTTTTTGGTAATCCAATTGTTTTCCAACACATCCGTAGTCAGAGTTTCAACAGTCTTCCTGATGCGTGCGGTGGGATCCCTGTTAATCTTTCTGTACTACTTCTCATCGGCCAGGAGATTCAGGCATGCTGTCCTGTAGGCGCTGGTGCTCTGAATAACAGTTGCCCCGCCTTTGTTGGCCGGTTTGATGACTATGTCGGCCCTAGTGCTCAATGTCTTTAAAGCCTCACGTTCCTTTTTGCTTAAGTTGTTAAACGTGTCCCTTTTGGGTTGGAGTTGTTCAACTTCTTTGGACACCTCATCCTCGAACGCGATGACTTCTGAAGGCATCAATGAAGCTGGTGGAAAAAAGGTGGACTTTAGACGGAGAGTTGTATAGCCGCTATCCTCCTCTGACTTGTCTTTGTCCATGAAGAATGTCTTAATACGGATCTTGCGAAAGAATTCACTCAATTCACATCTTAGTTGGAATTTATCTAAGAACGCGGTAGGAACAAACCCCAAACCTTTATTAAGGACTGTGAGTTCATCCGGACTTAATGTTATGTCAGTAAGGTTGACAACTAGTCCCTCGATACACTTGTGCTGGGTTGCTGGCCTCTGGTCTGGCTCCTGGTATTTACAGATGTCCTGTCGTCTTCCCATTGGACCCTTCTGTTCCTTCTTCTGCCACGTCTTCCTCTCCTTCCACCCTGGCCTAAAAAACAGTTCTGGTTGAAGTCGGGTTGGAAGAAGGGAGCTGCTTGGTATTGGGGCGGTCCCTGAACTGGAATTGGACCGAAAGGACCTGGCCAGGGGTACATTTGTTGTGATGGATACCTCTGGTTGTACCCACCTCTTTGTGGTCTCCTTGGTTTGCCTCTCCAGCTCTTAGTCGAACTGTCGCTAGACCATTCGTCTTGTTCTGAATCAGATGTACCCCATCCTCCCTGGTAGGAGGATCCAGAGTCGGAATTGTCTTGACCCTTGTAGTCATCCTTGGTGTATGAATAAACTCTCTCATGAGAGAACTTTTTAAGATCTTTTTGGAGTTTATTTATTTTGCTTTGCATTAGGTAGTCCTTATGCTCTCCAATATCTTTATTAACTTCCTCAAGTTTCTTTTTAAAGAGGGATATCTTAATCTCAGTCATGAGTGCATCCTCACTGATTTAGATTTTAACCAGGAGGTCTTCTGACAATCGCTTGGCTGTATTAATTATAAGGATAAGCCAATCGCGTGTACACCGCCACGCGATCAGTGACCACTCCTTTTTAAACAGTGGATCATCCAAGAAGATCCGAGGGGCATTGGTGACCAGTAAACCTGACGGAGCCACGTTACCACGCAGGTACTCAGTCATAATTGCCCCATGTAGCAATATCTTCATTTGCATGCGTTTCAGTTCTTTTAGTTCATCCCAGTTTTGGGCTTGGTTGAGGCTTTGATTTATATTCATGTCAGGTAATAACGACAGGGCAGCTATGATTGCAGATGCCATCTCATCTGAGTAACCTATTCCTAGGGCTTCGGCCATTGTTGTCAGTTTAGTGGTGTTCAAACTATTCAAGGTAGTGTTAGCGACGATAGTGCACAGTGTAGTGAGTGAGTGACAAAGGATGACTTCAAGTGACTAAATTTTTTTTCCAAAAAGCCCCACAGCTGTGCGCTGCTCAATTCACAAAGTAACTATGGCAACCAGGGAATGGACATTCCCCTGTGCCGTAAGGGCCGAGAGGTAATCACAGGTGGGAGTACGTCCTCCCGTGTTATATACTGTTCCACAAAAAGTATCCCATGGTCTTGTGAACGCTGTTCACAAGTTCCTGCAACTGACCATGGAAAGTTAGATATGGGAAGATCCTACATAAAGCAATTTAGTTGTTACCCACTAGATAGTGGGGAAGGAAACACTTCCTTTTATTTGTATTACCCTCACACACCCTAGTGGTGTCATGCTTCATCATCGGGTCACCCCGACCCCTACAAGTCAGGGTGGGCTCGACCGTATTCCAGGGAGCTCTTGATGAAATATGGCCAGGGGGAGTTAAAGATTAAAATTCCGCAGACAGATCCCAGTATCCCTTTATTCGTGGACCTGTTAGGGATATTAAAATGCTAAACAAGGGGCGTCAATGGGAATTTTATGGTCCTATGACCCTAGTGCCAACATGTTTCAGTCCTTGATTGGCCAAAGAGGTCCTGGACTTTCATCAGGGCAAACAAGGGTTATCCTCCCTGGTAGAAGCGAAAAGAAGAGTCCCTATGCTACTTTTATATCTTAAGGGCAGAAAGCTGCTCCTTAGAAAGATACAACAACTATTTTGTCTTTAGTAATTTCATTACTCCATCTGTAAGTGAAAGAAAAAAGGAGATCATAGTGTAACATTATAGTATGAACTGAACACTTACCATATGTGATGTGCTTATGGTTACACCCATGCTGTCAGGACGATAGGGTGTGCGGGTGACATCACTCAACATATCTGAATGGTATGTGTTTCCAGTACTATGTATCAATACCACACACAACTAGGTGGTATATATAGTGATGTGGCGATAAAAATCGCATTCTGTTGTTATTCACACTCTTGTGCGTGCGTAGTCTTGTAAGAGAATCACTCTAATGTCACTCCATTCAAACAGCACCATGCTAAAATCAATCGCTGTGGTTATTCATTCATACATTTCAAGCAAAACATTCTCCTTTACCCCTCTTTGGGAGAGTATGTACATCACTGAGGACTCCAGGATCTGAGGGGTAGCCCTTTAGTCAAACCCTGTTGGTGTTCAAAACATGCCACGCAGGAGAAAGTGACCAGCGGGGAAGAGAAACAAACAAACAAAGCGGCATTAAAAATGCCATGAATATCTTGCATCATTATGTGGATCGTTCAAGCCTTACCTGTATTGTAGGTTTGTTGTTGCCTGTTCCCTGTTACTTACACCATCAAGGGTCCTGCCCCGCAGTAACACCTATTGGGTCCGAGTCCTCGGGCTTGCGCCCCGATGTCTGAGACGAGCCGGTTTAAATGGACGTCGTTTTCGTGGGAAGCAGGAGTCTGACCCCGCCCCCCCTGGGTGTGTCATGACGTGAGGGCGCCGGAATTAGACACGTGCGTGGTG
Organism: Calotriton arnoldi; assembly: GCA_963921515.1. NCBI lineage: Eukaryota > Metazoa > Chordata > Amphibia > Caudata > Salamandridae > Calotriton > Calotriton arnoldi. The sequence goes on from CAWUFW010011465.1 coordinate 124,410, forward strand.
CGACATCATTGTGTCATGGGAAATGTAGTCCCTTGGGCACATGAAGTGATGAATTTGAAACCAATTATATTAAAATGTTAAAAGAGGGGAAGTGAATGGGAATCCACGGAAAAGGATATTATCTATTTGTATAAGCAATCGAATACGCATGTTACAAGTGACCAACTACATGGTCATATGATACAGAAATTGTCGGGCGTAGTCTTTTAAAAGCCTACAACTTTATTGATGAAATCAAATCCATGAACGGGCACCCAAAGGAGTGTTCAGAGAACTCGGTCCTCTCACGGGTATTTTTTGTGGTAAGGGTACCGCGTCAAATTATATGTTTCGTCAACACGATTGCTATGAGGTGTTACAATTAGGGAAAAATACTATTTATCATGTGTAAAGAGCAGTTGCTCATGTTATGAGTGACAAATCTTGTGGACATACAGAATGCCATATTGGGCGTAGTCCTATGATATGCGTGCCACTTATTTAGTGTGATCGCGGAAACCATGCATAACCATGTGACGAAATTATCCTTCTCTGTCGTTTAAGACTATAAAAAGGGGGGTACCACTCGTATCCCGCTGTCACGCTTCCCAAATGACATACTGGTCATATAAATTACTGAATGGCACGCAGATTAATTATAGGGACGTAATTCTGGTGTATTCGCTGATGATAAACGGGCCTCGAATACGTGTTTATCATAAAAGGTGATGTTTTTTTTCTGCCAGAAGGGGGGTTGCAACACCACCAATATGATGCATGACATGGACCTATCTCAGGTAAAGATGATATAATGTAGCGCTAATGTTGTGGGTAGACTCAATGATTTAGAAGGGATAAAGACTCTCATCCTAAGGGATTTATCTCTGATTTAATTGGTTCCAAGGGATGGAATCATTAAGCCCATTTTCGTGGGTGGGTGTTCACGCTCCAATAGTCTCTTGGTCACATTGCCGGTACCTTTAACTTTCTCGATAACGGTCCACTTAATGTCTTTGTCATTATGACCTTTCTCCAGGTAATGGGCGGTAAGCTTAGTTGCTGTTATTGCTCGCCTTATAGTGCTGCGATGTTCGCTGATGCGTACTTTTATTTTCCTGCTCATCATCCCAATGTACATCAATTGACACGGGCATTTGATCATATATACAACGTTGTATCTCTGAGACTTTTGTTCTTTCTAAAAGAAAACATCGTTTTTTTAAAAGTCAGTTTATTTGAAGTTAAAATGGGCCATTTCTTATTTATGATCTTCTTCACTTCGTTTGATGAGGAATTATACGTGCTAACACATATAAGTGAGTCCGTCTCAGGTCTTTGGTTGGTTTCTAACAGTGCTGCCCTAGGTGTATTACGCAACCGTTTTTTTGCTTTGTCAATGATTGGCATTGGGTAGGCTTTTTGCTGTAGTTTGATTGTTAGTATCTCAGCCTCTTTTTTTGTAGTCGGCCAAGTCTGCGCAGTTCCTACGGATCCTGAGGAACTGACCCACAGGTAAATTTTCCTTCAAGGATCGTGGGTGTGCGCTGTCAAAGTGCAGCAAACTGTTTTTGTCCGTAGGTTTAGTATACAGAGAGCTGACAAGTGTTCCTCCCCTTGCTGTCAGGGTTATGTCAAGGAAAGAGACTGTCTGGTTATTTGTAGTCATAGTGAACCGTAGGTGTGGTTTAAGCTGGTTGACCCATTGACCCCCCCTTGTTTAGCATTTTAGTATCCCTAACAGGTCCACGAATAAAGGGATACTAGTATCTGTCTGCAGATTTTTAATCTTTAACTCCCCCTGGCCATATTTGATCAAGAGCTCCCTGGAATACGGTCGAGCCCACCCTGACTTGTAGGGGTCAGGGTGACCCGATGATGAAGCATGACACCACTAGGGTGTGTGAGGGTAATACAAATAAAAGGAAGTGTTTCCTTACCCACTCTAGTGGGTAACAACTAAATTGCTTCATGTAGGATCTTCCCATATCTAACTTTCCAGGGTTAGTTGCAGGAACTTGTGAACAGCGTTCACAAGACCGTGGGATTCTTTTTGTGGAACAGTAAATAACACAGGAGGACGTACTCCCACCTGTGATTACCTCTCGGCCCTTACAGCACAGGGGAATGTCCATTCCCTGGTTGCCATAGTTACTTTGTGAATGTACACACTCACATATGATCTCAATATTACTGCATCTCACTCCCTGATGCATGTCACCAGTCAGTGAATGAATCTTAAAACTGTATTGAAGATTAAATAAAAACAGGGAAAGGTACACTGGGCAACATGTAAGCACTAATGCTGATGGCACCAGCGATGTTTGCACCCTCATGTTACTGTAGCATTCCAACTTACCAATGTAAAGTGTTTCCAGTCACAACATTTTGTTGGAGCATGTGATGACACACATATTGCTTTAAGACCACCAAACGAAAAGGAACAAGCTCCAACAAAATGTTGTTGTGGGGCCAAAATCATACTAGTCTCCCTTCACATTGGCTAAATCCTCATTGTGTATTAACTGTATGTATCTGTTGATGTGTTTCCTCATTATACGGCAAAGTGCTTGTGGCACACCACTGACATTTGTTTGTGACATTCCACCATATGCGGCAGCACTAGATTGTAATGATCCTCTGATCAGAAATTGAGGTGCCGCCATGTGTCTGCATACTGTTGTCAGTGATATGGGATTCCATTTGTGAGCTAGACGATATGGCTCCAACTCATGACATAGACCAATTTTATTTTACCTATTCAATAGGAAATTGTTTGATGTATCCCCTCCTTCCATGTTGTTAAGGTCTGCACCAGGAAATGTGATCACTGTCACAGAATATTTGAGCCATGTATAATTTGCTCTGTTTCTGACATAATGCCAGCCTATGGTTGGAACAATAGAATAAAGATGTTATAAGACAACACACTTATATGTATGCGTTGGTGTGACATGTTTGTGATCCTGAGCTAAACATTGTGTACATGCTACATATCCATGCTTACCCAAGTAGATCTTTTTGCTATTGTAAAGTTCAGATGGGAGTACATAAATCCATTGCCAGATGTGAGATATAGTACAACAAACAATGAGTTTCTGACTTGTGTATTTATTGAAATGGTAAAGGTGAAGAGATACATTGTGCAAAACCAAACAGAAAAAAGTGAAGTTGTCAGTCATGGTGAATGAAACCATAGTTGTAAATGGCAAATTGTTTGAAGTCCAAAATACTACTCCCATCAGAAAGGTAAATGTACCAAGAAATAGTCCACAGAGTGAATGTGTTACACACACTGGAGGAAGTTCGGGTCGAGGTTTCTTGCTGGCGGTGGTGGGTATCTTGCCCTCTACACCTCCTGGATTTTTTGCATGGACGTCCCCGCTTGCTAATGCAGGGGGGGGATCCACTGCTGCAGGGACAGGCGTTTCTGCAAGACTGTCTTCCTCTGGCAGGTCCTACCTTCCTGTGGCTGCCGCAGATGCAGATGGTCCTTATGTAGTTGGACGAGAGGAAGAGGTAGATGGTGGTGGAAAAGCCCTGCACAGGGTTATGTTAATGTCCTGCAGCACCCCAATTATGGAGGCCATGTTGGTGTTGTAGGTGGCCAGCTCCTGGTGTATGTCCCTCTGCAGCTGCGTCATCTCCCGAATTTTGGTCAATACCTGGCCCATCACTAGACTCCCAAGACTTGGTCGATGGTGGCCTGGGTGTGAGTGGCCCCAGTGGCCTCACTCAGAGTGCCCACAGTACCCCTGCCATGACCCCTACCCCCACAAGCCTGTGCCCTGGTCCCAGGGTGCCCTCTACTACTGGGCCCTGAATCCTCTCTACCTCGGCTGGTGATTGTAACCTCAGTATCCAGAACTGGGGACACACAATGGTAGTAACTGTGCTAGGTACACAGGTTGGGGGGGACAGAGGTTGGCTGAGGTGTTGCAGTTGGGGTGGGAGGTGTTCGTGTGGGCACAATGAGAATCTCTGTTGCAGTCTGCCCAGGCAGACCAGATGGACCAGCACAGTCATCCATGTCCACATCTCCAGGCCTGTTGCAATCACTAAGGGGTTTATCCGGGGGTGGAGTGGGAGTCTTTTCACTGGCCAAGCTCTGCCCAGGTACTGTGCCAGATTGACCTGTTGTGAAACAGAGAACATTGGGCCAGATGTACGACCATTGCATTTTGCAAGTCGCAAATTACATTTTTTTGCGACTAGCAATTTGGGACTCGCAAAACAAAATGTACTAGTGTGTCTCAGACACATTTAGCGATTCCCAATGGTGTCGCAAATGACATACCTCATCAATATTTATGAAGTAGGTCGCAATTTGGAACCCATTGGGAATGGGCTACAATCACAGGGATGGTGGCCTGCTGGGGACAGCAGACCACCATGTCTGTGTTTACTTTCTAAATAATGCAACAGGCTTTTTTTCAAATGCAGCCTGTTTTCCTTAAAGGAAAATGGGATGCTTTGAAAAGAAAAAAATGAAAAGTTTTATTTTCAGTTTTTTAAGGGCAGGCAGTGGTCCATGGGGCTGCTGCCTGCTCTTAAAAAATATTTTCGCTGCAAATACAAAAGGGAAGGGGTCTCATAGGGACCCCTTCCTGTTTGCGACTGGCTTACCATCTGTAATTGTTTTGCAACCGCATTATTAGTCGCATACCAATCGTACATCCGCCTGCGACACGCTTTTAGGAAGGGACGCCCTTGGCACGCCGCTTTCTAATAGTCACTCGCAAACCCTATTTTGCGAGTCGGTAATAGGTTACTGACTTGCAAAATAGGGTTTGTACATGCTACAATCTTTTTTAGCGGTCGGAAATGGCTCGATTTTCTGTTTGCGACCGCTAAAAACTGTCATACATATGGCCCATTGTTATTGGTGGAAGTGTGATATCTACATCTAAATGTTTTGTGACACAGTAAGTAGAGACCTACAAAAAACAAAAGAGCTAGAGATTAGTATTGTGATATATCTCCGTGGTACTGAATTTGTTAACAAGACATTTGGAGACATTCAATACATGTACTTGAATCAAGCACCTCATTAAATGTCCTGAGATGCTGCATTTTGGATTGAGGAATGAACATGACATCGCACAAACATTTAAGCCAACACAGTGGAGAGGTAATGTGTATTTGACCATTGAAAGGCCTAGTTGTATACAAAACAGGTGATCACACAACTTGGTTGTATATTTAGCATTAGTCATCATGTTAGCAGTGCAGAGTCAATGGGTCACATAACACTTCTAATCAGCTGAGTTACCGTCATGCCTTACAAATATTTGAGCTACACACTTGATATGTTGTCAATTATGCCATCCATAGTTTCAGTTGGGAGACCAGGATACCCTAAAGCTAAGTAGGTAGAAATGTCTTTGAGTAGAGCATTGTATGTAGATTGCTCAGTCCATGAGGAATGAACATCAGTTGTAACATATCAGACCAGTGAGAATGGGCAAAATCACTTTAGCATCTTGTTTTCTGTTACAGAAACAGAGCCTCATGGTAGTTGTAGTCATTTCAATCTCTACTTTACAGCACTTCACAAATGGTTAACTCCATGAGAAATGGACATTAGTTGTAACATGTCAGACAAGTGAAAATGGCCAAATCACTTTAGCATCTTGTTTTCTGTAACAGAAAAAGGGCATTATGGTAGTTGTAGTCATTTAACTCTCTACCTCACAATACTTATAAAATGGAAAGTCTTACATACCTGTTGCCAAAATGCAGTTGGGCTGGACCATACATTTTTACATATTGACACATATCATGGGTTCTCGGATATCTTGATATTGTTGTAGTAATACTCTTACAGACACCATTTCAACATGTGACATGTAATGGAGATTGATATATGAGATCTTATATGCAACAATACACATTGACACAGACAAACCAACATCTCTGATACTCTGAGGATTGCATGTTAGGAAACTAGGTAGACAGCAAAATGGCAAAAGCTGAGTTGAGAGCCAACGGGACATTGAGGTGTTGTGACAATTAGTGCGGTGTAACTTGCCAGACTCCACTCCCCTAGATATTCATGTCAAGCCCTCGGGATTCAGCATGGCCAAGACCTTATCTTCTCAGGAACACCAATATATTGGGGTACTGGATGGACCACCGCCACTCTACTGGGCCTCCAGGTGTTGCTTCGAGGCCAATGAATGCACCTTCCCCCTCAGGTAGTTCCACCTCTTCCTAATTTCTTCCTGTGTGTGCAGAGTGGTACCTACAGCATTTACTCTGTTGACCATCCTGGACCACATTTCCCTTTTCCTACTGAGAGGAGTATGTTGGACTTGGGCTCAAAACAATTGTGGCTCTACTCCTATGATTTCATCCATCATGACTGACAACTCAGCCTCTGAAAAACAAGGATTTTTTTGTCGTAACATAACTCTAAATTAAAGTGAGCGACAATGTAAAAAGAACACACCAAGGGATGTGACAAAAATATGAAGGAAAAGTGATTGGAGAGTGCTAAAACGGATGGGGAAAAATTAGGGCTGGCTTATCGCACCAAAACATTTTTGTCTCTGTCTTGCTGTGCTGCAGTGGAGCGGCAAAGGATCATGTTCTGGAATGGGGTGTGTTTTATAGTGTGATTTGCAGCTGTGCCCACTTGGCCAATGGACATCAGTTGTGTTGTTTTTGTATCCAACTGATGGAGCAAAAATCTCATTTAATTTGTAGGGTTGCATCATAATTACGTGTAGAGCGCACCCACATATAATCTTGCAACTATATTAACGTGAGGTGTTAGAATTGTGAAATGTATTAACACAACTATGTAGCATATTTTAGGTTATTGATAAGTAGCATGGAGAATTTACGTAGGATATGAATGTAACTAGCACAAAACATTAACATGAAGAACTCGTTCTGTGAAATCTGACACTACTCATGCACTAAATGTGTTTATTAATGGTGATATTTCCATAAGTAGGGAAATGTATTAGTTGAAATGTAATAATGATTATGTGTTTCCATAATGCTTAAATGATGCTTTCTTATGTTAGCTAAAATCGTAGGCCTGAAATTGCAAGTCCCTGACAACTTTCGCTTTAAAATTAATAGTTTGAATTTCATGTGCACTGTGGAACCTGTTCTTTCTCACATTTTGTATTGCAGTTGAGAAGCGTTCTTTTACACAGAATAATGTCTTTGTTTTAGCAGCTAGGCAAGGAGAGAAGAAGTTACAATCATGTGGCTTGGATCAATAAAGGAAGGGCACGGGGTTTCACACAGGAGAAGACCTGGGAGCTAAGGACGAAATGTTGCAAAGGTTGCACATGGAGAACACTGTGGAAAAGAACGCTCAGGAGTGGAGGCCGTGTGTGAAGTGCACTATGGGAATTCTACCCGTGGATAACTGTTAGAAATGGGATCTCTGGTTGGCTAAGGCTTGCGCCAAAGCCAGGCAGAGACCACCACTCTAGTCAGGGCGAGGGAGTCACACGCCAAAGATAACCCCTGCTCACCCCCTTGGTAGCTTGGCACGAGCAGTCAGGCTTATTCCGGAGGCCATGTGTAAAGCGTTTGCGCACACGCACAGCAACAACATACCCGGCACACCACAAAGGGAACTCCACACAAGGTTATATCAAAAATAGACTTTGTATTCTCATAACACATTAGCATAGTACTCACATAATATACATTGTGCCACCTGGGACTAGGTCATATCTACAAAGGATTATTTACACCTGACAGGGCCCACTGGACCACTGTCAGAATCATCACAAAGAGAACTTAGTAAAAGTAAGACATATCATAAACGTACAACCAGTAATCACTGGTAACCACTGTACTCAGCATCATCCTGTCACATAAACCACATTATGCACAGTATCAGATAGGCGCAACATCCATTGTACGCCAACCTCATCAGTCTAACATATTAGACCCTAACCTCCTAAGTATCACTCACATTAGGGGCATAAATCACAGTGGAGGATAACCTCCCAAGCATAAACCATATTATGCAAATAACCTCATACATAAATCACAGTTAGAGGCATCAAACAGGGTGCGTAAATCATACTACATGAATCACATTTCCTAGCACCACATACATCACATTAGCACATAGTCTCCTAATAAAGACCATAGTAGAGGCATTAATCACATTAGGGCCTGGCGCCCTATTAACCTCACAGTCCCCGTGGCCAACTGGCCTTCTCAAAGGGGCTCAAATGCCCTGTGTCCAAAATGTCAGGGCGGGTGCCAATGCAGCAGAATCCATGTGCGCAATTGCGCAGACCTAAACGTTGCAGCTGGCACTAAATGCTGCGCAGCTGTGAAAGTACTGGGGCAGAGGAGTGCATCTCACTCCTATCTCATCTCTCAATAATGCACCCAAAGAATGAATGGCCTAAACGTTGCAGCTGCCCACTACTTGCTGGGCAGCTGTGCATAGCAAATGAAGGCCTGGGCTCTCACTGGGCCCTTGGGGTCCCCACTGGGACTCTGTAGGAAAAGGAATGCGGCAAAATGTTGCAGCTGCCCGCGCTGGTGCGGCGCAGCTGAGAATCCATAATGGGCCCTGGCACAACTGTGCCCTCTGGGCCTCGCTGGGGCTCTCAAAACAACTATGGCCCCACCGTTGCAGCTGCCCACTGACCGGTGGGGCAGCTGGGAACAAACACAGGACATGGGCCGCTCGGGGCCCTCTGGACCCCACTTGGGGGCCCTGAAAACAGATATGGCGATGGTGGAGCAGCCCGCCACGGCGGGACCGCTCAGGCACTAACCATGTGCACTGGGAGCACCCACTGGGACTCCTTACGAAGCAAATGCGGCCTCGCACCGGCACCTCTGTGCCTTCACGTTGGAGCGGCCCGCTGCCAAACGGGGCCGCTCAGGATCTGTGCCTCCAACAGGCACCACACGAAGAGCCGTCACTTACCGGCTCTCTGGCTCCCGACGGGCGGGGGCTGGCTCTGCTCCCTCGCGCTGGAGCCCGCGTCGCCTCTCTTCACCCGGGCCCCCTCCTGGGACCCGGGACTTCACTGTGGAGCCCGCGAGGCTCCAGGCGACTTCTCCTTCTCTCTGGTCAATTCCGTGGGCGCGGGGCTTCCCTCGGGAAAGCGGAAGTCCCGCCCCACGTCAGGCATCACAATGCCTGACTTCCTGTTTTCCGCATTCTCTGCGGCTCGGGCTGGCGGCGGTGAAATGCGGGGTGGGCACCCGCTTCAGGGGATAAAATATAACGCGGACAAAGAGGGGTAGGCTCCCTCCTAATTTAAAATATAGAGCGGGGTGGGCACCCGCATTAGAATCAAAGTATAAGCAGGGTGGGCACCCGCAAAAGGCAGGACGGGGGAATCCCTACGCTGGGGATTCCCTCTAGGAACAAAGACTGCAGCTCAGCACTGCAAGTGGAAAACAGAAGCGCTCCTCCTCAGGATAAATAAAGCGCTCTGCAGAAATAGAAATAAAGCGCTCACCAAGCGCTAGGATTAAAGTCCTTGAAGTCCTTAGGGAGAAAGGGGCAATGCAGGGCCCAGGGAGGCAAGCCCTCATGGCAGCCCCACCTGGGCCCCAGCAGCAGCACGCCCCGGCAGGAACAGCACACCAAGACTGAACATTTTCATGGGGTCACAGCCCTTACTTTTATACACCAATTTCCTTTGTCTTAGGTGCAGGGTTTGGGGGAACCAGATACAACTGGTTCAGGAGCACTTTGTTTTCCAAGCTCCTCTTCCCCTTTGTCAGGTGGGGGCTAGGTACTCAGACACAGCACAGGGGGCGGAGCCAGCATTGTACAGGGCAGGCACACTCCTATTCAGGGTCAGGGGATTTCTCCTCCCACTACCCTTAGCCCAGGTGTCCTATTCAGCCTAGCGCAGACTCACCCTGCCTCTCCTGGAGCCACACACACCTCCCAGCCCCTGTCACTCACAAAGTCAGACATGCAATTCACATCAGGCAGGCAGACACATAGCACACAGAAATGCCAACTTCTAAAAGTGGCATTTCTAAAATAACCACAATAAATCTGCGCACACCATTGCACAGCATTTATTCACACAATTTCATACATACCAGACTTGACCACACTGCTCCTCTCATCACAGGAATTACCACTGACACACACTGATCAGGGAATCCCACATGCATTCCTATGGGAGGGCAGGCCAAGCTCAACAATGTAACACAGAGAGCGCATGCACTTTCCACTGGACCACAGTGCGAAAGTGCCCAGAGGCCTAAAATCACCAACACCCGGTTCCAGACAAGGCAAAAAGTTTAGGGGTGAACCTGCCAAAAAGGGCCAAGTCCAACAATAACTGTGTGTTGAAATAAGGGAAGGAGCCCCACTTCTTTTTTGCCTTCAGAAAGAGAGCATTCTAGAACAAACTCTTTCTTTGCGATAGTGGTTTATACTACTTAATCCATTGAGGGTGGAGAGACTTCCTAGGAAGACTCCACAAACTGACACATTTCCTTTCTATTGAAAATGCTTATGTAGGGATGTCATCTTAGCGCTAGAGTAGGGATAGTGCTTTTCACTCACCAACCCTCGATGTAGGGAAACTTGGACTCATGCTTCTTGATTCTTTGTATTTTGCTTCTTGAATTAATAGTTTTGTTCATGCTAAACTTTCTAAATTGGATGCATAGATTTGGCTTCATGCTTATTCCTTTGTATTTCTATACCCTAGTGTTGATGCGTCTCTACGTCCAGTTATGTTTGGCTTTGTAATAAACTAACTATCCTTATGAAGTTGTCAGTGGGTTATTATGTATGAGAGAGAATTATTGGCTAATTACTATTTATTAACAACTTTTCTCCCCTTTACACTTCCATGCTGTTTAAAAGAACCATCAAAGTGTGTCTCTAGAAAAGGTCTAGAACTAATGGGCCCGGCCCTTTCACATCCAATGGCCACTGTTTTGGTGCTTTGCTGGAAGCATACCACAACGGCCTACCACTGTCGGTGAACTGACGCAAGGGGACCGCCAGTACAACTGTGTTTTCATAATAGGGTCGGAAGAAAGCTGTGCGCCTGGAGGCGACAGAGTGCACATTGCCTACATTGCAGTCTGCCATACCGCAGGCGGAAACCACTCCATCGACGCGGTCAGCTGTTCAGGCTGCATGCACTGCAATACAGCTGGCGGGAGACCGCCAACCCGGAGGCCCTCTTGGTACTGCTGCCGCGGCAGTACAGCAGTGAGACTGCCAAACTTGTAATCGGGCCTTTAAACATTTAAGTCAATCACCTCGGATGGGTTGTCACTGATCCATTTACCTACCATAGATTAAAATTTGCTGTATTTTCACATAATTACTCTATATTCTATACTCTAATTATACTCTAATTATATTATTTATATATCTGCCACATCAGGCCTTTACTGCCTACAAATGTATCTTAGGAATTCATTTTTTCAGTATCCCCCACTGTGGACACTCTTCTTAAGAAAAAGTGATGCTTAAAAAAAAGAAAAGTTTCCCATTTGGGAACACACGTACAGAGATTGTGGTCTGCTCTTTCTTGTGTGCCACAATACTTGTGGTCATAGACAGTCAGAGAAGATCACAAATAACAACCTGCCTAACTAATATTTACTAGGCAGGTCCTTCTGCAACCCAGGAACCTCCATAAATTTGCATCACAACCTGTTAGTACATATGTTGTATCACAAAATTACAGACTGATCACAAAAACCAGGAATGCACTTCTGCAAATGCCTTTGTCTGCAAACCTTAGATGGCAGTTCAGTTTTTTGTCTCACTAGTCCTTTCCTTATCCCAGACTCAGCATTGCTTGAAACATTTATGAGTTGTTTTGCAAGATTTCAGATGTTTTTAGTTGCTCTCTTAGGGGCTTATTTGCAAACCCCATGTGCTGCCGGTATGTCACTTTTTGCTATATTCAATGTGACGCGCCTGCGGCACAAGAGCCTTGTAAATGAGCCCCTCTGTGTGAGATTTGAGATGCGTTTAGAGTAGAATGATAGTATGCTCTGTTTTTAATGGGAATCACTGGTGAGTCTGTTTAGGTAGCCTTAAACTCAAATGTGACTCCTGGTCGTTTTGTCCCTTAACAATCAAAATCTTAATCTTCATCCATTGTAGAAATGCTTGAACAATTTCACAACATTTTACTTTATTCAGAATAACTAAATATTTGAGTTTATTCGATTCGTTCAACGCTGCATTATCTGATTTAAAGCTCAGTTGCTTTAAAACAAAAATTCTCACATCAGCATTCATTCTACTTTGGTCACTGCATGAATGCTTATTATAGTATATGTTTTTTTTATTTTGGATGGACATGCTGAGAGCCAGACTGTAGTTTGTAGGTATGGTATACACAAAGTGACTTGTTGAAGAGTAATCTTCCCTAAAATGTGCTTAACTGGCATATGTTTGTTCAATGGTTTTTATGTATTATGTCAGTGTGAGTGAATGGTAGTTCACCGCAAGAAATAAGGTCACTATCTTGTTAAATCCAGATAAAAGTTTCAATAATTTAAATCTGAGCTCATCCCCTGGTAGCTATTGCACAGAGGAGGCAGGCTGAGAATTCAGAAGTACTGACACAGTTAAAAAGTCAAACACACAAAACAATAAAGATCCAACTCCAAGTTATAAGACTAGAGAATAATTTAATGAGCAAAATAACACCACCATGACAAAATTCCAATAAAAGGGACTGGAGATATGAGTTTTTAACTTTTAATTAAAAATAGAGCCAAAAAGTGCAAAGAGACAATGGTAGTCAATGGTTGAGGTAGAACGGGACATAGCATGATTTCAGGTTGATTACAATGAAGCATGGGTTGTATAAAGGCCCCGGTGGAGTTCTCGTAGCCGCACTACATGAACTCCACGAAGTGCAAAAAAAACCTCACAGAGTTCTGCGAGCGGGCTGAGTTGCTCACGCACCCGTTCGCATGACGTTTTCCATCATACGCAACGCGAAGTGCGTTCTCATGCCGGAAATCGCACGCGAATGGCACCACGCGGTTCGTATGGGCACGGCCATCTTGTTTTGGGCTCTGTTTATGGTGCTGGGGTCTACTTTTCCAATCCCTGCCAATCTCTTTAATCCTACCCCTCTGAAAGTTATCTACCCCTCATTTTATATATATTACCTTACCCTGTGTCTTTGTGTTTTTGTATTTTATGTTTTTCTAGTTTTTTGTGTTTTTGCATGACTTTTGTACCTTTTTATATTTCACTTTACTGTCTTCTTATTTCCTTCCTTCCTTCTTTTTCCTTCCAGTTACTTCTCTTCCCTCCCCAACCAGCGCCATGGCAGAGCAGAGGAGCAGCAGCGCCAGGCCCCCCGAACCATCCAGGGGCATAGAGGTAGCACCAGCCGCCTACCTTGCGGTCAGAGGCGGCCCGAGGGGGTGCAGCCCCATGCCATTTTTTCCAAGGTGTAGGTGACAGCGCTTGTTTTTTATGTGCTGCCCTACCTCCCCTCCACCCTGGCAGCAGGCGGCAGACCTGGAAGTGGGTACGGCCTCTGGGAGTGCCAGCAGCAATGAGAAAGGTTGCACCGGGCTGTGCACCGCAGCTCTGAGGTCCGGCGCACCCTACAGCAGCTTAGTCACCAGTGGACCAGCTTCCTAGATTGCGTGGAGGTTGCGGGGCTCGGTGAGCAATAATTATTTCTTTGTTGTGTTCTATGCTAATACTTTTTTCCCAAATAGCAAGCATGCTGCTTGCTTACACTCAGGTAAATGAAGTTTGTGATCATCCTCTAGACAGGTGCTTGGCAGCACTACCTAATCCTACTAGTTGGCGCTCGCTTGGGCTCATTATTTAAGAAACTCCTCTGTCCCATCTCTAAGACAGGGGTAATTATTATTAGTGAGTTAGCGCACTCTTTTTGCCTTTCTTTTTTGTAGCTCGTATAGTTCCAACTCCAAGCAATTTCCCAGTGATGTGTAATATGCATACATTTATGCATTGAAAAAAATGCAGTCTGAGTTGGCCTGTCAAAGGGGGTTGAGAGAATGAGATGAGAAGCAAAGATCATTTGTTGCAATTTCTTAGTAGTTCCAAATTATTGTTTAGGAAATTTGCAGTAGGGTTAGGAAATTAGGAATAGGTCCACGATACTAATAGGGGAGGAGATCTGATTTAGAAAAGTTAAATGTTACTGCGTTTGCCTCTCCCTGTCAAAATAGTTTTGGGGAGATTAACTGTACCAATAATATTTTTTTATTTTATTTTGTTTATTTCTTACATCAGCATCCAGGGGCAAGAGAGGTACTACTGAGGTGTCGGCAGGTGAGGGAGCTGGAGGTGCCTCCACGAGTGCTGCTGGAGATGGCTCTGCTGGCCCCAGTAAGCCCTCCTGCTGTTAATATTATTATTATTTCCCTAACTTTTACCGCTCCACAATTAGAATTATTTTCTTTCCTTTTTACTGTGCATGTCTCCTAATTTTTTTCCAACTCCTCTTCGATCTATCTCTTTCCTAAATCCTTCTGATCTCTGCATTATCTTATTATCTTATTTACTTATTTTCTATATATCAAGTTTCTGTACTTGATTTCAAACTATCCGTACTAGTGTGTCTGCAGCTTCCTTTTTCTTCTGCTTTGTCAGAAAGCTTTCCTTCTCCCCTTATATATCTTGTAAACTGATGGTGCTTTAATACTCAGAGAACCCATTTTAGGTCAGGTACTCTACTGTGAAGATTGCATGCCCAATTTAGGTATTCTATGCATGTTTGTTGAGAAAGCTTTCTTTTTCATGTCCATGCTCAAATAGTAAAACGAGAGAGTAGCTATGGTGGACCCCCCAATGCTGTGTATGTATTATTATCATAGTATACCACCAGTTAATGACAGTGCAGCATGGCTGGAAGTTTGAGGAGCACGGCCCCATTGCATTTGCCAACTAAGCCCATATGTCCTTCATATATTGCGCCCCTTCATTGTGCTTCAATAACTCAGATTCATCATAGCTCTGCCCCTCCATTACAAAAAGTCTTTGGTTGTCTTGACTATCTGACTTTTCAAACATTGGCAAACAACAAAATGCCCAACATAATGTTTTGAATTTTTGATAGAAGATACTGTAACCAAACTGTAGTGATGTATTGTGGTTGTATTTTGCTTAAAAAAAAAAAAAAGAAGGGGGAGGCCTATCTGGTATCTAAAATGTATAATGTTTTTTCTAGCCACACAGACCACCAGTGCTGGGGCCTGCTCTGAGAGCACCAGTGGAGGGGAAGTGGCAGCGGTCACTGAGGGGGGTGTCCCAGCGGCACCAGGGATGGGCAGTGGTACGACACATTGCTTCCTTATTGACAAATATACTCACTGCAACTGCGTTGACTCGTGAACACCCCACTTTAGCAGATACAGTGGGAGTTTAGTAGTTATGTTCTCTTCTATCTGCAACTCAGCAGACAAAGGTTCGTAAGTGAACTTTAACAATGATGGGTTGATGGGAAAGGGAAAACAGGATGGAAGGAAAATGGATGGGTGAAATGTATGTAAAATGAGTGGGTGAAAGGATGCATATAGGGGGGTGATGATGATAGGAATCTGAATGGCTGGGTGAAGGATGGATGAAAGGTTATATATGTATATGGTTGAAAGGATACCTGCCTGGGTGGGTGAAAGGGTATGGGCGAAAGGACAATGCAATGATGAATGGATAATTGCTTGACTCACGTGGAATGGATAGTCTGTTATGAACGTGCAAAGCTATATCCAGTTCCTTAATCCTTTCCCTGTACTGCAGTACATCCCTTTTCCCATTGTCTGCTTACGGCAGATAGGATGTCCGCATGATTGATTTATTTTATACGTAACGTGTATGGTTCATATTAGTCATCTGCCTTGTAGTCAGCGTAAAATTGAAAGGCAGTTTGGAGAATAGCAGGGCCATCGGAATAAGATAATTGTATATTACAGCTTCCCCAGCAGCAAAGTACAGAGACTTGCAAAGTATGACTAACGATTAGTACAGCTAGGGCGTCAGCTGAGGCATACCTTCATTAATTAATTTAGCACAAGAGAGATAATACTTGTACTCCATAGTGCATAATACCTTTCTCATTATTGAGAGGTAATTTATTTTTATTTTTCCACATAAAGTGTCTGTTTGGTTGCTTATTACTAGGAAATTCTTCAAAAGAAAACTGGTGTGCCTGTGTTTATTCTGCCTTAATTCCTTTCACACAATTAGTGCATTTGCCATTTGCATTTAGTTTTATGCAGTGTCAACACCTGCAGATATCATTTCTCTAACCCCCACAAAAGAGATTCTGGGGCATATGTACAAGCCCCTGTCACCAGCACTTAATGTGGCTTAACGCTGCCTTGTAAATAAGGCCCCCTTTCACGCTTTGCTTAGCGTGAAAGGGGTGGGCAGTGGGTGTTGCGGTGTACGTTCTACCGCAACACCCATTGTTTTTGACGCTGCCCCCTATTTACAAGGGCAGCGTAAATAGGAGGCAGCACCAGAATTAAGACCAGGAAAAACCTGGTCTTAAGTTGGCGAAACGAGGAGAAATGCTTCATTTCTCCTCGTTTTTGCATTTTCCATGTGTGCTGCCTTGTAACTGCCATTTTGTAACTTTCATGTGTGCTGTGTAGGACACCTTCCTACACATAAACAATCCTCCCCTGCACGCAGACACACTTGCACAATGGTGCAAGGGTGCCTGCGATGGCACTACACTGCTAAGTGTAGCGCCAGCGCAGGGGGAAATGCAAGGCTGCACCATATCCTTGTAAATATGGTGCAGCCTTGCATTTCTGAAGTGGCGGAGTGAGGCGTTAAGACATGATGGCTAACGCCTCACTTCGCCACTTCCTTGGACATATGCCCCCTCAGTGTGCAGTGATGCACATGTGGTTTGGCCACTGGTCCACATGTCTGTGGTCTGGTGGATAGTGTGAACAGCACTCTGCTTCAAAGATTGTCCAACCAATTCCAGCACATTATGATGCAGCATTGGAACAGCAACTCTGGCAAAATTTGACCGGCTGGGATCCTTCCATTTCCGGCAGGTGGCTGCCACAAATTCTAGAAAACCCACCACTTCCACAAAAGAAAAAGGGAGGAGGTCCAGCGCTAACATTTTAGCCAGCTTCGCATCGTACAAACGTGCTATTGGGTGGTTGCATTCATACTGCCCCCCGCGCCTAAACATGCCAGGAACATGTCAGGAATAGTAGCCTTGAATTTGTACTTTTCTGGTGTCACTGATGCAGGCGACTTCTTCTTGAGACTAAGAGCAGAAGGTTGTAGGTTCAATGTGCATCCCAGCGGGGCAGTCACTGTATGCCCTTGCCTTGGTGTCTTGACCTGACTCTGGTGCCATTGTGGTGTTGCTGATGCTGGTCGATACTACTGCACTGCTGGGGACAGGGCTGATTTGCGTAATGAAAATGTCACCCTCTTCTTCACCTTCACCTTCCACGTGATCGGAGCAGAATCAGATTTTCTGCTCTCCCTCACCTTCACCAAAACCACTTGCGGTTTTTTGACTAAGTTGCTCCTCCCTGTGGATTGTGTGGTGTTTTCTCAAATGGATTTTTTGGCCTCTGGTACCATAGTTTGTACCAAGCTTACCCGTACTAACACTTGCGCTGCAAATGGAGCATATGGCAATGTTCAGCTCCCAAAAAAGAAGTCCCCAACTGGGGAGGTCCACATTCTGACAATGGTGCCACTGCCAATGGTGGAAGAAATGGCATTAGGTGGGTGTTTTTAGGTTTGCCTCTCTGCAGTGTCCACTTCTACTGAGGTGGTTGTGGATGTACGTCACTGCCGAGGCATGCAAATATGGCAGCTGGCAGTGGTGGTAGTGGTATCTGTGCCACATCCCTCAGAAAAGGTTGAGATGGGGTAAAGTCGGTCTCCACTGGAGCTGGGCTAACATCCATGATGACTGGCTCATTGTCATCCTCCTCTTCTTCATCCATAACTCTACGGCTTTCAGGAACCTTCCTTTGCCCTAGCCTCTCCTGGCATGTCTCAGACTAAGGTGGGATCCAAGTGGAGTCTTGATAATCAGAAGGGGAGCTTGGAAAAGAAGATGTTGGCGTAACCCCCTTTATCTTGCTGAAGATCTGGAAGACTATGGATCTTCTGAAAGAGTGGTTTCTTCTATTTCCTCAGCATGAAGCTTAATCTCCTCAACTGCTCCTACTTCGGGAGGCACTACTATTGCTGGCAGCAGCTGTTGTTGTCCACTTATCTGAGTTTCCTGCAACAATTGGGTACTACTTTGTGAAGAGATAAGTTCATTTCAACATCACTGCTTGTCGACATTGCCATGATTAGATTGGCTGCATCTGTGCTGGACACGGGCTTGGACCTAGGTTGGGGTGGGTCCGCTGATCCAGGGGTGCTGCTCCCAGGTTGCTCCCCAGACGCTACTGAGGCAGGCACACATTGTCCGAGAAATGTCCTGGCCTGCACACCAGTGGTGGAAATCGGCTTCTCCTCCCCACTGGCCACTTTGTTGGCAGCACCTTTATTTGGGGCCATCTTGAAGCTGTCAGTTGGCAGTGGCACTTAGCTTCACAAGCTGAAGAGATGTCCGTGTTGTCTGGTCACACGTCACTTCACGCACAGCCCTTCTGTCTGGTAGTACTGTAGGTGATGTTGTCTCTTGTGCACCTAAAAGCAAACAAGCAAGAAGAACATCAGTGAAACATGGCACTGGTGCAGTTGAATTAGTATCAATCAATCAACCAGGGCCTTTAAAGCGTGCTACTCACCCGTGAGGGTCTCAAGGCGCGGGGGGGGTGCAGCTCCCGATCAGCCGAAGAGCCAGGTCTTGAGGCTCTTCCTGAAGGTGTGCAGAGTAGGAGAGTGTCTGATGCTGACTGGGAGCTTGTTCCAGGCTTTGGCTGCGATGTAGGAGAAGGCTCTTCCACCTGCTCTGATTCTGCGGATGTGCGGGGTTTCTGCCAGGGCGAGGTCGGCGGAGTGAAGGTTCCTTTTAGGTAGTGTTCTTTAGTGTGGTTACTTAAGCTTTAATTATTTAACAATACAGTGTATCAATTTGTAAAACCACACCAACATAAACTTTCATATACACTCAGGAAGGATAAAAAAGAGCAACAACAACACACAGATGTAACTGTTTGCTTTATGTGCATCAAGTTGGGAATGGGATGTGGCACTCAGGGAGGTGAAGGTGTCAAAAGAATGGAATCATCCTTAGAAAATGAATGCTGTTGATGCCAGATGTTAGGAAAATGGGAAAAATAAAATTAGAATTTTTTTTTTTAAGTTTTAAAAAAGTACAAATATTTTATTTTAAAAATGTTAAAACATAGGGACAAAAATTGAAAAAAATGTGAAAAACATTTGCAAAATTTACCAAGAAGAAAATAAAAAAATTATGAAACAAATTAAAATTAAATAAATAAAGTTTGTGAAAAAATTATCAAAAAATAAAAATTAAAACAATATTTAAATTGCTGATGTACTGGGGGAAGGGGACTGCTACTTACTACCCTGAGAATTGAAATTGGAACCCACTGCAATTTGGGAGGCAAGGAGTGGTGCAGATGAAAAATACAAAAAAAGTATGTAATAATATATAAAACACTGTTCATACAGTACATTAGTATAAGCATTGAGCTACTAGGCCTCAAGCATAAAACACAAATTGGCGGCCAGCCACATGGTCAAACAGCAAGCAGAAGGCATGTAAAACAAAGAACACATGCAGGCCTATGGACACTGACTATACAAAATGTCCCCTGGACACACGGCCTGGGGAACAAAGACAAATGGTGGCCTATGGCACACACACTCACACACTGGCCAGATAAAGGAGGCATGGTAAGATAGAGAACACAGCTTTAATTCAGCAATGCCCAAACGAAAATTAACTGGGCTAAAGTTTTTTTACAGCACACATCCTCCATAGCATTACCCCACCTATATACTGTTTGCAGAAAAAAAGTGAAATCCCACAAAAGAAACACATTTAATCCAATGCCATCTATGGCCTAAATGATGTTTCAATTCAACAGACACCACAGAAACAGTTGTTTCATGCACCCATGACTAGTACTGGGCCTACTGGCTGGAAGGCCCATTGGCAGAGTAGGTCCCATAGTGAATTAAATCAATATTGCAAATTTATTAAAAAACATGGAGAAAATGTAATGAACTGTGCAACATTTTACCTTTATAAAAGAAGGAAAATTACATGCAAACAATAAACTAGGCCCCTACTGAAACTGCAGGCCATCCAACACAATAAATTTTAAAAATGAAATAAAAAAACAAATACATCCTGGTGCATGCCCTCTATCAAACAAACAACACCCTTATAGTCTTTAAATCCAATGGTATATATGCAGTAGACAAAGAGAGTGATGCTTCCAGCTCCAAATCCAAATGAAAAGTGACCAGGAGATGGACAAAGTACTGGGAGGAGCCTGCTGAACAGGAACAGAAAGTTGGAGACACTGTTGCACTTCCTTCTTATTGTAAAAAAAGAAAAGTTAAAAAAAAGGACTCCCCGTACAAAAAACCAACACAAACAGTCCATTTGAGAAGGTTTTTTACTCCAAATTGTCATTTCGGGGATATTTAGATGCTTCTCGAGGAGAGAATCTTCCCCAGGTTGCATCCGCAAACATCGCAAAACAAGTGCTGGAATTTGCTGGCGCGGCCTAAAGCCACACTATCGGCAGCAAAATCTCACGGGAGTTCGCGGGCGGCTACAAAGCCTCATTGGCACTGGTGAGTGCATAGCAAGTTTCTCATTACTTCCCTGTGTGCGCAAAATCGCATTTTGAGCACGCAAACAAAAAAAACCTGTTCCGTTGCTGACTTTATCGGTAACTCCAGTTCTCTGCAAAATGCAGAGTTGCCGAATCCCACAAACTCCGCTAGTGGAGCTGAGTTTTTTGCCCAGGCCTATTTGTATACATCACCAGGTTTGACCCGGTCAGAGATTTTACTTGGATTTGGGGGCTTATTTATGGGATTTTGGCATAGGGCAGTGAAGCAAGTCACCTTGCCACGCTGCCCTACCCCAAAGTGAAAGGGCAAGAATGCACCATATTTAAGCAACACAGTGCATTCCTGTCCTTTCTCCCTGCGCTGACGCCATTTCAGCAGTCTGGCACCAACATAGACAACCTTGCACCATGGTGTAAGGGTGCCTCCATTGCATGCAGGATTGTTTTTGTAGCGGAAGGGGCACCTTTGTGCACAAATTCAATACTAAGAGGCGTTTTACTCCTTCAATGTGTTCTGCAGAATGCAGAAAGAGAAAAAAGCGATGAGAAATAACATATTTCTCCTCGTTACGCCTTATCTTGGGACGCGTATGGATTTGGCGCTTCCGATGTTTACATCACTTTGTAAATCTTGGGCAGCGTCAAATTCCATGGGTGCTGCGTGGGAACACCCACTGCAACGTCCATGGAATGCCTCCCGGGCACAGAGTTAGGCGATGCAGCGATTTGCTCTGCATCGCCTTACTCATGATTTATGAGTCCACTCAAAGCCATGCAGGGTGGCTTTGCTTAACTTCATAAATTGAAATGAGAGCCCTGTGTCACTCATGTACCACTTTACGTGGTGCAAAAGTGATGCAGGGCTCTCATAAATAAGCCCTGTTGTCATTTTTCTCGGTCATAATCCTTCAGCAGGGCAAGCCAGCAGGCTGAATCCAAAGAGGGTTCAGCAGCATCACATAGGCATTGGATGAGGTCATGGTGAAGCCATTGGTTTTTTGGTGGGAAAATGTCCGAGTGAGAAAAATTCAAACGTTGCACCCAGAAAAGTTCTGTCACTGGCTGGATACTTTTGGCACCTTTGTCCAGTTGGATAGGGGGATTTTCTGTGTGCGTTCAGTGAGGAAGGAGGTGATCCACTTGAGGGCACTTCCTCTGATGCCGATGTGGTGGAGTCTGGTGATGAGGGTGTGGTGGGATACGGTGTTGAAGGCCACTGAGAGGTCAAGGAGGATCAGGGATTCTGTCTCACCACGGTCTAGTAGGGATCTGATGTCGTGGGAATTAATATTTAGTATTGCTTCCCAATGTTTCTCTGTGGCCCGCCTGTCTTCCAACTTCTGGAGGCTAGTTACTGTAAGGACGTTTACTTTGAATTTCTACATGCCCTACTTTTAAATGCCAAGCCCCTGCCTTGTGGGATACACTGCCTACATAGGGGTGACTGTTTAATACGTAAAAGGGAGGTTTTATCCTGTCAAAAGAGTTTAATTTAACAGGGCGAATTTCAGTTTTAAAACTGCAGCAGCCAAAATGCAGTGGTAGGTCTGGAGTCCTAGTGGGTGACACAATAGTCACCACAGGTGACATATAACTTACCATAGCACTGGTGTACTTTAGGCCCATATAGTATGATCTTATAGGAAAATCAATTGTGCCAATTAGGGTTTTAGCCAATTTCTACATATTTTAGGAGTCAGAACACATGCACAGGGGCCTGGTTAGCAGTGTCCCAGGGCACAGAGGCACTTTCCCACATTTTAGTATAACTGTCGCACTATCTGTCTTCTTGTTAGTCGTGACAATAGCTTGGTGATTTTAGGAGCTGCGTATGGCTTTTGCCACTTTGGACAGTTGTTGTTCATTTCAGTAATGTCAAACGACTCAACTTTGGGGACATGTGTTTCTGGAAACTTATGAGTATCAACAAAAAAAAAGTGCATGTATCATGTAGTCAGGCAGCATGTTGTAGACTGCCTCACTTAGCGCATAACTGGAAGTCCTTCCAATCTGGGACTTTGAGCTCTTTTTGTGGTCCCGGTCAGCTGAAGGGGTTTTCCACTATTAGTGTGGAGGTCCAGATGGGAAGAACTATGGAATTATGTGCTGGGCAAAGGTCTCAAACTAGCGCTTCTTCATCGGTGTCAGGCTGATGCCACAAATTACAAGAAAGGGGCATTGATAAATCTTATCATTTGTCTTTTCAAGATGTTGGTCCAAGATATTTTTCTGGGATGTGACTTTCTGTTTGAAACATATATGACAAGGTATTTACGAGTGAAGGATGCATTGCCGCTCATTTGTTCCATTATGTTTATTGCCCTGTAATTACTATTTTTGTGCCTGATTTGTTTGCTCCTCATATTTGGGATTTAAATTTGGGTCTCCTGCTGGATGTCTTTTCTTGGCTCTATATTAGTACTTTGTTATTTACTCCTGCATTAATTTTCATCTTCAATCAAGAGCTGCAAGCTTGCCAAGACAGATTTTTATCCTAGGTGGCTTTTTTGTCCTATTTGGGACTCTCTGAATGATGCATTTGGCACTTTTCACATGAACTATTCTGTGCAGCCTGGAACCATGGCAACTGGGAGGAGTCGCCCCTTCCTTAGGCAATCATGAATAAAACTTACCAGACCTTCTCAGCATCCAATCCTTGATAACATTAACCCAGATAGTGTCATTGCAACAACTGGTAAATGGCTGAGGAGTGCCCATGTATTTTCATATGGACCCTACAAACTCCTCGTGATTCAACTTTTGTTATTGTTTTAGGTCTACCATGAAGGTTGCAGCACAATTCAGCTCCACATTTTAAATGGAGTACAATTACTAAAGTGGATATTTCAGGCTCCTAAACAGAGCATCTGCTTTCCTACTGTACCTTCCTTTTTTGGGATGGGAGAACACAATTAAAATTGGAAAATAAAACAAAATCATAACAACTGTCAAACCATTTGTGCACTTATTAGATGTCACACATTTTTAATGAAACTGATAGTATATCTAGCTCTAAACAAATTATGACACCGTACTTTATGGCCAATAACTCCTTGTCCAGAACTGTGCAGTGTGTTCCGGTAGGTAATAACAGCAATATATAATTTACATATGCTTGGATGGCTTTGGGACAAAACTTGTATAGCAAAATCCAAAATGTCTGCTTCTCTATATTAAGGAAATAGTGGAGCAGGATGTCTTAATATAGGAACAGCCATGAGTAACTCCTTGAGAAGTCAAAGCATTGCCAACGTTTTTATCACCTTGGAATGGAACACCTTTTCTCAGCAATTATGCAATGACGGTGCCTATCCTAGAAATATCCTATAAGACTCATCTGTGAAGGTTTGTGAAATCCATTAAGCTATGCATGTCTTTTATCGAAACTGAGGTATTCAGTTATTGTCTGCACTTTTAGGGTATCCATTTCTTTGTCATAAGAAGTGATTATAAATCCCCATGATTCTATGGCGGCTAAATCAAATCTAAACTTTTGTGATTTGGAAAAATACATAACTATGCCTCAGATTTTGCAACATACACTGGATGTGTTCACTTAGTTCTCATTACAGTTGGAAAAATCAATATATTATGTATATAAACGTCATGCAAAAATACACCTTATGCTTTGCCTATCAGGCGCTGAAATGCAGCAAGGGCAAAACACAATCCAGAATGCATTACTTAATGCTCATATTGATATGGGAGATGGTGTAGGATGTATTTTTCTATTTGTCACGTTGTTTTATGATGATGTGCACCCAGACATTTGAGTGCATTCTTAAGTTGGTCTAGGAGATCTCAGGAAACAACGGTCAAGGATTATTGTCTATGTTCACCTTGTTTAATGTTATATAATATATAAAAGTCCGTAAACCCCTCATTTTCTTAGAGATGGAAAATAGTGGGGAGGAAGCCGTTGATTGTAATGTAGAAAATCATGGCACAAGACATCCTTTAAGCCCTCGTTTAGGCCATGGTATAGTTGACCTTTTGTTCAATCTCAAGCAGTCTCATGAATGAGTTGATTAAACCGACTGAGATAAGAGTTTAAATCTTTCCTGTCTTGTTTCAACTTTTGTAATTTGTTATCAATGTACTGCTGAACTTGTCAGAGGTCAAATATATGAAACACACCTTAGACTCTGTTCAAACTATACAACAAGGTTCTATTATTGATTACCCAAGGCAAGGCCACTGTGGTGCCATTTCCACTGAGATAAGAAATCTAAGAGAACACTCACAAAGGGTTGTCTTCAAATCCCAGTGGATGCATACAGTTTTAGAGGGTCCCCGCTACATATTTCAAGTAGAGTTACGGATATTGGATGGGATGCTATCATTCACATATTCCTGTAGTGTAGCATCCGCTGTGTTTTCCTTTTGGAAGCATCAGAGGTCCCTGGTAGTGGTAAGAGAAGTTATCCTTGCCTACTGTTGTGTTGCACTATCTAATAAATCATTAGTTGTGGCCATATGTCAGTCAGAAATTCATAATGTGTAGTGTAGACTATAAGCTAATTTCTCATCCTTATCCATTACTAACTTGGATTCATTATAAAGTACCAACAAGTGTTGCCAATATTTGGCTGTAGAATGTGTATTGAAAATCTGCAACCTATGAACCATACAGGTATTACTATGAGGGGTTGTGTCATTCATTTTATGCAAATTAATATCCTCTAGTTGAGCTGCCAGATCAAAATCTAGATGGAGCCGAAATTTTGAATTGTGTCCTGATGTGGTATCGCCGTGTCTAAAAGAAAGAGGAAATGTAGGCATTACATCGATGAAAGTCTCATACTATGAGTGGCAAGTAAACAATAGAAGGAAATATGCAATACCTGTACAAAGCTCAGCAATAATACTTCCAAAAGCAGCAAAAACTCAATATTAATTACAGGATAAGTTTACTGGAAACAAGTCCCTCCACGTATACAAGGTGACAGTTCTAAACAACAGTCCATCCAAAGAAAAACTAACTGGATATATAAACATATAATATATATATATATATTCTGTTTACATTTACTTAATATTACATACCTTAGACCTTTCACAAATTCGCCAAAAATCATAGGGGGATATTCTCAAGAACGTACGATAATCATCGCCAAAATAGGTTAACGCAATTTTTCATATCGCCGTCTATTGCGGGAAAATAACGCTGTGTTAACGTCTTATTCTCAACACGGCGGTAACATGCGATAGTTTCCCGATAACGCGTCAAATGTCCGCGATAAAATTACCGGGACGGCGATAAAAATCTAAAGCCGAACGTGAAAAAAGTGGCGATGGGCCCAACCGCGATAAAAAAATCAGCGATAAGCTGCGCCAGGCCTGCAATTCACACACGTCAGGCGGGAAAAATCACCATAAAAGCAGAAAAAAACCCACAAACAAAACCAAAACAACTGCGAAGCACAATGGAGGTAGCCGGAGCAAGTACAGAGGACAACCAGAACCCCACAAGCCCCACGGAGGACCAGCCTGGGACCTCGGGGTCAGGGAAGGGCAAGGAGAAGAAGAAGAGGAAGACGCGGTTCAGTCCGCAGGAAAACAGGATCCTGATAACGGAGGTGATAGAACACCATCAACAACTGTTCGTCACCTCCACTGTATCATTGGCAACAAAAAATGCAATATGGCAGTCCATCGTGGACAAGGTGAATGCAGTCGGAGTGCTGAGGAGGACAATGGAAGAGCTCAAGAGGCGCTGGAATGATGTGAAGCGCAAAACCAAGCAGAAACTCGGCAACAACCAGAAGGCAGCAATGCAGACTGGAGGTGGGAGTCCAGCGCCACAGGAGGAGCTGGATGAGATGGAGGAAATGGTGTCCACAGTCATCAGTGTGGAGACGGTGGCAGGAGTTGGGGGACCGGACACTGCTCAACATGACCTGACACAACAGCAACAGGGTGAGTAACGACCAGGGACTGGGGGACGGGGGAGATGGGCACAATGTCACACATGCACAATTAAGTATAGCACAGTGCACACCCACAATGACTCTGGATCATGTCCCTGATCCCCTTGGCACACTGCAGCACACCTAGAAACAGCAAGTAGGCCCCCGTCGACTATGTGCCCAGAGGGGCCCTTCCCACACATCACCAATCTCACAACCAACCCATGCACATGTGCCAAACCCAGCAAAGCGGCGTGTCTGTGAGCCACACTGACAATGCAAGTGACACTGCATGACGAATAGCATGGCTGCAGTCAATATATCATGACATGTTGCACGCCACGACACTGAGGTGGCTGAGTGTGGACCACATCCGTAAAGGAGCAGGTCACACTCTGACACATCCACGTGCACAAACAACCCCTGACGTCAACAACACATCTGCGGACAAACCATGCCCCAGAGTCCCAACTCCCACCAAGAGCCCAATTTACCCAAGTATGCAACATCTCAGCACTGTATAAGCACAGAAGTCAAAGGCACACCGCCTGAAAGGGATAAGGGGCAGCAAAATCAGAGCTGCAGGGGCGACTCTCCCAAAATGCAGCACACACACATAACATTCAGAGCACATCAACATTGACAACAATGTGGTACAAACTGCAACACGTTCACAACAGAACAGAGGACACAACTGGTGCCGCTTGTGTGTAGAAACTGGCCAATCACATTTGGCATAGCAGGGAAATGTGAGATGATAATGTACAAGTACAAACACACATCCGTGATGTTGTCGAAATGTCCACTGTCCTGCATCAAATAGGCAGCTCCTCCCAAACAGTCACAATGTACATTGTCATGCAGTCTGTATGTAAACTTGTACAATGCGTCAACATACATGTGAACACAATGTTAAACTGCATCTCCCCTTCACATTGCAGAGGGAGAATCAACACCTCCTGCAGAGCAGACCGAACATCTCTTCACTGATGACGAAGAGGACCTCCCCACCTTCGACACCGACGCCCTCCAAGAGCTCATGGACAGCTTCGGCACCTCACCTCCAGGAGCAGGGCAGCCAGCTGCATTGAGGAGACCTCACCCCCTGCACAGACCACACAGCAGGAAGCACCCACCACCACGGCTATCTCCCAGGACCCCCACGAACAACACATGGCCTTCCAACGCCATGTGTTAGGGTGCCAGGAGAAGATGGCTGATCAGGTGCGGGTGGGGTTCGACCTCATGGCAGCCAAGCTAGATGCCATACGTGGGTGTCTAAGTCCCATCAGGGACCACTTACAGTCCCTAACGGACACCCACAGTCCGCTCCATGCTCTCCAACGATCCATGGCTGACATCGCTGGAGTCCTGACTCTGAGACAAGGACAACTGTCTAGTCAGAGTGGCTCCAGCGATGTCAGCCGGGAGTTGGGACACATGCGGAGGATCATGGAGAACAGGGAGCGGATGCAGGCGGAAAGAATGGCTGCCACGGCTGCACACCAGCGAGATGTAGCTGGGATCTTCCATGCCCTGCAGACCCTCATCATGGCATTGCTGCCACAAGGCCTGGCGCCGATGAATGCTGCTGCTGCTTCTACATCCACATCTCCGCCCCCTGATGTGTCAGTGACACACAGTGCTGCAGACAATCCACCTCCGGCCACTGATGTGTCACTGCCACACAGTGATGCAGACAAAACAACACCACCCACATGTGAGGCACATGAAACATCAGAGGACGAAGATGCGGATGATTCTGCCTTAGTGGTAAGAAGGAAGCGGTAGCATTCATCTCCGCCATATGGCCTGTTTCTGCTTGGTTCTGCCCTCTGCATCATCACCTTCCACTGTCCCCCGATACACTCTGCGACACTCACCTTGGACCTCGACATGGACTGCCATATTCTGTTTGGTTACCAATGACACAGCAATCAGACTGCGGACTGAACTCTTCCTCTTCCGATGAACTTGTCATTCCCTAAAGGACTCTGGCTGGCCCTCCACGGGGCAACAATGTAAAGTGGGGTTTGCATGGCCCTGTACTGCTCCAGCTTCAACACTCCACTGAATGTGAATAAAACATTCAAATTCACACAGATGTGTCATGTCTATGATCATTCAAGTATGAAAGTATGGATGAATGTAGGGTCAGTGATTCCCCCTTACGTCCATGTTGCTCATGTTGTGGGACTTGAGTCACAGGGTGCAACATTGCCGATTGCGGTCCGGGTGGCGCCGACACTACAACAGAGACACACGCATTAGTTACTTTCTTGTCCAGCCCAGAACTGAACCACGCCCAGAGCCCCGGGCTCATTGTTCACACCCCTACGCTGGACTGGCATACGCCAGCCCAGCCCACTCCGCTTACGCTTACAGGGGGGGACGACAAAGCTACATGTCCCAGGTCTTCCCTGTAGTGATCTGCTGATCACTGGTCTAGTTGTCAGCATGCCACAGCCACTCCCTGAGGGCTGGTTTACACCCACACCACACCCATCCAGCACAGGCGTCACAGGACATGTGACCCTGCCAATAAAAGGGGCCTACCACATCACATTCCCCACTGCCGGAGGTGACATGATGGCGTCCGCACCACGAGACTCAATCATAAAGGGTCCATGACTTGTGGCGCACTGGGTTAGTGGCACCCGATGCACTGCGGCCGGCACGGGCCTACCGCCACGGGACGATGACTTGCGGTGCACAGAGTTGGTGGCACCCGATGCACTGCGGCCGGCACGGGCCTACCGCCACGGGACGATGACTTGCGGTGCACAGAGTTGGTGGCACCCGATGCACTGCGGCCGGCACGGGCCTACCGCCACGGGATGGTGACTTGCGGTGCACTGAGGTAGGGGCACCTGAAGAGCTGAGCGGGTGTGCAGCCTGCGATGATGCGTAGACCTCGATACGCCGTCCTGCCAATCAAGATTCGATTTGAATTGAGAGCCCTGCTGGACCGCAGTGTACACCGAAGGCAGCAGTCAGCACACACATGACTCCGCGGTGCGGTGCCGCAGGGTGCGCTGGGGGCCTGTGGCGCGGAATCCAGCGATCGGCTGAGGAGGTTGCACCGGCACGTGGTGGGCCCTCTTGGAGACACGCCGGTGGCGGCAGGTGAGCATTGAGGCCTGGGTGCGCAGGGGCGGCCAGTCATCGCTGGGCGGCGGACCGGTCTGGGGACCAGGGCTGGGGTGCAGCAGGCGCACAGGATCGCGCAGGCACCACCGGTCACGGCGGCGGCCTCGTGGCTGGGTGGGGGGCGCCGCCCTGGCAGACACGACCCTGCATGCGATGACGAGATGTGCGCGGGTTGGCTTGGGACGTAGCCACCTTGTCTCCAGTGTAAATCTGGCCGTTGAAGGTGGTCGGCCACATGTGTGTAGGCCTATGGACAGGATATGGTGGACACAGAGACACACGCAGTAGTTACTTTGGTGTCCATCCCGGAACTGAACCACGCCCAGAGCCCTGGGCTATTTATTCACGACATACGCCGGCCAAGGCCACTCCCCTCACACTTACAGGGGGGGACAAAGCTACATGTCCAAGGTCTTCCACACTGCCTGGGAAGTTTGCGACGACATTCGTGAACAGGCCCCGGTGGTCCACTTTTGCCTGCACATTGATGGAATGCGTGTGGTTTCTGTTGCGGTTATTGTGTGCAGTGTCGGCAGGGGGCACAAGTAGTACATGTGTGCAATCAATTGCCCCCAACACGTGCGGGAAGCCAGCTATGGCGTAGTTCCCTTGCTTGGTCTCCAGCTGTTCCTGCGCAGTGTGGGGGAAGTGAAGGTGCAGGGGTATCAAGCTGATACAAACCGTGATGCTTACAGGTATGATAAATCCTGCATAATAAGACCGTAACAGAAGTTCGTGTGGTCGTAACCTTCCTTTTCTTTCCTACGAAGGTTACGACCACACGAACTTCTGTTACGGTCTTTTATGCAGGATTTATCATACCTGTTAGCATTCCGGTTTGTCCAAGTGCAATACACTGTGCCAGATTACGTTTGTGACTATACGGACGCTTGACCATTGTCACCATTTATCCAACAGGTTTCTGAATACTGACTTTCGGAATATGGAATTGTATTGGGGAGTTCCCGCAGCATATGCAGTTAATTGAATCCACACGTTGCCCTGATGAAGTTCCCCGTTGGGAATGGAATGCGTTGGCTGAGCTTTTCGTATTGTTGATTTATGTATTTGTAATAAAGAACTGTTTTTACACTACTGTTGACTACTGGACTTCATGACCTGGCGCACCCCCATTTCAGTAACTACAATCTTGGATCTGGAGCACAGAGGCGTCAAGCAACGGCTGGCGTTGGGGTTGGTTGCGCAGGAACACTACGAATTGGAACTAGCGTGTGGTGCGGATACAGGGGCCCGCCGTTGCTTTTGTGGACATGCATCCAAGACAGGTGTGAGGAACTTTGATAGGGCTGGCTGTGAGACTCCTCCGACTCTGGCAGTTGTTGGTTGGAAGGTACCAGAGGCCAACAGGTGCAGCACAGCCAGCAGCTTTGTCTGCGGAGGGATGTTGGTTCTCCGCTGTGTTGGTACCGTCAGCCTGTGGGCAATGTGGGTCAGGATGCGGAGGATGGTTGTCCTTTTGAGCCTGTAGTGGGCAATGGCATCCTCTGGCGTTGAGTGTCTGAGGCTGGTGCATTTTAGGAACGTCCGCTGTCTTCTTCTGCGCTGCCTAGGTGGTAGTCTGGGGGGGTGGTCCGGGGGGGGGTCCTGGGGGTGGTGGCGGTGGGTGTTGTGGCCCTCTTGGGTCTCCAAGCTGCATGATCATTGGCTCCATGGCATCTGTTGGTCTTCAGATGTGGCTCTGGGCTGGGCTCCCTTTCTACTGCAGGTTGTCGTCCTGCTTAGCACCAGTAATAGGCAGGTGTTAAATCCCTGCTGCTAACGCGCCTTATCGCCTGTTTTTGGATCGCTTCGCCGATCTGGCTGGTCGTTGAGAATATCGCGAAGTGGTGTTTTCGTGTGTTTTTGCACGGGAACGCCTACTCTGCATATCATTAGCATTAGTTGTCGCTCTCATCCGTGGCGATGTTTTTTGCGGCAGCTATCGCTGGAAAACTGGCGATATCCGCAGTTTGCACCAGCTTGAGAATAGGGCGAAAAATCTATTGCCACTTTTGCGGCGCTAAAGTGCTGATAAATCGGCGATAAGTCCTTGAGAATATGCCCCATAGTTATTTCAATGATGGCAAAACAGAATAGGCTAACACAAAGATGCCAAGAAGAGGATCCAATGAAATCCTCAATTTTCTGACAATCACATGAGCTAGAAAAATCCAAGGAGAATGAATC
This sequence comes from Calotriton arnoldi, assembly GCA_963921515.1. Taxonomy (NCBI): domain Eukaryota; kingdom Metazoa; phylum Chordata; class Amphibia; order Caudata; family Salamandridae; genus Calotriton; species Calotriton arnoldi. The sequence continues at coordinate 156,353 of CAWUFW010011465.1, forward strand.
AAAATGAGGCAGGTTACCCAAAGCCATGAATCATGAAGGGACAATACACGTACTAGTAATCCCAGTTTGTGTGAGATGCTCTTTTCTAACGTCATTCAGCCTCCAACCACCAAATTGTTTCCAGTATTCACAAGGCTATGTGAATAGTGTCTCAGTCGAGCTGCGATCTACGTAGAAACATAGCGGCCTTATTGGTAGCATTGCTTCCATGTCTAACTATGTCCACGTTTTCAGAATGCTTTAGTCAAGTGATGTAAACAGAACACAGTAACCAAAGTATTTCCTTTACCATCCAGCCAGGTTATCACCCACACATGTTTTTCAAACTGCTAATGCCCTTCCCCTATAGGAGTCAATCCACAGACGTTGTTTGGTATTTGGTTTAATCTATAAGGTGATAGGCTGCTTACAGCATCCCTGACAGATCTCTTTATGGCATGTACCCTGTCCTCTTCATCTGTTATGCTCTCATTAAAGATTTGCCATGTTCTCAAACATTTCCACTTCACAATTCTACTAAAGATGTCTGGCAAATAGTTGAGGGCATGGATGGCCAATGGATTATCGCTCCACTATGTAACCTCTTTGTGTGGGTGGTTGAGTTTAGCCATACCCCTTAGTGTCTTGGAACCCTTTTTCCTATTAATTTTGACACCCCAATCCCCTGCATGCTATCACCTGATATGTGAATGGCCTCACACGTTTCATCAAGTGCAAGAAAGTACTAGCGTATCTCCAATCCAAGCAAGTTGATGTGGCCCTGCTTCAGGAAAATCACCTGTTGCCTGAGGAGGCAGAGAAGCTCTGGCACGACTGGGTGGGAAGAGTAGTCATCAGCAGCCGCCCACCCTCACCGGCTGACGGAACCAGACCGCCTCAGAAATGCGGCATGATGATACCCCTGCGTAAATCTCTTGCCCTTACCATACCCTAGACGTGGACTAACACACATATGCATTTGTCAATTACCGATTGGGCGACAGGACGCTGTGAGCGGGGGCCCAAATTGCAGTTCTTCCTGCAGCTCAACTGTCTTTATACTACCCACTGGCTTATATGGGGGAGCGCTACCCAATTGGACACCTTTTTTGACAGTGTGCACCTCCCCTGCCTCAGCGAGTCAGGCAGGGACCTGCTCCCAGTGGGAGATTAACAAGGCGGAGATAGCGTGGGCCATTTCTTACCTCCCATACCACAAAGCCCCTGGGAAGGACGGATTCCTGGCGGAGTTCTGCTAGTGGACGAGTGAGAAGGTAGTGGAATTCCTCTATAAAGCATTCCGGGTGGTGGAAAACACAATGGCCCATGGCTCTATCTCGAATAAGGACCTGAATGTGGTCTCCCCCAAACCCGAGAAGGCAGCTGCCAGCCCATTTCAACTGTTAAGGATTGCTTTTAGTCACAGTTTTTCCTTTCCTCTATCGAAAATTCCTCAGGAGGCATGGAATAATGCACAACCACACCCAGTGTTCCCATAGTATCCCTGTAAGCCTTAGGGGCAAAAGTGGGGCCCTGGTCTGAGTGGAATGCAGCTACTGCATATGTCCTGATGAAGACTTACAAATCTTTAATAACAGTGCAAGCGTCAGCTGATCGTTGAGGTCACACCCATAGGAATCTGGAGCAAGAATCTACAGCAAGTAGAATGAATTTAAATGCACCATCCGAATTTAGAGGACCTCAATGATCTAGGCACACGCATAGGATTCGTTTATTTGAAAGTAAGAGGGGTGTCTGCAGTGGGCGAGCAATGATGGAGCTTTTAATTTGATGGCAGATATCAGAGCTAAGGAAATATTGCTCTGTCTGCTTGTACAGACCATGCCACAAATAGCGCTTCTGTTGTAAAGAAATTGTGGCCTTCACGCCAGCATGGGTAGATACTACACCCTCATGGGCAGCTATGATTCATTTTAGCCTGCGGTCATGGTTGGGAATCACATGATCGCTCAGCCCAGGGATGGTAGCAAAAGGAATATTTTGGGCACTTAAGTGATAGAAATATTTAGCTGGCTATTTTTTAGGTAAAGGGGTGCCGTTCCTCAAAACATTAACGGCAGCCATAATATCTTCATCCACCCTCAATGGGAGAATGAGTAAATCGCAGCTACTGTAGCAGTCTTAACTGCAGATTTGGCACCTTCATCTGCCAATGAAGTACCTACAATGTGTATTCCAACATACTGGTGACTCAATGCATGTATCACATGTGTCGTGTACCCCACAAGTTTTACCTATTGCCTGCAGAGAGATCTCGCAGAGACGACATGAGATATCGCCCCCGTACCCACCTTACCCCAATCGAGACGTGTGCACGAACTAGGATGAAGATGGGATTGGGGAAGGAAGCTAAAGATGGCGGGGATGATGTCCAGAAGACCAGTAGAGGACCTCCCTCTGTTCGGAGTAACTGTGAACACCAGCTAGGAAGGGAGACAAGGGGAAACCCTATTACAACCAGCACAGACAAACCCCCTCTTGTCACTTCTTTCACACATGCGGAAAACAGTAGTTACCTCATAACTTGGAACACCTATATAACCAGCAGCCATCCATTTGATAAACTAATAAGCGCTCCTGCGCAGTGCAAATTAAAGTAACAAGCGCTCCTGCGCGGTGCAAACCAAAGTAACAAGCGCTCCAGCGCGGTGTAGAGAAAACCAAAAACAAGCGCTCCAGCGCGGTGTGGCATTTTACATAAGAAAGCGCTCCAGCGTGATGTAAACGAAATACAAACTATAGCGCTCCAGCGCGATGTGGCAAAGTGACAAGTGCTCCTGCGCAACCAGGCGCCAAATGACTAAACCCCTCTCCAAAGTACGTGCCAATAATTATACACACTGTCAAAGGCACTTTCCAGTGCGTTCGCACTGGTAGAGGAACAAGGTCCTGACAATGCGGTAGCGCTAGCAGGCAGACCGGAAAAAAGTCACAAGGAAAGACGAGGCAGCGCTCCGGCGCGGCCTCGGGATACCTGTAAAGCGTCCGGAGCAGAAGAGGGCATCCGTCAAGGCAAGGGCGTCAATACGAGCGCTGAGCCGGCCGGAACCGCAGAGGTTATGCGGATTCCCGGAAGCGCTGTGTGACGTGGCGGCGGTTCCGGCAGCGGGGAGCTGGACCGCCAACCGCTACATCACGGAAGTGAGGAAAACTCATTTCCGCATGAGTGAAGGACCATGCACACACACCAGGTAATCGGGGGGGGGCAGATCTCCCACTGAACCATGACACATGTGCCCGTGGCAAACTGTCTTTAAGTTGTGTCACCATTCCTCAAAGCAGCTTGTGCTTTATAGTATTTCCCTTCGAATTATTAAATCCATTCAGGCGCCAGTAGTGTAAATTTTCATTAAAAGACTGGACACAATAATACAAATGGCACACTATGAGTGTGGGGAATTCAGGATCTGTATTCTCTAATGCCAGAATCAAGGCATTTAGTTTACCCAGTTGTGCAGCACAATCCCCTAGGGAATGTGTGTACGTTTTTTGAGGATAGAATTTCCAATCCAACAGGACACCAGGTACTGTGGCATATGCCACCAAACATTGGTGTTTGGTGCCTGTAACAGGCTGGGCTGAACCATCAATATATATGATGTGTTTATACTATTCAAGAGGCAAAATGTTACTGGGCATGGGGTATTCATGTTCATATTGGAGAAATTATTGAGTTTGGAAAGTAGGGTCAAAAACATAGTCTATGTCAGTAGACATCAGGGAAGTGGCCTATTGTATCCATCTTTCATGTTAAGATGCTGGCCTTTGTAACAACCTCTGAGGCTGAGACGGGAGTAATGGCAATTATGCGTTTCCCCTGAGCCAAAGTCTTTCCTTGAAGACAGCTATCTGTACTGCAGTCAGTATTTTTTCAGTGGATGTAAAACGCATTTCAGCATTAGAATATTAATATGCAATCAGCACTGTGTCACCGTCATTGAATGTGACGTATATAAAGCCAATGGCACCCGCAATTATTCTGATGACCAAATTTGTTTTGTTGACACATGTGTAAGTGTCTTGATGCAAGCATGTCAGTCTATAGTGATCTGAGTAATTGTTCTGATGTCCAAAGTCAGGGTGAATTAAATCAAGACACATTAAATTGTATAAAGATTTTTATGCGTTGTGCATATTCTGGTATGTATGTTCTGCCAAAATTTAAGAATCCTAACAAGGATTGCAATTTTTTTATGGGGTTTGGTGGTTGTAAAAGAGTACATTTCTGTAAGAAATGTGGTGCCAGACTTTAACCCTCATTAGATAGTTCGTATCCCAAAAATAAGATACTGAGATAAGCAATTTTTGTTTTCTTGAAATTGAATTTGTACTCCCAATACAATGCAATTACTCTGGCTAAGTTTGTGTTTAAGTCATCATCCGTTAGATATATATCATCAATGTAGGTCAATGCTTCATGGTCAATATCATGTAGAATTGATGTTACTCAGGCAGCAAACAGTCCTGGATGGTTCTTCTACCCCTGAGGGAGTCGGCAAAAGTGGCAGTGTGAGTCGAATGTGGAAAACGCTGTCAGATCGCTGCTTTCAGGTGCTATGTTGTGGCAGAAAGAACCATTGGAAATATCCAAGGTTGTTTTGTATTTCTTATGGACAATATTGTTCATTAAAGCTGTACTGTGTGAGTTTTGAATTGCAAGTGTTCATGTATGACTGTTTAGGTATCTGTAAGACTATTCAGTAGGAATGATCTGGTTTAGCTACTGGAAACAGATTATTCATAGGAGATACACAGGGTTCAATACTCAGGTTGTGAGATAATTTCTCTCACAGGAACCTTTGCTTCATGTTTAATTGGGTATTGTGGTTGTACTTGTGGTGACCCTTATGGGTATATTATGATAAAGGGAGTCCTTATGCCAGTCTACATGGTGCGGTATAATGCTGGGGCTTGTGCAAGAGACCATTCTGCGGCAAACGTTTAACATGTTCGGGAACAAGCACTGAGAAAGACAGTAAAATTACCTCCTCTCCTTGTGGGGCTGTTCTTACAAACTCTGGTGGCCAATCGATCTCCGATGAGCGAATATCATAACTAAAGGCCTGATTATGATTTTGGGCAGATTACCACCGACAGGCCATCTGTGGCGGTCTGTCCAACATCAGAGGCTGCATTCCGACCGCCCCATAATGATGCAGTCAGTCGGAGCGCAACAGGAGGAGGGACCGACCGATGGTCCAACAAGCTCAAGGAGCCCGTCGGAGTATCGGTCAGAGTGGAATCTCTACAATGGGGGTGGTGCCTGCGGAGGCACTGCTGTTGGTATTACGATGTGTCTTTTCCTTCTGCATTTACATGGCGGTCCAACTGCCATGTAAAGGCAGACAGAATGGAACTCTGGGGGCCAATAGCAGGGCCCCTGTGGGCCTCTGCTATGGGCCCGGGGGGGGGGCACATGTGGTGCCCCCCAAACATCCATGCACCGTGTGCCACGTTGTGCCTGGCACACAGTACAAGGATGTTTGAGAACTTCCCTTTAGCCCTTTTCTAAGGCCGCAGCACAAGCGGCAAAGGAAACAAGCAGTTTTCCGACCCCCTGAACGGCAGTCGCATTGTAATTGGGCAGGTGGGACCACTGACATATAGTCGGTCAGACACCTGCCCGAGGCGATTGCGGTCGGACGCTCGTCCGACTGCCATCGTAGTGAGGCCCTAAGTGTTAAATGTTCCCCGAATATTACCCTATTGTTCTGTATAATGTCATCCTCAATCTGTATGTTTAGTTTAGAAAGTCTGGAGGGCTGATGTGTTGGTCTGGTGTTTCAACTTCTATGAAGTCGTTAGTTGCTTTCACATCCAGAAACTCTTGAAGTTTCTAGCGAACTATTACGACCTTTGCCTCGCTGTCTAGCAGAGTCACTGCCCACGTCTTGTTCTGAAGGAGAGTTCTCAATATGTGTGGCATATTTACCTGAAACTCCCACAACCTTCTTCTTTTTGAATTGGGGTTTTTGTTGTGGATGTTTCTCTTCCTTTTCTATGCTGATGTCAGATGAATGTTGTGAGTCAGTTTAACATACTCTTTTTGTCTGTGCTCTGATCACCCCCCCTCTCTCTGATCATTTGTCCAATGAATCCTGAAAGGAATGAAAGGACATGTATCAGTGTACTAATACCTATCAGGCTGTTTTAATGTGTCATGGTTACATAAATTGTAATGTCTATTGGAGGTCTCCGGTTGTGGTCCACCCTGTAATTTAGTTTTTCTTTATTTTTTGGTGTGTCCCAGAGATTTTTAGAAGACTCTGGTGCTTGTTTGGTACTGTCCTTGTTGGAACTACCCTTAAGCAGTGGCATATTTGGCCCGGCCCCCATATTATCTCGACCTATAAATGTATAGGTGTCTGCAATAATTTTGGTAATTCGCACTCTCGGTCCGCTACCGCAACCTGCAAGATATAATGCCCCTTTATTATTGCATAATATGATTGAAGATAATGTAGCAAAATTACCAATTATTTTCATCCCCAAATCTAGTGCAGGGGCTGCCACATATTCATTTTGAATCTGTTTAAGCACTTAAGGCAAAATAGCAAAGTATGGTGTACCATGAGGTGTGGTATATATTGCAGCAAAAACTGTTCCCCAGTGGCACAGTCATCAATGGGTGGAACCATTCCAAGTAGCAAGCATATTGAGAGAATTCTATGTTTATCCTGGGGTTCTGTATGGGGAAGTACTGCTTCAAACTGATTTGTTTTTTGCGCAATCCAGAATGGAATTTCCTCTCGTCTGGTTGGAATCTTGCCCATAATAGCATTAATAGTTACAGGACTAATCGCAGGCACAGCTAACTGTGGCTTGATAGCTTGAACAGCCCTTGCTGGGGCAGTTGTTATTGTATGGATAACAAACTGCGTTTAACGTGTCTATAGTCTAACTAGACCAGTTTATAGAGTGTGCAGTTCACCCACATTAAGTGGTGCTAAATTTGTGTATGGTGTATATCCGGCTAATGCTGGCTATGTAGCCCCTTCATTGCTGAGGAGACCCAGTCTGATGTTGTGCAGTACATGTGCTAGGGTGCCTTGGAGCCAGTTTTGATGTTGCTGAAATGTTAACGGTATTTCTAAGCCATTATAAACTCTTTCTTGGCCTGGTAAGGCAGTTTCAGTGCAATTGTGAAATGTTTTTGTGTTAGAATTTATTGCTGGAAAAGTGACCCATGCGTAGAATACTTCGATTCTATAAGCTTGAGAGCCTCAACCGCAAAGGTCACGTCTCCACCCCCATTTTGTAGCCCATGTAATGTTAAATATGCTGTAACAGCAGGTCTGCAAATAGCAGGAACATTAATCACATATGTCATTATAGTGAATGGATTTCAGAGAGGGAATAGCTAGAGTGGGGTATCATTTTGAAGGTTTAAGGTTGAACAACCTGCAGACTAAGATAGGTGCTTCCTATAGTGCTGAGGAGGATTTGTCCCTAACATCACAGATGTCTCCATTAAAAGATGAATAGAATACCTTGGGCACGCACATGAACTACTAAGGAGACCCGCTAAATAAGTACCTAACCTAATAACATTGGTGGCGGCATATTATACGGTTCCGACTAGAAAAGGTAGTCCTGCATATTAGGACAACAGGACTTCAGAATGCCGGAACTAAGTCCATCTACACCATCAGAGACTGTTGGCCCAATACCTAGCTAGCTCACTGTGCTTCACCCGAACCCCGAAACTTCCTGGGTTGGCAGGTGATTTTGGCAACCTCAAACATGACACTCTGATCCCCAAGGGAATTGTGGAAACGGATCTTACCGCTTTCATTGTTTACCTATGCATGCCCATGGTAAACACAAGGAAATATACAAATAAAGGTGCCAGTACATTTATTAAAACAATAATAATATTGTATAGAAAGAATGAGCTTTGATTACTAGGCCAACAAAGCAAAGCAATGTAACCAGCATTATGAACATGGTGAAAAGAATAAACAGTCCAATCATGGCAATCTGATTTCTATATATTGTACCTATCACTATCCCTACTCTGAGAGCATAGTTGGTGTACCCTCTGCCCGATCTCTGAGGTTAGCCTGAGTCCCATACCTGTATAACTGGGCCAAGGAATTGGCCTGATGTGGAATTGGCAATCCCTCTCTGCAGGATGGAAGATCATTGTAAGCAGAGCTGCATGTTGTTTACCGCATTCGTTGCAGGACAGTCGTAGCCAGAGTGCCCCTCTGACTCATAAAGGGACAGTGCACTGTTCATATAATAAAACCACTTTGTTAGAGGTACAGCTCTGATGCAATGATGTGTCTAGATGTTAAAAGCTATCTCTGAATTGGCAACGCAAATACTAGGATATCTTGTTCACTTCTTAGCCTTGAACGAAGTGTACAGACAATATAGCAGGAAGGCTGTCTAAAAATAAGCAGAATGTACAGCTTCTTATCAGAAATAATATTGTGCAAACCTAAACTAATAAAATAACATTGCTAAAACTAAATCCTGCTAAAGTGTGTAAAATGTAAAACTAAAAGGAGAACCCACGTGGGTCCAGGAGGGCCTCACTACACTCCATTAGTGTTTGCTAAATTGTCCATACATTAGAAGTTTCAGAGGTATTCATATGCTAAAAATAGAGGGTCTCAAAATTAACAGTTCACTTTAAAGTAATCCTAGATTTCCATTTGTTAATAAATTCCTTAAGGAAATGCACCCAATCACTCATCCTTACTGTGGAATGATGCAAGGTCCTGTAAACTACCTCATCAACTGGCAACTATTCATCCATGTGGGATCGTAATGAACCAAGACACTATCTGTCTTCTGTTTAGCACCCACAGCTCCCTCCTGTCCCCAACCATCTTCTATCATCACATGAAACCCCTTAGAAACGTACTCATTGACTGCAGCATTAATATTCACAAACATGTTCATAAGACACAAATCCATTTTATCCTCAGCTCATGACATCCAGTGATGGAAAGTCTGCCCTGATCAGATCCAGACTTGCATGTCATGCGCCTATCTGCTCCTCAACTTGATTGTTACACAATTTCTCCTCCTGACAAAAAGTACCAAACAATCACAAATTCAAGCTTAAGTATCCGAAATGAACATATGCAAGTTAATGCCCCAGTTGACAACCAGTGTAAAATCACTTGTATTCCCTATCTATGCAGATCACTCCTTGTGGTCTTTCTCTATGACCGCTAACGCCAATATTCTGTAAAGTGCTCTGGCACTGTACATAGGGTTGAGAACGCAAGAAAATTTGAACTAAATGGTACCTGCGCACCCTCCTGAAAAAGTGGTGCATTTACAACCTTAAATCAACTCGGAACAATAGTCCAAGCCTTATTCCTCTCTTGCCTGTATGAAGTCAACACTTTTTCAATAGGTTCCTTGATACCACAATTGCCCAACTGAAAGGGATCATGTACACTGAGTGCTGCACATCATGTAACATCAAAGGTCAAATCATCACAGCACTAACTAAATTACATTGGATCCCCCTTAAAGTACACACCACCTTCAAATGCAGCTGCTTCACACAAGGTCAACAGAGATGACACCCTGCCCATCTAGAAAAGAAAAGACCACCTTAGTCCTCCACCAGGAGGAAGGGCCTTGCCGGTTTGGAAATAAGGAAACGGAAAAACTAATAAATAGACATAGACCTCCATCTTTGCATCCAGTATCTATAACAACATCCTCATCAAAACCTCTTACAATAATGAATTTCAGAAAAGAACTAAAACAAATCACTTCAGAGAACACTACGCATGTACTCTGCCTCATGGTAAATGATCACAAATGGTATTTCATGGACCTCATTCCAGGTTCAGGGCTCTGTTGCTCTGCATCTAGGTTTGTGCTGTACAAATACCTCTTTGGTATCCGAGCTTTGCTTTAAAAGGCTCAGAACAGGCTGTCACTACTTTAGTGTGTTGGCAGCCAGGGAATGAAACCTACCACCACTAAGTCTATGATCTGTGGCCAACTATCTCACCTTCAGAAAGAGGCTTTACATGTAGTGATATTCACATGTTGATTGAAAGCTTAGCTATTGGGTAACAGCATTCTATATTACTTAACATGACAAAAAATAACAGATACCATTAATGACGTGAATATAAACTCACACAATGGGGCATATTCTCAAGGAGCTATCGCCGAGTTATCAGCACTTTATCAGAGCCAAAGTCGCAATAAATTTATCGCCCCATTCACAAGCTGGTGCTAACAGCTGATACCACCAGTTTACCTGCGAAAGCATCCGCAAAAAACATCGCCACAGATGATCCCACCAACTATCGCTAATGAGATGCAGAGTAGGCGTTCCCGAGCAAAAATCTGCGACAACACCACACCTCAACATTCTCAATGACCAGCCACATCGGCGATAAGACCACAAAACAGGCGATAAGGCGCGTTAGCAGCAGGAAATTAACACCTGCTCTGACCTGGTGTAAAGTCGGACGACAACCTGCACCATCAAAGGGAGCCCAGCCCAGAGCCACACATGAAGAACAACAGATGCCATGGAGCCACTCACCATGCATCCCGGAGCCCCGAGAGGGCAACAACACCCACCGCCACCACCCCCAGGACCGCCACCCCCCAGGACCGCCACCCCCCGGACTCCCCCGCCCCCCACCCCCGGACCACCACAGAGGCAGCGCAGACAAAGACAGCGGACCTTCAGGAAATGCACCAGCCTCACAGACCTAACACCAGACAATGTCAATGCCCACTACAGGCTCAAAGGACAACCATCCTCCCGCATCCTGAACATCATTGCCCACAGGCTGACGGGTACCAACACAGCGGACAACCAACATCCCTCCGCAGACAAAGCTGCTGGCTGTGCTGCACCTGTTGGCCTCTGGTACCTCCCAACCAACAACCGCCAGAGTCGGAGGAGTCGCACAGCCAGCTCCATCCAAGTTCCTCACACCTGTCCTGGATGCCATCATCAGCTAGGTACCCCAGTACCTATACGTCCCCCACAATGTGCAGGAACAGCTGGAGACCAAGCAAGGACTATACGCCATAGCTGGATTCACGCACGTGTTGGGGGAATCGACTGCACACATGTCCTACTTGTGCCCCTGCCGACACTGCACACAATTACCGCAACAGAAAGCACACGCATTCCATCAACGTGCAGGCAATAGTGGACCACAGGGGACTCTTCACCAATGTCGTAGCCAACTACCCAGGCAGTGTGCATGATCCCTTCATCTTCCGACAGTCCAACATCAACCAGCGCTTCCAGGATGGCACCTATGGGAATGCACTGCTCGTTGGCAAGTACCAAATGAACACACCACACACCTCAACTCCAATCATGCAACTCACAACTCTGGCACTGCACACATCACAAAATCACATACAACATGCCAAACAACATGCCCACCCACCAGACACGACAGCACAACTTACTGTGGCAACCTTGGTTAGCCATGTACATGAGCCATCAACGGCATGGCACCTCAGCCACACAATAGCGGAATGTGGGGAGAGGTGGGAACCAGGCATATGCGAAGGAGGCAAGTGACCCATGAAGGAGAATGTACACAATGCCAAGTGTGGCAGAGATGTGCTGGACAGACTGCAGTATGCAGACCACAGACAAATCCATGTCTACATGCACTGCTGGTGTTTGGAGTGTAATGGACAGTGGACGCAACCATGTCACCCCAGCCAGTGGGGAAGATCGCGGAAATGTAGCTTGTGATGTCCCCCCCTGTAAGCTTGTGCGGAGTGGGCTGGCCCGGCATACTCAAGGCCAGCAGGGGGGTGTGGATGATTATCCCGTGGCTCTGGTTGTGGTTCAGTACTGGAAATGTGCAAAGGCATGTGTCTCTGTCGCAGTGTGGGTCTCCGTTGGGGAGTGTAGGTGGTCCCTGATGGGACTTAGACACCCACGTATGTGATCTAGTTCAGATTCCATGAGGTAGTACCCCACCCGCACATGTTCGGCCACCCCGTTCTGGCAGTCTGACACCTGGCCTTGGAATGCGATGTGTGCTTCGGTGGGCTGCTGGGAGCCAGCAGGGGTGGTGGGTGCGTCCAGCTGTGTTGTCTGTGCAGGGGTGGGGTATCCTCGATGCAGCGGTGCTGCCCCTGCTCCTGGAGGTCGATTGCCTAAGATGTCCATGGACTGTTGTAGGGCGTCGGTGTCGGAAGTGTGGAGGTCCTCTTCAGCATCACTGTAGAGTTGTCTGGTCTGCCCTGCTGGAGGTGTTGTGTGTCCCTCTGCAATGTGAAGGGGAGATGCTTGTTGACATTGTGTTGGCATGTATGTTGCCGCATTGTTCAAGTTTACATATAGACTGCATGACAATGTACATTGTGACTGTTTGGGAGGGGTGGACTATTCGATGCAGGACAGTGGACATTTGGACTACATGACGTAGGTGAGGTTGTACACGTACATTTGTATCTCACAGTTTCCTGCTATGTCAGATGTGATTGGCCATTTTCTACGCACAGGCGGACCCAGTTGTGTCCTCTGTTCTGCAGTGTAAGTGTTGCACTGTGTACCACATTGTCCTCCATGTAGATGTGCTGTCATTGCTCTGTGTGTGCTGCATTGTGTGAGAGTCGCACCTGCAGCTGTGATTTTGCTGCCCCTTATCCCTTGGAGGCGGTGTGCCTTTTGCTTTTGTGCTTTTAAGGTACTTGATGTTGGCGACTTGGGTTATTTGTGCTCTTGGACGGTTTTTGTACTCTTGTGCATTGTTTGTCTGCAGATGTATTGTTGACGTCAGTGGTTGTTTGTGCACGTGGATGTGTCAGAGTGTGACCTGCTCCTTTCCAGATGTGGTCCACACTCAGCCACCTCAGTCTCGTGGCGTGCACAATGTCATGGTGATTGTACGCCAGCCATGCTGCTCGTCATGTGGTGTCACTCGCATTGTCAGTGTGGCTCTCACATATGCATCTTTGCTGTGTTTCACACGGGTGCATGTGTGTGTTGTGGAATTGGTGATGTGTGGGGTTGGACCCCTTTGGGCACATGGTGGACGGGGGCCTAGTTGATGTTTGTATGTGTGCTGCAGTGTGCCACGGGGATCTGGGACATGACCCAGGGTCATTGTGGGTGTGCGGTGTGCTACACGTCGTTGTGCATGTGTGCCATTGTGCCCATCCCCCCGTCCCCACCGTCCCTGTTCGTTACTCACCCTGTTGATGTTGTGTCAGGTCATGTCGAGCAGTGTCCGGACTCCCGACTCCTTGCACCGTCTCCACACTGATGACAGTGGCCACCATTTGCTCCAGCTCCTCCTGTGGCGCAGGACTCCCACCTCCATTCGCCGTTGCTGCCTTCCTGTTGCCAGCGGGTTTCTGCTTGGTTTGGCTTTTCACATCGTGCCAGCGCATCTTGGCCTCCTCGACACTCCGGCTGCATTCACGATGGAATGCCATTTTTCTGTGTTGCCAATGACAATGTTGTTAGTGCTCTGTCACCTCCGTGACGACGATCCGGTTGTCATGCGGACTGTACCCCGTCTTCCTCTTCCTCTTCTCCTTGGCCTTCCCCGACCCCGAGGTTCCTTGCTGGTGGTCTGTGTGGCTTGTGGGGTTCGCGTTGACCTGGGCACTCATTCCGGGTGCATCCATGTTGCTATGCAGTTTATTTTGCTTATGGTGTGTTTTTCTTGTTCAGCTTTTATAGTGCATTTTCCCGCATGACGCGTGGGAATTGCAGGCCTGTCGCTGGTTATCGCTGATTTTTGTATCGCGGTTGGCTTCATCGCAACTTTATCCGCGTTTCGCATTTTTGCGGCGTCGCGTTGATTTTAACGCGGTCATTTGACGCGTTATCGTGGGACTATCGCATGGTGCCGCCAGGTTGGGAATACTACATTAACACGCCATTGTTTTCCCGCGATAGACTGCGATTTGCAAAGTTGCGTTAAGCTAAACTTGCGGTGGTTATCACACGTTCTTGAGAATATGCCCCAATGTTTCTACCATCTAGGATTTATTAACGATATTTTTGTTTATTTTATTCCTAGTCTTCTCTACTGTAATGCTTTTTCTCACCAGTTGTTTCCTTTTCCCATAGTTCCTGGCTTTTCTTATCCATTTTTTTCTTAATTTTTGCTTATTTTGTCTTAACCACTGTTAAAATGTTACTCAGTGTAAACAACGGCTTTCCTTGTTACATTCTGTATCGATTGCTTTGTTATGCCCATTATTTACTTGCATTTTCTCTTAGAATGGTCCTGTGACTCATACCAGCTACCAAAGGCAAGCCAAGTTTGTAATTACTGACTGCAGTTCTGGGCATACTGAAGTTTTTGGTTTTCAATGCATGCCCTTGTATTGACTCTGCACTTCAACGGTTTGATTTTTAGGAAGGTTTCTAGAAATCACAGGAAGGTTGGTTGACAAGCAATCAGCATTAAATTCTCAACATGATTGGTGAGTTCACAATATGATAGTCAGGTGAGTTCATGTTTTAGCCATCTGATTGACAGATGGAAAAATGGAACGGTTGTCCAGCATTTTCACTTCTCCCTTGGGCCGGACTTCAAGTCCCAGGCTGCCTGCAATTCTTCAGACCGGCAGGAGGCGTGGGAGCTTGCTGATGTGCTGGGCAGAGGCTTAAAGGTTCCTTTGTGCAGCATTTTTCTTTTTTTTTATATATCTTTTTATTTCAAAAACATGCTCTTGAAACATTATGCATATTAGTCGTACATTGGAATCAACATCTCATATTTGGTACATTCCTCAATAATCGTCCCCGGGAGTGCACTAAGGTAACATGTATCGAAACTGGAACCCTCAGCGTAGCCCCTTATTACATGTCCAGTCTACAGTGGCCCAGTGTCGCTGTTGCGGAATGGGCTGTATATGAATTCCCCTGGTACATTACGGCGCCAGTGATGTTCCTCTGTAATTTCTCCATGGGGACCATATTTTTTCCCATTTTTTGGGGCACCCTCTGGCCTTGTAAATCACTTCCTCTGCCCTCTGGCACCAGTCCATATCTGCCTCCCATTCTGCTGTAGTCAGGGGATGGGGGGCCATAATAATATTTTCTTGCAATATTTCTTTTTGCCACCACCGATGCCAGGGCCAGCCATATCTTGGTGTGTCGTGGCCAATCTTCTTCACCCTGAATCATCAATAACAACCACTTTGCGCTCATTGGTACCCCTGTCCCTAGGGTCCCAGCCTTTTTATCAGTGACCCCCTTCCAGTATCTCTGTATCACTGGACAATCCCAAAGGATGTGGTAGAAGGATCCCTCCTGTTTGCAGCCCTTTACGCACGGAGGTGACTCGGCCCTTCCCAACCTGTGCAGCAGGGTGCGTGAGTAATATGAGCGGTGAAGGACTTTTAATTGTATTAGCCTAAATCTGGCCCGGATGGCTATGTCCCATGAGTTTTGCAGGGTGTCCACCCATTCCTCATCGTTTATGTCTCCCATGTCTTCCGCCAAAGGCTGTTGCAGCTGTCCCATTGGATCTGGGGAGTTATTCATTAGTTTCCGGTAGATCACCACTATTCCCTTTTCAGGAATGGGGTCGGCCAACACTCTATCCTCTAGGGGGAAAATCAGGGAGTGGGGTTCCCTCCCGCATGTGCCCCTTAAGTGCGTGACCGAGCTGGAGTTAGCGAAATCTCTGGGTGGGTAGAGGTCAAATTCTTGGCTAAGAGTCTCAAATGAGAGCCGGGAACCGTTTCTCCACACATCACCCAGGTGTTCAATCCCAATCTTTTCCCACTGAGAAAACCCCTGTAGTCTGGATACCTCCCTCAACCGTGCAGTGTGCCGTAGAGGGGTCATGGCTGTCAATTCAGAGTGCAAACCCAGGTAGCGATTGGCTTCCGACCAACAACTCACCGTTGTCTCAGTATGAACAGGCAATCTCCGTTTCTTTTTACCCCCATATAGGATAATTTTGTGGTTACCAGCTGGCATAGCTGCACGGTCTACCCTGTATGCTGGCTCAGCCCGGTCGGTATAAAAACTTACTTGGCTAGAGACGTTTGGTGAAACTCGATACGGTGTATTTTGTAGGACATATATTAATCTGGGGAGGGACATCATCTTATATAATGCCGCCCTGCCTAGGAGTGATAGAGGAAGGGAGCGCCAATGTGCCATGTCTGCCTTAAGACGGAGTAATTGGGGGGCGAGGTTTTGCTGTGCAAATACCTGCTCATCTCTTGGGATGAAAATCCCAAGATATTTAAAACCCCCCGGGGTTATTGGTGCCACACAGCTTAGCGGAAGCCTCGGTGAGGGCCCCGATAGAGGGAATATCAATGATTTGCTCCAATATATTTTGTATCCCGCGTAGCTCCCGAACAGGTCAAAGATGTGCAGAATGCACGCAATGGAGGCGTAAGGTCTAGAAAAGTAGAGGACTATATCGTCTGCGCAAAGGGAGATCCTTTCCTCCCAGCCGTCAGGTGAGGGTATGCCCCATATCAACGGGTCACCCCGTACCCACACTACCAACGGCTCGAGAGCCAAGGCTAAAAGAAGGGGTGACAGTGGGCACCCCTGCCTAGTACCTCTGCCCAGTGATATTACTCTGGAGATTGCCCTGTTGACCCGCACCCTGGCTAATGGGGCCTGGTATAGCATTTAACCCAGGCACAGAACCTGACCAAAACCACATCTGGCTAAAACGGCGAACAAGTATGGCCATTCTATACTATCGAACGCCATGGATGCATCCAGTGCCATCAGTGCAGTCTGATGGGTTGAGAGCTCTCTAGTCATATGCAGGACTCCATATATTCTGCGGAGATTGAGTCTGGTGCTCCTTCAAGGCATGAAGCCTGACTGATCTACGTGTATGATGTCTGGGAGGATAGTTGTAAGTCTTGCTGCAAGGGCCTTCGCTAGGACCTTTGCCTTGACATTTAGGATGGAGATAGGTCAATAGGAGCCACACTCCTCAAGGGGCTTGCCAATTTTGTGGATAACTACCATCATAGCCGTCCTTTGATCTTCCGGGAGGGCCCCCTCTTCTGCTGCCGCTCGGAACATCTCTAACATTGGCCCGGTAACTGTAGTAGACAGCCCCTTGTATAACACTCCCGGCAGCCCGTTGGGACCCGAGGCCTTCCCGGACCGCAGTGAACTCAGGGCCGCTGTTATCTCCTCCTCTGTCAGTTCAGCATCCAGGTTCTCCCTGGCCTCCTCCGACAACACCGAGATTGAGAATTCACTCAAAAGTTCCTTGCAGTCTGAATATGACCTATTACTCTTGGGCTTATAAAGGTCTGCATACTAAGAGGTAAATGCATTTGCAATAGCTGTGCTCTTCGTCTGTAGGACGCCCTCCGGTCTCTGACCCCAGCCACCCAAGTCCTGCCTCTGTCCCTCTTATCCAACAGGTCAACAGCCTGGATGCCTTGTCCCCAACATCATATAGTCGGCGCTGTATGGCCAATGCATGCTGGCGAGCCGTGTCGTCAGCCTGGTTTCTAAGATCCTGTTGCCGCAAGCCTAGTCTGTGTCGGGTGTCAGCGTTGCCGCCCCCGCCACCTCCCGCTCCAACCACAAGATGTCCTGTTCTATTGTCTTACATGCCATTTGCGTTTCATTTTTCTTCCCACCTATTAAAGCCTGGGCTTGCCCTCGGATTACTGTCTTGAATGCCTCCCAGAGAGTACACGGGGAGGAGACAGATCCTGTATTTTCTTTGAAGTATGCCTCAGTTCCCTCATTCAATTTATCTTTAAGGTTCTTGTCTTTCAAGTACCAGGGCTCTAGTTTAGGATACTTGTTGTATTGAAGTAACGGTCCCTCCACTGTCACCCCCAGTGGTGAGTGGTCCAATATTCCCCACGCTAAGTGTTCCGCACCCCGGAAGCTCCCCACTTGGTCGTGTCATGCTAACAGATAGTCAATGCAGGATAGGGACCCGTGATACGCTGAATAATATGTGTATTGTTTTAAGCAGGGGTTCTGGGTTCTCCATAGATCTATCAGGCCTAGTACGGAGGCAAAATCTCGGAGGGACCCCTCCCCAGCCTGGTGTCTGGCTGAACTCAACCGGTCCATTTCAGGATTCATGACATCATTCATGTCCCCACCCACCAGGAGAATACCAGGGGGCAATTTTAGGAGTTCTGCACTAAACTGTGGGGGGACTGTTGTGTGCAATCTGGGAGGAACGTATAGAGAACAAAGGTTTACAGGTCGACCCTCCCAGGTGCCAGATAGGGCCACATAGCAGCCTAAGTTGTCAGACCATGTGCTCTTTATTGCTAGTGGCACTAGTTTCCTCATTAGGATGCCCAACCCCCGGGACTTGGATGTAAAACCTGAATGGGCTATTAATTTATACCCAAACCAATCTAGGGCCTTATATGGATTCCCTTTTAGATGCGTCTCAGTACAATTTCAGGAAGATGGCGTTTAATATGCTGCAGAACTAGAGTGCATTTAATCTTGTTCCCGAGCCCATTCACATTCCATGACCATATAGGTAGAGTCGCTTGCTTAGAGGCTTCCATTAGTTTTCATGAGTTCCCTCCACTTCTTCCCACCCCCCGGGATCAGGGCAGTTGCCGATCTCACCGTACTTTTGCTGGTAAGTTTATGAGCATAACTCTTCAACACAACAACATAAATGAAAAGAGAAAACCCGAACACCCCCCTCCCTGCACCCCTGCTTAATGGGAGAAAACCCCCCCACCACCTCAACCTGCAGAGTGCCTGTCGCCCAAAACTGTGCATTAAGCAATTGGAGGGCGGTTTGCCGCCAACCTATGTTATAAAATTTGAAGTATAAACAATTCTTTGTTTACTGCTCCCCGGCCATTGTAATGACAGGTTATTATCTTATTTAAAACCACAACAGCTCAGGCAAACTATTCCTGGGGCTCTTCATTACATTCGATCCCTCTTTGTGCCCAACCAAACAACCACTTCTCTATGTGGCTGTAGGAAGCTGCATGTGCTTTATTAGCTTTCATCTCTGTCCATCTCTGGGTCCGCTAGGTGGACCGGAGATACCCTTACAGTTCCATTCTGCGGGCTGGCCCTGGCATTGGTTTGTTTCTTCTGGTTTTTCCCCTTGCCGGCCACTCTCTAGCCCTCCAGCCAGTCCCATGCTTACTTCGGCGTTGCGAAAAAGAGCTGTTTCCCCTCTGCGAGAACCTTGAGCTTCGCCGGGAAGAACATCATATATTTTAGATTTTTGTCTCTCAATACTTTCCTGACCGCATCAAACGATCTTCGCTGGTGCTGTACCTGGAGGGTAAAATCAGGGGGGGAACGGATTGTGGCATTCTCATATTGTAGATCCCCGTGTGAGCATGCCGCTTGAAGAATTGCATCGCGATCACAGAAATTCAGTATTCTCGCAATAATGGTGCTCGGGGGCAACCGGGCGCGGTGGC
Organism: Calotriton arnoldi; assembly: GCA_963921515.1. Lineage (NCBI taxonomy): Eukaryota > Metazoa > Chordata > Amphibia > Caudata > Salamandridae > Calotriton > Calotriton arnoldi. The sequence continues at coordinate 175,718 of CAWUFW010011465.1, forward strand.
GGCCCTAGAGATCTATGTGCCCGGGCAACTGAAAAATAGCTAGACAGGCGCTTGGGCCGGAGAGTATGTAAAATCAAGTTTTCCAGGAAAATATCTGGTGATTGGCCCTCCGCCCCCTCGGAGACCCCCACCACGCGGATGTTGTTGCACCTGGCCCTTCCCTCCTGGACTTCAATGCGGGCCATCATGTCTTTTTGTTGTTTTGTGAAGCACGCCAATTGTTCTTCCAGCCTTTTAGTTTTGCTTTGAATGCCTCCAATGTTGGTTTCTGCCTCAGAGACTTTGTCCGCCATTCTGCGCAGATCAGCCCGCAGCAGGTACACCTCCTCTGTTACCATGTCTAACTTTGGTACAAGGGTGCCCCGCAGCTCTCTTATCGCCTTCATAATGTCCTTCAATGAGGGCTCTGGTATAGCGTCCTTCCCCGCAGCTCCAGGGGATCCATCAGGCCGAGATTCAGCCCCTCCCGTGTGACCCATCGTCACAGTGTATCGTTCTATTTGGTTGGATTGGCTCAAATGCGACCCTTTAGTACAGACCATTTTGGGCCCTCCAGCTGGTGGCAGGCCCGGATATGATGGCCGGGCACTGGGGCCACCCCCAAGGGGCGATGCGCTGAGACCGGGCTGGGGCGCCGAATCAGGTTGCCACCTCCCAGGCTCCAACTTGTTAGCTCATAGGATATATGGTCTATGACGCCTGCCGGACTACTAGAATCTTCTGGTTCGGGGCCCCAGGCGACCCCAGGCTTCTTTCTACAGGCCCTTCAAAGCCCGTCACCAGTGAGAGTCAGTCGGGCTATTCAGTGTGTTATTTCAATTTCCAGACTTTCCCCAGGTTGATATTAGCCACGGGGATTAGAGGTTGAGAGAATGGGTGAAAGAATATGAGAAGGACCGAATACAAGTTGATGGAGGTCATGAGTGGGTAGTATATGGTCAGTTTGGTAATATCGCGTGCTGCATGGCAAATAGTTCAGCGCGAAGTGCGTCAGTCAAGGTGATGATGAGGTATTGTAAGTTTAAGGAAAGATGGGTGAGGAAACTAGGTTTCACTAGGTTTTGGGAGATGGTTAAGTGGGAACGTATAACGAAATGGGTTTTCTCATTTATATTTATGCTCAAATGGATAAATATTACATTTTTATACACATAATTGATTTTTAGCATTGATGTTTTGATTCAAAACAGTTAATGAAGGCATAATGGTGAATGTTTTTTATTGTCATTTGTAGTGACCCCTGAAGAAAGGCTTGGCATAGCCCGAAATGCATTGGGTTTTTAAATAAATACTGCTTTTGGACGAATCATGCGCCTGTTCGTGTTCTTGATAAGAGGTCCGGATGGGCACATCTTGAGCATGAGAAACTTTGGAATACAGCATGTCATTCGAATGTGTGGAGCTAATGGGACTAAATTGAAGATATTGTGGAGTACATGGATTTAATGGAGCCTAACCGATTACAAGTATGAAGCAACGTGGTATTTTTACCCTACATGCTGTGCTACTGGGCGTGGGGCAGACATGCTGCCCCCCACAGTATGGTTCAAACTTCATGTGCTACCAGGGCAAGGCACTTTTACCCAGTTTAGCACGCATTCTGTGACTAATATTGGAAAAGCATGGTTTAATTTCAGAACGAAGAATGGTGTGCATCCCTTCACTTTGTTGATTATTACACCTCCTCTGTTACCATGTCTAACTTTGGTACAAGGGTGCCCCGCAGCTCTCTTATCGCCTTCATAATGTCCTTCAATGAGGGCTCTGGTGTAGCGTCCTTCCCCGCAGCTCCAGGGGATCCATCAGGCCGAGATTCAGCCCCTCCCGTGTGACCCATCGTCACAGTGTATCGTTCTATTTGGTTGGATTGGCTCAAATGCGACCCTTTAGTACAGACCATTTTGGGCCATCCAGCTGGTGGCAGGCCCGGATATGATGGCCGGGCACTGGGGCCACCCCCAAGGGGCGATGCGCTGAGACCGGGCTGGGGCGCCGAATCGGGTTGCCACCTCCCAGGCTCCAACTTTGTTAGCTCATAGGATATATGGTCTATGACGCCTGCCGGACTACTAGAATCTTCTGGTTCGGGGCCCCAGGCGACCCCAGGCTTCTTTCTACAGGCCCTTCAAAGCACGTCACCAGTGAGAGTCAGTCGGGCTATTCAGTGTGTTATTTCAATTTCCAGACTTTCCCCAGGTTGATATTAGCCACGGGCTGCTCCACTTACCATTCAGTTCACAGGACCGCAATCGCCCAGCTCCCTTCTCGACTGCGGCAGTTCTACACCCAGCGGCCCCAGGCGGGGAGGGAAAGACTGCAGTCACCAAGCACCGCTGTTCTTCAACCGTGGCTCCTCTCAGTCTCTCCGGGACTCATGATGCCGTCGGGGACCTCAATAGGGCGGGGGCGGCCGACCACAATCCCCAGACCGCCACTCGATTTATCGTAGGCCTCCTTGGAGTTAGGCCGCGCCCCAGCCTCCTCACTTCTCCCGGCCCGACTGTCGACCAGCAGTCCGATGTCTCGTCACTCAAGCCCTGCTCCGCCCAGGGCCGTGAGGACCATCGCCTTACCCAGCTGTCTTGTACCTGGCACACCAGGAAGTTCATCGCCCTCGTCCGCTATTACGTCTCGCCAGGGGGATCTTCTCCAGCCTTTTCCTCCACAGGCCCCCTGAGTCGCAGGCCCTCTGGTATTATGGCTCGCTCAGACACTCTCGAGCCTCGGAGGAAATCTTCCCCGCTTCATGAAGCCTCTCCCAAGGTAGCCGCCTAGGTTAGAGCCTGTGGATGTTTACGGATATTTACAGGGGGCTACGCACTGTTGGCTAGCTGAGCTCGCTCAGTGCATGGCCATCTTGATCAGCTGCAAGCCACGCCCCCTTGTGCAGCATTTTTACGTCTCCCTGGGACCGGAATTCAAGTCTCAGATTGCCAGCAGTTCTTCAGACTGGCAGAATTGTGGGGGAGTTTCCAGCGCGCCGAGTGAGTGCTTAAAGGACGCCATTGCTCCTGCTGCTCAGGACGTGCGGGGGACATGTACGGGCAAAGAGCGGGGACGTCTGTGCCCGTCTGCAGCCCACTGAGGCTGGCTGGGCCACCCCTCTTGGTCTTCCTATTAGAATCCTTTTTCCTTTGATGGTCTTAAGGAAGCATGTTTTTAAAGTGCAGCAAGGTATTTAAATACTAACCTCTGTTTGCTGTGTACTGGGGGTCTAGAATCTAGAGTTTGATGCACTAGTTAAAACCTTGGAAACATCTTCTTACCACTAAATCCATCCCTTGTTTGCTACTGTGGGACTTTCTGATGAAGGTTATGGTTAAGAGAAGAACCCCGACCCCCAATGCTTCTAGTGGCCTTAGTGGTACAACCCTTGACACCTTTCTTTCAAGAGCAGTAGGGGTTATCAGTAAGGAAATATATTTGGTGGAAAAGCATCTTTCCTTGGATATAGCTGGCTCTTCAAGCATGCCCATGCCAGTTGGCCTTCTGTAGTCTGCACAGGGGGAGCCTGTAGCAAGCTTGGCTCCTGGAACCAAGCTGCCTGATACCCCAGCTCCTGACCAGGAACCATCAGTCCAGCAGATGTATTATGTTAATTCTCCCACTGCCAAGAGAAAGGAGAAGTCTAAGAACACCACGTCTCATTCTGAAGGTTCCTCTACCAACTTCCCTGATGATTGCGCTACTATGGATCCAAATCCATTCCATAGTTTTGACGATTCAGCGTAGGCCCTCTTTTTCTTTAAAATCACAGCTGCTTTTGACAATTGCTCGGTGCCTTACTGGCTAAACTGAAGCCGGGATTGCAAATATCACCAACATTTGCCAGCATCATATCAGGCAACCTTCTATAAATGTGTCCTCTTCCATTACTTCAGTTATCTCGACATTATCGGTGTTAAAGACAAATACTTTAGCTGGCTTTTCCAACCAAGAACTGATTAAATGCCAGAAATCATGCAGCGGGAATGTTGAAAAGCACTCTATGCCTGATTATGTTGCCAGTGCAGCTACTGCATCTAATTCTGTTTACCCTACTCCTAGCCTTCATCATCCCTTGCCGCACATTAATCTTCCTCCAGAAAGTTTCCCTCTCATTGCTGTTTTGACCAATGTGCCAATGCTAGAAGAATCTAAATCGGAGTCTGATACCCAGCTAAAACACAAAGTTTATCATTAGCTTACAAGACACTCAAATTTGAATGTAGGGACTATAATAACAGTCTCCTTGTGCAGAGAGTAGACTGGATAGGGCCAACTACAAAGTTATTTCGAGGTGATTGTGTCATTATAAACTTTAGACAGCCCTTCTTAGCCAGGCAGTTGCTCTCCACACATCTGCAGCCTTGAAGGAAAATATAAGTCTTATGCCTTTAGGCCTTTTTAATGAATATATCTCTTTACTACGCATGCGATACATCGCATGCCATTACAACGCAGTCGTTACAACGACCGCGTTGGTACATCGCGAACCATTACATCACAAGTTGTTACAACGACTTGCTGTAGGGGGTGCGCCGGACTTAGGAATAGTATAATTTACTATTCCTACTCCAGTTTGTGCAACAGCAGGGAAGGTGTTGGATTGTAAATCCAACACCTTCTGCTCCCTACAGCAAGTCGTTGTAACGACTTGCGATGTAATGGTTCGCGATGTAACAACGCAGACGACCGCGTTGTAATGGCATGCGATGTATTGCATGCGATCTAAACGCTGTTTCCCCTTTTTAATAGGCATCTAATAAAGGGTCTGGCTCCAAATCATCCTAAAGCTCAGGTTGATGCTCCACAACAAGGCCCTAGTATCTATTGTCATAACTGCTTTGAACGTCTGGTGAACCTAAATGATATAGATTGACATGCCAAGGAGTAGAGGCATTTGGTAAACGTTGAAAACTGGATTGCAACTCTTAGTGATAGCCTTCAAGTGGTCTCTATGGTAGTTAGTATCGCAGCCTCTCCATCCTCTGCCTGGTGCTCCTTAAATGGGGTTTTTGCAGCCTGTCAGTTGAGCAGTGTTCACCACCGGTCCAAGTTCTCCAAGAGATATCAGGGCAGAAGTCCAATTGAAGTTTATTTGCTGGAATGTATCAGACTTATTATCCAAACGATGATGAGGACTGGCTTTCTTATGTAAATTTTTTTGATTTTGAACATATTATGTGGGGCGGTTATCAGACCTTTTGCGTCCCTGCCTCCAGATCTGCAAGAGGAAGAGCCAGTGGAGGCTTGGGATATGTACACGCATAACCTGCAATTGAATGATCTTTCCTGTGCCCATAAGCCATGCTGGTCTACAAATACTTTGGGAGGTTTGCCCTGAGAAATATTTTATTTTTTCGTAATACATTTTTACAATACTGTTGGCTCCTCTAGTTCTATTTGCAACTAAGATTAGTTGTTTTATTGCTGTGCTTTGTTTGAGTAGAAGACCCTTTTTATTGTACATTTAAAAAAATGTTTTATTGGGGGCGATTTTAATGCAAAACTGGGTCTCAATTACACCATGCTTGGCCCTTTTCAAGTACGTCAGGAAGAATGTAGGGGCATATCTACAAGGGCTTTATCTCCGTTTTCCTGGCTTTAAAAGCCAGAAAAACGGAGATAAAACTATCGCTCTATCAACAAGAGGGTGCTAACATGCATAATCGCATGTTAGCACCCTTTCCGACAGCCCCCTTTGCATCTCTAATGAGATGCAAAGTGGAGCGTCACTGGCGAGCCCGGATGGACTGCCTTGCAAATATCGGCTGATGTTCACATCGCGATATTTACAAGGCAGCCCATAGAGATTTTAGCATATGTTAGATTTTGGCGAAAACGGCCGTTTTCGCCAAAATCTAACGTCTGCTAAAATCCTGACTTACCTATGTTAGACATAGGGGTGGATTATGCTGATACGACCACAGGGTCGTATCAGCAGGTTGCTCGCCGTTTGCAGGGAACATCGCTGGAAAACCAGCGATGTTCCCTGCAAAGCGGCGATAACCTCGCTATCTCTGGAATTTTTATCGCCCTGGGAAACGCGTTGTTAATAGCAGCTACCAGGGCGATAAATACCAGAGATAGACTGCGCTAAGGAATTCAGTCAGCTCAGCACGACCAGCGATAATTATCGCTGGCCGTTGATAATATGCCCCGTATGCCTTATAACTCAGATCATAGTGGGGAAGTTATATAAGTATTTATTAGAGTTGGGACTGCAAAACATGTTGGAATTATCTGTGGACTTTGGAAGTCAAATACCCACCTTTATAGGATGTGGCCAGGGTACAGTCATTGACTATATGTTTGCCACCTCCTCTATGGTAAAATTAGTATGTTCAGCAGGTATCTCACCTTGCTTCTTTAGTGATCATAACCCCATTGAGTTTTCCCTCAATCTACCGGTTACAGTTCATCACCCTGCATTCCTAGGTGCTACAGAGGTTTTCCTCCCATGACAGGATTTGAGGGTCAAGATGGCGAGACCTTGATTACTCCTCTTTTTTTAATATAGTGATTAAAACCATTTTACTCTTATTTATGAATTATCTTATAACATTGTGCTACCCTAGTAATTTTATTGTTCAAACTTTTATTTCCCTGGATGCCTACATCAAGTCTAGTCTACAGCATCCTGTGCCTGCTAACAGAAAACCACACCCGGGATGGTTTAACAAGGATTGTAGAGTGACCAATAAACAGCTACAGTTAGCAATTAAATCTGTCCCAAAGGACAGGGTGAAACTGGCAGCTAGCCATGCTGAATATAAAAAAGTTCTTATCTCCAGAAAGCAGGCAGTTAAACTTGAAATATGGGAGAAACTTGTTCTAAGCAACTGCTAATAAGGATGCCATAAGGATCTGGAATATAATTAATCAACCTAACATTTCTGAATGTCTGAGTAACGGCCTGGGGACAAATATCTGTGCAGGTCTCTGGATAAAGCACGTTAAATTAAAATATTTCTATCCAGGTTCCACAGATAGCAGCAACCTAGAACCATAAATAATTTTCCCAAGGAAAATTAGATTTGATGGAACTGAGGTGACTGAGGCGATTAATGCCAGTCCCTCTTGGAAGACCCATGAGCCTGATGGGGTTCCGATGGATCTTTATAAAAAAGAACATTGTGGTCTGAGCACCTGTTATTACACCTGTTATTACACCTGTTATTACACATGTGGCCAATTGGGCCACTATTAGCGGTCTCCCTTGCTCTTGGCATACCATGGTGATTATTCCCATTTCTAAGAAAGGTTGTAGACTAGACTCTTGTTGTTATAGGTCAATTTCTTTACTTGATTCTACAGTAAAGATTATTATGTCTATTCTCCTTAGTAGGATTAACCCCTTCGATGCTCATGACGGAATGGTTCCGTCATGAGCATCGGTGCCCCTATGCTCATGACGGAACCATTCAGTCATGAGGCCAGGGGCACAAAATCCCTCTGCTGCAGACAGCAGAGGGATTTCAATTTCTCCCCTGTGACCTTGGGAGCTGGAATCCCCCGGGTGTCTACTTTTCAGAAATGTGTGGGTTTGGTAGGTTTCCCTAGGTGCCGGCAGAGCTAGGGTTCAAAAACTACAGCTAGGCACTTTGCAAAAAAAGGGTAATTCTTCACTGTGAAAATGTGGTGTGTCCACGTTGCGTTTTGCGCTGTTTCCTGTCGCGGGCACTAGGCCTACCCACACAAGTGAGGTACCATTTTTCTCGGAAGACTTTGGGGAATGCGGGGTGGGTGGAATTTTGTGGATCCATGCAGATTCCAGAACTTTCTACCACAAAAAAGTGAGGAAAATGTGTTTTTTTGGACAATTTGTTAGGTTTGCAAGGGATTCTGGGTACCAGAACCTGGTGAGAGCCAGTGGGTGGAATTTTGTGGATCCATGCAGATTCCTGAACTTTCCTCCACAGAAAAGTGAGGAAAATGTGTTTTTTTTGACAATTTTTTAGGTTTGCAAGGGATTCTGGGTAACAGAACCTGGTGAGAGCCAGTAAAGTCACCCCATCCTGAATTCCCCTGGGTGTCTAGTTTTCAAAAATATATAGGTTTGCTAAGTTTCCCTAGGTGCCGGCAGAGCTAGGGTTCAAAAACTACAGCTAGGCACTTTGCAAAAAAAGGGTCATTTTTCACTGTGAAAATGTGGTGTGTCCACGTTGCGTTTTGCCCTGTTTCCTGTCGCGGTAACTAGGCCTACCCACACAAGTGAGGTACCGTTTTTCTCGGAAGACTTTGGGGAATCCAGGGTGGGTGGAATTTTGTGGATCCATGCAGATTCCAGAACTTTCTACCACAAAAAAGTGAGGAAAATGTGTTTTTTTGGACAATTTGTTAGGTTTGCAAGGGATTCTGGGTACCAGAACCTGGTGAGAGCCAGTCAAGTTACCCCATCCTGGATTCCCCTAGGTGTCTAGTTTTAAAAATGTATAGGTTTGCTAGGTTTCCCTAGGTGCCGGCAGAGCTAGGGGTTCAAAAACTACAGCTAGGCATTTTGCAAAAAAAGGGTCATTTTTCACTGTGAAAATGTGGTGTGTCCAAGTTGCGTTTTGCGCTGTTTCCTGCCGCGGGCACTAAGCCTACCCACACAAGTGAGGTACCATTTTTCTTGGAAGACTTTGGGGAACGCGGGGTGGGTGGAATTTTGTGGATCCACGCAGATTCCAGAACTTTCCACCGCAGAAAAGTGAGGAAAATGTGTTTTTTTTTCAATGTTTTAGGTTTGCAAGGGATTCTGGGTACCAGAACCTGGTGAGAGCCAGTCAAGTTACCCCATCCTGGATTCGCCTGGGTGTCTAGTTTTCAAAAATGTATAGGTTTGCTAGGTTTCCCTAGGTGCCGGTAGAACTAGTGTTCAAAAACTATAGCTAGGCACTTTGCAAAAAAAGGGTCATTTTTCACTGTGAAAATGCGGTGTGTCCACGTTGCGTTTTGGGCCGTTTCCTGTCACGGGCACTAGGCCTACCCACACAAGTGGGGTACCGTTTTTCTCAAAAGACTTTGGGAGACGCGGGGTGGGTGGAATTTTGTGGATCCACACAGATTCCAGAACTTTCCACCACAGAAAAGTGAGGAAAATGTGTTTTTTGGACAATTTTTTAGGTTTGCAAGGGATTCTGGGTAACAGAACCAGGTGAGAGCCAGTCAAGTCACCCCATCCTGTATTCCCCTGGGTGTCTAGTTTTCAAAAATTTATAGGTTTGCTAGGTTTCCCTAGGTGCCGGCAGAGCTAGGGTTAAAAACTACAGCTAGGGACTCTGCAAAAAAAGGGTCATTTTTCACTGTGAAAATGTGGTGTGTCCACGTTGCGTTTTGGGCCGTTTCCTGTCGCGGGCACTAGGTCTACCACACAAGTGAGGTACCATTTTTATCGGGAGACTTATGGTAACACAAAATTGTAGAGCAACTGTTATTATCTATTGACTTTCGATGCATTTCTGCCTTCCAAATGAAAGACAATGTGTAAAAAGAAGTCATTTTGAAAAAGACCTATAATTCTCATGCTAGTATGGGTACTCCCAATTTCGGAAATGTGCAAATATCTACTGTTTCTAAACTCTATATTTTGTTCCCATTTCAGAAATACATAGGTGTCTTTCATACCGATTTTTCCATGTATAAATTTTCCCAGAATAATTGCTATATACCCGGGACATAATAAAAAACCATTGCAAGATGCTGCTCAGTTATTGGCTCTGGGTTCGTCGGGTTCTTGATGAACCTACAAGTCCTATATATCACCACAACCAGAAAGGTCCAGCGGATTTAATGGTATATTGCTTTCAAATAGCTGTCATAATTAGAAGAAGTTACATGTGAAAACGTTGACACAAATGGCTGTTTTTTCAACTAATTTTCAATTTTTCCTATATTTAACTGTTTGTTTCTATAAAGAAAACTTGAAGGATCTACACAAATGACCCCTTGCTGAATTCAGAATTTTGTCTACATTTCAGAAATGTATGGCTTTCCAGGATCCATTATTGCTTTCATACCCATTTCTACCATTAACTGGAAGGAGGTTGAAAGCACAAAAATAGCAAAAATAGGCTATGTCCCAGAAAAATGCCAAAACTGTGTACAAAATGTTGGTTTTCTGACAAAAGTCTGCTTGTCCCTGAAAGCTGGTAAGATGGTGATTTCAGCACCACAACCCCTTTTTTGATGCCATTTTCAGGGAAAAAACCAGACGCTTTCATCTGTAGCACTTTTTTCGCATTTTTCCCCAAAAAAACTAAATTTAGCTGTATTTTGGCTAATTTCTGGGTCCCCTCCAGGGGAATCCACAAACCCTGGGTACCTTTAGAATCCCCATGATGTTGGAAAAAAAGGACGCAAATTTGGCATGGATACCTTATGTGGTCAAAAAGTTACAGGGGCCTAAGCGCGAACTAACCCAAATAGCCAAAAAAAGGCTTAGCACAGGAGGGGAAAAGGCCTAGCAGCGAAGGGGTTAAGAACTGGTCTAAACAAAATCAAGTGATTTCTCCTGTGCATGGGGGTTTAGAGAGGGGCTCGGCACTTTAGATCAATGCCTTAATCTTTATATGATTTATTAATAAATACACCACAGCCACAGGGGGCGCATACAATTTTCCTTTATGAATCTGAGTAGCACCTTTGATAGAGTAAATTGCAATAAATTATGGAACATGTCGCTAGACCTGGGGCTTGACAATGATTTGGTTGATTCTTTTATGGGCAGTACATCATGGAGTAAGTGCCTCTGTCAGATACTGGTCCAAAGTAGAGTGCACCAATTCTTTTCATTTGCAGCCTGGTGTGCATCAAGGTTGTGTTTCGGCACCCATTCTGTTCCTTCTGTACATAAATGATCTGAATGCGTGCCTGTTATCTTATCATCTGGAAAGGATATGGCCAGGATCAGCTCTACCGCAGTTCCGGCTCTGTTATATGCTGATGATGCTGTTTTAATGTCATGCACCCCTAACGGGTTAAGGATTCTAATTGACAATTTTGTTGGTTTTATGGATGTTCTAGAAATAGATACCAGCATATTAAAACAAAATATATGATTTGTGGTACTAGAGTTGCTAAACCGGGCCCCTTTTGTATTAAGAGAAGGCGTATTGAGCAGGTTAGTAACTTCCCATATTTAGGAATGTTCGATTCCAAATGCTCCTGGCTGCCCTTTTTAGCTAATAGGTGCACACGTTTTAATCAATCTATTGGGGGCTTATTTTATTTTGCTAAAAGTGTCAGTAGCAAACCAATTCAGCCCCCCTTGGAAGTGTATGAGCTTAGAAATGCTTACTGGTTTTAATGTACGGTGCTGGCGTGTGGGGAAACTGTGAGGTCAGTAAGCTACAGGCAGAGGAGAACCATTTTTGTCGGCAATTGTTAGACCTCCCTCCATCGACCGCCCTCACTTTTTTCACATGAGAAACTGGGTATCCCTTATGTGTCCGATTTAATTAAAGCCTCCTCACTCTTGCTTTGGGTTTCAGTCTGGGTTAACAAGCATACCTCACTTAACCTGGAGATTATCCTAGACTGTCTGAAATGTGGGAAGGATCATACGATTCCCTGGTTAAGTTATGTCCAATCCTCTGCAAAAATGTTTGGATGGGTCGAACTCATGGGCGTAGGAAGTGTGGAGGACGCGGGGGATGTATCCCCCCCAGATTTTGGAGTGAGGGGGACACGGGGGACAGGAGTGGGGGGATGAGGGGACAGAAGAACTTTCCCCGCTTATCTAAACCATTTGAACGGCCATTAGCGAGCCATTAGCAAGAGAAAGGTCTACAGATCAAGGCAGTGCTCTTGACCTGCCACCGTCCACAGAGCTCCTTCAAAGCGTCCTGTTACAGCTGCTTGCAACCCTCACGGGTGAGAACAAAGGAAGAGGAGGAGAAACATGCATTTGCTGTCTGTATCCTGCACAGGCTATTGAGAAGAACTGGGATCTTTATGCACCACCTGCTGGCTGGCTGGCTAAGGATCTCTAGCACCCAGCCCCTTCTCAGCACTTCCCTATCTGCGACTTGTATATGAGCCTGCAGGGCAATGAGGAAGCTGCAGCCCTGGTGATGCTTGTCCCCAGAAGAAGGCAGGAGCCAGATCAACAGGTAAGGTGATGACAGGAGCTTTATGAATAACTCAAGCCTCACTTTATTAAAAATTAGCCCTGCAAAATGGGGGAAGAACATCAGGCCGATTGTTTTAGGGAATCTGGCATCAACCTTCCGCAGCGCAATGACCAAAGCACCCATCTCTGACAAGATGGAACATCAAGATAAACACTCGCTGCTAACATCTGCTGTGGATCTGAAATAAATTGTTAGTTAACATGTCAGCACGGCCAACTCCACTGTTCTTTTTTCCCGTTCTTTTCTTTGTTTTGGGGATTTAACACCCCCAAATCCCACCATTTTTTTTTAATCCCTTACTCCTTCTCCCACTTTTTCCCCTAAACCCTAAAACCCCTTACCTCCTTTTGCTTCTATGCAATCTTGAACCCTAAAACCCCTTACCCACCTTTACTTCTACCCACATCTGAACCCTAAAAACCCTTTACCGCTACCCACCACTGAAGCCTTAAACCCTATTACCAGTGCTTTAAGTGGGCCGTTACTCACCGGTACTGAGTACCGGCACTTCTGAATTTTCACCCCTTGAGTACCAGCACTTCTTCTTGGCCAAGGAGAGTACCGGTACTCATACGGGTTGCAAAGCAAGCTTAGCTCAGTGGAATATAAAGGTGCTGCTGAACAGCTGCTGAGAAGCATGTCAGTCTCAGAGGCAGAATCTGCTGCTTACCATATTCGCAGGAAACCTAAGCGATGACAACATGATGTTGCAGCAGGCTGCGCCAGCACATCTCTGTAGCCAGGCTGAGGTGTAAAGGGGTGAAAAAGTGACAGTGAAGCAGAGCGGGTGGCAATCGAGGCACAGCAGAGCAGACATCAGCGAAGATAAGTATTTGTAAAAAGAAATGTATCAACTGATATGTAAGCGTGTGGGAATGACAGTATGTTCCTGTGCGTGTTTGCGTGTGCAGGTGCTGTTGTTTCCAGTCACCTTCGTTGGTATATAGCTACCAGCCCCACATGCCTTGCATCAAGTCAGCCTGTCCTGTCTCTGAATCCCACTCACCAAGGTTAGCTTGTAGCAGTTCAGAACCCCCAGATCTCACCAGTGGGGGCCTACCTTTCTCTTTGGGGGGGAGGTGCGCACTGGCTCAAAACGAATGTCCCTTGGCTCTAAGGGGCCATTCCCTTTGAAAGGTTATAACAGACTTTCTCCTGGTAGGGTCTAAAGTAGTTAAACATTTCTAAAACAGGTTAAGGTTTGTACTAGCCATACACGTTTAAAGGCCATACATGGGATACTCAGTAGGGCTGCTCTGCAGGCATGCATTAAAAGCTGGCCATTTTGTTTAAACTACCCTCCTGCTCATTGGAATCTATTGCTTGCATTAAAAGACACCTGTTGGCATATAGTTTGAGGCTGTGATGCTGATGGTTTGTATATGTATTTAGGTTTCATCTTAATGAAAAAACAGCCCAAGTATTCTTGGAGGTGCAAGTGCGGTATAGTAATGGGTTGGGGTGAACCATTGATTGCAAAGAGCCTTGCTTAATTCTAGGGCAAGGCCAGTGGTATTACCTTACTTTTCCTACGGTTTATAATCTCCAATGTATATGTCATGGGGTAGAGTAAACTACATATAGACAGCGTGGTCGGTGTAATGTGGTTTGAAGTTTTTGGGCACCGTAGTGGTAATACAGTAGAAAACCACAGATGTTAGAATGAGCTCATGGTATATAATTTGTCAAGTTTTCTTTCTTAAGTGCCCACACTATTTGTTACGTTGCATGGTATAGAATTACAAAATGTTTTTTATGTGTCATGTATTGAGGTAATCCGTACACAAGGAAAATCTGAAAGATATATTAAATTTACACTTTTTTACACATATATACAAAAAGAATAATTCCAAATACCAGAAACGCCTGTTTAAATTCTCGATCCATTTAATTTTTTACCATTTTCCCTCCTCCTAGCCCCGCCCCTACCTCTGCTCCAAACCCACCTCCTTGTTCACAGCTCAATTTAGTGAGTATCTGCAGTTCCCAATTAAAAGCACTGCCTATTACCATCCTTTAACGCTGCCGGCACGAACCATAAACACATTTAACCTCTCTTTACCTCTATCTGCCCCATAATCCTAAAAACCCTTACCTCTACCCACCCTTGAACCCTAAAACCCCCTTGGTACCCTTTAACTCTTCTCTCCCCTGAACCTTAAAAATCCCTTCCCTCCTATTATCGCTACTCAAACCTTAACCTTCAAAAGCCCTTACCTCCCTTTACCGCTACATCCCACTAAACCCTTACCTTCCTTTAACCTTACCTGGCCCTAAATCCCTCCAAAAATCCTTATCACCCTTTACCTCTACCCACTCCTGAACCCAAAACCCCCTTGGCACCCTTTACCTCTTTCCTCTCTTGAACCTTAAAACCCCTTCACTGCTATTTTCCTCTACCGCCACTGAGCCTTAAAAACTTTTTACCTCTACCCACCTCTGAATCCTAAAACTCCTCACCTCTCTTTACTTCTATCCACCCCGAACCCTAGAAACCCCTTACCTCCCTTTCTCTCTACCTGTCCCAGAACCCTAAACATCTCTGACTTCCCTTTACTCTACCCACCCCATAACCCTAAAATCCCCTTGGCACCCTTCAACTTTTTCATCCCATGACCCCAAAAAAACCTTTCCTCCTTTTGCCACTACCCACCTCTGAACCCTAAAACCCCCTTACTCCCTTTACCTCAACCCACCCGAACTCTAAATACTCCTCACTTTCCTCTACCTCTACCGACTGCTAAAGCCTAAATCACTGTACTGCCCTTTATCTCTACCCACCCCTGAACCCTAAATACCTCTTACCTCCGTGTACCTCTACAAGTCCTGAACAATAAAAACACCTTACCTCCTTTTACCCACCCCTGAACCCTAAACACCCTTTACCACTTCTTGCGCCTTTATGCTACTAAAAGCTTTACCTCCCTTTACCACTACCTGCTTCTAATCCCTAAACCCTCCTTGTCAAAAAGTATCTGAGGGGGTAAGTACCCACCTCATGTAATAATCACAGTTCATGTCACTAATTAAACCTGAGGTAACCCACTGGTAGCTATTGCACAGAGCAGATGGGCTTAACTTAGAGGTAATGTGTAAAGTATTTAGGCAGTACTAAAACAATAATAAAGTTGAAATGCAAACCAATAAAAATGCCAACATTAGAAAAATAGAGTAAAATGTAATAAACAAAAATACACCCACATGACAAAAACCCAATAAGGAGAACTGGAGATATTATTTTTAAAGTTTTAAGTAAAATAGCACCAAGAAGCTTAAAGTGCTAATGAATGTCAATGGTCATGATAGATAGGGACCTAGGCGCAATTTGACGTGGACCGCAATGGAGCACAGGTCAGATGCACCAACAAGGTTTGTCCTGTCAAAGATTTTATCTTCTGACTTTAGTCTTTCATATCCCAATCCACCACATGAGTACACTTCTAAATCCCCCCAGGACACCAGGGAAGGCACTTCAAGATGCACAAGATGGCAGGCAGAGACCATTCCAGTCGAGGTGCCACTGATCAGCTGGGCAGTTGCAGGAAAGGCCTCTTGTAGCTTTCAGCATCTCTGTAGCTTGAACAGGCAGTCAGCCATATGACCCATGGAGTCCACTTCTTTGTTTTGGTACAAGAGTGAGCAGATCCAGTCCTTTAGGGCTCTTCTCGGGTCTCAGACAGCAGGTTCAGCCCTCTTCTGATTTTCTACAGGTCAAGGAGTGTTCTGAAGTGGGTTGCTGGAGAATTTATGTTAATGCCAGGCTCAAGCTTGTGGGTGAGAATGATACCAGGGGATGCCCTAACCAATGATGTAAGGTTCCCAGGGCTAACCCTACCCACTTTGGGCATTTTCAAGATGGCTGAAGTCTTCAGCCACACTAAACTTGGGCTCTGAGGTCTGGGGGTGTGCGCAGTGAATATACTATGGTAAACCCAGTGTCCTCCTACATCTAACACTAAAATCCAGTTTTAGGCAGTTTCTGTACCCCATCCAACAGAGAGACCGAAGTCTGGTACAATCAAAGCTGAGGCTTCAACAGCCAGACCGTAGATACCCACAACATGTTTTGGCATTCTGTTTCCCTTCTTTGTAGTACACACCCAAATGTTATATGTTAAACCCCAGCAGACCTGTCATGCAGGAAGTGACATTCAAGCAAGATTTGACACTCCAATGTCAAAGAGAATTCTCACAGCTCCAACCCAGTGGCCTCTCTAAGCCACTTCTGGGGCATCTCTCTGGTGCCTGGCTGACTAGAAGGACAAAAGGAAGGCAGTCCCAGTTGTGAGCTACATCTGCCTGTGACAGTGGAGGACCCTGATAAAATATTTATTAAGGTCCTTGCTTGGCCAACCCTTTGAAGTGCACCCTGGTACTGAACACAGCCCCCAGACAATCCTGTCAAGGTGGAGGAAAATACTTCCCCATACCCAATGTTCATTGTTTCTGTCCTAGGAGCAGTATACTGTTCACCCCAGGGGAGCCCCCAAACTGCCAGGTGACTGTTGAATTCTTATAGAAGGGCCTCCAGAGGCTTTAGGCAGGCAAAATGTAATTTTTCAAAAATACCTTTTCCATACTAGTTTGAAAATATTCAACTTGACCATTTAATTGGATTTTGTTTAACTATTAAAAAGAGTCCTTGAAATATTTCTGTAGCTATTACCAATCAGAAATTAGTATTATAAGGTGTTATAATGTAATCCCTTATTTCTTTATGGAAGCAACCAGCCTTGCTACAGAGAAAATAGCTTTTATGATTTTTCGCTGTAAGAGCATATGGAATACCGAACTTCTACATGTCCTACTTTTAAATACCATGTACCATACCCTTTGGGCAATAAGGCTTACCTTAGGGGTGACTTATTAATATTTAAAAGGATGGGTTAGGCCTGCTAAAAGGGTTTAGTTTGACAGGCCAAATTGGCAGTTTAAAACAGCAAAACCAGGCTTCGGTGGCAAGCCTGGAAGCATGCTTTACTCTGTTACTATAGTAGTTATCACAATGAGTGCTGCAGCCCACTGGTGACAATTACGTTACAGGCCCTAGATAGACTGTGGGTACCATATATTAGGGACTTATAGATAAGGTAAATATTCCAATCAGGAGTGTACCAATTTTACCATGTTGAAAGAATGAGCACAAGCATTTTATCAATGGTTATCAGGGGTAAAGTGTACAGAGTTCTATAGCCAGTAAAAGTAGAGCTCTGCACAAAGGCCAAAAAGATCATTGGGGTGGCCCTGCAGAAAGGGCAAATTTCCAACACCTCCTACCTTCTTTTACCTCTACCTGCCAACTGAAACCTAAAATACCCTTACCACCATTTATCATTACCCAACACTGAATCCTAAAACCCCTTAGTACCCGGTACCCTTACCCACGTCTGAATGCTAAAAACACCTTTACTGGTCTTACTATCCTCTTTCTTAACCCACATCTGAACCCTAAAACCTCTTTAAAATCCTTAACACCTAGAACCCTTATAAACAGAAACATGTTTTTTCACATTTAATGTAATTACTTTGCAGATTGTAGGTAAGTTGTAAATGACAATAAAACATACTTGCACTGTGATTACATGCTTGCCTTTCTATTTTCCTTCAAAAGTATGATTGTATACGTTTATCAGAATCTGCGGCTCACGGACCACGGGAAATTTTTATAGGGTCAATCGAAAGTCCCCAAGGCTGTCCCTGTCCCCCCCAGAAATGTTGTGTCTCCTACACCCCTGGTCGAACTATTTAAATCTCTCCATCTTTTAACTAAGACGGACATTCTGCGGGTCAAAAAGTTTTTTATGAGTCACTGTGTGACAACCAGAGAGAAGGAGGAGATGGGGAAACCTATATTTTGGGACTATGTCATTGTCCAAACTGTAAAAATCATAGAACCTTATTTGGCGTTGATTAAGAGCACCTGGGAAAGGGCGCTCTTAGCTAAATTTCGACTGGGAACTATAAAATCACAACTTTGTTTTTCCTTGGGCCAATATGATGAATCTTCTGTCCTAATTTGGTCTTGTGCTGAGATATCTGTGCAAACTCTGGAACATCTCGTATTTTTCTGTAAATACTATGAAATTCAAACAAAGAAATTTTTAAAACCAGTTCTTAATTTTTATGGCTTTCCTCGGAGAAACCCTGTCTTTTATTTTTGCGTACGCTTCCGAATTAGCTTGTTTGTTTCCATGTGGGAGACTTTCTGAAGTCAGCCATACCAAAGCTTAATTTATTGGCTGTATGACACCTTGGGCCCGATTCTGATGCGGGTTGGAAAAGCTTCCCGACCGAGGGCCTGATTCTGATGCGGTTAGGAAGGCCTCCTAACGGCATTTGCTCCTTCCAAATCGGATCGGGAACGTGTCTTCCCGACCGAGGGCCCAATTCTGATGCGGTTAGGAACAAATGTTCCCATTGAAGTCAATGGGAGTTCAACCAAATCGTATCTGGAAGCATCCGGATGCATCCTATTCCGCCGGTCGGACTGTCCCTATCCGAGTGGGTCGGACACCATTTCCCAACCGATTCGGTCGGGAAGCTTTTCCAACCCGCATCAGAATCGGCCCCTTAGTCCTCTTTTTATTCTGTGATTTATTCTGTACTTTAATGTTTTTATGTAGCTATTTTTCCGTGTGCTGCTTTTATGATTGTTTTTATATAATCAAATAAAGCTTTGATTGATTGATAAATGGAACTGCTTCTTGGCTGCATCTTTTTTTTTTTTTTATCTTTTTTTTTTTATTGAAGTCCAGATTGCAAACACTTTAAAACCCATAAATACAACCATAAACATTTTTTTTTTCCTTTTAGGTAAGATATTAAAAATACAAGATCGATAAATAGCACAAATATACAGAGAAGTCATGAACAATGAGAAAAGACAAACAACCTCGAATTAAGCCGCTGTGCAGCAAGCATAGAGCAGTATCCACTCCCAAGCGTGGGCATAGCCACCGCATCAATTCAAATCTCAAAAATTATTGTCCACTCTAAATAGCACAGAAGATGATACAAAAAGTCTTAATCAAAATAGAATGCCCAGATTTTTTCAAACTTCTTGAGCCCCCCTACTCGTAAAGCGTAAGTTCGTTCACTCTTTTTAACTAATTTCATCTTTTGGGCCCATTCATAGACAGAGGGTATGAGATCTGTACGCCATTTTTGCAACAAAAGTGATCTGGCTACCGCCATTGCAATGTATAAAAATTTAACAAGCTTATTAGGCAGAAGAAGATCTGGGTCAAAACCTAAAATTAACCAATTATTCAATCCTAATACAATACTGCATTCACATTCCAAATAACAAAAATTGTCATTCCAAAACCTCTGAATCCTAGGACATTGCAAAATAATATGTGACCAGTTGGCTGTGGGATGGTTGATACAGCGGAAGCACTGTGCCGATTGATTGGTATAAATTTTAGAAAGGAAAGAGGAGTTCGATAAAGTTGCCATTTACTGAAGAACAACATCCTTCGCCAATTCGCTCCTCTTAACGTGCTGAAATTAAGATTATTAATTACTGACCACATACTGGCTGAGATTTCTAATCCTTCATGTTTCATCCATTTTGCAATTGCCTTCTGTCCATGATCGGGGCCCTTAACTAAGGCGAGGCGTTTTTCCATTCCCCAGGTTTTTAACAGCCGTATCCTCTAAAAGTTCATGGACAACATGATGTTGATCGCAAATTTGGGTTAAGTCTAATTCACTAAGGAATTTACTGAAAATGCTATAAGACCGTAAAAGAAGAAAATCGTTAATAATCAATTGTGACATTTCCGCCATGCTCAACCATCTACCATTCCTCAAAAAATCAGAGACTTTACGGAATCCAGCATTGGCCCACTTTAGTGTGAGTTCTGAGGATTCTCTAATCCCTGACAATAACATAGGGCCAGATAACAAAGTTGAGGAGTTAATTGCAGGAATGGAATATCTTTTATAGAGAGCCTGGCGCTTTTTAAAAAACCATTGTAGGCACTTATACCGCACCAATTTAGGAGATTTAAAAATTGATAATGGGGAGTGGATCTGGCTTTCCTTACACATTAAATTCATAAAACTATTGATAAAAAGATTTGATTGTTGTTGAGGCTTAAATCTGGATATATATTGTGCAAAATACGCAAAATAGTAGTCCCTGAGATTCGGAAGAGGTAAACCTCCCTGTTCCAACTCTTCATATAAAGTGCTGTGCAATTCGCGGGGTTTTTTTTGCCCAAAGAAAAGTTGTAAACATAGACTCTATTCGGGGAAAAAAAGAACCTAATAAAATACATGGGATGGCCGAAAAAAGAAAGTTAAAAAGTGGAAGAACAGACATTTTAATCAGTGCAACCCTGCCCAAAATAGATAATGGAAGAGAGTTCCAACGTGAGAACAGATCCTGAATTTTTCGTAGAAGCGGGACAAAACTTAAATGATATAAGTCGATTATGCGTTCTGAGAAATAAACACCCAGATATCTCTTGGGTTTGGTGTTTAAGCAGGAGAGAATATCAGGGTGCAAATCCAAGCCCACTCCACCGCACTGTATAATTTCAGTTTTCTTTTTATTAATTCTATACCCACCTAGAACTTCAAATTCCTCAAAAATCTTAAAGGTTTTTACCTGAACCTCTATCTCGGGCTTAATAATAAGCATAATATCGTCGGCGTATAATTTCAATTTTGCCATAGTTGGAATTGGAGGACGGATATCAGCGCTGTTCCTAATTGCAATCGCCAATGGCTCAATAAAAAAAGCAAATAAAACTGGCGATAGAGGACACCCCTGTCTGGTCCCCCGTTTTACCTTAACCTGGCCGGCCACCGAAGTGTTAATAATTACATTGGCTTCAGCATTAAGATATAGATTTTGGACCAGCCCCGTGATCTTGGAAGATATACCAAAGTTTTGCAAAATAATAAACAGGGTCTCCCAGACAACAAGGTCAAATGCCTTCTCGGCATCTAAAAGAAGGACTAATGCGGGTATCTTCTGGGTCTCAAAATAATCCAATGCCTCCGTTAAATAATGTGTATTTGTACCAAGCTGCCTGCCAGCGATAAAACCATTTTGGTCCGGGTGAATCAAATGTGAGGCCTATTGATTAAACCGATTAGCTAAAAGCTTAGTAACAATTTTGTAATCCGAATTTAATAACGTTATAGGACGATAAGAGTTCGGGTCTTCACTATCTTTTCCCTTTTTTTAAAAACTGACTATATTACCTTGTCTAAAAGACTCTGGTATTACCCCACCTTCTAACATTGAGTTTACCAACCGTAAAAAGAAGTCCGCCACGGAATTATAAAAAACTTTTAAAAATTCAGCCGGAAAGCCATCCGGACCGCAGGCCTTACCACTTGGTAGGTTCTTAATCACCCCGTCCAGCTCATCTTTATTAAAAGGTCTTGCCATAGTTGATTTCTCAATATCTGAAAGAGTCGGAGATCCATTTTTCTGAAGAAAGCCTCTCAGAGATGTAATATCGACAGTCTGTTGTTGACCGTATATAGACCCATAATGATGTAGCATTATTTCACAAATTTTCACTGGATCATCCGTGCGGGAGGCAGTTAAGGGGCATTTTAATGCGTTGATCTGATTAGCGGCAACCTGCTCCCTTGCCTGCCAGGCCAAGAACCTACCAGTAAAGTTGCTTTCTTCATATATTTTTTGTCTATGATGTTGGAAAAAGATTCACTTTGAGTGTAATATCTTGCGCTAAGATCACGTTTAGCCTGATCCAATTGGCGCTGGTTAAGAACAGTAGGATTATTAAGAAATACAGAATAAGACCTTTGTACCTTCTGCTCCAGGACTCGCTTTTCTACCTTAACTTTCTTTAAATTTTCAGCATCTTTTCCGATAATTAGCCCCCGGATAAAGGCCTTAAGTGTATCCCATATCACATTTAAGGGAGCAGAATCATGATTTCGTAAAAGGAATTCCCTAATCTCAGTCTCAATAAAACCCACCCAGTCCTCCTCTAATAAATATTGCCTATTTAGGATCCATCTTTTAGGGGTCCTGGCATGTTCCCCAAGTTGTAAGTCAAGTACCAGCATAGCGTGGTCAGAGAATCCATTCTGCAGGAATCTCTGCTGGCTAAAACTTAAACTCCGAGAAACCAAAAACAAATCAATACGTGATGAGGTGTGGAATCTACCTGACAGACAAGTATAAGCAATTTTAGTTGGGAAAGCCCTCCGCCATGGATCCAGTAGGTCAAAAGTTACCCCATAATGTTGTATAATTCTTAAAGTTTTGGGTTTCAATTGTTTTTTAGCCAGCGCTGATGAATCGATTCTAGGGTTCATTAAAACATTAAAATCTCCCCCAAAATCAGTTCCCGGGTGTTTGAATTAGAGATTGAAAGAATTCCTCATATATCTTTGGGTTATCTTCTACAGGGGCATATATACTGGCAAAGGTTATCGGTCTCTGTCCAGCAATACAAGTAACCCAACACCAACGACCATGCTGATCTTTATCAAAGCTGACGACTTCCGCCTGAAATCTTTTACTTAGAAATATTGCCGTCCCTCGAAGGGAGGCTGAGGATGAGGAAAATCCCCTATAGGCAGCCCAAGACCTAAACATGGAAAAGTCTAACAACTTCACAGCTGGTATGTGGGTTTCTTGTAATAAAATCACCGCTGGATTTTCTGTTTTGATCCACATTTCAATTGCCCGCATTTTCTTTCTATTATTGAGACCATTGACGTTAAAGGAGACCACTTTCAGAATCTCCTTACTAACCATAATAAATAAGAAACAAATTTAACCACCTAAACGGCACCCCACGTACTAATTGACTAAGCATCGATCTAAAAAATGGATGTGTAAAAATAAAGGTTAGAAAAAATGGACTTCGTTTTCTGGCTATGCAGCCTTTACCACCCTGGTGACCCACACCCTCCCCTTTGAGAAAGCGGCTAGCCCCGCTGCCCACCTTCTCCCTACCCACCAAAATACTAATATTGGTGCCATGAAGTTGCACCTAGGGTGACCTACGCCCTCCTCCAAAACAGAAAAAAAAAATCCCAAAGCCTCCAAAGAAAATAGGGAACATAAAAACAACCGTGAAAAACCACAAATTTACAGAGAAGTAGCAGGATCTAGATAGTACTCTCCTTCTTCAAACAAGAAAGGACATTACTAAAGACAAACAAACCCAAGTTATTTTCCAGCTGAAATAGCTTTAAGAAGTTACTGCGCATCTTCAATGCGTGTAAATAAGTGAAACTTCCCCTGCACAAGGACTTTGAGCTTGGATTGTTGAGCAATAGAGGCTTGTGCCCCTTGGGCTTTGAAAAGATACAATAACTTAACAAACTCTTTGCGTCTTCTTGCCGCTTCCGCAGACATGTCGGAAAAAATTCTGCATTTTGCGCCATTCTCGATCTCAAACTGTCTAGACAAAATTGCCTTGGACAACATTTTTTCCTTTATACGAAAGTCTGCAAAATTAACAAGTATAGTGCGGGGAAACTTCAGATTAGGAGGAAGATGTGCTAGGACCCGATGAGCTCTAGTTACAGTCAGATCGCCCGTGAACTCTGGAATCACAACTTTTTTCAGAAAGGAATCAACCCAGTTAAGTGTATCCGTGCCTTCAATCCGCTCCGGAACACCAACTATACGCAGATTTGAGCGGCGTGAGAAATTAAGTTCTTCGATCTTATTTTCCATTCTTATTTTCTCACGGGAGGCTAAATCTACTTGCTGCAGAATACCATTCATTTGGTCCTCAACCAGAGAAATTCTTGCTTCAGCCTCCTGGATTCGAGTTGGGAGGCTGGCGACTGCTTCCTCTATCTTCTCCAAGCGCAGCTGTATCGTTGCGATTTCCATTTGTTGTGTTTTTTTCATGTCGCGAATTTCTTCAAGAATCATATTTAACATATTTTTAACATCCAGCTGATATGACATAGCCTTCTCATTCTCATCCTCAAAAACCAGATCGCATTCTTTAATTCCAGATTGAGTCTCGTTGTTATGTTCGAACATCGAAGGACCCACTGATTTAGTCTTTCTTAAAGCTAAGGCCGAGGCTACTGGCTGGCCTTGCCGATCTTGCTGCCCTTGCTGCTCTTGTCGAACTGTCATAATTTCATTGGATTGAATTTGGATGGTCTTTTCACGAGAAGAGAGAAGAGAAGGCGGGGACTGAGGAAGCGGAGTCGCAACAGCCTTTGCCAGAGTTGACACAGTATTTTTAAGCTGTTCCAAATCAAATGAAGCCATCAGCGGATCTTCAATTTGTGCCTGTGCTCTTTGAACGTCCGGAGAAGAGACCCCTGGAGGAGAGGAGGATACTGGACCTAGAGCTATTACTGGCTCTAGTGTTGCAGCTGACGTTATCGTATCTTCTAATATGTCTTGAGTATTCTGCGCTGAAAAAGTTTGGCTGAGCTTATCTGAGCATGGAGAGGTAACAGGAGGTAACATCTTTTTAGCAAAGAGAGGAAAGTCTCTGGCATTTTTTTGCTCTTGATTTTTAAAAAGTGCGCCACCTCCTAGTGAGCTAGCTAAGTTATTATCCCTTGGCTTAATTCCTGAAGCCTCTGTTAAACTTATCTCCCTTAGAGACAGATCGTCGGTTTCGGAGCTTTGTGAACTGAATGAGGACTCCGCATGACGCATTTTACCTCCCACTTTAGTTGCAGTCAAATTCAGCTTCACTTTGGCTGTGCGTGTTTTAGCCTTTGCTATAATTGCAGCATCCACTTTCGCTGCAGCCGTGGCAAGTCTCAACTGTTTCTTCATTATATAGTACTTGTCGAGACACCCCAACTTAAAACACCAATGCCAAACCACCCAAGCCTCTCGCCAGGTAATTTATAAATACATCAAGACTCACCCTCCTGCCGTCCTCCTCCAGCATCAGTCCCAGACTCAGTCACGGTCTCTCTCTCCAATTAACTGACTTTCCAGAATCTTTAAGCTTTCCAGAATTCTTAGGCTTCAAAAATCACCATCTCGCGTTTTATCTGTTCCTTTAGTAACGCGTCTGTTTGTCTATTAGTCGAAAACCCATGCCACTCCGGTTCTCAACTTTTCTGAATGCTGAGCTTTTAACCTCATGGAGAGTCTCTAAGCAACAACTGCTGCGTCGGGTAAAATGTGGCCGGATCCTCCACTCTCCTCCACTCTCAGCTGAACGGCTGAGCAGATGAACTCAGACCCCCATAAATCAATTTCCAGCCGCCAGCATCCAGTCAACAGGAGCAGTTCTCCAATTTAATTACGGGAGAACCGCGGAGCCGAAAAGCCGAAAAGCCGCCAAAAATGCAGCCGGGAATGCAGCCGCCGTATCCGAGGGTGTATACGCGGCGGAATTCAGCAGCCGCGGCAGTCTTTAGCGTCCGTTCCCGCTCCGGCTTCACCAAACATTGAGGACGCCATCATAGGAGGAGGGAGGAGCATCACCTGGGGCTACGCGCTAGCGGGAGGCGCCATAGCCCACCCACCTTCTTGGCTGCATCTGTCGAGGTGGAGAAATAAGTGGTTGCCTGCAGGCAGAGTACAAGCACGGGGCAATGGATTGATAACAGAATAACAACACACCTGAATCTGATGCGGTGGAGGGAAAAGTGAGCAGAGGGCTGATAGAAGGTAGTGTGAAATTCAGTGAGCTAAGAAGGGTTCTGGAATGAGGGTGTGTTGGAATGCTAGGGAGAGGATGTTGCAAATGGTACTGTTAGGTGCTTTGATAATAAATCTAGTGTGTGAAGGGGAAGGGAGAGTATGACTGGGAAAGCGGTCTAGATTCTCAAGGGCTAGTAAGGAAAAGTATGAGAGACCATTCAAAGCTAATATTGTGGCCCTTTTGGCTATAAACGAGACTTTCAAGCATGGCCACGGCAGTGTGAAATGCAGAACAGAGAGACGTCATATAACTTTTCTCTATGTAAGCAGGCAATGGCTGATATTGCAGTCATGACGGTGGAAAGCCACTCGAGACTTTTGAAGCGAACACTAACACATTTGCCTAGCATAGATCAAGAGAGGGAGAGGCAGAAGGTGAGGTGGAGGGTGATGCAGGGAAGGATGTTCTCAAAAGACAATGAGATGGAAGGGGGATTTTGTGTGTCTGCAATAGAGTATAGTAGAGAAATATTATCTGTTTTTGCCTAGTTCAGAATATGGCATGAACTACCATCAAGTGGCTGATGATGCCAAGACTTCTGATTCTTTGTTTAAAGAGATATGCGTCAGAGAGGGCAAGGTGAATAATATTTGGACATAAACAACAAACAATATTTAGAAGCACAAGCTCTTCAATGATGGAGGACGGGAATGAAAGTGTAGGGGCACCATAATACAGAACTGGCTATCTATATAGGCAGTGAATCAGGAGAGTGCTGTGCCAATGACAAGTAGAGTAGATGTTGTTATAAGAATGCTATGGTCAAAGATGTCAAAGGCATGGTAGCGGTCAAGGGTGATGAGTATGGGATAGAGATAGTAGTGTTGGGCTGTAGTGTCGAGGTTTGAAACATGAATCTGCTTTCATCGAATGGATACTTAGAATCACATGCAGCGGGAGCATATTGGTGATAGCTCTATATAACGTTTGAATGCATTTACTACCGGTGCACATCTTTGAGTTCTCTTTAGCTTTAATCACATGTTCATCGATAGTAACAGTTAAGTATCAATAAGTACCCAAAATAACAAAATGATGTTGCATGCTAATTTATTGGTTACATGTACAGGCTAGCCTTTGCAAAAAAGATAACTTTAATAATGATCCCTAACTCTCCTGAAAGAACCGACTCTGGAGCTTGAGGCTCCCCAGTCGCTGTATCTCCTGTACTCTCCGGCCCTCAGGTAGTACTGACGCCCTCTGTAGTTGGGCTCTTCATAGAAGACCCAGTGTCCCTCCTGCACATTACAGGAGTGGATGTCATGGTAGCGGAACTGCTCATGAACATGGGGGCAGTCTTCAGAGAACTCCATCATTTGACCTCCAAAGTTTTCTCTCTCATAAACTCTTATTCTGTAGGATCCACGGTGCTGTAATGGCAAGAGAAGGCAAACCAGTATTAAAACCTTTCTTAAAATCAAAATTTATGACAAACTAAAAGATGCCCTTCATAATTTAATTGAATGACAACGCCTTTGTTAAAATATTAAAATAGATTACTTCGCTTTTGTCAGGCAAACTAAACTTGTACTTTCCATCCCTATTCGGATAACAAGAGGCAATATTATGTTTTCAAAACTATAATTGATAACTATAATAAGACAACAATTAACTCACAAGTGTTTATATTTCTAAGATAGTCCTTTGTGAACCTTATTCCTTACAACCTGAAACAAAATGTAACCACCACTCTATCCGCATTGTAAAAGCATATTACACAAGGTGTATAGGAGTCAGAGCAAACCTGTCTGTTCTGCTTTTATTGTGTGAATTGTAGTTTGGAATTATAAAATGTCTGTGCAGTAGTTTCAGTAATAACTGATGTGCAGTGGAGATTAAAAATCACACTGATGTGAGGGTGTCCCCTCCTTTTAATTGAGGCCCTATCAATCAGTGGAAATGGGGGAATCCGCAGATGAGCAGGCAACAGACAATTGACCATTACACTGCCAAGCCCACCAGCGGTATAGGGGCAGTCTAGATGGTTGACTGCCTTGGAGGAGGTCTAGACAATTTAGGCACCATCATTTTTGGGGTCTTGGTCAGGAGGCCAGGATGATGCCATGCACTGATGCATAAACTGCTCTTATTAGGGGACAGAACATGCCAAATGTGATGCACAATGGGGGCCGGCACCTGGTGCGAGTGCTTTTCACTTTACCTGGCGCAGAGTCCCAGAGATGTATGAATACCACCTACAGAATGATTCAAGGAATGACATCACCTTATAACTAGTATGATGTTTCAAGCACATATGTAGAACACCTAACATAATAATTCCTGCAGACCATCGAGTGTCTTTCATTACATCAAAAATACAATTATTTATACAAAAGAAAAGTAAGTCTAGTCGGAATGTACCACTCGATTTAAGGTACTTTTAGTAACCCTATAAGTGTTTTGGCAAAATGGATATAAGAAATAACTAACTCAGCAGACAATGCACTGGAAATTAACTTTTCTAATGTATTGCAGGAAGTGCCGGCGAAATAGAGTGCGGGAATGTTATGTGACATGGCACACAATTCTGTTTTTCACAAACCGCCAACACACTCCTTCACTTCCTGATGTCTTGCAGTGTGGTATTGCACGGCTGCTCTCTTGATTATACTGCAGGCACTCACAAATAACACAGACAGTGCATTTATGAGATATGGCCACTCTGTAATGGGGAGGTGCTGACTGAGGACTTGATTCACAAAGGTAAACTCACACTAGTAGTAAAATTACACTTCTAGTTTTTGAATACCAAAAAGTAGTAAAGTTACTACAGCAAGTGGAAAGTTACACAAAAGTGTAAGTTTCCCTTTGTGAATTGGGCCCAGTGTGTCTCTTATGGTCTGGTGTCTTTGAAGAGCTTCACTTAAAAAGATACTCCGAATACACAAAATGAAACAAGTGACACTCACTTGTGGGGTCAAGCGGCAAGACCTGATCGAGTCATTGAAGCCCATCCAGTGCTGGAAGTCCGGGTACTCCCCTCTTCTCAGATAGTACTGGTGCCCCCTGAAGTTGGGGTGCTCATAGAGGATCCAGTTGCCACTTTCCACCCGGATGGAGTTGCAGCGGCTGAAGTGAGAGCTCAGATCAGGACACTCAGCGCTGCACTCATAGGAGCGGCCCTGGAAGTTCCTGTCCTCGTAGAAGATGATCTGTAACAAAGATAATACAAATTGTAATTTATTATGTATTTCTGCATGCACTTGGGATAAACGTGTGACATTTGTAGTCGAACAGAGGATATAAAATACGCTTCTATGCAAGGTGAGGCACCACACATTATTTTCATAGTTCGTCATTAATGCATGTCATAGCTTTGCAGATCGATTACCTGCTCGTCATATGTCCATCCTGTCGGTTCATGTTTACGGAATCAAACTGTGCTAATAGTATCGAATAGCGAATAATTTCACTGGGATGTCACAATGCTACTATTGGCTCAGGTAGCTTGTTACCAGTTAATATATGAGGAAAACCATACTAGAGGAGTAGAACCAAGACACACTAAAAAGTCTCTTGGTTGAAATTTGGATCATTGATTTTAGTGCACAAAAGGAGGAAAACTCATATCTAAATCTAGTTCTCACTCAAATCGATTGTCTCTTTCTTTTAAATTTATTGAACACATTTCAGCCGAAAAAAGGTGTCAGTGCTGCTGAGAAAGTAAAAATATTAAAATAAATAAGCAAAGCGTCCTAAGAAATCTTTAGTAAAAAAGATTCAAAGACACCTTTTCATCTTCTTTCTGTAGACTGACTGGTCAGGACTAGACCTGATGTGAACAATCAAAATTTTCCTCTTCTTGGCTGTCACCCCAGAAAGGAGGGTCACCCATGAGGCAACGTCTAATGGAGGAACAACAAGAAGAGCCTTTCTGGAAGGTAACAAGATTCATGTAGGACAATACTGTTCAAACATAGGGGGAGGAGTTTAATTTTTTTACATCCTTCTGCATTTCATACCTTTGCTTCTAAAGAACTGTTGAATAATTAATTTCTTAATTGCGTAAAAATGAAAATTCATAGGAAACATCCCAACTGGGGAAGTGTGGGCTAATGACTATATGGTGACTTTAGAGGCCACGAACCAGTTTTCGACTTGGTTTCCTTATGCCTCATTTCCCATACCTTCCACAATTGGGAGTATTTAAAAAAAAATAATTGCTGTTATTAGGATTAGGGCGTGTACAAATGCCTAAATATTAGACATACCGCTCTTAAAGTCATGCCAGTGATTTTACTTTTGTCCAGTCAAAGTCATGATATAATATGGAGAGATATGTTTATGGGTCCTTTTACCTACTCGAGATGGTAATAATAAAAGTGCAATTTTTATGCCTGATCAATTTCTGTGTAACTTGGATTTCTTTACTTAACGAGAACCAGGGTATGAATCTGAAAAAAATGCTGCTAAATGAAAACAAAACTCATTTATAATTCTATTATTCAAACAGCAATGGCGAGGTTATTAGTATTCTGAAACCAGGTGTGGAATAGTTGTAGAATTATTGATATTTGGTGGCGGAATTAGTTTAGCCTCAATACAGCCAAGATAAAAATCCGTTTACTTGGGGCCTAAAGTCCATGAGGCATGATGACTTAAATAGCCCCGAACAGGAGAGGGGTCTATGGGTTATCATATCGCATGAAATTGTTAAACAGCTGTGGAAAGAGTAGAGCTGAGACAGTGTGGGTTATAAACAGAAGGTTATGACACCCCTGCTCACTCCACAGTAGTATATATAGCATGTTGAGAAGTAGCCTACCAAATTTAGAGGATACTATGGGGCAGATTTACAATTTTTTCACACAACACAGCGCAGAAACCAAACTTGCTGCACTGCATTGCACAAGGAGGACAACACAGCACAAAGCCAATCTACTAAGATTGGCCTTCCTTAGTTGGCATTGGGAAAGGCTATCTTGCATGACCCACAACCTCGCAGAGGTCAGTGTGCACTGTCTGGCATTGGATTTGTGTTGGAAGCACACCCTTGAAGCACAAATTCCTGTGTAGAGGAAGATAGGAAAATACCACACACTGGATGTGTGCTGTACATTTCAGCACACATGCAATACATGAATGGATTTTTTGAGAAATGCAAACATTTCTCCTTGTTCAAGAATGGATTTTTTTTGTTGCAAAGCCCGGTCTAGCTATCTTAGTAGATAAAGTTCGCAATACATAGCATCAGATGGCTGAGTGATCTTGCGTGTTCCAACATGAAGAGTCCGCAAGATGCAAAATGTGACACAGCATATGTATATATAAGATGCATATGTCATCTTAATTCTCTGTATTAGCTGCCCAAATGACATTTGGGTGCTGTGAGTTAAGAAAGGCCAAGTCATGTGTCAATGTAGTACAGTGAGGCAATGGTCAACCAAGACCTTCTATAATCAATCCTGGCTTCAAAGTAAGTACTACAACAAGCCATCACCTCCTTGTGATTAGCTGCTGGTATAAAAGTGCCACACAAAACTATAAACGAGAGAATCATTTGGAAACAAAATGGCATTAAGGGTAGTTAGGGGCATATCAAATGTTCATGCCTGGATTCAATTCTCATATCCTGCTTGTCATATAAATTAGCATATTCTTGTGTAAGAGGTGTCTCTGTCTCCAAAAAATCACAACCTGACATTTCTCACTTACCTTGCCCATGTTGGCTGCTGGATGGTTTCGTCGATGCTGTAGATGGGCGCACAGCAGCCTTTATATACATCCTCTCATCCTGCTGCCTCTAGGTGGACAATGCACTGCACGCACACAACGGTTTCTGCCCACTAAGGTAAATGTATAGAGAGGCCCTCTGAATTCTATAACGTGCTTGCTGGAATTGTTTGTATTTGCTTACTGGGGAGTCGTGTTAACTGTGAATAGTAACCAAAGTACATCATTGTCGTTGTGCTAAAAGCAGCATATTGTGTTTCAGATAATGTACCTTTTAAAGCATTCCTGCTGACTGAAAATAAGCGGTTTTGAACTGCTAGATGCAGTCGGAAGGATCATGCAACAGAACATTGTCCCACGGACTTGAGTTTTCCACGCTCTTGATTGGTTTTATTTGTCTACCAAAGCAATAAAAGTCAATAAAGAGAGAGTCATACAGTGGCTTCCAGTGTTGATTTGCACATTTATACACAGTGGTGCTGGAACAATTACAGAACGGAGATGCTGCCATCAGTGTAAAATCAATGAAGTCATAGGGATTATAAAAAATCAAAGTGTCATGCTAAGCAAATCAAACACACCTATTTACCAGGACAGTGATAAGGGTGTTGTGTGTAACCAGTGGTACATTTTGGAGCACACTGTCACAAATAAATTACTAGAGCATGGAGTGGTAGCGCACTATCATTTACAGACAGCACATTTTCCATTAAAATGGCCACTAAATTTGCAGAGACATGCAGTTTTACTGATATGAACTAAGTAGCACACAAACAATTTGTGAAAATTGCATTAAGTAAATATTATCATTTGCGCATTAGTTTGTTTTGATCCTATATAAGCCATGGTTGCCATCGCTCTTCAAAATTACAAAAATGTGTTTCATTTGTGCTATTCTAACTATTGATGTATTTTTAAATATCTGTACCGGTCATTTACAGGTATTTGAATGTTGTTGTGTGCACCTGCCTTTCCTTTCACACTCCTTGTACCCCAGCAAGATTGTCACATGCCGGGGGCGTGGACGTATGCCGAAGAAGATGGCCGGGAGCTAGAGAAGCTCCGACACTCCACCGGTTAATCCCCTCAAAATCCGCTAAATAATCCGGCAAGCAGAGTGCCAGCGCAAAGGTAATAAGGCCCGATGGGGCAGCGACGGCTTCGGTGGAGGTGAGCCGGACTGCCTTAGCCCCGAACTGGTACACGGTAGATTCAGGCCTACTGGAAGCAACCAGCTGTGGCACTGATTTGATGGACCAGCTGCAGGCCTCAAGGTGGTTACAAGGGGCCGCCTCAACAGTGCGGCACCCAAGCAGCGGTTACAGGTGGGCTGGCAGATCGGAGGTTGGTGGCTCCTCTTGTGCTGCCCCCCCTCCCTTAAGATGAGCAGTGGAGACCACGGAGGGTGTGGAGAGAGATAATGAGTCTGGCGATCCAGGCACACAATAAATGAGAGTTAACAGCAGCCTGGAGGTAAGATCGGGAAGGAGACAAGCCCGCAGGATCCAGATTCAACTGGTGGAAGGGGGCCTCCTGCCGGAAAGAGCCCGTACTATTGGTCCCACCATGGGGGCCGCAGAGGGTGGTTGCCATGTGCACCAGGCAGGAAAGAGGAGTGGGTGAGCACCCATAGTATAAATCGGCGCTGCGCTGGGTGAGTGTGCAAGGCAGCCCTAGGGAAGAAGAAAACTGTGGCTGTGCCAAGGCGATCGACAGTGAAAGCGGGTCATACATTCGCAGCGATACGCCTGGTGAGGATGTTGCACCTTGGCCCAAATGGCAAACCAGACGAGCAAAGTGTGGGGTTGAGCTGTAAGCAGCCCCTAGAAACACCGAAAAGGAAGTGGCTGCGAGCCAATGACTGGGGCTGGCCGGTGGCCTATCTAACAGAGATGTACTCAGAAGAACACACAGGTGGAGTGGCCCTTCCTGCGGTATAGTGCACAATCAAGTGGATCCAGCAAGGTGGCAGCCATGCAAAAGCAGTAAATAGCAAAGTGCCTTGCACACTTAACAATGGTGAAATTGGCGGAGTGGCTCCACTCATCTGTCATACAACAGAGGTCCTGATGAGAGAAGCAAGACAGTTAAGCTATAGACCTGCAAGAGTGAGCCTATGAGCAGCGCTCCTTGACCCAGAGCCCAGGAACGAAGGGAGAGGAAACACGAGTCCCTTCTAGAGAGGGGGCGGCTGGAGCCTGCGTTCACCCTACAATGAACGGACATTAAAAAGCTAATCATCATTTGATACTGGAGAAATAGTTGGACTTCCATTAGTGAACCTGGTTGGCCACTGCGAAAGAGGTGGAAGAGGTACGGCCAGACCACCCCTGAGAAAGATCGCCATTGAACTTTGACTGCAGCTACCCACAATAGCAATAAGACCGACTACTGCCACAACTGGCCCCCCCTGTAGTAGAGCACTGACAACATCATACAGCAGGCCCCTACTCCTCGAGGGGAAAGCTGACAGGCAGAGTGAAGTGGGCTTGCCCCCATGGTCAGGTGGCGGTCACCACCCCTGAGGTAGCGAGGTGCCTATCGGGTGGTTGTGTTCTCCCATGTGAAAACATGATGTCTAGAAATAAAGGTAAAAGGGAAACCCACGAAACCAAATTGGACAAGTATACAATGCAAAAGTTCCAGGATGCGAAGGTAGTTTCCCAGACCCAACAGACCGCCTCAGCCTCGCCAGAGGCAGAGAGTGGACACCCCCCACTGAGAGACGTTATGACAGCAATAAGTGGGGTGCATACGTCACTGGAAAGTCGAATGTACTCCATCATCTCCAAAGTATCGCTAATCAGAGAGAACCTTCGGAAAATGGGTGACAAGGTCAAGGTTGTAGAAACGGTCATGGCGGAACTCCAATCAGACTTGAAAGTCATGAAACAACAACTCAAGGAACTACAGGCTGCAAACGGTATGCTGGATGCAAAACTGGACGACTATTAAGGGAGATCGAGACGTTATAACGTCATAATATTAGGAGTCCCGGAACGTACAGAGGGACCGTCTGCTGACCTCTTTGTGGAAGATTTAGTGATGCGGTACTTGCAACCACGGGCTCTTTACAAATTCTTTTCTGTGCAAAGGGCTCATCGAGTTCCAGGAGAAAGCCCAAAGCCTAGAGCTCCACTTAGGCCTTAGATAGCCAGATTGTTCAACTTCCACTACGAGATGCCATACTACAAACAGCCCTAAGAACCCCACATGTAAATTTCGTAAACAGCACCATAACCTTTTTTTCCGACTTTACTGTCAAAGTCCAGAAACAAAGAAGTTCGTTCATGGAAATTAAAAAGGGGCTTCGGAATAAAGGACTGAAATACTCCATGCTATTCCCGGCAAAACTGCGGATCGAGGCTGAAGATAAGACCTGGTACTTCGAATCTCTGGATATGGCCTGGGAATGGCTGGATGGATGGAGAATGGTGGGAGGAAACATCTCTAGACCACAGCAAGATAGACACCAGAAGAGTCTGTGGAATTTAGGTAATCTCAAAAAATTGCGTTTACCTATTTTGCGAATGCAAAAAGGTACATGCATCGGAAAAGGCATTTTTCAAGTCAAAAACGGGCCCATTCTGCGAATCGGCCCGTTTGCGATCAGTAAAATGCTTGATGCATGTGCCCCCTAGATTGGTGCATGATGGCGGTGAAGGTGGTATATGAGAGTGTAACATGTACAGAGGAGACATATGTAAAACCCTCTTTCTGGGAACCCAAAATATGTCAGCCAATATTGGATCGCCATAAGGTGAGAGAACAAAGAAACGACACAATAGCAATAACTGATGTAAATGTGGAGATTATTACATTTTTAGTGGTCACTCAAACAGTGCTCAACACTGTAACTAGATCTGTGAACTTCCTTGTCATGTCATCAATAAAAAGAGTTAAAAAAAAAAGATTGTCACATAGATCACTTTACAAACTCCTCCCACTTTGCAGTCAGAATAGAAAAAGAAAAAGCCAATATCCATGTTAAAAGAATAAGCATAATTTTTTCATAAGAGATAGGCTGAAATTTGAACACTGTTTTTGAATGCACAAAAGATGTGCCAAAATAACAACAACATTTGGAAGGCCACTTTATTGCTCATTTACCTTTTGGACTCCAGCATGTTTGTTTTGGGAGCCCCCGCACCCATACTCCAGCGCTTATGATTATACATATTGCATTCGTTTTTGCACGCAAGAACGCCAAACTAGTCCAAAATCCCCTCCCCTCCATAGTCCAAATGCCAGTATGTGCAACCTCGGGGTCATGCACTGCGGTCATAGCAGCTACAGCACTTCCTGCTGCGGAGGTCAGTTGCAGCAGGGCCAGTGCGACACAGCATAAGGTACAGCCTGCCCCAGCATTGGATTGTGTGGGAAATTCCTTAGGCAACATGGCCACCACATGAAGGTGATGATGCCCAACCATCTCAGATGACGGAATTCCCCTCAAAATCGAATGGTGTACATGAATACTCAGTGCACATCTTCACGAAGGCAAAGTTCTATCCACGCACTTGTCTTGACACAGATTCATATCTGCTTGTAGCTGCTTATTAACCTAGTTTATGAATCTTTTTTCTTTGCAAGAACGACTGCTGTTGTGATTTTTGCATTGATGCTGTGGCTCGGTGTTCCCAATTATGGATATCTCCATACGCTGCTGGTATTGGACAGTTGTCAAAGCATACCTCTCCATGGTCCTATGAGGAGCAGCATTCACCTGAAGCTTCTGTGCGTGCCAGCCCTTAATGGTCTACTCTGCAGACTGAGCAATAAACCTAGACCACAGAATGAACAACCATTGGCATAGCCAATAGGTCTCGCTTATTGGGACCTTATAAGTATTTAGTTATGCAGCACAATATCCTTGGTGCAACAACACCAACTGTTGCATGGCTAAACACTTATAAGGTCCCAAAGGCAAGACCTATTTCATTGCAAATGCTTGTTTCCATCTACTGTAAAGCAGAGTAGAGTGCATATAACAACAGTCCAGACAGCTGACTCAGCAGTAGACGTGGTTTAATGCTTCCTTGCTTGTAGTTGGTAGACGGCGTTTACCCTCGACTCGAGCCCTGGCCTTAGTAATTCCTCCGAACTGCCAGCCTAACAACTGATCAACTCACACTGCACATGAGATCGATTAGAATGCATGAAACTAAGACAAAAGACGGATTATGGAAGGGGCGGGACATCATCCAGTTGTAGAGTCAGAAACTCGATGGAAATGGCGCAGCCATCTTGGAATCTTTTTGCAAACGTTTGAGACATATTAAAGACAATAAGTGAAAAGGAAATCATAGAAAACAAGTCAGCTATTTTTTTCCTACTAAAGAATCAAGAATCCTGTATTTCCACGTTATCCCTCTTAATTTTGAAAATAAAATATACATTCTTACCTTGGAAAACACAGGGAGATTGAGCGAGAGCGGGAGAGATGCACAGGCAGAAAGGCATCCCGGGCGGCGGTGGCAACGGAAGCCGGGCAGATGCTGACATCCCGGTAGTCGTAGAGTCAGACCATCAGGGACTTGGGCTGAGATCCTAAAGGGGATCAGAGGACGTGACCACCAAGACTGAGGTCCCCAGGGACAGAGGCACCAACAACCGTCAGTCCTGGAACCATGGCTTCACTGACTACGGTGAAGAGAAGCCACAGCCTGGGGTACAGCCCTGTGGCCACCGCTGAGAACACCAGGGGGGTCGCAAGTGAAGGCTCGGGTGAGTCACGGGGAGCAATAGGAGGTCGTGGTGGGGATAAACAAGTATTATGGGTTGGGGGAATAGTGCTAGGTTATAGAGGAAATATATTGGGGAGTAAGAGGCAAATGGGTGAGAAGAGTTAAAATGCCGAGGAGAACAAGGGAATTGGTGGGAAGAAATAAAAAAAATATCCAGTTGAATGGAGGGGAGCAAGAGTCGAAAATCGTGGGAAACTGAGAGGAATAGGAGTCGCATATAGAGGCGTGAAATAACAGTAAATAGTCGAGAGAAATTAGAGAAACAGGAAGAAATAGAGGGAGATAGCAGGAAAAATAAAGGGAGCATTTGGGGAGAAATAGAAGATGAGTGGAAATAGCGGAGGACAACAGTTGAGAATGTTGTGGAGCAGTAGAGGGAAAACAGTGGAGAGAAATAATTCTGTAAACTGACAAAAACATGAAATGCTTAATTATCATGCCAGATGGCGCCTCGGACGGTGAGAGGCTGCAGCAGCGCTCCGAGCACATGAAGCTGACGAGGAGGGAGTGGGAGAAGGGAGGGGGTAGGGGAGGGGATTCACGCGCTGTAGAAAGCCAGATGGCAGCTGTGCAC
Source organism: Calotriton arnoldi (assembly GCA_963921515.1). Classification (NCBI taxonomy): domain Eukaryota; kingdom Metazoa; phylum Chordata; class Amphibia; order Caudata; family Salamandridae; genus Calotriton; species Calotriton arnoldi. The sequence goes on from CAWUFW010011465.1 coordinate 213,456, forward strand.
CTCGCGCTCGCTTGTGCGCGTAACAGAAAGCTGGTGGCAAACTTGGTAGCACTTTGAAAACCCCCTTACTAAAAGTCGAGCAAGCAGCGCATGCGCTGCTCTAGGCTCGACCTAAAAAGGCAGCAGACGTGACATGGGGTGGGAATGCAGTGTCACAAGACAGTAGGGCCAGCAGTGCATACCTGGTGGATGCTACTGCTGTCTACACCACAGCAATCGGTTTTGGGTTTGTTTTTAAATTAAAATAATGTACTCATAGGGGTAGAATTTTGAACTTGTCATGGAGTGCAGCACAGCAAGTCACCTTGTGCTGCACTGCAAGTCACTTTGTGCTGCACTGCAAGACAGGGAAAGGGCAGGAATGCTCTGTATTTTAGGCAATACAGTGCATTCCTGCCTTTTCACCTGCGCTGGGGCCCTTTTGGCAGCTTAGCACCACTGCAGGCACCCTTGTACCATGGTGCAAGGGCCCCTGCGTTGCATGCAGGATTGTTTTTGTGCAGAATGGGGCCCCTTCCTGCACAAAAACAATCCTGAGATGCATATTCCTCTTTCTGTGTGTGCTGCACAATTCGCACACATAGAAAGAGGAAGTAACGAGTAGAATTAAAGATATTTCTCTTCGTTACGCCTCTCCTGGGGAAGGTGTATCTTTTTGGTGCATTCCCAGGTTTACCAGTTCTGGTAAATCTGGGAATGCATCAAAAACCATGGGAGTTGCATGGGAACACCCACGCAACGGGCATGAAATGGCTCCCTTGCACAGAGTAAGGCAACACACAGATTTGCGCTGCGTTGCTTTACTCGAGATTTATTGAGCCACTCAGGGCCACGCAAAATGGCCTTGCGTGGCTTCATAAATGTTACTTAAAGTTTGCGTCACGCATGTACGACATTGCGTGGTGCAAACACAATATAAACCGGCTCGTAAATTGACCTTTTCGTCTTTGCAGCCTGGATGTGCAAACCGCAGAGACTGACACAAATCACTCGATGACCATGCTGAATTTGCATCCCCCCAGAATCCCTGAGTTGCACACACCTGGCACAGCCTCACAGAGAATGTATGGTGCAGACAAAACCCACTCTCAAGCTAAGGCAGACACCATACTTGAATACAGATTAAGAAAATATGCAACCCTATCCCTTATTTGGTAGATCTCAGAGGCCCTGGAAGTCTATCATGAGGCGGAACGGCCTGACTGTTGACAGATCTGAGATCCTTCCATTCTAAAATGCCTAGTCCCATTCCAATGGGTCTCTCCATGAATGTATACCATTCCAGTTTTCTCTGTAAACCTCAGAAACTAATGCCAAAAGGGTGTGAGCACATGTAAACATTACATGTCACTTCAGGGCTGTAAATCTTTAGATGTGTGAGATACCAAGGAGAATAGCAGAAAGGTAGCTTATTCAATCGTGAAACTAGGCCAGTCGGACCCAGATTGCATCAAGGGGTGCTGCTCTTCTACTTCATTATTTCCTAACCATCAAATAGTGCTTTCCACTAACAAATGGACTTTGTCTAGGCATGGGGAAAAGGGTGGTCCTTTATTCCACTCATGGTGGTAGAGACCTAGCCCTCCTTAATGACTCCCTGAGTCAAGGGGTGGTCCCCAACTCCTTCAAGGAGGCAATAGTTGTCCCACTACTAAAGAAAGCTGATGACAAACCACACAATCTGAAAAACTACTGCCCCATTTCCTTTGCTACCATACTTAGCAAAGGTTCTGGAGGCATTTGTGGTCAGTTGCTTATGTTTCTTCTTAGAGGACACTCATTTCCCTGACCCACACAAGGCAGGCTTCCGACTGGCTCACTCTACAGAAGCAGTTATCCTTACAGTAGTGGATGATGAGAGAGGTAGCGGACAAGGGCAACCCTCAGGTGCTGGTACTCCTTGACTTTTGGCAGTTTACGACATGGTCAACCATGAACTTTTGATCGACCAGGTTGGAGCTGCAGGCCTACAGGTCTCAGCACTAGACTGGATCATTTAGTTTCTGAAAGACCATTGTCAGTTGGTCCGCCTATCCCCCTTCAGCTCCCCCAATGTCCAGCTTTCCTGTGGACTGTCCCACGGGTTCTCTCTGTCTCCCCACCTCGTCAATCTATGCATACGCCCTGTTGTGGTAAAAATGAAGATGAAGATCTACAGCTATGCAGATGATATGCAGTTGCTCTTTTTACTATCAAAATTTCGATGAAATCTAAAGCTGCCTTTCAAAACACATTGCTCTTTATCCGGGACTGGATCAGCTCAAACTAAACTCCGACAAGATGCAAATCATCATTACCAGCACGAAGCTCGATCCATGGAATCCTACTTTCTGCCTGGTGAAATGGGCATCCCGCCCCAGCCCAAGAGCTCAGTGAAGAGCCTTGGGGTATTCACTGTCAATAAGTTGACCATGAAACCCCAAGAGGGGGGCGTACTATCATCTTGCTTCCTGTAATTGATCAAAATAAGAAAAAAAGGGAATTTTCTTACCTTCGAAGCCCTCATCCAGGTAATAATTGCATTCGTGATCTCTAGGTTGGATTACGCAAACTCTCTACCTGGGCCTCCCTTAGTGTCTCACCTGCAGGCTACAACTGACACAAAACCAGGCAGCCAGGATGATCTATCATAAATCTAGGAAATACCACATCACCCCCCGATGAGGGAACAGCACTGGCTACCGGTGAAACAGGGCATGGTCTTCAAGACTGGCTGTATCATTTTTAAATCCCTACATGGCAACAGCCCAGCGTTTATTTCAGCTTGCCTCCAAAAATACACACCCATCCTCAATCTAAGTTCCTCTCATTCGAATCTTCTTACCATTCTTTCCTTCAAAAAGAAAAGACTTGGCAGATCTAGAATCTCCATACTCTCCCCCGAATATGGTACTCTCTGCCAGTAGAAAGTAGTATGACCCCTTGCTATATCAGGTTTATACAGCTTTTTAAACAGGCATATGACTAAAACTGCAGGTGCTGCCTTGTGATTCTGTTATTCCAACGCCAAGAAACCTTCTGGTTTACGTGCGTTCTATAAATGCTTATCAGATAACATACCAGTTTTGCTGATGCCAAAGTGGCTGATGTGTCAAAGGGCTGTCTCAGGGTACAGGAGGTTCCAGAATCAAGAGTAAAAACAAATTGTTAGTTTCTCAGCTCCATGAAGGTTCCAAAGTCAGAAAGAAGGACTTGGTCTTGGCGCACCAGGAACCCACTAGAGGCGATTCACTGGGCAGGCTCTCTTTGAACACCCACAGACCACCAACGTGTGCATGGAAAGAACACTTTGCTATATACACACTATGGACAAATTTGGGAGCATCTGAAGATCCAGGTGCAGAACTCGATGCCCCACTGAGGGTGCAGAACTCGATGCCCCACTGAGAGCAGCAAATCCCTCGCTACAGTTGGCTTCTGTCCCCTGGAAGATCTGATCCTTCCCCCCTGTCATGCTGTATTCTACCCTTTATGAGGGTCAGTCCTGCAAGTCCTTAGCCACCCACTTTGTGGTCCAGGTGGAGTGCAGGGATCTTTGTCACAGTCCACCTTTCATTCCAATAAACCTGTTCTGAAACTTCTCATTTTGATTTTGTTTTGTTTGCTACAGCTACATCCTTCCGTGAAGTATCCTTAAGAGCCCCTCCACATATTTGCTGCCCACCAGGAAGATGTGCTCTTGTGACGAAAGTGTTCAGATGTTATCATTAAGTGATTTGTAAATTCAGCTTTTGCACACCACCAAAATGTGTGATTGTAATCAAATCACTTATTTCATAGCTCGGTTCTCATCTGTACCACATTTAGAAGTTGTTGCAGACTTTTTGATGATGGCAAACGTGTTAGTGGGGTTAATGTTCCAACTTTGATGACTTTTCCCATTTCATGAAATTTCTTCTGATGTCAAATGGGTCAGTGGGCCACGCTGATTTTATGAAACCTGATCCTGGTCAAATTATTATCTTTCCTGTGATGTCATTGTCAATCAGGTGAAAAGTCATGTAATGCGAACACAGGTAAGGACAAATGTGCACATATATATGGCCATTTCTGCATGCCATTGTTTGCATATGGTACCACACTAAACCTAGACCTTTTGACTTTGTCGGTATTTGTTTTTAGGCATCACTTACAAATTTTGCTGCTTATCACTGAAAACCTCTTATCTACAATGCACAGAAATAAATATAAATAGTGGGCTTTGGATCAACTCATTGCTTATCATTGGTTGGCTTCCCTGCCTTATTTACGTGTCTTGTTTTCTACTTCTTACTCAATGTTTTTACTTCCTCTTCTTGTGTTTGTCCCTCCCCTGTAGCATAGATTATTAACCATCCTTTTCATTGGATCACTTGTGTCCATCTACTGCTTATATTCAGGGCACTACATTTTTATTTTGCCTTTATTACTATGTGGGATTGAATGTGTTTTGCTGAGCCCTTTAATTCCTCCACTCTCCATGTTCCACGTCTCACCCTACTAGTCCATTGTTTCCCTGCCCTTCCCACTTTTAACATTTTCAATGCTTATCGTTTCTCGCTACCACATCATGCCATGTTCTTTAAAAAAAAGTAAACAACACTCACACATTATTTTTGTCTTTTTTGCAGGGCCCTGCAGTTGCAATTTGCTACTGGGCTGCTTCTTTGTCTTTCTTGCAATTTTTCATATATTTTTGTAATTTATAATTCCAAGTGCGAAGCCTAAAATTTCTGCAGTGGCATAGCCGAAAGGCCATACAAATTGGCTTTGCCACTGCTTGTTTTGCAAGCAAGTAACATCACATGTAGTAGCATTTCATTGTCAGATTAGTGAAACGTGTTTATGTTCCTTTTGTAGTAGAATGGAAAGCATAGGGCCTGGGATTATTTTAATGAATCCCTACTTTGGCCAATGATGTACAAGACATTTGTTGACTTTGAACAACTTTTATATTCTTTTTGGGGTGGATTAAAGGCAGCAAATACTTGAGTGGCATATAAATCCAACTGGTACGTCAAGGTGTGCGTCTTTACAATATCATCTGAAGCTTAGCTTTGGCTTGTTTTTCAAAAGCCTATGGGGTTTGCTTGTAGAGTGGGAGCAAACTGGGCTTTGTGCGGTTTGAATTGCTATGCAACTCTTAAACCATCAGTACTGTCCGGGAATGGAGGCTGATCCTCTAGAGCTGGCCTTCCCTTGACGATTCCTATAAAAAGAACAATACATTTCAAATGGATTTATTACTACATGTTTTCAATGCAGATATTATTAATCAACCAAACTTCTCTTTTGTCATGAAGGATCAAGTCAACATTTGATTTTCATTTATGTACGTGATATATTGTGGACATAGGCATTGAAAGAAGCAAAGACCTGTGTATGGTAAGGTTTGGTTATGTGTATGTAGATTATATATCATTCTAATGAAAATTATTCTAATCTCACTTCACACATAAATATATTAACAAATTCTACCAATAACATAAACCTTCAACTAATTCTAATACTATACTTCAATGTCACACATATTTATTTTCAAACCTTAATATTTGATAACATTATCTAAATATGCACAATATTTAAATTCTAAACGAATATGTTTCAACTTTACAACACTAACATTTCTGTTGAAACAACACAATTTAATATACATTTATTAAGCTTTGCTGATCTTTTAGTTGCTCTGAAGGCTTGACACATTTTTACAGTAGCAAGGTATAGATTTTTCTTGAAGGGTAATGTCATTTGAGTCCAAGATCAGCTAGAGCCATCATGTTACATTAAGGCCACATTCCCTGACAAACAGAGATGAAACTATAAAATTTCACAGTGGAACAATTTCTGAGAGTTTTGATTTCTTGAGATAGTTCACTGTAATTATTGACTTTCCCTTCATATGCTTGTTTAAGGCAATTCTGTAAGTTTGCTTAACAACTGAAATGTCAGTCAACACAGCAGTACCATCTTTGGTGTATACTACATCACGTTCTCTTAATTTTCCTTAATTATTCTTTAAATGAGGTCCTCATTTTTCAATGATCTTCAAGATAGTACTTATGCCTTCCCATGTGTTACTGAGTACTGCTATGTCATCGGTAAGGGCTTACCATTAGGCTCAGATGGACTTATTGAACAAATCACTGCTTGGCCTTTTCAGTTTATCTGAAGAACACATATTGGAGGATCCATCGCCAAATTTAACAACAGTGAGGCTAGTGAGTCACCTTGTTTGACTCTAGGCTTCATTATTGTTTCTGGTGTAGATTGATTGTTTTTTCCATAGAAATACACAGATGAATCTGTGCATAAGTTTCTTATTTGATCTAGGATATATGACGTAATCCTCTGTCTTTCAAGTCTCCGTATCATGTGATAGTTACTGAGAGTGTCTAGTACTTTTTAAATACCTATGAGCATCACTGCCACTGTCACTGGTACTGAACATATCATCTGGACACGCCATTCATTCCTATGGTATGAGCAACCATATGGCTGGGCTTAAAGCATGACCATCTGGTCACACAATGTCTTATGAATCACTTTCCATTCACCCTTTGGAGGGGCCAGGGGCTCCTCGGGTTTGGTTCTTGGATCCCCGGCTGGGCTTTAGGCCTGGGGCTCTCTGTAGGCCTTATGAAGCTTTGACCCAGAACCCAGTCAGAAATGTTTCTCCCAGCCAAGCAGGGGAGCTCTGCCCTGGCCTGCGCAACCCGGTCTTGGGCTCTAAGTGACATGGCAGGCTGGGGAAAAGAGCCCTGGGCCAGGGTCTTCATCCTCAGGGCTCAGCGGAGCTCTGTCCCCAAGCCCGGTTAGAACTTCTTAACCCGGGCAGGCAGGAAAATCCTCCCAGGGCCTGTGGGAACACTACCTGGTTCTTTGTGACATTGTGGCCTGGAGAATGGAACACAGGGCCAGAGGATTCCACCCTCAGGCCTGCCGCAGGTCTGACTTGGGGCCCAGTCAGGACTCCTTAACCCAGTTTGGCAGGGGGAGACCTTCCAGTGCATGCAATACCCCATCCCGGGCACTTTGTGACCCTGCAGGCAGGGAAAGAGAGCCCAGGGCTGTGGATTTCCACCCCCAAGGTTGTCAGAGCTCTGACCCAGGGCCTGGTTAGAGCTTCTTAACACAGCCAATCAAGGGAGCACTCCTGCAGGACTGCATCCCAAGCATTTTGTGACATGGTGGGCTGGCACACAGACTCCAGTTCTGGGGTCCTTACCTTTCACCCGCTAGAGCACTACCTTGTAATCCATGTACACCAAGTGACAGAGGGAGACATTTAAGAGAATGTTTTCCTGTAGCCATTACTGGGTTTGAAACTTCAAATGAGCCCTCATTGGGACTTCCACTGCAATTCAGAATTCTGAACACAGAGTAACATAAGGGAAGTGATGTGTTTTGTTTATTTATTTTAATTGCAAAACATGACTAGTCATGTTTGCATGGCACATTTTGCACCACCCATGTAGGCATGGCGAATGACCTCTCCTTCTTGAGCTCACCCTGCCTCTACTGTAGATATATGCATTTGACTTGTAATATGGGCTTTAGAAACATCAGGGAACATGCTACTCTAGGCTCTTTAATTTATTTTTAGCATCTCATGAGGCTACGGATTCTAAGTTCTATGTATAGCATTTTGATTGCAGTCTGTAAAGTTCCTTATCAGGGCATCTTATCAGGTGCAGGAGTAGGATCACCTTCTGCCCTTTTTCATAACTGAGTAGATGACCTCTATTCTGTAAAATGTTTTTCTAATAAATATGTACCCCTTGTGTAGATAATTAGTCCAACAAGATCACCCATCCACTAAATCGGCAATGAATAGCTTATGCCATTAATATACTCATAAAATCCTCACTGTGACACTAGGAGAAAACAAAAAGCATCAATATCGAGGGCTCTTCTTCCAATTTCCGGGATCGTTGCTCCACTTGCCCACCAGGAGCGGCTCGTTCCCCCTAGCGTTAGCCCCAAGAACAATGCCTCTTGGCACACCTTTACTTCCCTCTGTGAAACGACATCTACAACACTCTTCTTGCGATCATCCCATCTAACCACTTCAGCGACCCTCTACCACCTCCAATCTTCAAAGAAATAAGGGCTGCCATCCTCCCCATATGGGCAAAGATTGTCAACGCTTCACTATTGCAAGGCACAATCCCTGACTGCCTAAATGCAGCGCAGGTATCCCCCATTCTAAACAAACCTTATCCAGACAGCTCTTATCTTAATAACTTCCATCCTATTTCCAACATCCCCATGCTGGCAAAACATCTAGAAAAGTGCGTGCAATCGCAACGCTGTCTACACATTGAGAAATCCCTACTATTGGATCAACTTCAATCTGGCTTTTGGAGAGGTCACAGCACAGAATCTGCACTCACTCGCATCATGGATGACATTTTAAAATTACTAGACCAAAATGAATCATGCCTCCTGATTCTCCTAGCTACGCCGCCCACAAGAGCGCCATCCGCAGTCACCATCACCTCATCAGATCCGCCAAAAGGGCCTCACTCAAAGACCGCCTAGACAACAACGCACACAACAGCAAAGAGCTCTTCAACATCGTGAAGGAACTCTCCAACCCCAGCTCCAACACCAACGACATCCCGCCATCGCGAGACCTGTGCGACTCACTGGCCACCTTCTTCCACCGCAAAATCGCCGACATCCACGACAGCTTCAACACCACGACCGCCCCGGCAACCACCGAGACCACTGCCCCCACAACCACCAACCGCCTGCTCTCCTGGACCAACATCAACGACGAGGACACCAGCGAGATCATGAACACCATCCACTCCGGCTCACCGCTAGACCCGTGCCCTCACCACGTCTTCAACAAAGCCAGTACAGCCATCGCGCCCCATCTCCGGAAAATAATCAACATCTCCTTCGAGACAGCAACCTTCCCGGAAAGCTGGAAGCACGCCGAGATCACCGCCTTACTCAAGAAACCTAAGGCAGACCCCAAGGACCTCAAGAACTTCCGACCCATCTCTCTGCTCCCGTTCCCCGCGAAGGTCACCGAGAAAATCGTCAACAAACAACTGACCCGCTACCTCGAGGAGAACAACATCCTGGACCCTTCCCAGTCCGGCTTCCGCAGCAACCACAGCACCGAAACCGCCCTCATCGCCGCCACCGATGACATCAGGACCCTGCTAGACAACGGAGAAACAGCAGCCCTCATCCTCCTGGACCTATCAGCCGCCTTCGACACGGTCTGCCACCACACACTACGAACACGCCTTCACGACGCCGGGATCCAAGAGAAGGCCCTGGACTGGACCACATCCTTCCTCTCCGGCAGAACACAAAGCGTCCGCCTCGCCCCTTCCGATCCAAAGCCACCAAGATCATCTGCGGCGTACCCCAAGGCTCCTCCCTCAGCCCAACGCTGTTCAACATCTACATGGCACCCCTCGCCCACGTCGCCCGACAGCACAACCTCAACATCATCTCCTATGCCGACGACACCCAGCTGATCCTCTCCCTCACCAAAGACCCTCACACCGCCAAAGCCCACCTCCATGAAGGAATGAAGGCCGTCGCCGAATGGATGAGTACCAGCCGCCTGAAGCTGAACTCGGACAAGACGGAGGTCCTCATCCTTGGTTCCAACCCTTCAGCATGGGACGACTCCTGGTGGCCAACATCACTGGGAACAGCCCCGACACCCACCGACCACGCACGCAACCTAGGGGTCATCCTCGACCCCACCCTCTCCATGACTAAGCAGGTCAACGCCGTTTCCTCATCCTGCTTCAACACCCTCCGAATGCTCCGCAGGATCTTCAAGTGGATCCCCACCGAAACAAGAAAAACAGTCACCCAGGCCCTCGTCACCAGCAGGCTGGACTACGGAAACGCCCTCTACGCAGGAACGACGGCTAAGCTCCTGAGACGGCTGCAACGCATCCAGAACGCCTCTGCACGTCTTATCCTCGACATCCCCCGACGCAGCCACATCACACCCCACCTGAGAGACCTGCACTGGCTCCCTGTCAACAAGAGGATAACCTTCAAGCTCCTCACCCACGCACACAAAGCACTCCACAACTCCGGACCAGCCTACCTCAACAGACGACTCAGCTTCTACACCCCCACCCGCCAGCTCCGCTCCACCAGCCTCGCCCTCGCCACAGTCCCCCGCATCCGGAAAACGACCGCCGGCGGCAGATCCTTCTCCCACCTCGCCGCCAAGACCTGGAACACCCTCCCCACCAACCTTCGGCAGACCCAAGACCTACTGGCCTTCAGAAGACTCCTCAAGACCTGGCTCTTCGATTAGTAGCAGCACCACCCCCATCTTCCCCCAGCGCCTTGAGACCCTCGCGGGTATGTAGTGCGCTTTATAAGTGACATGATTGATTGATTGATTAGATCTATCTTCTGCCTTCGACAATGTTAATCACGTCAAACTACCATCCATTCTAGAACAGAGGATGGGCCTATCAAGGTCGGTATTGCAAAGGTTTACTGCTTTCCTCCACAACAGATCCCAAAGAGGCAAGATGAATCAATCCCTATTTCAGCCCTCTACAGTAACTATGGGGGTTCCACAAGGGTCGGCCCTTTCACCCAAACTCTTCAATTTATTCTTGGAACCATTAGCAAATGCTTTGAACTCTGTGAACATTATTTTTCATATGTATGCAGATGACACTCAACTATATCTGAAAGTCACTTCCCCTGAAGACTTCATTTCACTCAAATCCACCCTGATGAACACTCAAAACTGGCTCACTGAGAACCACCTCATGCTCAACAACTCCAAAACAGAATTCGTTCTCATTGCTCGCCCTAATCACACTCCCAAGATCGACCTCTGGATGAAACATCTTACAGCCTTCAACTGCTCTCCCCACATTATTGAGATAGGCTAAATCCCTCTGAATCACACTAGACATGCACTTGAACATGCAGCATCATATCAGCAATGCAACCAAGGGAGAGAAACACCAGATGAGTATACTAAGGAATCTCAAACCCTTCCTTCCACAGGAAGACTTTAAATTGGTGGTATAAGCTTTAGTATTGCCAAGGCTAGACTATGGTAGCTCCACACTCCGTGGTCTTCCCCAACATAACTTGGCTCCACTAAGGGCTTTCATTAATGCTGCAGCCAAATTGATTACTGGTACAAAAAGAATGATTACGTATCCCCAGCCCTAAAATCCCTATACAGGTTGCCATACGAACCAAGAATACAGCTAAAGATTGCTTGAATAACTCACAAAGCCCTTCATTTCAAGAACCCCATTTATCTGGCTCAAAAACTAGAATTATCAGGGGGTTGCAGACCGTCATGAAGTGCAAGTTCACTCCTCTTGAAACTACAAATTTTACACAAAAAGAGAACGGATCACAGAGCTTTCTCAGGCATTGCCCTGAAGATTTGGAATTCTCTTCCTTCGAAAGACTGTCAAATCTCATCCACCGCTTCTTTCAAAAAGGAAGTGAAAAAAATCCTAATGAACAAGTTTCTGCCCTAAAGGCCTTGGTTACTCTGCTTTCTTACTGCCCTCTATTCTGATGCCTTGATTGACTACTACATTGTTGTACACCTGGGAATTCCAGCATTAGCATGCTACGCACATATATGTATCGAATGTATCGAATGTCGAATGTTCTTTTTCCTCTATTGTGTCCTTCCTACCCTAATTGTGAAGTGCTATGATACCCTCCTGGGTCATGTTCGCGCTATACAAAACTTTATAAATAAAAAAATATAAAAATAAAAATTCAAAAATAGGAGATAACACCTTCATATTTTATCTCTGTATATCATACCATAATGAATTATGAAAAAACAAATCAAGGATTTATCAAACAGACTAAGGTAGTGGATACAAAAACTGGGAGACTCTGGAAATTGAAAATATTAACTAACTGCAACAGCGAAAATGTGGCATATCTTATCACTTGCCCATGTTATTTATTCTACTTGGGGTTGACCATCAAGAAGATAAAGACTAGAATCAATGAACACTGCAGCACCATACCATGCAGAAGCAGTACTACCAAATTGACATGCAATTTTTTGGAGGCCAATCACACTGACAAAGAACTATCGTGGGTTGTTTTGGACAAAATGGCCACAAGTGTCCCTGATGTGGTGAGGAAGTTATTCATCCAGGAACAGAGATGGGTGTATTGTCTAAGAACTCGGGAGGTGGACGTCAATGATGAAATACCGTGGCTGCAACTATTAGAACCCCCCTTACTACACTGAACTCTGAGAAATGTTTATGTAAAATAACGAATTGAGAGATATTCATTTAACATCCCTTTTTATAATTGCAGTGGCCTGTGTACCTAAGAGCTATCCAGTCTCCCCAAACCAACAATGGGGATCAATGATGTAGGAGAGATTCATGCCCGCATACTATGCGTCCCAGAATACATCTCCGGATACTTTCTGGTGATGCGTTAGCTTCAGATAATTAACCACACTGTGCCCATGGTAATTGGGGTGCAGAGACATGCTGTTACCCTTGTTCCACCCAGGTCTCAACTGGGTTTATGGGCTTTCCTCCTGTAGTCTTTCTTGTTAATTTGAGCAACCGCTGGGATCCGAGAGTACTCTTTACACTCTCGTCATTTATTTGACGTATCATGTGTAATTAATATACAGATTATGTCTTCTAGGGAGCTTCCCAATTACTCAGATGAATACATTAAATTAATTCTAAGCGGTCCATCCCTCCTTTCTCACTCGTCTACCCCTTCTACTGTTGCCCCCAATACCTTGAGGGTCCTATTTGACAAACTTGAGAAACTAAAAAAGAAACAGAGCACACTAACCTACATGCACGCATGCTAACAGAATATTTAAAATCAGATGTGATCCCCCTAGGTCTTCAAATACGCAATACCCCAGCGATATTCGCACAGGATCCCAAATTTCGCACAGGCTTCAATCATTTGGCCACAACCTGCTCTAGACATTGGATGGTCTTAGGCATAGACACTGCTATTGAGCATAATCGTAAGGAATTGTAGGAGATTGCTCACTTGCAAAAACTCATTCTGGAAGACTCTAGTATTATTGACGCCAAAAATCTTCTGGAAAAAACCAGAACACTATTGCTACCTTTAACACCTTCGAACAAAACAAAAAAATCTATAAAATACAAAAAGATATCAGGAGCTACAATATAGAAAAAACGTACCCCTATCTACGCGGCGAATTTTACAACATCCCTACCAACCACCAGGAACAGGGGTAGATACAGAAATAACCAAACAATCACCTTCTCAGACTCATCCAACACATCCATTGAAGACTCTGGTGAGGGCTCTAGTTCAGAAAGAAGTCACAACAGACCACCCCCACCACTTCACCCCACTAATTTTTTAGGCAGGAACCGTGGACGCGCGAGGGGCAAAACTACCAGTATCAATATGCAGGGGAACACCAAACCAGATGCAAGTTTTACCAATGGGGGCCCCCTGAGTAATCATTCCTCACATTCCATTGGTTGACTCACCCACTCCCAATCTCAACCCCAATTCGAAGACAGACATGATCCCCATATTCAACCTATCTAGACACGAGTTATCTTCTGAAGAAATATCTCTCATTAGCAAGGGCCTCTCCTTTGTCACCATGGATTGAAGCAACTTCTTCAACCTCCAGGAGGATGTGTTATGCTTCTTCAGACGCATCAGACTAAAGCAATTCTTTGCAGACAAGCCATCTAATGACACCCTGACTCTTTTCCCCTTCCATAGCCCCTCCAATTTTCTCCCTCCCACCAATTGTGTGCCTCCGGAAATACTTACCTTTGAACGGCTAGTCCTCCATGAAATCACGGAAACTCAGCAACAATTTGAATTCATCCCTTACAACCTCCCCCTGACTGAAAAACGAGCCCTCCATAACCTCAAAAAAAACTCCGACATCGTTATAAAACCTGCTGACATGGGCGGCGGGATCGTGAACATGGATAACGATAAATATGATTCCGAAATCATGAGACAACTTTCCAACAACACCCATTACCGTGTCGTTCCATCTGACCCACTCGAGAATATCCGCAACCAAATACAAGCCTTTACAAACCAAGCCAAACTCTCAGATATTATATCTAAGAAAGAGCATGCTATTCTTAAAAACCACAGCCCACACACACCGGTCATCTATGTCCTACCCAAAATTCATAAAAACGCAACGGATCCCCGAGGCCGTCCCATCGTTTCAGGTTGGGGATCTATCCTTGGACCCCTGGGTAAATACAAAGATGCCATCATAAAGGAATTTGTACCCTTAGCCGACACCTACATACGGGATAGCACTGACCTTATAAATTTAATTAAGGACAGACCCTTCAACTCTGACACCGACCTGATGGTTGGCTTAGACATTGAGTCATTATACATGAATATCCCACACCATGAGGGCTTACAAGTCATAGAGAATCTACTCAATACATGACCCCGACCACCACGCATTGTCACTGAATTTGTAATTGACTTATTACAAATTGTGCTAACTAACAACTATTTCTTGTACAAAGATACTTTTTACCTCCAGATCAAGGGGGTTTCGATGGGCATATGTTTAGCCCCAAATTTCGCTATCCTTTATGTACATAATTTGGAAACCCCACAAATTCTTACACCTACTAATCCTTTTTTTGAGCAAATTGGCTTTTGGCGCAGGTATATTGATGACATTATCCTGTTATGGCAGGGGACAGATCACATTCTATCAGCCTTCCTGGATTGGCTTAACAACTGCCAACCCCACCTCAGATTTACTTCTGAATCACAGAAAAATGATTTACCATTCCTAGACCTGACCCTTCACACTGAGGACGGCTCTATCGGTACCACTCTTTTACGAAAGCTGACTGAACGTAACACACTTCTGCAATACCCACGTGGTCTTCGGGGTGGCCTCCCTTATGGTCAGTTCCTCCGCATCCAGAGGAACTGCAAGTGGAAGAAAGATCATTTTCACGAGGCAGCAATTCTGTCAAAAAAACTCACTAACAGGGGCTACCCACGTCGTCTAGTTTGTCGCGCCTGCAAACATGTCCGGTATTGTAGTAGAGATGTGCATCTAGCACCCAGCAAGAAACGGGTCAACACACGCATCCCCTTTGTCTCAACCTTTTGTCCATCAAGTAACAAGATCAGTAAGATCATAAAAAAGAATTGGACTGTCCTACGCACTGACGCCATTTTTCAACAGCAACTTCTCTTCTCATACAAAAGAGGTAACAACCTTTCTGACCATCTCATACATGCTGTTACGTGACCTGAAAAAACTGACACCATTACCTCCTTAACCTCATCATGGGGTCTTTCCCCCCATACTCGGCCACTTCAAATGCCAGAACTGCTTGGTCTGCCCTCTCACATCTAACACAAAAGAATTCAAAGTCAGGGACTACACACATAAACTTAAACAGTTCTCCAAATGCCGGACTGCGAACGTAATATATGCCATACACTGTCCATGTGATAAATATTGGTCAAACCAAACAAATGTTGAAACAACGGATTATACAGCATAAGAGCCGCATCAAATGTAAAGTTGAGACTGCGCCACTGGTCGCACACTACCTTGAAAAAAAACATTCTGAAAGTGACATGTTCTGGAGGGTTATTAATCAACCTACCCTGCCTCTACGTGGAGGTGATTTACAACAAATGCTAAACAGGTGCGAGTGTAAATGTATTGCATGTTGTAACCTCGGTGCACCAGGGCCTCAACATCCTAGATGAATGGAATAGTACCATCCATATTTGAACTACTTCTCTGCAAGATGCACACAACTCCTTGATATCACCTATGACCCACTCACACCTCTGAAAACCTGGCTACCTGTATGTACTCCCAGCTAGGACAGATCTATGACCTAGCCATCTATCACCCATCTTTTGTGATACTTATCTACCGGCATGTACTCCCAGCTATGACTTAGTTTTGTATAATGTTTTTACAAATGTATCGAATTGTCAACTAACTGTACCAGTTTTGGGTTGATTGTTGTGTGTAATTTGTTTTTCCAAGGCTTCTACGACGCGACCCTACATCTCACCTCGCTTATGCGGTAAGCTTCCTTTCCACAACCAGAACCCCACACGCAATTGATGTTTATTCAGTTGTCAGATTCACTGAAGGAATCGACGCACAGACTGTTACCCATGGCCAGGAGGATCCGATCTTTTCTTCCTTTTTACGCCCTCACTCTCACTTCTTCCTTTCAGACTACCTCATCCCCCTAAGGACGTTTTGTCATGCCTGGTTCTCCCTCCTTGAACATCCCGATTGCGGTATTCGCCAACCACCGGTATATCCTTTCACTTTACTGACCAGCAAGTCATAGGTCTCTTCCCACCTCCCCCACGCCCTCATCCCAGCAACTACCCTTTCCCCCTCCCTCTTAGTCTGCCTCCTCCTCCTTATCCTACCCCTTTCTTTCTTTGCAGCACTCTTCAAACGAATTGTAACCCGGTCCTGATGACGACCTAAAGTTATTACGGGTCGAAACGCCGTCGACCAATCAGCATATTGTTTGGCGCTTTGATGGTTGCATAAAAAGATATATTGTTCTGTAACCATCTTCCTTTATTTTTTTGCACCGTTTTTTTGATGTTTCTTCACCCTTCTTCATGTGTCACTAGCGCTGATCACTTCCTGCATGAGCACGTATGTGCACGCCGTTTATTTGGGTTACACCCACATGTATTGATAATAGTGCTGACATAACTATTGATGTATATGAATTTATAAATATAGATCGCTACAAGTATTCAAAGAACATCTGTGTTGGTCTCCCTTCTTCGTTGCTTTTCCAATTTCCAATTTTCTGTAAAACTGTCTATTTAAATATGACCTATTGAGACATTGTTGATAGTTCTAATTAATCCACCCAGGTCTCAATTGGGGTTACGGGTTTTCTTCCTGTACTCTTTCTTGTTACCTTTGCTCTCAGCACACGTTGATGGATCATGCAACAACCAGTGCTGCGCCTTGACTACACCACCCAGAAATCTGGAGTTTATACATGCACTGTGATTGGCATCCGCTCCGACTATAACACACTGTGCTTTAAAATCAGTTACCACTATGAAGAAAGGTGCATAAAAAACAAAAACTGAAAAAGAACATCAATTTGCTTTTTTCTTTTAAGGTTGCCCATTAATTTTTCGTAGAATATGTCATTGAAATGATTTTGAAACATTAAACCAAAGTTTCAAAAAACAAACAATGCCCGTGGTAATGGGGCAAGAACCATTGTTGCACATGGAATACATTACCCAGAATCCTGGGTCTGACCCACGCACTGAGTCGAGTAAGCGCGCCATACCTAGTGGTGACGTGCCCACATGATTGCATGCCTGTGATTGAAATGGGCCTGAAACAGCTGGCTCCCACCTGTGGATACAATCGCACTGGCAATGTTATTTTTAAACATGCACTTGGTCCTGACACAGCTGAATTTTAAGACGTGCCCGCTTGATTGCATGCTTGTGATTGAAACAGGCCAGAAAACAGCTGACTCTCATCAAGAGGGCGCACCTACGTAGAGTTATAATCGCACTAGCACGTGTAATGTTAAACATGGACTCTGTCTTGGTACAGCTGAATTTCATCATTTGAATTGGTTGCCATTGATAGCAACTTTTTAGTAATTACAGGCAGCTACTACAGGTACACTGTTGGGTGACACTAATTAATCACTGGTGCGACCCCATCAAGGTATTTAAGGTTACCAGACAGTGACTTCTACGACCATAGAGAGGAACAGCCAGTACGAATAGGTGGATGGCGAGACGAGTGAGTGGGCAGTGGTGGAAAGTAATACTTTCAACAGTGATTTTAGATTAGTATGAGTGACTATCCTTTCCTCTCTCATGCAAAGTGTGACTACCGGGGTTCCTGAGGCCTTACTACATGGGGCCCAGGTGACCCTCTATTAGGGTAAGAGTATATGAACCGGATCTCACAGCATGACACTACACAAATTGTATGGGTATGATACACAAGTGCAGTGTCATGCTTACACTGCATTCAATCTTTCCTAAAAATGAGATTGAAGGACTCCAGGTCCAGCTTTATCAGTCAATAGATATATTTGTAACAGGCATTTGTTACTACTGTTTTCCAGGTAACTAAGTGACCTATGAACTTTGGGTGGCGACAAGCGTTAGACCCCCAGTATATTAGTATATATATGAAGGGCATATGCTTAAAGAGAATCCAACGTCTATCCTGATGAATGCCATGGATTCGGCTGAGCTGCTGGGCAGAAACATGTTGGCATCATAGTGGGGTTGGGATACTAATTCCTGGATACTCCACACCTAATTTTTAATATCCGGTAGTACCCTACATAGTAAAAACCAGACTGGATTATCACATTAGTTTTTAATCTATTTCATGGATCCTAGGCTCGAAACAAGTGCCTCCCTGGCTTCAGAGTGTAGGCCCGCTCTCCATCAAACCGTAGTTTTTGGGGAGAATGGGGATATCCTATGATGAAGCATGACACCTGTAAGTGTGTGAGGACATCCCATCAAATTTCTGTGTGTGTTTAGGAATAGGCTGGTAATCATGCAATAACAAAATGTTGTAGGACGGTAAAATAATATAAATACACTCAGGTGGCTTTTTTGTGTGAGATAGTCATTGAATAGTAAACATAGACTCATTAATTTCAAATTCTTTCAAAGACTTAATTACACGCCATACAGATTTCATATATACGGGTGATCTGAAACAGCAAAATGCCAGAGGTGTCACACTGATTATGCTAATTTTTTGCACCTGATATAGGAGTGCCCATGAGTAACTGCCTACTGGCTGGAGATATTTAGGACAATGGGGCAGATCAGTGAAATCCCTCCCTCATGACAGCGATGTTGGGTGAGATATATAAAAGCCCAATCAAGACAAGGAGGTATACTACCCTAGAGTTAATTATGGCTAAAATATATGTGTCTACTTTTTATAGTGAGTAGTGCAACTACTTTAGTCATCAGCTACTAGACATCGTGCAGGACTGTATGCAGTGATAAAGTGCAGAGACTCAAGAGAAATAATGAAATAAATTGCAAACTGGTGACTGCACGTCTTGCGCATTCAATAGAGTTAGAAACAAGAATTGGGGAATGATTGTAAAGTGTAAAGTGCAAAGTCGATCCTCTTAGATTTATGGATAAAAGAAGAGTTACAGAACATTGGGGCAGAGGCCAACCCCACCACAAAGAACTGGATCACAGATCTGATTTACTGCAATGATAAGGTGGATGTATATATACAGCTATCCTAACCAGTGGGACTCGCCTTAAGGGCTATAGTCTCCCTAGCCTCCCTAACTTGATATGTAAAATGCAAACCTGTAGTTAGATTCCTATCTCACTGTCTACTTTGGGGCATTTGATGTAACAGAAGAGACAGATTGTGTCCAAAGTGTGTTCTTATGTGTACATCATGAGATGATGTTAGCTTTTTGTGCTTTGTGCTCAAAAATTGATAACATATGCCAATGATCTAAGTTGCCATGAGAACTTGATATGCTTTCATTGTGTCGTATGATTTACAAAAATGATATAAATGTTAAAAAACTAAAACTAAAACACTGAGGACAATTCAGTTAAAACCCTTTTATTTATTTAAGATTTTATTTTACGTTGTTACCTACTAGTCACTAAAGAGTGCTGAATACACAGCACTAGAGGTCAGAGCAAATTGGATGCACGAAAAGCTCCCAATATGTGTCTTCTTTATCTTAGTCAAATCCCAGTCTGAACAACTCCATTTTAAGCGGTTTATTGAATTGGATATGGTTAGGAGAAACACACAGTCTGGAATTCAGATCATGCTCAAGGCTGGGCTAGTGCACTTCAGGGAACCTGCCACAATGTTTTAGGTGTTTGAACTCCAGTTGTTGACTTGAGTCTGGACAGGGATTAGTTGGGGGTAGATTGTTTTATTTGCATAGAGTCAACATCATTTCTGACTTCATCCTGAGCTGATGGAGTAACTTCAAGTTAGATTTATTGTGCTCTTTTTGCTGAAGTTACAGTTCAGGGTTGGCTGATCCTGCACCTTCTGGAACTGTCATTAGGTTTCTTAGGAAGTCCAGTGCCCACAATGTTACAATGATACTTACACAACCGTTACTACCATTACTAATTCTCAACTTGTCTCCACAGAATGTTGGATTTTAAGGACTAGAAAGGATTTTTTTAATCATGAGTATATGAAAATTGACCTTTATGACTGTATTGATTTGGGGAGAAAATGTAAGATCTGCAGCAAATATGACCTCTGTTCCCAGCACATGTGAAACTTTCCAAGACTGGAACAAACTATTTTAGTAAAGAGGTGGGCAAAGTCAAATTTTTCAAAAAAGGTGAATCCCACCATCCAGTGCTGATTTTAAGGAGGCTGGGAATTCTAATATCACAGTGGAGGATAAAGTACTTCCTTGTTAATTTGTTAATTAATGGCCTATTTAGGGAGACGGGTCAGGATCTAGCAAGCGCATTTGTATTATATAACTTTAGTAGCTTAATAGGACATCTACAGGACTTCTAAACATAATCTCCCAGTAGCAACCTCTGACAAATTGCCCTTTTCTTGGCACTGACACTTGGGTCCGGATTTATCAAACTTTCACACAACACAACGCAGCAAGACACCTTGCTGTGCTGCACGACATAAAAGAGAAAATGCAGGAATGTGCTGTATTTACCATTATACAGCGCATTGCTGTCCTTTCCAAGAGCTGTCTTGTGCAAATGAAGACACCCTTGAGTCATGGTGCCGGCTTTGTAGACATTATTGTTTTTATGCAGGAAGGGGCCCCTTCCTACACAAAAACAATCTGGAAATGCACCAAATCCATGGGTGGATGCATGAGGACACCCACGCTCCACCCATTGAAGGCATCCCTGTGACAGAGTAACACAAGGCAGCGATCTGCGCTGCCTTGTGTTACTACATATTTATCAAGTCGTGCAGGGCCATCAAGGTGGTCTTGCATGGATTGATAAATCTCACTTAGGTTTTGCATCGCCCTTGTGCCACCTTGCGTGGCACAAGGGTGACGCAAAACCTTGATAAATATGACCGTAACTGTGGCATGCACATACATAGTTCAGCATCTGGGAGAGGCAGCTAGTAATCTCTTTTATAAACAATAATTCTTATTGGCATTTGGCTAATTTGTAAATGCATACTTTATCAAAATTATTGTTCATCAATGTAATTTTGGCAGGATCCAGGTACATAGCTAAAATGATTTTGCCCTATGCTTCTAGCACACGAGGAGTATTATTTCTATTGTTATCTAATGTTATGCATGGCATTCCCATGAATGATTCGAATAGATTCTGAATCCAGTAATTTGCTGAGATGACATGGCAGCAGTGAGTAACAGTACTTGTTAACTCTTGTTGCTACACCATAAAGGATTTCCAGGCTGTTCTGACTGTGCACTCTGAGAGCCTGTCACAGTAGCGCTGGAAAGCAGGAAGCACAGCTTCTGGAGCAGACGGAAGGCACAGGGAGTGGTTGTGGATGAATGGCAGGAGGCCATGTATTTTTTATTATTTTGGGATAGAGAAGAAAGGCCATTTTATCTATGACTCCCCCAATATTCCTCTGTTGCCGAATAGCAGCCTGGAAGCCGGGCCAAATGATTTTGGGGGGTCATACATAACATACAATTATAGATGTGAGCAAAAAGTGAATTACAGTTATGTTTTTCATATTGGGCTCCCGAATTACATCATAGGCAACTCAAGCTTCATTCTTGTTGTCTATCTGCTTTCACTCAGAATCCCTCTGTGAAAAACATCCCCATAGTTCACTGTTACTAATCTATAATTCTATGTATAGATGATACCACTGGCTACCATGGCAGTGGTGTCCTTTGCTATTTGAGAAGTAAGAAGGCAAATACCAGTGACTGCCTAGAAATGTTAGGCAGTGTTAGAAAGATGATTGGCAATGACAATAATTTACAGTTAGAAAAGTAAATGATAAGACATATATTAAGTAAGGACGTCAATTGTAAATGTAGGGTCTTAATGAGTGTTTTAAACTAAAGGAATACCAGTAATGGTCTATCCGTGTTTTCCTAGCTGATAAAAGCTGTACAGTGAATGTTTTCCTCACTTGAAGGGAAAGGTATGGAAGCTGTGTGGGCATGTTATATGTGTCAGAAACGAACTGAATTGTGAAAATCCAATTGAATGGACGGTTCACCAAATGGATGAAGCCTACGGTGCTGCCCCTCAGGAGAGAGGTAAAATTGATGAAGAAAAAAGGAATCAAGCATCTGGCAAGTTCACAGTTTGTAAATAAACATTTTTTGTGAAACCTTTATTCATACTTTTACGCCAAGATGTCGTGTGTGTACAGATTTTGTTGAAGGAGGAAAGTTTTGAACAAGAGAATGAACTGTAAGTTACATTGGGTTAATAGAAACTGGAGTTGAACGCTTCTAGATGTGGGATTCTGTATTATATCTTACACTATGGGCTACATGTATCAATAGTGAAAATAGCGATTACCTAATTGCGATTTTCTGCGAATCGCAATTAGATAATCACTATTCCTAGTGTATGAAACTCCATGAGTTTCATTTAGTGATTCCGAGTGGGTCGCAGATCGACCTACCTCATGAATATTAATGAGGTAGGTCGCAAATTACAACCCATTAGGAATTGCTAAAATCACGGGGATGGTGGCCTGCTGGGGTCAGCAGACCGCTATGTCAATGATTGCTTTTAAATAAAGCAACCATTTCTTTTTTTAAATGCATCCCGTTTTCCTTGGGACCACTATCTGCTGTGAAAAAACGTATTCGCTACCATTCTCAAAGAGAAAGGGGTCCCTTTGGGACCCTTTCCAATTTGCTAATGGGTTACCACGTACTTGAAGTAGGTGGTAAAATGCGAATGTTTTGCGACTGCATTTCAGTCACAAAACATTCTTACATACTGCTGCTATTCAGTATTAGGAAGGGACGCCCTAAACACGCCTCTCCCTAATACCGAATCGGTATGTATATGCAATTCCAAATTGCGATTCAATAACATGTTACCGAATCTCAAATTGGAATTCATACATACCAAAATGCATTTTACCGGTCGCTATTGGCCCGATTCTGCGACCGGTAAAATGCATGATACATGTGGCCCTATATCAATACACCAGCATGGTAATTTCAGTTTACAAATGCACATCAGTTTGGTGTTAATAATAACACAAAGCAAGGGAATATTATTGTGACATAATTTATTCTGTACTTTAATAGACTGGCCTTCACATTCAAGGTAACTCAATAATGATCCCTTACTCTCCTGAAAGACCCAACTCTGGGGCTTGAGGCTCCCCAGTCACTGTATCTCCTGTACTCGCCGGGTCTCAGGTAGTACTGACGTCCTCTGTAGTTGGGTTCTTCATAGAAGACCCAGTGTCCATCCTGCACATTACAGGAGTGGATGTCATGGTAATTGAATTGTTCATAAACATGTGGACAGTCTTCAGAGAACTCCATCATCTGACCTCCAAAGTTCTCTCGTTCATAAATCCTTAGCCTGTAGGATCCACGGTGCTGGATAAGAAACAAGAAGAGAAAAAAAATGGAGGAATAACATTTGCTAAAACATCCATAAGTTACAGAGTAGAACCTAGATTTACATTCTCATGAAATGCTAATACATTCCCAGTACGATGGGAAAATTCTAATCACAATCAGGATATACTTGGCAAAAACAAAACGTGTGTCTTAATCAGAAAAATAAGCAAAATATAAATCATTCATGTGCTAAAAAACCTTTTGTGAAGAAGTATATCACAAAATATCAGCATTATGATGTATTAGTAGACTAATATATAATTAAAAGCTTATAGTAAAAGAAATGGAAAGTATTCAGAAAATGTAAGACTGGTGGCTCACATTTTCCGTTGGCCTTTGTTCATACCTCTGGACTAACATTTTGCTCATACTATGGTATTTAAAAAAAGGATGATATAAGATATAAATACTAGATTTCCTGAATCTCATGCAGAATCCATATAGCCCTCTTGTTCAGAACACGGATCTTATGTAAGAAGAAAACACATGTGCATTCAGTATAGGAAAACTGATTCTTGAATTCTTCTTCGATAGTTCTGCCCCGCCTCCAACCTTGCAGGGACCTTTTTGGCAAGAAAATACAGTTCTAGTGACAAGAAACCTACCTTACAAGTTGGCATTACATCACATTTGATCACTGCCTGTTTTTCTTGTGCAGCTCCTTACAATTTGAAAGATGGAGTGCATCAAGCTGGCATCAATGGAGCTTTGATGCTTTGCCTTATCCTTTCCCCAGTGACATTAGTTTAGACTGCATCTCTTGTGAACTTTTAGACTATGCACCCACTTTACAATGCAAGCTTTACCTGCAGATCCGGATATCTGATGTAGCTTTAAAGTATTACTACATAAACCACTTACTTGAGGGGTCAAGCAGCATGACCGGATGGAGTCATTTTAACCCATCTAATCCCAAAGCAAGAGAAGTTCTGGCTAAAGACAGCTGCACAGGTGATAGTTCCACGAGGTAATAGTGGTCTGCACTCACCCTTTAATGGTCAAACTACTCCAAAACAATAAATACATTAAAACACAAAAAACACACAAAAGGGAGTGCCACAAGAATCCAACAATTGTATTGTAGAGTTTGTTCTCTTTGTTTCTTCTCTCCTCCTTTCATGAAGTACACATAGTTCAATGGTGTCAATATCAAGTTACTCTTCGCCAATATCAAAATAACATGGGAGCCGTGGTATGAAGTCTCAAAACAATTCTCTTTATTATTCTTCAATCATCAAAGAAACAGACTGGGCTTTGTCAAGCAAAATTTACCTGCGGATCAGAATGTCTGGCGTAGGTTTAAAGTATAACTACATAAGCTACTTACTTGAGGGGTCAATCGGCATGACCGAATGGAATCATTGTAACCCATCCACTGCTGAAAGTCAGGGTACTCGCCCCTCCTCAGGTAGTACTGATGTCCTCTAAAATTGGGGTGCTCATACAGTATCCAGTTGCCACTCTCCACCCGGATGGAGTTGCAGCGACTGAAGAAAGGACTGAGATCAGGACACTCAGAGCTGCACTCGTAGGAGCGGCCTTGGAAATTCCTGTCCTCGTAGAAGAGGATCTATTGTGGACAAAAATAAGACAATTTAATAATACAGAATAAGGAGGACATAGTGTAATAGGACTGAAGGTTTCGTGGATAAATTTAAAATGTGTTAGTTATCTCAGTTCAACTCCATTCTGAGAATTTCTTAAACTAGTAAAAGTCCTTTTACAAGTAATTTTCAACTGTTTCTCATTAGCAGTAGGTTTCTGTGAAGTACTCTTCCATAGGGCACACAGCCCTGGAAATAGTGGGCCACATTATTGCATCCAATATCACCAACAGTACTTTAATTGCAGGGAAAAGCGGACTGAATGATATTATTGCAGTCATTTTAGCACAAGTTCCAGACAGAGCCTGCTTAAGAAAAGGGCTGGAAAGGGGCATCCACGAAAAAAAGCAGTAGTTCAGTCAGTCATCTTCTAGGATCTCACCTCATTTAGGGCCTTATTCTGAGTTTGGTGATCTTCGGCTGGGACCGCCGCAGTCCCAGGCAGATCGCCAAGCACCGGCCCGCGGGATTTCGAGTTGAATCCAGGGTGGGTGGGCAGTACAGTGCCAGTCTCATGGCATCTCTCTGTTAGGCTCATAGGAGAGCCTAACAAGCAGACCACCACCGTGAGAGACATGCACTGTGTGGCATGCACCATGTCATGCGTGCCACACCGTGCACGCATGATAGTGCAATTGTAGGGGGGCACAACATGTGTCCCCCCACACCCACCCCCATGGGCAGATTTGCCCTGGGGCCCTTGCCTTTTCGCAAGCTTTTTCATGGTGGCATCACTGCCATGAAAAGGTGTGCGGAAGGGAAACTTGCAATATGGACTGTGGTGCCAGGATCGGCAACGCCTCCATACCTCCCCACTCTGCACACTGCCGGCACTGCAGGATCCAGGATCCTGGTAGTGCCGGCTGTGTTGTAGCAGGCTGGTTGCGATCCAACGACCGCACTCGGAATACGGCAGTCAGAGCACGTTGGTCAGACCACCACTGCGAGTACGGCAGTCCCAGGACCGCCGTACTCATAATATGCCCCTTAGACTGTGGTGGAAGATAAAGATCTCAATATAGGAGCTGCTGATGGTAATATAAGAGATAATAGGTCCACCATACTGGAATGTCAAGGCGGACCATCTTTCACATTGTTTTTTGTCTAAATAAAAGCTTCCGGTCATGTTTGCGGGACCCAAGATAGGTTAGATTTTAACGTCTGATTACACAGGGATAGTTTTTCATGAATGGTAATCCTTTAGAGGCCTGGCAGAATAAGTGCCGGGGCCCAAAGGTTTGCCCAGAAACCCTTGGGCAGCACTTTCAGGGTGCTGAATACTAAGGGTGCATAGTCTTTATTTTACCTTAAGCCCGTTTAATCTATCAGATGACACTCCCTGCATCTTTAGCAGCTCACTCTTACAAGCTCTTTATCGTCACTGTTTTCTCCCTTTGTCGTAGATTTTCAGTCTTTCTCTTCCTCCTCCTTTCCGTCTTTTGTGTTTTTCTTTCTTACTCTGGATCAAAGCCTGTTGAGGAACAGTAAGAGTGTTCCCCAAAAATGGGTGAAGGTGGGCCCCACCTGAAACCACTGGCGCAAATGAAGCACTGAGGCCTAGTCACCATTTTTTTTCATTAACGTTTCAGTGAAATAGTTATGTACAGTCTGATTAAGTCCCAACTTTTACTCAAGTGTATATCAATTACACATGCAGGGGCATAACACAGGCCCCCGCAGCCCCCGCGTTGCGGGGGGCCCCGTGCTCCAGGGGCCCCCTCACTCAGCGGAGTAATTAAATGGTGCACACGGCCATGGTGCACGCACGGCCTCCTTATTAATTAAATGGTGCGCGCACGGCCAAGGGCGTAACACAGGAGGCCCCCGCAGCCCCCGGGCAGCGTTGCGGGGGGCCGTGCTCCAGGGCCCCCTCACTAATAAAATGGTGCGCACAGCGCACGCCCGGCCTCTTAATTAATTAAATAGTCCGCCGGGCCCCAGGCGGGCCTCTGAGGCAGGCTCTTTATTAATTCTGGTGCGCGGGCCGTGGCGCGCAGAAGATGTCTCCGCGAGTGCGCGTCTTCAGGGTGGGGCTGCTGGTGAGCATACCATTGTCATGCGCATTGCGCAGAAGCGCAATTAAAAGTGCGCGTGAGCGTGACTGCCACTGAAGCTGCAGGTGTCTGTCCAAGCCGAGGCAGGAGTGTGGTCCGTGGTGGCGAGGAGTCCCTCTTTTGTCCGAAAATGGAGCATAACTGCGGGAGAAGAACGGAAAGGCTGCTCCTGTGACTCAGCCCAGGCGCGCCGAGGCTTGAGGTGTCCCCGGCTTAAGAGACAGGATTGAAATCCCAGTGACGCAGTCTCTCGTCCTTCAGAGCTCAGGTATTTGTGTAGGACCAGTTATTTGCAATGTAGCGAGCTCTAGAGAAAATATACATTATTTATATGTTGAAACCTGTCAGAATATACATATTCTCAATTTAAATGTTTAACTCATCACAGGCGTAGAGACTTAAAGGGAAGTGTTGTCACTGACAAGTTGGGTATACATTGATAAAATACACAGTCCCACGTTTTGAAAAGGTTTGCGCCAGTGCAGTGTCACAATGAGTGATGCAAACTGCCACAAAGTCTTCAAATCGGATTTCGTGTCCAGCGCAAATTTTGATTTACACTGGAAAGTAGCAGGCCTTACTGCAGTTTTCTCACAAAGGGGACCACCCGTAACGCAGTGATTTTAAAGTGGGAGCGGCTCTCACTAGTGGCATGATCATTTTGGGGCAGCAATAACTTTAGTGCCCTCATACACCTCTCAACCCACCGTCTTTTGAGTGGTGTCACCCTCCTTTGACTCATCTTCACCCTCCAAGCAAGAAAAGTGTTACCCATCGCCATGAATGAACCCACCAGAGCCATGCAAAAAAGGTGATATCCATTGACTTCAAAGATATCCCTCCAGAAACACTCTATCTCACCCACCATGAAGACTTAAACAGGTGGAATGGTTTGGCCTTAATGCAATGGCAGCTTAATGGACGCCACTTTCAATGCAGTGATATTACACTAGAACTGCAGTCACTGTAGCAGCATGACGATGGGAGCAGCCTCACTGCAGTTTCACGACAATCAGATTTAGTGGGTGGGTGGGCTGAGGTGGGATGAGATCATAATTTGGATCAGGGAGGGCATCATGGTGGGGGCGGGGCCCGGCCGGGAATTCAGGAATAAAAGTAAAAAACGTAATATGTAGCCCAGCACCACCAAAGATCATGGTCCTAAAGACAAATGGAAGGGCTGGGACAAATTAACATGCAGCTGAAATGGAAGATAAACTTGTCACAGTACACACCCTGGGAACAAACTAAGAGGTTGAAAAGACACACCAAGTGGAAAAGGCCTGTACAGAGCACACAAAGCGGATTTACGGCCATTCACCTGTGGAGAGGGAAAGTGCTGTTCTAAACTATATACAAGCCCATTAGGGTTCCCGAGTTCCTTCTCCATGCAGACACTCCTTTCCAAAGAATTCACGCACATTGGTGTTCTTGGTTCGAGCACTTACAGAGAAGTGTAGTGTCACTTAGATAAAAAAAGGTGACCTCAAGTTATGATATTCAGTTCGGGGCCACCAGGAGTGGGGGGGTCTATTGAGGGAGGAGGAAGTCAGGGAGGCGGATTGTTGCAGAATGTAAGCCAGGCAAGCCTAAAAATGGAATGAGGAATGGTTGAAGGTCTGGGTCTCAGCAGCTGATGAGTGGCGAAGACACCAGGAGGTGAGGCTGAAGCAAGCGGGGAGAAGAGAACATTACTTGTACAGTATGCCACAGCATTAGGCCTCTGCTGAAAGCTGCTGCTTCAGCCAGTACTGACGGCTCACAATAAAATGGAGGATCAGTGGAGTCCTAGCACAGAGGAGAGTGCAGGTGCCTAGGTATATGCCCGGTCCGACATTGGATACCCTGTTTCCTGGTGGGACTTCACAAGCATAGTGAGCTCTGCATGTGAGGCAAACAGGCTTGGTCTCGTCTTGCAGGCTTTTACACACTGAGGCACTGTAGAAATAGAATGAACAAGGCGAGGTTCAGGGTCCACTTTTAAGATAAAGATAGCCCTTTTTTAATAACAATGGGGAGCATTTGATTTAGACAACAGCCTGGCAGGGCAAATATTGCTCAACTGTCTGAGTTAAGAATATTTCCTCTCTGGGGCGTAACACAGGCCCCTGCAGCTCCTGTTACCCTTGTGGTGCACCCTCCCCCTACCCTTCAGGGGAACCCTATTCAGCCCAGAGCTTATGAATATTTGGGAGATATCTGAGACTAGGGCCTGTTATCACATTCTGCAGGGGGGCTATCATTTTGCATTATGCCACTGTTTCTTCTCTGTGTTCGAGGCACGAGGGCCAATTCAATGACGGAACCACAGAGAGGGCACTGAAATACTTCTGCGGCAAGATCGTCCTTTCTCCTCAGGGATGACTGACAGCAGGCGCAGCCCATGTAGAGAAACGCAGCTTTTCAGCATGGACATAATTTCACCAAAATGACAGGCGTATCGGAAACGACATCACAAGCAACGTCACACACCATTTGACCTTTACTTTCACTCACACCTACACATATACACACATTCACACAAACACACACTGTCTCTCACATAAAAACTTTCACCCACAAGCACACACACAACATACATTTAAAAGCATTTTTTATTTACCTCCATTGCCATGGAGGGTCATATTCTAGCTAATTCTACTTCATTTTTAATACACTAATAGTGAATAATATACTATTATTCACTATTAGTGCAATAAAAAATTGACACAAAACAAAGGAAGTGGAGCGCCAACCAACCAATGTCTATAAGGATTAGTTGCCCCTCTGTTCCTGGCACTGTGTTTGCCACCTTTGGGGCCAGGGGTCGCAAAGACAGTGCCAGGGGTCGCAAGGGGCTAGCCAGGTGTCGCAGCAGCTACCCCTGGCGAGCTGCAAGTGACGTCCATGCTTATATAGGCACAATTCGCATTGCCCTTATATAGGCATAAGATCCCAGTCCTTATTTAGGCATTAGCCATGCTATCCAAATACAGGCATGGTCACTTACATCCGTCCACCCTAACGTCACAACGAGTTCTAAGAAACCAGACCCTTAAGCTCTTGGGAGTTCCCCTAGCACAGGATTATTGATTTCTCCAAGAACTCATTTATTATGCATGAACCACTATACCTTACGGGTTCATTCCTGACGTCTTCCTCTGCCCGACTTTACGTCAATGCTAACATTCCAAGGCACCTACCAGGTATAAATATACCTTCCCTTGCCCAAGCAAGTAGGAGGAGACCTCGACTTTAGAGGAGCCCGTGTCCCGGCCTGACGCACTGACAAGAGACGCTGTCATCCCTGCTCGCAGAGAATCCAGCTCCCAGTGTTCTGACTCCCTTCGCGGGGTGTTAGAGTTCGAGACCCGGAAGGAGATTCCCACCTCTCTCATTCTCAAGGTATGGAGCTGACTAGAACCTAGAGGGACTCTTGGCATACTGGACTTGGCATTCTAGACTATAGCATACCATACTATAGAATACTTCACCTACTTCTTACCTTGCACTACACTTAGGTTAGGTACACTGGGGTAGAACTAGTTAGAGAAGCATCTTATGAGTACTCACATTTTTAGCTTATGTTATTTATGTATATGAATATATGTGTCATAGCTAAAAGATAATGCTAGCGCAGTATTATTTCTTTCTACTGCTTACGCTGTACATTATATATCTCGCATACTGTCTAGTGATCATAACAGCTCATATCTCTTACACGAGAAACAAGACTGTTCAATAAATCCTTTTATTGAAACGCCCGTCTATTCTTTCTGTGTAACTCTGAAGAAACTAAGCATGCACGATTAGCTGAGTGAAACTGTTGTCTATTGTTTCCACGATTCTGAGAGTGTTCCGATTCTAAAGGGAAACAAAGTTGTCATGTTTATGCGGTTGCCAGAAACTACTCCCTTCTTGTTTACAAGGAGTTTCTAGTGGCCTCTGAGTTAGCTGGCACAAAGTAATTAAGTTTAATATACTCGATAGGGACATGCTGACCTCAGTCCTATGTCGAATCTATAGGGTATATTATTCCAATGCGCAGAGCCTATTAGGGAAATAGGAACTACACTTCCAGGCCCAGAAGCAAGGGGGTTGAAGGCAACTCCCTCGAGGCCAGAAACCATTTGAATATTTACATACCTTTGTAAACTGGTTACAGAGGCTTATTTTTTTTCTGTTTCCAGTACCCCCTGGGCCCCCACTCTGCCTATTCCTTACATTTGAAATTTACATTTACTGCTGTAGTGTGACAGTGAGAATGCATTTCATGAAAAGGAATATAAAGTAGGGTTGCCAAAAGAAAAATGCCAGTCTATTTCTCTTGACTTTTTCACAATACTGAGTTATATCTTGTGTACTTCTTATGTATATTGTCAGTCGAGTTTTTATGGAATTGCAGGTTTGGGTTTGTCTTTCAAAGTTTCAAGTTATTGCCATTAATGTCAATTCTATTTCAGACCCTTCATAGTTGTTCTTTGTTCTTCAGCCATAGTGTTCTTGAGACAATAGGATCGCTCCTTGGCATTGTTCTGATTGCTGCCTCAGTTAAATAATCTGCTTTTGACAGTATTGTTACAAATGGCATAACTTGTATGTTAAGAGTGTTTTCCACTTTCTCATTAGAACTTAGAGAGACAATATAGAGGCATTTCATTTAAATGTTGGAGGTTTCAAATCAAAGTATACTAGATTTCTGGGTGGTAGGGCAAAGTGGTAGGTGGTGGGTCGGGCCGCCAGGGGGGGGGGCCCTCCATGTGCTTTGCAGGGGGGCCCCCTCAAGTTTCGTTACGCCACTGCGCATGAACTTCTATCTTGTATCAGTGCGACTGGTCCCCCTGGGAGTCACGTGGCCCAAACAAGCTTCTCATAGAAGCACAAGTTTTTTAACGGAGATTCTGCCACAATGATGCAGTTTCCCTGGGGCCTGATGTTGCTCTCTCTGGACTGTACTGCAGTGGCTCCAGTATAAGGGTGCAGGGGCTGCGCCCCCACTCCTTTTATGGCTTCCTAATACAAAAACTCATTTAAATATACAAAATTAAACTGAAGGTCCGAAAAGAAGGAAAAGTAGTAATTGTTTGCCCTTTTTACAAGGCCTTCTGCGCCTGCGTGAGCATGGCCTGACTGAGCGCTGCTAGGGCTTACCCACGCACAGCCCTTGTCTTTTCTCACAGCCTTGAGACGTCACCTTCTCCTAGAGCCCCAATTATGGGCTTAGGCTGGGTTTAGGAATCATGCCAAAGACATCACAGACAAACATATTAGTTAGTCTGTGGTTTCAGGTCACCTTTAATGTAGTGCATTTAAAGTCAGAAAAGGAGCCCATTCATAAGCAGTATGAGCAGGGGCATGAATCCTAGATCCCATCATGCTGTGGTGACGTGACCTTTTCCAGCAACATGACCAGATCAGCAGCTGCCTCAAAAAATCACAGCACGAGTAAATTGGGAGAAGAAAGTAAAAATCTGTTCACCTCCTGTCTTTGATTTCCTTTTCTAACTGCTGCTCTCTCTCCTCTGCAGCACCAATGAGGTCAGGGCTAAACTCTTCACTGTCACGACTGCACATGCTTGTTTTATCTCCCTTGTACACTATATATGCTTATTGTTGGGGCGGTGGGCCATCTAGATGGAATCTGCAGGGAGAATAAAACCAGCACTAGCAAAGCCACTACTGTAGCTGGTTACTCAATGAGTGATGTTTGGAGTGTTTCTGTAAATGGGTGAGTTATTGAATGTGGGGGTTGACTGAGTGGGTATGTAAATGTGATGACTGGTTATATGAATTGCGCGAATGATAGTGGGAAGATAGACGCAGATGAGTGAATGTGAGTAGGTAGGCGATTGATGTAAGGTAGAAGAAGTGAATGAATTTTTGAATGTGTATAGGTTAGTGTGTAGGTTAGTAAATTATCTTGAGTAAGTAACTGAGTAGATGACTATGGACATGATAGGTAGACAAAAGCTCATCGAAAAACCATGAATTGACTGAAATGCACCTGCTGCCCTTCAATAATATCTTTTGATAAATGAAAGTAAAACAGTGAGTGTGTGAGCCAATGTGAATTAGGTGAATGAGTGGTAGGGTAGGTGAGAATGCATGATTGAGTGTGTGAATGAGTATGAGTGAGCGGGTGAGTGGCAGAATCAGTGTGCGGATGGGAGTGTATGGTCTCAGTGGGGGAATGAGAGTGTATGGGTGGAGGGCTGAATGAGGGTTGATAACAATTGTGCTAAGAATGAACTGGTAACACTGGTGAAGGTTTGAAGGAAATCTTGTCAGTCACAGGCCTCTTAGCTCTTACCGGGTCGGAAGGCAAATTGCACTAATGCATCCACTAAGCTGTCTGACAAGGGTGATGATCTGTATTTGACCCCATGGTTAGAACTCTAGCTCCCCACTCAGCCTTTCATAAAAACAACACTATTGAGTTGGGATAAGAATGAATATCGGTCTTTACCCTCCCCCCACATACTTTTTGCATTCACCGGCCGCCACTAGGACCGTAGTGCCTTCGACCCTACGCAGATTAAGTAAAGCAATAATGCAGCATTCTGCCTTCTCATTGTCTGTCTCTATTTAAAAGAACCAGACCAACTGATAGAGATTCAATTTTTGGAAAACAGAATCCGAATTTCACTAAATGAAAATGCCACCTGGAAACATGAACTAAGGGGTACAAATGTTGCATCTATATGAATTTACCGAGTTCTCACATTTGTAAAACCCCTTGGACAAATTTCCATCAAAAATATTTTTGCTTGTGATTGTATTTCTTGTATTGGAGATTTCGTCCGTGTGTGTTAAGTTGTATTTGTTTTTTTCTGCAAAACCTATTTTGGTAGTATTTTACCATCCTCCGTGTTTCTAAAACACTTAAACAGCCACGTGAGGTTGGTGTTATCTATAAATAAAAAAGATCTGCTTTGGGAGGCTGAAATGAAAATGAAGATACAAAAACGAGAGAAACGTACACATCTGAAGAGTAAAGTACCGCTCGGGTGATTAAAGGCAGTGGCAGTTCACCACTTTTATATAATGTGCTGCTGAAGTTTGGATCTACTCGCCTTGATGTTGGTGTGTCATGACTAACACCACTCTGTGCTGTGAACTAAAATAAGGTAACGCCAAAGAGGGACAGTGCTCTAAGCTTACATATGTAAACAGTTGAACCACACTTGCAAACATTGCCCCTAATCCATGGTTTGTTAAACAGGAAAGCACGAAATAAAGTTTTAAAAAGTTGCAACTATATTTTTCACATCTGCTTTGTGAATGCGTATACCCTATGCAATGTTTCCATATAGTTATAAATGTACATCCATGGCCATCTTTTACTTACCTTCCCCATGTTGGCTGCTAAATGGTTGTGAGACCTCGGTGCTGTGGGTGGGCGCACAGCAGCCCTTATATACATCTTTACCTGCTACTACCTTCATGAGAACAATTCAATACAGCTTTTTCTGTCCAGTGAGACAAAACACGCATAGTACCACTTTCACTGCCATTACATTGGAGATAATGGCGCTGTTCGTTTTGCTGAGCATGTTTTTGCGTGGGGACACAAAAAAAAAAGCACCATTGTTCTGTTCATTTGTTAAAAGCAGCATATTGTGCTTCAGAAAACGTTCAACAAAAAAATCTTTCTGGACTTGTATCTATACCTTTTTATGCTCTGGATTGACAGTACAGCTGCCACCAGCCAATTATGTGAACATCACTAGAGAGGGGCTTTTTGTTGGGACAGAAGTTGTGTGCTTCCACAAAAAAGTGCTTGCCCACTGTACAGCTGTGATCATTTTGTTTATTTATTCGGCTGTCTGAGCTTAAACTTTCGGGGGCAAACATATACAATTATAATGGTGTAAAAGTGTCTTAGATAACGAGATCATTTATGGGGTTTGTATTTCTCTAGAAGCAGCACAGATGGGAAGACAGCCCTGCGGAATGTATTGCATTCCCAGCACCGTTCCCTTCCAATATTCACTTTAGACTTCAGAGGGCAGACTTGTGTTTGAGAGGAGTGGCGGCTCCTCCGCTAAGGTGGAGGAGCGTCGCCCCACTGCATGAACTGCAAGCTGAACACAAAAAACAACATTATAATAACGTTCGTTATTATCATTTTGTTTTCTGTATTCAGCTTGCAGCTGAAGCCAGGGGAGCGGGGCTGGGCTCCCCATGTCACAGGGGGAGGAGTGGTGGCAGCACCTAAAGTGTGCATGATGGTTTGGCCGGCTATCTCGGGCCTGCCAAAGCATCATGTGCACTCTGCATGTTTGCCACGCAGGCTGTCTTACAGCCTGCGTGGCAAACATGCACAGCCTGCCAGCCCCTGTCGAACCACCGAACCACGGCGCTCAGACCAATCACAACGCTGCTAAGGCAGCGTTGTGATTGGTCAGGGGATTCTGGGAGACTGAGTGCTTCCTGCGGAAGGAGGTGGCGGCCGGCGGTCAGCGTTATAGGTAAGTGCTTTTTTTTTATTTCCCACCTACTCCCTCCGACCACCCGCACCCCCTGCCTCACCACCCCTGTTCGGAAGCAGCCGCTACTGTTTGAGAGCAGTATGGGATGCCCAGGGCTACACTAATATACATGGATTTTTAGGCCTGACTTGACAGGGCAACTGTCAATTGAACTTATGTGATCAATAAAAAAAAAGAACTTTCATACTGAGAGAGGGGCTTGAGATCTATCTACATGTTGGGGGCCCCGTAGTACAGGATTTGATTGGGTCGAAATAGTGTGATTTCATTATATTGCGCTTTTGGACTTGTGAAAAGTGTCAGAAATTGGGGTATTAGTTGAGAGGGGTGAGTGCCCCACTCAAGCAATAAACACAATTCTTGTCATGGTGAACCACAAAAGGCACTAAATAAACCCGTGCTCAACCCTCTGGTAGCTTGTTACAAAGGCAGTCAGGATTGACTTTAAGTGCACCATAAATACTTTACACATTGCCTCTAATAGTAAAAACAATGAAAACAGAACTAAAGAAAAATTCCACACCAATTTAGAAAAATAGAGTACATTTTAATAAATAAAATTACACAGAAATGAAAAAATCAAATAAGGAAAACCGAAATTATGAATATTTAAAATTGTAGGTGGCAATAGCACCAAAAAGCACAAAGTGTTGCTCATGGTTATATAGTCGCTATGGACCGGGTCAAAGTCACAAGTTCAGGCTGACCGCATGAGCGCGGGTCACATACATGGACCAGGTTCTTCCTGGGGCCGTATTACACTAAATGCCCCAGGGGTGCAACGGGCGTTTGCGCCTGCTTTGCGCGCCCCTGGGGCACTTTAGTATAACAGAAGGGCCGCAGATGCTTGTGCGGCCCCTTCTGTAATACTGAAAGCGCTGGTGCACCTACAGCGCCAGCACTTTCTAAAGAGGGCATTCCCTCAGCCTACCCTTTGAAGCTCAGGAGGGCTGAATACAACCCCACAGGCCATCCTGCTCAGGAGAAGAACACAATGCCCCACAACTCAGACCCTTTTGTCTCCATGTTTTGAAGAAAAACAGAGCATACCACTGGAGTGCAATTCACAGTAATTTGACCCTGGACACTGGCAGAAAGGCACATTTGGTCTAAGCAGAAAAAAGGCAAATTTGAAAAAGTGTCATTTTCAGAATAGTAACTTAAAATCTGACTTTACCATTAAAGAGGGCTTACCACTCAAATGTGTGGAAGAACTATTTCTCTATCATCTCCCAAGCCGAAGTTATAACTTATTAAGTGTAATAAGGTAACCCAGTGTTATTCTATGGGAGAGGTAGCTTTGCTGCACTGACAAACACTTTAGGAGTTTTTCACTTTCAGGAAACGTTACACTTAAGTACATATCCTAATTTTTTAAAACAATTCACCCTGCCCTATGAGTTTTAGGGCCTATTTTAGGAGTGACTCATAACTATTAAAAAGGATGGTGTCGGCCTGGCAAAAGGTTTATTTTGCCAGGTCAAAATGGCAGTGTAAAACTGCATCAGTGGCAGGCCTGAGATATGTTTTACTGTGCCTCTTCAGTGGCTGGCACATTGGGTGCTGCATCCCATTTGTAGCATTTAAATTACAGACCCTGGGTAGATATAGTACCATATACCAGGGACCTATATGTAAATTGAATGTGCTAATTGTGTGTATGCCAATGTTACCATGTTTGGAAGGGAGAATACAAGCACTTTATGCACTTCGCCTTTGCTAATCAGTGGTAGAGTCATAATGCCTAGATAAAAGAGTTCAGCAAAAATGGAGGAGTGAAAGCAAAAATTCTAGGGTAATACTACACCAAGGATGCCAGGTCGAACAAGTTGGGTCTTTCAAAGACTTGATGGCACACTCAACCTTCCAAATACTGTGACATAAACCTGTTGTTCCAGGAACAAGATTTAAGTTGCGCCACTGTCACCAAAATATGTGGTCCAGTCTATTGTGGACTGATATCTTAAAATGAGGAGCTTCAGTAGCCATCAAGGCTATTGTCAACGAGAGATGTGAAGGCCTATGCAGTGGATGCGTCGTGCAGAGGTAGTTCCGAAGGCGTTGTGGGCTGCGGCAGCGATGCAGGTCCTTGCAATAGGTACAATCCCCGCAGCAGCAGAGACGCATCAGTTCTGCTGGGGTTTGCACTGCACAGCAGTGGATCTGCATTGTTCCGCTGAGGCCATAGAGGCTAAAAAGGCATCTTAAGCCAACTTCCAAGGGTCCAGGAATGGGGTGGCACCACTTGGCAGGATAGACCCACAGATGGCAGAGTCCAGGTGCAGATGCAAGGTTGTTGGAAGCCTTTTATGTCCCTGAGGTTTCAGATCAGGAGGCCAGCCAACTAGCTCTTGGAGTAACTCTGGGTTCTGGGATCAAGATATGCAGGTCCAGTCTTTCTTACCCAGGCAGGAGGTCAGTAAGCATCAGGTCAGCACAGCAGGGCAGCAGTTCCTTCAGAGTGATAGTCCAGCAGAGTGGCAGTCTTACTTCCTAGCAGAGTATCCACAGGCCCAGAAGTGTACTGAAGAGTTGGTGTCTGAGGTCAAGTATTTATACACAGGTGTGCCTTTGAAGTGGAGAGAAGCTTCTAGAGGTATGCCTCTGAAGTGCACAGTTGTCCTGCCTTCCTGGCTCCAAACTAACTACAGGGGGTATGCAGCCCTTAGTGTGGAGACAGGACACGGCCTATTCAGGTGTAAGTGGGGCTGGGCCCAGCTCCTCTCTCCCATCCTGCCAGTGATGGCCCACTCAGTCACACCTAAGCTACCCACTGTGCGTGGCTGTCTAGGAGGAATACACAAGGTCCAACTGTCACCCACACTCAGTCATGTGACCAGTGACAGGCGGTGGGCACCAAATTCGCTAATGCAAGAAAATGCCATTACTTCACCAAAATACTATTTTACATCCAAGATCACGAAACTCAATTAACGTGATCTCCTTTTATTAGCATCATTCTTTATGAAACACTTTTTTATGTTCTTTTTGTGATATCTGTCATAAACATCGGAACAACAAACAAAATATTTCACGTCAAATCAAATTTTTTGATGCACTCAACGCATTTGGACACAATATAATGTTTTAGAGACAATGGATTATTACAAATAACATAACATCAACTTATTGGTACATGTAAACATTAACGTCCCAGTTCTGAAGTTCACCACCAAAAGGAGCCTATGATTAATTGTGTTGATAAATGAGGCCCCTACTCAATCGTCCAGAACCAGGGGATGGAACCAAAAGTGTGAATAGTTCTAGCTGAAAATTCCCTGTGTGCCGGAGCCTCTTTTTCATACACTCTCCCTGATGGATATAAGCGGTCGACGCGTTTCAAACCCAGACAGATTTGAAGGGTTCTCCTCAGGACCAAGAACTGCTGGACAATCCACTTCAGTCTTGTGGGCTCAAAATCCTCTGTTCCCACGTAGATACCTTTGCTTTGGAGTTGTTGTTCTATGTGAGCATGGCAAAGGCCATCATTATTTCACATCTTTAACGGTCCGCAATCAGTAATCATCAGAAGTCACTTATGATTCTTTTTGGGAACACTCATGCTAATCCTCCAGTCACCAGCAAATGTTGTGGTGCTGCAGGGGGTTTGCTTCATTTGTCTTTTTCTTTTAAGGTGATGTTGCACCAGTTCATGTAGGAATGTGTTCCATGTTAGTCTTCTCTTGCTAGAGGATAAATTGTGTTGAAACATCCATATTTGTTTTAGGAAAAAGTAAAAAAAAAAATTTGTTGATTATTGGTGAAATGTACTAGTACGATGTCATTGCATTTATTGTCATTGAAAACTGTATTACAAGAGAACTGTTGTATATTCACCCTGTTTTAAGCTAAGAGTTGTACTTTGTTTTCATGTAAATGCTCATTTTTGGACTGTTTCATGTAAGAAATTGCCAGCGCTGAGCTCATTGCACATAAAATTGTAGGAGTGCACCACATGTGTTTTCCCCGACTATTAGAACAAACAAAACTCTCAAAAGATTTGAGTTGTATTTATCCGCAAAACTACTAAAATTGTCATGGATTCCCATTAAAGCAAATTGAAGCCAGATTCCACACACAAGTAATGAAACTTAATAAGTTTTGCCAAGAATGGTACGCACACACACAGGCACACACATTTCCCTGGCTTAAGGAGGGAACATTTGACACCAACATAATTGAGCATACTAAAACGCATATAAAAACTAAATATACAGGTCAAAAGAGAGACAAGAGAGAGGCACTATTTGAATTATTCGAAGAGGGCAAGAGTGATAGCGTGTACTCCCACTGGGTCAGGCGAACATACTCGAGTAACAGGGAGATTTGAAGCAGTTTTCAGCAGCGATACAGTGAGTGGGAGGGATGATGAGAGCTCCAGTCCCCCAGGAACTGATGATGAGGGTGAGGCTACAGGATTTACCCAGGTAGCTGACGAGACAACAGAAAGCGAGTTTGAAGGCGAAGCCAGGCCAAAAGGACCATCATGCAGCTCAGAGTGAAGGAGGCAAACCAGATGGGGCAGATGGGGCAAGGAAGAGAGACGTGAGCTGAGGCTAAAAAGAGAGAGCACGCAACCAGGAAGTTCAGAAAGAATACAGGGTAGTGCACCCTTCATATGAGGGAAGTGGGAGTGAGTACAGGGTGCAGAGCTGGGAAGAATCGGAGGCAGAAATAAATGAGAGGCTTCTACAAGGGATCAGAGCTTCACTGCTCAGTTGACAAAGGAGAGGTGCTCACCGCGTAATGAAAGACAAAGGCAGCCTGACACTAACCCACCCGAGAAACAGGAAAAATAAGATGGTGCCTTTGTGTGCACACGAGGGAAGCAGTGACTAGGCTGTGCACTGCTCCACAAGGGTCATGGCAAGGATAGACCACCTTCCGCCAGGGAGATAGTAGCAAGAAAGGAAGGCAAGAGTTTTGCATACCCGTTTTGGGACCTGTTAGCAGACTGGGCTGAGGAGAGGAACCAGTATGACCGGTCCTTGCCAAGGGGAGGATTATTTGAGCCAGAGGAAATGGCTATAGCGGAAGATTGCATCCGGCATGGAGGGAGAGACCCCAAGTGGATCTTCCCCATATACCACAGAAAGTCTAGGCTAGGCTCCAACCTAGGCTTTATTGGCGAACACACGTTGATTCTTTTACACAAACAGCTTTTCTGTATCGTTAGGTTTGTCTGCATTTACAAAGCAAATCTGTTTGGAGATACAATAACAACTAACTGCATACATGCCAGCACTCTCTAGAACTTGCTGCACTCCTGTCTGAGTAAATGGGGAAATTTAATTACCCTGGGTTTTGGTTTTCTCTCGCCGGGACCCCCCGTGAATGGAAGACACGGACTGCTTGACAGCCGTGTACTTAGTTAGGTACCCATTAGGCTGAAGAGAGGTATTGCAAATCGCCTATCAGCAATCGAGCACAGGTACGGGAGCCGAGCTGAGCTGCGCCGCGCTGGGGAGGCGCACCGAGGAGCACCTCTTCTGCACCTACACTGTGCTGCCCCCCCCCCAAAAAAAGGCATTCAACCGCCGCTCCGCACGGAGAGCCGAGACTTGGACTCACCACTTTATCTCAGTAAGCGCACCACGGACTGCGGACGGTGTTCGTCGGCGCTGTCTACCTTGTGTGGAGGACTGCTTTTGTGTAGAGGAGGCACCCAGGTGCGATAGAGGCAGCTTAGTTTGCTTCTAATAAGTGAGGAGCCCCAGGGGTCCCACGGAAGTGGCTCGGCTAGCGCCGAGTGCGGCTTATGGGCTTCTGCAGGGGGCCCCGCTTGCTCCCAGCAGCGCCTTGGGTATTATCAGCGCATCATCAGTGCCTTCCCCTTTGCCTCCTCTATGCCGCCAGGTGCTCCCAGGCCCTTCTTGGCTATCGCACTATTGCCATTGCGCTGGAGACCTGCGGCAAAGCACAGCGCTTCAGCTGTCCTTGAGCTCCCTTGAGGATAGAAGTACGGCCATTGGGAGCAGCAGCTGCAGGACCAGCGACACCGCGAGGGGGCAGGAGCCCTCCCGAATCCTCCCGGATTTCCCACCAAGGGAAACTGCGCGTTATAGCGGCTGGCTCACGAGCGAGGAGGAGCAGACCGAGGAGGTCCGAGATTCTTGTCCAGCGAGTGGGGGAGAGCAACGACCAGGTCTCAGGCAGCCTCTGAGAGGCAGCCATCTCCGACCTAAACCCCCAATCCCGACCCCTGCCACTACGCTCCTCCCGCCCCCCCTCAACTGCGCCCCGGCCCCAGCCCACAGGCCAACAACCATCTACTTCGTCTACACTGTCACCAAGGCTTGGTCACTGAGACATAAGGACACCTCAAGGAAGACCGCGGCCACTCAACTATCTCCTTTGCACATCGGTTCACTTGACCCTAAGCATTCATCCACCGGTCCACTGGCCTCCTTAATTGTAGGTACATCTGGGCCAGCAGAAAACGAAAAAAGAAAGGAAAAAAACCGGCACAGAAATCAGAGCACACAGAACATCCAGCCTCAAGCCCCCAGACCAGAGGAGGCCCAGTACGGTCACTGCTAGAAGGTCAGGAAGGAACAGGGGTCAACCAGTCGCCCCACTGCGGAAATCCAAATGCAAAGGGAACACCAGGGTAACCAAACCCGTCCCAGCGACCTCCTCAGAGGACCGAGCGGAGGCAATCCCCTCTGGCTCAGTTCTGCAGCCACAAGAGGCACTTGGAGATAGGAGCTCTTCAGGGGGGAGGCCAACATCATATCTCTTTCAACCAAAATGTACTCAAAATTCTACTTCCTTAAAGATGCAGCCTTCTCCATATTCTCTTCTAGTGGCGAAATTCAAGGCCTCCAGAATCCACTCCTCCCTCTACAGCCAATCACCGAACTGGCTGCTGCACAAGCCAGCACCTCACCATCCATGGACCAACCTGTGGCTGCCCTGCAACTACCGGAAAAGACCTCGGAACTTACTGAACGCAGCAATACCGACCCACATATGAGAGCAGAGGAAGAGCGAGTTCATTCTCCAACCCGAGCCGCCCAAGTTTCTCCCATTTCACCTTCCAGGCAGCCGTCCCACGGGACAGACTCTCTAGCTCATCTGTCTACCAAACCCAGCAAAAGCAGGGATGTGGCATCCAATCAGGAACCACAGCACACAGTTCTGACAAGAGCACAGAAACTCAAACAGCACTGAGACTTGCCGGTAAGGAGAGAGGGCTAGTGCATGATATTTCAGGCGAATTACAACTGAATCCTCCATCCTCATTACATTTCCAAAAATACTCTCCAGTCCGGTTTTCACAGATGCTAACAAACAAGGCTGTAATGGACCTCTCAGATGTTATGAGGGGAGGGGACGTAGCTACCCAAGAAGCGACCCCAGAAGCCCGAGGAGGTGAACACAATGCTCTATCTTACCTAGGGTCCCAGGAGTGGGCCGATCTAGTTGCCTCCTACACCCTGGA
Organism: Calotriton arnoldi; assembly: GCA_963921515.1. Classification (NCBI taxonomy): domain Eukaryota; kingdom Metazoa; phylum Chordata; class Amphibia; order Caudata; family Salamandridae; genus Calotriton; species Calotriton arnoldi. The sequence continues at coordinate 256,638 of CAWUFW010011465.1, forward strand.
CACCACGAAAAAATTGCCTGCACACACAGGCATTACAGGCGCAGAACAATGCCAGGTCCACAATGCAGCCAAGAGCACAGCCCCTTCTTGTCACAGACCCAGAATCCACACCACGGACTCGACAGCCGAGCTACCAACACCTGGAACACCTTATTTAACACTATGCAAAGAACTGTTGATGCTCTGCATTATCAGTCCAATAAAATGGACCTGCAATTGACACTACTCGACACCTTGGCTCTTTTTGTAGGCGGGATAGATGAAAAACTGGGACAATTAAACTCACTAATCAGCAGAGCCCAACAGGAGGCCAAATTGAGATGTAGCTGTGGTCCTATCATTGACAAATTGTCTTCACTTCCTTCAATTGTGTCTACACTTTTAGAGGGCTTACCAAAGGTATCAAATAACAAAAAAGACACTGCTAACTCAGAAAAAAACGCACCCAAGAATCTAATCACAAAGGACCCCCCTGTTAAAAACCATACCTCTACAAAGCCAGTGAGCTACCCGGGGGGCAGCCTGGCCACTGCGGCAAATCAGCTACAAAATGTACCAACTACAGCTCAAAATGCTAAACAACGACGCCAACTTCGCAGGAAAGGCCGCAACAAAACAACAATCTCCAGCCACACAGCAGTATACCCTCTCTTTTATGCTAAAAAACAACCACGGGCCATAACACCACATGAAACAACCGCACATGAAACAACTAATCAGCCAACGTAAACTCCAAATGCGTATCAACCAGCAATAGCGCCCTGCCGGGCCGACACGGAGGCTCTGGGCAGCTCAACTGGTACACTAGTTACCTAAAATATAGTCATACAGACTCAGCAAGACATCGATTCCTATCGGCAACAGAAGAAAGGGAGACATCTACCACGCAGGAACTTAAGCAGGCACTGGCACCAAACGAAAACCCGACGGAACATGGGGCCAACTCATGGGATAAGGCTATCTCCAACTTAACCCCACCACAACCACAGAGCATTCATTACAACACAACAACTATGGTAAATGAGCCCTCAATGCTCAGCCCTGCCCAGTCATCAACTCTAGTGACAAGGGTAAAGAAAAGAGAAAATGCAGGTGACAACCCAGCTCCAGTCACGGCACAGGGAATGCCCCATGGGACATCAACGACAGCATTGCAACATCAAAACAGAAACACAGACTCAAAAGGCTCCTGGGGTCTCTGCCGCTGTGAAAGTCCAAAGTTCAATAACTACAACGGGCCAATCTGGCAGCACTCTTGTCCCTTCGGGAAAAACTACCCAGGGGAACATCCTTCCAGAGCTCCTCCAGCCGGGCAGCCAATAAATTCCCGCATCACTCTCTTCACCCCAGAGTACGAATCCAAAGGGAACTGTGACACCCTGATTAGAGGGAATATTTCCCAACTACTGGCCACAATACCAACCTTAGGAGACATCAACACAACCGATCTCCTTTCCATAGAATTTATAAAGGCAGACAGGGCCCAGTGCAGGGAATCCACTGTGAATGTTTTGATTTGTTCTGCATTCCGTCCATCAATTGTGTGTCTTTTGCTTTCTCGCCCTAAGTGCGCCAGATATGCCCAGACGTGGGTCCTGGGCTCACTGTGCCACTGGAATCAAGCTATCCTGGCTGAAGAGGGGTGAAACCCCGAAACCGGTCCTAGGATGCTTGTTTCCGGTCCAGGGAGGACCTGGCTTGGCAGTTCGGACTGGACTGTTCCCATGTGGCACAGGGTCAAGACTGATTTGCATATGGCCAGGTCAAAACTGGGGTGGCATGGTGAGCAAAAGAATGATGGATTTAACCCAGATCTCTTGACTGGGGGTGAATGTTTTGATTTGTTCTGCATTCCATCCATCAAATGTGTGTCTTTTGCTTTCTCGCCCTAAGTGCGCCAGGTATGCCCAGACGTGGATCCTGGGCTCACTGTGCCACTGGAATCAAGCTATCCTGGCTGAAGAGGGGTGAAACCCCGAAACCGGTCCTAGGATGCTTGTTTCCGGTCCACGGTCCAGGGAGGACCTGGCTTGGCAGTTCGGACTGGACTGTTCCCATGTGGCACAGGGTCAAGACTGATTTGCATATGGCCAGGTCAAAACTGGGGTGGCATGGTGAGCAAAAGAATTATGGATTTAACCCAGATCTCTTGACTGGGGGTGAATGTTTTGATTTGTTCTGCATTCCGTCCATCAATTGTGTGTGTTTTGGGAATCCACTAAGGCCACCTGGGGCTCAAACAAAATTGCAAAGAAAGTCTTGAACGAATGGGAAATTTTTAAATCATGGGGCATACAAACCTCACCGTATCGCAACATTGGATACCCGCTCCCACTACTTGCCACCAAGCGGCAGGGAACCATTGGCAACAGAGAAAAACCACCCTCGGTGCTCAGGGGAGCACTAGGCCAGTCACCCAAAAAGGGAGCTGGCACCGGGCACCCAAACAGGCCATAATCACCATCATCCCACAAAGCCTTTAAACGCCCAGATTCTTAGAACTATCAACATAACCGGACCGGCACATAAATCCCGGAAAAACCATGATAAAACAACCCTGAGACTATGCTCATGGAACATCAATGGGCTGAACAGTAAGGTAGCCGATGCTGAACTCGTATATTTAAAAACCTTTGACATTGTCCTTCTGCAGGAAACATGGTTAGTGGATCCATATCAACTACAGGGGTACACTTGCTTCCACACTCCAGCACTGAGGAAATCCAAATACGGTGATCCAGCGCCGCACTTTATCAGGGATGGATACTCATCAATATTTCATACAAATGGCCCATACACATTCACCCAACTCACAAATCCCTGTTGCGCTGGATGGTCTACTTTGAATGTCGTGAAAAATTATTTCCTTCACAAATTCACGTTTAATATTTCTAAATACATAACTAGACCTATATATCAACTCTCTTTCCTCTCGGTCGACGGACCAATTAGTTGAGTAGTTGATGGTAATAATAGAACTAACTATCTAACCAGCTAAATAATCACAGACTCTTGGTAAGATTAATAAAGTTTATCTCAGATAAATGTAATTGATAAATCCTCATCGCATACAAGCTGCAATGCAAACAATGAATCCCACAAAAGGAGAGAAAATCAATTAACAAAATGCAAACAGTGTCATGCTCATCATCCAATGAACAATATGCATATGAAGGAGTGGATAGAAAGAGACACATAAGTTTCAGAGACAAAATTACATTTGCAAATGATTATGCAAATTACGAGTCAGAAAATAATACAAACCCAAAGATCAATGAAATACCACCCCCCTGGCCAAGGGAGTAGTGAGGGTCTCCTGAAATAGAATCAGGAAACAAAGATTTCAGGAACGGAACAGGACAAAGACAGGAACAGCTAGGCCTCTCTGCAAACCGACGGACAGCGACGCATCTCCCCTCTCAATCTCCTACCGCTGCAGCTCCGCACTAACCACACCCCCAAAGGCACCCCAATTATACCCTAAAACCTACATGTCCAACCCACATTAATTGAAACATTGCACAGAATTCGACTGCTCATTGGATGCTTGGGGAGGTGGTGTATCACACCACCATGATTTCATTCAAAATTCTTCATGCCCATTGTTCTACCCCCTTTCACATTACATGTTGGTTGACCAGTCTATACAATTTTATTCTTGCTACATTTCATTAATTTCTCAGCCACGTCTGTGGAAGAAGTCGTGAATCCCACGGCCAGTCTCATCTTTTGGCAGGCAAACAATGTTCTCTGAGCTGATCAACCTTGAACAAATATTCATCATCCGCAGTGCTCAGCACTTCTGTCGCTTTTGTCAGGTCATTCTTGTTCATTTTTCAGCCCCTCATCTATCCGGACAATTTAGGAAAATACAAGCCCATTCGGCTCACTATGACAAAATAAACACATACATTATTAATTACATGGAAATACACCCTTCACTGTTTACCACCCACCTTTACACTATTACCTGTTATTATATTCTTAGCATAAGCTTCATGCAAAGCGGAATTATTTATTATCGTTTTCAAAGCAAGATGCAAGATGTGAAATGCGGTTAAACGTGCATAAATCTCGTTTCTTTTGGAACGCAATGTAAAATGCGGCCTAGTTCTTTCATGCATTAGTTCACATTAGTGCACGCATGCGCAAATCGGTTTCCCATGTAGCTCATGTGATTTGCGTGTTAGTTTATACTGCACACTGTTAATAAGTATTGTGGGGGAGTTAATTCGAGTAGGTTTCTTTTTGCGAAACCCTGCTCCATCAATCCCCCCTCTGATGGCTTCCTGGAGCCATCATAAAATACCCACCATACCAAGTGCCAACTTTATCTATCTAAAGATCAGTATTCTTTTCTCTTTTCATCATCTTTTCATCTAACTCCTTCATTTCGTCATAGTAATCTCCTTTCATATCTTCTAGTTCTATCTCATCTCTTTTTCTCTTCCTTGCTTTTCGTTTGCTGTTTGATTCTGTCATCTCTTTTCTTCCACATTGACACTTACAACATATATATATCGTTATTATCACTAAGGCTACTCCAGCTACTGACATCATTGGCATTATTATTTTTCCTAATAAACTACTTCCAAAGGTAGTAAACCATTTACCTACAGAAGAGAAACTTTTACCAAGTCTTTCCCAGACACCGTCAACCTCCAGTTGGGTCAAGTCTTCATGTAATTTCGTAATATTCTTAATATAGCCCTCAATACCTTTACTTTTGTCAGGGATATAAGTACGCGATACCAAAGGGGGATGATGGACGGAGCGTTAGAGAAAATCAAACACTCACCCCCAGTCAACTGATCTGGGTTTAATCCATCATCATTCTTTAGCTCACTCCACCACCCCAGTTCAGACATGGCCATATGCAAATCAGTCTGACCCTGTGCCTCATGGGAACAGTCCAGCACGAACTGCCAAGCCATATCTTCCCTGGACCGGAAACAAGCATCCTGGGACCGGTTTCGGGTTCATAACCCTCATCAGCCAGGCTATCTTGAATCCAGTGGCAAAGTGAGCAAGGGACCCACGTCTGGGCATACCCTGCCAACTTAGGGCGAACAAGCGATACCAAGGGGGATGATGGACGGAGCATTAGAGCAAATCAAACACTCACCCCCAGTCAACTGATCTGGGTTTAATCCATCATCATTCTTTAGCTCACTCCACCACCCCAGTTCAGAAATGGACATATGCAAATCAGTCTGACCCTGTGCCTCATGGGAACAGTCCAGCCCGAACTGCCAAGCCATGTCTTCCCTGGACCGGAAACAAGCATCCTGGGACCGGTTTCGGGTTCATAACCCTCATCAGCCAGGCTATCTTGAATCCAGTGGCAAAGTGAGCAAGGGACCCACGTCTGGGCATACCCTGCCAACTTAGGGCAAACAAGCGATACCAAAGGGGATGATGGACGGAGCGTTAGAGCAAATGAAACACTCACCCCATTCAACTGATCTGGGTTTAATCCATCATCATTCTTTAGCTCACTCCACCACCCCAGTTCAGACATGGCCATATGCAAATCAGTCTGACCCTGTGCCTCATGGGAACAGTCCAGCCCGAACTGCCAAGCCATGTCTTCCCTGGACCCGAAACAAGCATCCTGGGACTGGTTTCGGGTTCATAACCCTCATCAGCCAGGCTATCTTGAATCCAGTGGCAAAGTGAGCAAGGGACCCACGTCTGGGCATACCCTGCCAACTTAGGGCAAACAAGCGATACCAAAGGGGATGATGGACGGAGTGTTAGAGCAAATCAAACACTCACCCCCAGTCAACTGATCTGGGTTTAATCCATCATCATTCTATAGCTCACTCCACCACCCCAGTTCAGACATGGCCATATGCAAATCAGTCTGACCCTGTGCCTTATGGGAACAGTCCAGCCCGAACTGCCAAGCCATGTCTTCCCTGGACCGGAAACAAGCATCCTGGGACCGGTTTCGGGTTCATAACCCTCATCAGCCAGGCTATCTTGAATCCAGTGGCAAAGTGAGCAAGGGACCCACGTCTGGGCATACCCTGCCAACTTAGGGCGAACATAGCGATACCAAAGGGGATGATGGACGGAGCGTTAGAGCAAATCAAACACTCACCCCCAGTCAACTGATCTGGGTTTAATCCATCATCATTCTTTAGCTCACTCCACCACCCCAGTTCAGACATGGTCATATGCAAATCAGTCTGACCCTGTGCCTCATGGGAACAGTCCAGACCGAACTGCCAAGCCATGTCTTACCTGGACCGGAAACAAGCATCCTGGGACCGGTTTCGGTTCATAACCCTCATCAGCCAGGCTATCTTGAATCCAGTGGCAAAGTGAGCAAGGGACCCGAAACCGGTCCCAGGATGCTTGTTTCCGGTCCAGGGAAGACATGGCTTGGCAGTTCGGGCTGGACTGTTCCCATGAGGCACAGGGTCAGACTGATTTGCATATGGCCATGTCTGAACTGGGGTGGTGGAGTGAGCTAAAGAATGATGATGGATTAAACCCAGATCAGTTGACTGGGGGTGAGTGTTTGATTTGCTCTAACGCTCCGTCCATCATCCCCTTTGGTATCGCTTGTTACGCCCTAAGTTGGCAGGGTATGCCCAGACGTGGGTCCCTTGCTCAATTTGCCACTGGATTCAAGATAGCCTGGCTGATGAGGGTTATGAACCCGAAACCGGTCCCAGGATGCTTGTTTCCGGTCCAGGGAAGACATGGCTTGGCAGTTCGGGCTGGACTGCTCCCATGAGGCAAAGGCTCAGACTGATTTGAATATGGCCATGTCTGAACTGGGGTGGTGGAGTGAGCTAAAGAATGATGATGGATTAAACCCAGATCAGTTGACAGGGGGTGAGTGTTTGATTTGCTCTAACGCTCCGTCCATCATCCCCCTTTGGTATCGCTTTGTTCGCCCTGAGTTCGCAGGGTATGCCCAGACGTGGGTCACTTGCTCACTTTGCCACTGGATTCAAGATAGCCTGGCTGATGAGGGTTATGAACCCGAAACCGGTCCCAGGATGATTGTTTCTGGTCCAGGGAAGGCATGGCTTGGCAGTTCGGGCTGGACTGTTCCCATGAGGCACAGGGTCAGACTGATTTGCATATGGCCATGTCTGAACTGGGGTGGTGGAGTGAGCTAAATAATGATGATGGATTAAACCCAGATCAGTTGACTGGGGGTGAGTGTTTGATTTGCTCTAATGCTCCGTCCATCATCCCCTTTGGTATCGCTTTGTTCGCCCTAAGTTGGCAGGGTATGCCCAGACGTGGGTCCCTTGCTCACTTTGCCACTGGATTCAAGATAGCCTAGCTGATGAGGGTTATGAACCCGAAACCGGTCCCAGAATGCTTGTTTCCGGTCCAGGGAAGACATGGCTTGGCAGTTCGGGCTGGACTGTTCCCATGAGGCACAGGGTCAGACTGATTTGCATATGGCCATGTCTGAACTGGGGTGGTGGAGTGAGCTAAAGAATGATGATGGATGAAACCCAGATCAGTTTACTGGGGGTGAGTGTTTGATTTGCTCTAACGCTCCGTCCATCATCCCCCTTTGGTATCGCTTTGTTCGCCCTAAGTTGGCAGGGTATGCCCAGACGTGGGTCCCTTGCTCAATTTGCCACTGGATTCAAGATAGCCTGGCTGATGAGGCTTATGAACCCGAAACCGGTCCCAGGATGCTTGTTTCCGGTCCAGGGAAGACATGGCTTGGCAGTTCGGGCTGGACTGTTCCCATGAGGCACAGGGTCAGACTGATTTGCATATGGCCATGTCTGAACTGGGGTGGTGGAGTGAGCTAAAGAATGATGATGGATTAAACCCAGATCAGTTGACTGGGGGTGAGTGTTTGATTTTCTCTAACGCTCCGTCCATCATCCCCTTTGGTATCGCTTTGTTCGCCCTAAGTTGGCAGGGTATGCCCAGACGTGGGCCCCTTGCTCACTTTGCCACTGGATTCAAGATAGCCTGGCTGATGAGGGTTATGAACCCGAAACGGGTCCCAGGATGCTTGTTTCCGGTCCAGGGAAGACATGGCTTGGCAGTTCGGGCTGGACTGTTCCCATGAGGCACAGGGTCAGACTGATTTGCATATGGCCATGTCTGAACTGGGGTGGTGCAGTGAGCTAAATAATGATGATGGATTAAACCCAGATCAGTTGACTGGGGGTGAGTGTTTGATTTGCTCTAATGCTCCGTCCATCATCCCCTTTGGTATCGCTTTGTTCGCCCTAAGTTGGCAGGGTATGCCCAGACGTGGGTCCCTTGCTCACTTTGCCACTGGATTCAAGATAGCCTAGCTGATGAGGGTTATGAACCCGAAACCGGTCCCAGGATGCTTGTTTCCGGTCCAGGGAAGACATGGCTTGGCAGTTCGGGCTGGACTGTTCCCATGAGGCACAGGGTCAGACTGATTTGCATATGGCCATGTCTGAACTGGGGTGGTGAAGTGAGCTAAAGAATGATGATGGATGAAACCCAGATCAGTTTACTGGGGGTGAGTGTTTGATTTGCTCTAACGCTCCGTCCATCATCCCCTTTGGTATCGCTTTGTTCGCCCTAAGTTGGCAGGGTATGCCCAGACGTGGGTCCCTTGCTCACTTTGCCACTGGATTCAAGATAGCCTGGCTGATGAGGGTTATGAACCCGAAACCGGTCCCAGGATGCTTGTTTCCGGTCCAGGGAAGACATGGCTTGGCAGTTCGGGCTGGACTGTTCCCATGAGGCACAGGGTCAGACTGATTTGCATATGGCCATGTCTGAACTGGTGTGAGCTAAAGAATGATGATGGATTAAACCCAGATCAGTTGACTGGGGGTGAGTGTTTGATTTGCTCTAACGCTCCGTCCATCATCCCCCTTTGGTATCGCTTTGTTCGCCCTAAGTTGGCAGGGTATGCCCAGACGTGGGTCCCTTGCTCACTTTGCCACTGGATTCAAGATAGCCTGGCTGATCAGGGTTATGAACCCGAAACCGGTCCCAGGATGCTTGTTTCCGGTCCAGGGAAGACATGGCTTGGCAGTTCGGGCTGGACTGTTCCCATGAGGCACAGGGTCAGACTGATTTGCATATGGCCATGTCTGAACTGGGGTGGTGGAGTGAGCTAAAGAATGATGATGGATTAAACCCAGATCAGTTGACTGGGGGTGAGTGTTTGATTTTCTCTAACGCTCCGTCCATCATCCCCTTTGGTATCGCTTTGTTCGCCCTAAGTTGGCAGGGTATGCCCAGACGTCGGCCCCTTGCTCACTTTGCCACTGGATTCAAGATAGCCTGGCTGATGAGGGTTATGAACCCGAAACCGGTCCCAGGATGCTTGTTTCCGGTCCAGGGAAGACATGGCTTGGCAGTTCGGGCTGGACTGTTCCCATGAGGCACAGGGTCAGACTGATTTGCATATGGCCATGTCTGAACTGGCGTGGTGGAGTGAGCTAAAGAATGATGATGGATTAAACCCAGATCAGTTGACTGGGGGTGAGTGTGTGATTTGCTCTAACGCTCCGTCCATCATCCCCTTTGGTATCGCTTTGTTCGCCCTAAGTTGGCAGGGTATGCCCAGACGTGGGTCCCTTGCTCACTTTGCCACTGGATTCAAGATAGCCTGGCTGATGAGGGTTATGAACCCGAAACCGGTCCCAGGATGCTTGTTTCCGGTCCAGGGAAGACATGGCTTGGCAGTTCAGGCGGGACTGTTCCCATGAGGCACAGGGTCAGACTGATTTGCATATGGCCATGTCTGAACTGGGGTGGTGGAGTGAGCTAAAGAATGATGATGGATTAAACCCAGATCAGTTGACTGGGGGTGAGTGTTTGATTTGCTCTAACGCTCCGTCCATCATCCCCCTTTGGTATCGCTTTGTTCGCCCTAAGCTTGCAGGGTATGCCCAGACGTGGGTCCCTTGCTCACTTTGCTACTGGATTCAAGATAGCCTGGCTGATGAGGGTTATGAACCCGAAACCGGTCCCAGGATGTTTGTTTCCGGTCCAGGGAAGACATGGCTTGGCAGTTCGGGCTGGACTGTTCCCATGAGGCACAGGGTCAGACTGATTTGCATATGGCCATGTCTGAACTGGGGTGGTGGAATGAGCTAAAGAATGATGATGGATTAACCCCAGATCAGTTAACTGGGGGTGAGTGTTTGATTTTCTCTAACGCTCCGTCCATCATCCCCTTTGGTATCGCTTTGTTCGCCCTAAGTTGGCAGGGTATGCCCAGACGTGGGCCCCTTGCTCACTTTGCCACTGGATTCAAGATAGCCTGGCTGATGAGGGTTATGAACCCGAAACCGGTCCCAGGATGCTTGTTTCCGGTCCAGGGAAGACATGGCTTGGCAGTTCGGGCTGGACTGTTCCCATGAGGCACAGGGTCAGACTGATTTGCATATGGCCATGTCTGAACTGGGGTGGTGGAGTGAGCTAAAGAATGATGATGGATTAAACCCAGATCAGTTGACTGGGGGTGAGTGTGTGATTTGCTCTAACGCTCCGTCCATCATCCCCTTTGGTATCGCTTTGTTCGCCCTAAGTTGGCAGGGTATGCCCAGACGTGGGTCCCTTGCTCACTTTGCCACTGGATTCAAGATAGCCTGGCTGATGAGGGTTATGAACCCGAAACCGGTCCCAGGATGCTTGTTTCCGGTCCAGGGAAGACATGGCTTGGCAGTTCGGGCTGGACTATTCCCATGAGGCACAGGGTCAGACTGATTTGCATATGGCCATGTCTGAACTGGGGTGGTGGAGTGAGCTAAAGAATGATGATGGATTAAACCCAGATCAGTTGACTGGGGGTGAGTGTTTGATTTGCTCTAACGCTCCGTCCATCATCCCCTTTGGTATCGCTTTGTTCGCCCTAAGTTGGCAGGGTATGCCCAGACGTGGGTCCCTTGCTCACTTTGCCACTGGGTTCAAGATAGCATGGCTGATGAGGGTTGTGAACCCGAAACCGGTCCCAGGATGCTTGTTTCTGGTCCAGGGAAGACATGGCTTGGCAGTTCGGTCTGGACTGTTCCCATGAGGCACAGGGTCAGACTGATTTGCATACGGCCATGTCCGAACTGGGATGGTGGAGTGAGCTAAAGAATGATGATGGATTAAACCCAGATCAGTTGACTGGGGGTGAGTGTTTGATTTGCTCTAACGCTCCATCCATCATCCCCTTTGGTATCGCTTTGTTCGCCCTAAGTTGGCAGGGTATGCCCAGACGTGGGTCCCTTGCTCACTTTGCCACTGGATTCAAGATAGCCTGGCTGATGAGGGTTATGAACCCGAAACCGGTCCCAGGATGCTTGTTTCCGGTCCAGGGAAGACATGGCTTGGCAGTTCAGGCTGGACTGTTCCCATGAGGCACAGGGTCAGACTGATTTGCATATGGCCATGTCTGAACTGGGGTGGTGGAGTGAGCTAAAGAATGATGATGGATTAAACCCAGATCAGTTGACTGGGGGTGAGTGTTTGATTTTCTCTAACGCTCCGTCCATCATCCCCTTTGGTATCGCTTTGTTCGCCCTAAGTTGGCAGGGTATGCCCAGACGTGGGCCCCTTGCTCACTTTGCCACTGGATTCAAGATAGCCTGGCTGATGAGGGTTATGAACCCGAAACGGGTCCCAGGATGCTTGTTTCCGGTCCAGGGAAGACATGGCTTGGCAGTTCGGGCTGGACTGTTCCCATGAGGCACAGGGTCAGACTGATTTGCATATGGCCATGTCTGAACTGGGGTGGTGCAGTGAGCTAAATAATGATGATGGATTAAACCCAGATCAGTTGACTGGGGGTGAGTGTTTGATTTGCTCTAATGCTCCGTCCATCATCCCCTTTGGTATCGCTTTGTTCGCCCTAAGTTGGCAGGGTATGCCCAGACGTGGGTCCCTTGCTCACTTTGCCACTGGATTCAAGATAGCCTAGCTGATGAGGGTTATGAACCCGAAACCGGTCCCAGGATGCTTGTTTCCGGTCCAGGGAAGACATGGCTTGGCAGTTCGGGCTGGACTGTTCCCATGAGGCACAGGGTCAGACTGATTTGCATATGGCCATGTCTGAACGGGGTGGTGGAGTGAGCTAAAGAATGATGATGGATGAAACCCAGATCAGTTTACTGGGGGTGAGTGTTTGATTTGCTCTAACGCTCCGTCCATCATCCCCCTTTGGTATCGCTTTGTTCGCCCTAAGCTTGCAGGGTATGCCCAGACGTGGGTCCCTTGCTCACTTTGCTACTGGATTCAAGATAGCCTGGCTGATGAGGGTTATGAACCCGAAACCGGTCCCAGGATGCTTGTTTCCGGTCCAGGGAAGACATGGCTTGGCAGTTCGGGCTGGACTGTTCCCATGAGGCACAGGGTCAGACTGATTTGCATATGGCCATGTCTGAACTGGGGTGGTGGAGTGAGCTAAAGAATGATGATGGATTAACCCCAGATCAGTTAACTGGGGGTGAGTGTTTGATTTTCTCTAACGCTCCATCCATCATCCCCTTTGGTATCGCTTTGTTCGCCCTAAGTTGGCAGGGTATGCCCAGACGTGGGCCCCTTGCTCACTTTGCCACTGGACTCAAGATAGCCTGGCTGATGAGGGTTATGAACCCGAAACCGGTCCCAGGATGCTTGTTTCCGGTCCAGGGAAGACATGGCTTGGCAGTTCGGGCTGGACTGTTCACATGAGGCACAGGGTCAGACTGATTTGCATATGGCCATGTCTGAACTGGGGTGGTGGAGTGAGCTAAAGAATGATGATGGATTAAACCCAGATCAGTTGACTGGGGGTGAGTGTGTGATTTGCTCTAACGCTCCGTCCATCATCCCCTTTGGTATCGCTTTGTTCGCCCTAAGTTGGCAGGGTATGCCCAGACGTGGGTCCCTTGCTCACTTTGCCACTGGATTCAAGATAGCCTGGCTGATGAGGGTTATGAACCCGAAACCGGTCCCAGGATGCTTGTTTCCGGTCCAGGGAAGACATGGCTTGGCAGTTCGGGCTGGACTATTCCCATGAGGCACAGGGTCAGACTGATTTGCATATGGCCATGTCTGAACTGGGGTGGTGGAGTGAGCTAAAGAATGATGATGGATTAAACCCAGATCAGTTGACTGGGGGTGAGTGTTTCATTTGCTCTAACGCTCCGTCCATCATCCCCTTTGGTATTGCTTTGTTCGCCCTAAGTTGGCAGGGTATGCCCAGACGTGGGTCCCTTGCTCACTTTGCCACTGGATTCAAGATAGCCTGGCTAATGAGGGTTGTGAACCCGAAACCGGTCCCAGGATGCTTGTTTCTGGTCCAGGGAAGACATGGCTTGGCAGTTCGGTCTGGACTGTTCCCATGAGGCACAGGGTCAGACTGATTTGCATACGGCCATGTCCGAACTGGGATGGTGGAGTGAGCTAAAGAATGATGATGGATTAAACCCAGATCAGTTGACTGGGGGTGAGTGTTTGATTTGCTCTAACGCTCCATCCATCATCCCCTTTGGTATCGCTTTGTTCGCCCTAAGTTGGCAGGGTATGCCCAGACGTGGGTCCCTTGCTCACTTTGCCACTGGATTCAAGATAGCCTGGCTGATGAGGGTTATGAACCCGAAACCGGTCCCAGGATGCTTGTTTCCGGTCCAGGGAAGACATGGCTTGGCAGTTCGGGCTGGACTGTTCCCATGAGGCACAGGGTCAGACTGGTTTGCATATGGCCATGTCTGAACTGGGGTGGTGGAGTGAGCTAAAGAATGATGATGGATTAAACCCAGATCAGTTGACTGGGGGTGAGTGTTTGATTTGCTCTAACGCTCCGTCCATCATCCCCCTTTGGTATCGCTTTGTTCGCCCTAAGTTGGCAGGGTATGCCCAGACGTCGGTCCCTTGCTCAATTTGCCACTGGATTCAAGATAGCCTGGCTGATGAGGGTTATGAACCCGAAACCGGTCCCAGGATGCTTGTTTCCGGTCCAGGGAAGACATGGCTTGGCAGTTCAGGCTGGACTGTTCCCATGAGGCACAGGGTCAGACTGATTTGCATATGGCCATGTCTGAACTGGGGTGGTGGAGTGAGCTAAAGAATGATGATGGATTAAACCCAGATCAGTTGACTGGGGGTGAGTGTTTGATTTTCTCTAACGCTCCGTCCATCATCCCCTTTGGTATCGCTTTGTTCGCCCTAAGTTGGCAGGGTATGCCCAGACGTGGGCCCCTTGCTCACTTTGCCACTGGATTCAAGATAGCCTGGCTGATGAGGGTTATGAACCCGAAACGGGTCCCAGGATGCTTGTTTCCGGTCCAGGGAAGACATGGCTTGGCAGTTCGGGCTGGACTGTTCCCATGAGGCACAGGGTCAGACTGATTTGCATATGGCCATGTCTGAACTGGGGTGGTGCAGTGAGCTAAATAATGATGATGGATTAAACCCAGATCAGTTGACTGGGGGTGAGTGTTTGATTTGCTCTAATGCTCCGTCCATCATCCCCTTTGGTATCGCTTTGTTCGCCCTAAGTTGGCAGGGTATGCCCAGACGTGGGTCCCTTGCTCACTTTGCCACTGGAACAAGATAGCCAAGCTGATGAGGGTTATGAACCCGAAACCGGTCCCAGGATGCTTGTTTCCGGTCCAGGGAAGACATGGCTTGGCAGTTCGGGCTGGACTGTTCCCATGAGGCACAGGGTCAGACTGATTTGCATATGGCCATGTCTGAACTGGGGTGGTGGAGTGAGCTAAAGAATGATGATGGATGAAACCCAGATCAGTTTACTGGGGGTGAGTGTTTGATTTGCTCTAACGCCCCGTCCATCATCCCCTTTGGTATCGCTTTGTTCGCCCTAAGTTGGCAGGGTATGCCCAGACGTGGGTCCCTTGCTCACTTTGCCACTGGATTCAAGATAGCCTGGCTGATGAGGGTTATGAACCCGAAACCGGTCCCAGGATGCTTGTTTCCGGTCCAGGGAAGACATGGCTTGGCAGTTCGAGCTGGACTGTTCCCATGAGGCACAGGGTCAGACTGATTTGCATATTGCCATGTCTGAACTGGTGTGAGCTAAAGAATGATGATGGATTAAACCCAGATCAGTTGACTGGGGGTGAGTGTTTGATTTGCTCTAACGCTCCGTCCATCATCCCCCTTTGGTATCGCTTTGTTCGCACTAAGTTGGCAGGGTATGCCCAGACGTGGGTCCCTTGCTCACTTTGCCACTGGATTCAAGATAGCCTGGCTGATGAGGGTTATGAACCCGAAACCGGTCCCAGGATGCTTGTTTCCGGTCCAGGGAAGACATGGCTTGGCAGTTCGGGCTGGACTGTTCCCATGAGGCACAGGGTCAGACTGATTTGCATATGGCCATGTCTGAACTGGGGTGGTGGAGTGAGCTAAAGAATGATGATGGATTAAACCCAGATCAGTTGACTGGGGGTGAGTGTTTGATTTTCTCTAACGCTCCGTCCATCATCCCCTTTGGTATCGCTTTGTTCGCCCTAAGTTGGCAGGGTATGCCCAGACGTCGGCCCCTTGCTCACTTTGCCACTGGATTCAAGATAGCCTGGCTGATGAGGGTTATGAACCCGAAACCGGTCCCAGGATGCTTGTTTCCGGTCCAGGGAAGACATGGCTTGGCAGTTCGGGCTGGACTGTTCCCATGAGGCACAGGGTCAGACTGATTTGCATATGGCCATGTCTGAACTGGCGTGGTGGAGTGAGCTAAAGAATGATGATGGATTAAACCCAGATCAGTTGACTGGGGGTGAGTGTGTGATTTGCTCTAACGCTCCGTCCATCATCCCCTTTGGTATCGCTTTGTTCGCCCTAAGTTGGCAGGGTATGCCCAGACGTGGGTCCCTTGCTCACTTTGCCACTGGATTCAAGATAGCCTGGCTGATGAGGGTTATGAACCCGAAACCGGTCCCAGGATGCTTGTTTCCGGTCCAGGGAAGACATGGCTTGGCAGTTCGGGCGGGACTGTTCCCATGAGGCACAGGGTCAGTCTGATTTGCATATGGCCATGTCTGAACTGGGGTGGTGGAGTGAGCTAAAGAATGATGATGGATTAAACCCAGATCAGTTGACTGGGGGTGAGTGTTTGATTTGCTCTAACGCTCCGTCCATCATCCCCCTTTGGTATCGCTTTGTTCGCCCTAAGCTTGCAGGGTATGCCCAGACGTGGGTCCCTTGCTCACTTTGCTACTGGATTCAAGATAGCCTGGCTGATGAGGGTTATGACCCCGAAAACGGTCCCAGGATGCTTGTTTCCGGTCCAGGGAAGACATGGCTTGGCAGTTCGGGCTGGACTGTTCCCATGAGGCACAGGGTCAGACTGATTTGCATATGGCCATGTCTGAACTGGGGTGGTGGAGTGAGCTAAAGAATGATGATGGATTAAACCCAGATCAGTTGACTGGGGGTGAGTGTTTGATTTGCTCTAACGCTCCGTCCATCATCCCCTTTGGTAGGGATATAAGTACAGCAGTGTTGAATTTTCAACATGCCACAGACTCCACCCTCTTTTGCCAATAAGATATCAAGGGCAAGTCGATTTTGCAAAACCATTGATCTGATTGCAACCATTTCGGTGTCAATCATCAAGAAACCACCAGCAGTATCTGTCGATAAACAATCAACCACTGTGAACGACTCCAACTGATGGTATCAGTGCACCAAAAATATCACCTGCTATTTCTGAGAAACTAGCTCTCTTCTTACGTGTTAGTCCTTGTTTTATTTCATTGATTCTGTTATTACTTTTGTCTACATGGTAGACCTTTGGGAAAACAATTGCAAAATAACAACTACCATACCAATGTGCAGGTAACCTGTAATAGGCTTTCTTACCACACACATAATAGACTCCTGGGAAAACTGGATCAGTTCCACCCTTCAATCCCCAAGCCCCAGTAATTTGGTAAGTATGCTCACATTCACTAGAACCAATGAAAAAGACACTACATAAGCAAGCTGTAATACATCTACTTTTAGGCTAGATTTTGGATGTTCAGTCACTTTTGCTTCGGCCATTTTTGTATTCTACTAAAAAAATCTAAATTACCATGAGGCACAGGGTCAGACTGATTTGCATATGGCCATGTCTGAACTGGGGTGGTGGAGTGAGCTAAAGAATGATGATGGATGAAACCCAGATCAGTTTACTGGGGGTGAGTGTTTGATTTGCTCTAACGCTCCGTCCATCATCCCCTTTGGTATCGCTTTGTTCGCCCTAAGTTGGCAGGGTATGCCCAGACGTGGGTCCCTTGCTCACTTTGCCACTGGATTCAAGATAGCCTGGCTGATGAGGGTTATGAACCCGAAACCGGTCCCAGGATGCTTGTTTCCGGTCCAGGGAAGACATGGCTTGGCAGTTCGGGCTGGACTGTTCCCATGAGGCACAGGGTCAGACTGATTTGTATATGGCCATGTCTGAACTGGTGTGAGCTAAAGAATGATGATGGATTAAACCCAGATCAGTTGACAGGGGGTGAGTGTTTGATTTGCTCTAACGCTCCGTCCATCATCCCCCTTTGGTATCGCTTTGTTCGCCCTAAGCTTGCAGGGTATGCCCAGACGTGGGTCCCTTGCTCACTTTGCTACTGTATTCAAGATAGCCTGGCTGATGAGGGTTATGAACCCGAAACCGGTCCCAGGATGCTTGTTTCCGGTCCAGGGAAGACATGGCTTGGCAGTTCGGGCTGGACTGTTCCCATGAGGCACAGGGTCAGACTGATTTGCATATGGCCATGTCTGAACTGGGGTGGTGCAGTGAGCTAAAGAATGATGATGGATTAACCCCAGATCAGTTAACTGGGGGTGAGTGTTTGATTTTCTCTAACGCTCCGTCCATCATCCCCTTTGGTATCGCTTTGTTCGCCCTAAATTGGCAGGGTATGCCCAGACGTGGGCCCCTTGCTCACTTTGCCACTGGATTCAAGATAGCCTGGCTGATGAGGGTTATGAACCCGAAACCGGTCCCAGGATGCTTGTTTTCGGTCCAGGGAAGACATGGCTTGGCAGTTCGGGCTGGACTGTTCCCATGAGGCACAGGGTCAGACTGATTTGCATATGGCCATGTCTGAACTGGGGTGGTGGAGTGAGCTAAAGAATGATGATGGATTAAACCCAGATCAGTTGACTGGGGGTGAGTGTGTGATTTGCTCTAACGCTCCGTCCATCATCCCCTTTGGTATCGCTTTGTTCGCCCTAAGTTGGCAGGGTATGCCCAGACGTGGGTCCCTTGCTCACTTTGCCACTGGATTCAAGATAGCCTGGCTGATGAGGGTTATGAACCCGAAACCGGTCCCAGGATGCTTGTTTCCGGTCCAGGGAAGACATGGCTTGGCAGTTCGGGCTGGACTATTCCCATGAGGCACAGGGTCAGACTGATTTGCATATGGCCATGTCTGAACTGGGGTGGTGGAGTGAGCTAAAGAATGATGATGGATTAAACCCAGATCAGTTGACTGGGGGTGAGTGTTTGATTTGCTCTAACGCTCCGTCCATCATCCCCTTTGGTATCGCTTTGTTCGCCCTAAGTTGGCAGGGTATGCCCAGACGTGGGTCCCTTGCTCACTTTGCCACTGGATTCAAGATAGCCTGGCTGATGAGGGTTGTGAACCCGAAACCGGTCCCAGGATGCTTGTTTCTGGTCCAGGGAAGACATGGCTTGGCAGTTCGGTCTGGACTGTTCCCATGAGGCACAGGGTCAGACTGATTTGCATACGGCCATGTCTGAACTGGGGTGGTGGAGTGAGCTAAAGAATGATGATGGATTAAACCCAGATCAGTTGACTGGGGGTGAGTGTTTGATTTGCTCTAACGCTCCATCCATCATCCCCTTTGGTATCGCTTTGTTCGCCCTAAGTTGGCAGGGTATGCCCAGACGTGGGTCCCTTGCTCACTTTGCCACTGGATTCAAGATAGCCTGGCTGATGAGGGTTATGAACCCGAAACCGGTCCCAGGATGCTTGTTTCCGGTCCAGGGAAGACATGGCTTGGCAGTTCGGGCTGGACTGTTCCCATGAGGCACAGGGTCAGACTGATTTGCATATGGCCATGTCTGAACTGGCGTGGTGGAGTGAGCTAAAGAATGATGATGGATTAAACCCAGATCAGTTGACTGGGGGTGAGTGTGTGATTTGCTCTAACGCTCCGTCCATCATCCCCTTTGGTATCGCTTTGTTCGCCCTAAGTTGGCAGGGTATGCCCAGACATGGGTCCCTTGCTCACTTTGCCACTGGATTCAAGATAGCCTGGCTGATGAGGGTTATGAACCCGAAACCGGTCCCAGGATGCTTGTTTCCGGTCCAGGGAAGACATGGCTTGGCAGTTCGGGCGGGACTGTTCCCATGAGGCACAGGGTCAGACTGATTTGCATATGGCCATGTCTGAACTGGGGTGGTGGAGTGAGCTAAAGAATGATGATGGATTAAACCCAGATCAGTTGACAGGGGTGAGTGTTTGATTTGCTCTAACGCTCCGTCCATCATCCCCCTTTGGTATCGCTTTGTTCGCCCTAAGCTTGCAGGGTATGCCCAGACGTGGGTCCCTTGCTCACTTTGCTACTGTATTCAAGATAGCCTGGCTGATGAGGGTTATGAACCCGAAACCGGTCCCAGGATGCTTGTTTCCGGTCCAGGGAAGACATGGCTTGGCAGTTCGGGCTGGACTGTTCCCATGAGGCACAGGGTCAGACTGATTTGCATATGGCCATGTCTGAACTGGGGTGGTGCAGTGAGCTAAAGAATGATGATGGATTAACCCCAGATCAGTTAACTGGGGGTGAGTGTTTGATTTTCTCTAACGCTCCGTCCATCATCCCCTTTGGTATCGCTTTGTTCGCCCTAAATTGGCAGGGTATGCCCAGACGTGGGCCCCTTGCTCACTTTGCCACTGGATTCAAGATAGCCTGGCTGATGAGGGTTATGAACCCGAAACCGGTCCCAGGATGCTTGTTTTCGGTCCAGGGAAGACATGGCTTGGCAGTTCGGGCTGGACTGTTCCCATGAGGCACAGGGTCAGACTGATTTGCATATGGCCATGTCTGAACTGGGGTGGTGGAGTGAGCTAAAGAATGATGATGGATTAAACCCAGATCAGTTGACTGGGGGTGAGTGTGTGATTTGCTCTAACGCTCCGTCCATCATCCCCTTTGGTATCGCTTTGTTCGCCCTAAGTTGGCAGGGTATGCCCAGACGTGGGTCCCTTGCTCACTTTGCCACTGGATTCAAGATAGCCTGGCTGATGAGGGTTATGAACCCGAAACCGGTCCCAGGATGCTTGTTTCCGGTCCAGGGAAGACATGGCTTGGCAGTTCGGGCTGGACTATTCCCATGAGGCACAGGGTCAGACTGATTTGCATATGGCCATGTCTGAACTGGGGTGGTGGAGTGAGCTAAAGAATGATGATGGATTAAACCCAGATCAGTTGACTGGGGGTGAGTGTTTGATTTGCTCTAACGCTCCGTCCATCATCCCCTTTGGTATCGCTTTGTTCGCCCTAAGTTGGCAGGGTATGCCCAGACGTGGGTCCCTTGCTCACTTTGCCACTGGATTCAAGATAGCCTGGCTGATGAGGGTTGTGAACCCGAAACCGGTCCCAGGATGCTTGTTTCTGGTCCAGGGAAGACATGGCTTGGCAGTTCGGTCTGGACTGTTCCCATGAGGCACAGGGTCAGACTGATTTGCATACGGCCATGTCTGAACTGGGGTGGTGGAGTGAGCTAAAGAATGATGATGGATTAAACCCAGATCAGTTGACTGGGGGTGAGTGTTTGATTTGCTCTAACGCTCCATCCATCATCCCCTTTGGTATCGCTTTGTTCGCCCTAAGTTGGCAGGGTATGCCCAGACGTGGGTCCCTTGCTCACTTTGCCACTGGATTCAAGATAGCCTGGCTGATGAGGGTTATGAACACGAAACCGGTCCCAGGATGCTTGTTTCCGGTCCAGGGAAGACATGGCTTGGCAGTTCGTGCTGGACTGTTCCCATGAGGCACAGGGTCAGACTGGTTTGCATATGGCCATGTCTGAACTGGGGTGGTGGAGTGAGCTAAAGAATGATGATGGATTAAACCCAGATCAGTTGACTGGGGGTGAGTGTTTGATTTGCTCTAACGCTCCGTCCATCCTCCCCTTTGGTATCGTTTTGTTCGCCCTAAATTGGCAGGGTATGCCCAGACGTGGGTCCCTTGCTCACGTTGCCACTGGATTCAAGATAGCCTGGCTGATGAGGGTTAGGAACCCGAAACCGGTCTCAGGATGCTTGTTTCCAGTCCAGGGAAGACATGGCTTGGCAGTTCGGGCTGGACTGTTCCCATGAGGCACAGGGTCAGACTGATTTGCATATGGCCATGTCTGAACTGGGGTGGTGGAGTGAGCTAAAGAATGATGATGGATTAAACCCAGATCAGTTGACTGGGGGTGAGTGTTTGATTTGCTCTAACGCTCCGTCCATCATCCCCTTTGGTAGGGATATAAGTACAGCAGTGTTGAATTTTCAACATGCCACAGACTCCACCCTCTTTTGCCAATAAGATATCAAGGGCAAGTCGATTTTGCAAAACCATTGATCTGATTGCAACCATTTCGGTGTCAATCATCAAGAAACCACCAGCAGTATCTGTCGATAAACAATCAACCACTGTGAACGACTCCAACTGATGGTATCAGTGCACCAAAAATATCACCTGCTATTTCTGAGAAACTAGCTCTCTTCTTACGTGTTAGTCCTTGTTTTATTTCATTGATTCTGTTATTACTTTTGTCTACATGGTAGACCTTTGGGAAAACAATTGCAAAATAACAACTATCATACCAATGTGCAGGTAACCTGTAATAGGCTTTCTTACCACACACATAATAGACTCCTGGGAAAACTGGATCAGTTCCACCCTTCAATCCCCAAGCCCCAGTAATTTGGTAAGTATGCTCACATTCACTAGAACCAATGAAAAAGACACTACATAAGCAAGCTGTAATACATCTACTTTTAGGCTAGATTTTGGATGTTCAGTCACTTTTGCTTCGGCCATTTTTGTATTCTACTAAAAAATCTAAATTACCTAAAAAAAAAAAAAATTCTGAAAAATAGTGTACTGCTACACTTCAAGGCTTTCTTCTTTTACCCCTTTCTTTTATTTCTTTTTTTTTTTTCCTTTAAATCTTCTGAGTCTTTTTATTCATTTCGTCTGGCAAGGTTTCACCTTAATTTTTTCACAGTTCTTTTAAGGTGGTTTTAATTTGCTTTCATCCACTTGCTCAGTGCCTGTACCGTTTTTTCCTTCACTCGGATCTGAGCTTTCAATTTCTTCCAAGATCACGTATGTCCATTCCGGTGCTGTGTATTTCTTGCTTGGAATTCTTACTCTCCTGTTTTTCGTACTAAATCTTCTCCTGACTCTTCTTGTTCTACTTGACTTGAGACCTCATTAATTTGCTCTGGTCTTCTTTTTGTCTTTCTCCTTACAAGAGTGTATTTCAGTCTTTTCACTCCACTCAGCCAATTGTCACCTTTTCTCGGTCTTTTAGTTTGAACTACTTTTTCACCTTCTTCATCTGGTTCATAGGTTCTTTTATTTGGCCTTTCTTCTATCTGTTCTTCTTCTTGACTTTCAGTAACTTCCCTTTCTTCTGGTTCTACAGCAATCTCATGAGACCCAGTAACTGGTGCCCATTCTACTTGACTTGTGCTTGGCTGTTCGTCATCTGTTTGTTCTTCAGAATCTGTTACTCTAGATTCTTCAGCTTCACACACTTCAGCCTTTGGTCTTTGGCTTTGGTTTACCAGTTTCTGCTCTTCTTGTCTTTCGAGTGGACTTGGGACTCGTCTGGTATGGCTCGCATGGATCAAATTTGGCAAGCCACCACACTTCACTGCTGTCGTCGTCACCAGAATCACCTGGTAAGGTCCGTTCCACCTGGGTTCTAAACACGATTTCCTCACGTGTTTCTTCACGGGAACCCACTCTCCATGTCTCAGATCGTGAGCTTGATTCGGCTGTGTCGTAGTGGCATTTTCTCCAACCTGGTGAGACACAGAACGCACCAGATCAGCCAATCCTCTGCAATAGTCAAGCACTAGATCATCAGATATATTCATCAGTTTGTTCGCTGGAATAAATGCTTGTCTCATTGCTCTTCCCATTAGAATCTCGTGAGGACTCAAATCCTTCTTTTTGTCAGGAATGCTTCTAAGACTCATCAATAAAAGGGGTAAAGCATCAGGCCATCTCAGTGTTGTGGATGCACACACCTTTCCTAATCTAGATTTTATGGTGCCATTTATCTGCTCAACCACTCTAGATGATTCAGGTCGATAGGCACAATGCAGCTTCTGCTCAATCTGTAATGCTGCACAAATCATCCGAATTATCTCATTGTTAAAATGGGTTCCTCTATCTGTTTCTAAAGTGACTGGAAATCCGAATCTAGGTATCAGTTCTCTTAGAAGTAGCTTCGCGACTGTTAAACTGCCATTCCTTCTCGTTGGATAGGCTTCCACCCGGCGAGAAAACAAACAGACAACAACCAACACATATTTCAGCCCATTGCACGGGGGAAGCTCCATAAAACACAACTGGAGTTGGGTGAATGGTCCTGCTGCCTTTCCAATTCGTACCCAACTAACAACTGTCTTTCTGCCTGGATTTTGCTGCTGACAGGTGACCCACCTCTGGCAGAGACTCTCTGCAATGGCCCTGAATTTTGGGTTATACCATGATTGCTTGAAGAGCCTGATCATAGCATCTCTTCCAACATGTGCAATTCCATGGTATACCCTTGCCATTTGGGATAGTAAACTGTCTGGCATGACTGGTCTTTTTTCTATATAGACCCACACTTCGTCCTCTGCTCTCTTTCTGCAGCCTGAATTTATCCAACTTCCCTTTTCCTCATCACTTGCTTCCTCCTCTAACTGTCTAATTTCGTCCCAAGTTTCAAATGAAGAAGAAAGCATAAGATGGCAATTGGTATTTTCTTTTTCCATCCCTCTGTTTAGAGCAATTAAATTTAAGTGCACAGAAATGCGCTACTTGATCCGCGAATCTGTTGCCCTTCATCACATAATCATCTCCTGATTTATGTGTGGAACATTTGACCACTGCAATCCTTTTGGGCAATTGTAAAGCATCCAATAAATCATTTACAATTTTGCTGTTTCTTATAGGAGATCCTGAAGAAGTCAGAAATCCCCCTTGCATCCATAGCTGTCCAAAATCGTGGACAACCCCGAAACCATATTGACTATTAGTAAATATGGTCACCCTCAGGCTTTTGGAAATTTTGCACGCTCTAATCAGAGCTATCAATTCAGCAATTTGGGCGGAGTTTACTCCTTTTAAACAGGATGCTTCTAGAACTCCCGCTATGGTGCAAACAGCATAGGCAGAACACAATTCTCCTTTCTCATTTCTTAAACATGATCCATCAACAAACAACTCACAATCTGGTTCTTCTAATGGTACGTCCTCAATATCGGGCCTGGGTTTCATGCACAACTCTGTCACATCCAAACAATCATGATCCGCCTCTTCTCTTACTTCCTCACAATATGAATTCGGCAACAGCATTGCCGGATTTACGGTTGTGCATCTTACCACAGTCACATTTTCAGCACCCAAAATCACTCTTTTGTACTTAGACAGTCGACTAGAGGTCATATACTGTGTCCTTGTACGTGTCAAAAGGATCTCAACTGAATGTGGCACATACACCTTGACTGGATGTCCCATCACAATTGCTTCACTCTGTTCCAGACTCACACAAGTGGCAGCTACTGCTTTTAAACAGCCTGGCAACGCTGCGGCCACTGAATCCAAAGTAGCAGAAAAATATGCTACTGGATGCTGTGCCATTCCATGTTTTTGAGTTAAAACTGAAAGTGCACACCCATCACTTTTGCAACAGTACAATGCAAAATCCAATCTGGCATTCCCAATGCAGGTGCTCGACAAAGACTGTTTCGCAATTTAGTAAAAGCTTCCATGCTTTCATCATCCAACACAATCGGATCCTTCACATCTTTTCGTGTCAACCTCTGTAGAGGTTTTGCAATCAGTGAGAACCCACTGATCCACTGCCTGCAGTATCCAACCATTCCCAAAAACATTCAAACTTCTCTCTGAGTTTTTGGTGGACTCATTTGTTTAATTACAGTAATTCTTTCTGGTGTCACTTTTCTGACTCCTTTTTCTATTTTGTGACCTAGGTACTGGACTTCGTGTTTACAAAATTGCAATTTTGCTGGTGACACTTTGGGGCCAATTCCGATCTTGGCTGGTAGTGCTCCGAATCGGATTTGGATTTACCGGATCCGATTCGGAGCCCTGTTTCCCGACCG
This sequence comes from Calotriton arnoldi, assembly GCA_963921515.1. Lineage (NCBI taxonomy): Eukaryota > Metazoa > Chordata > Amphibia > Caudata > Salamandridae > Calotriton > Calotriton arnoldi. Next base: position 281,913 of record CAWUFW010011465.1, read on the forward strand.
AATCGTACGCGGGTCCGGCCGAGCGAGTACGATGCAAGCTCCCGCGAAATCGCCAACTGACTCGTACGCGGCTTCAACACTCTCCGACCGACTCGCACGGACACGACCCGCACCGCGCTATGGAGACGTTTCCCGGCCGGGTAAGTAAGATGCGCGCCGCGAGCAGTCCGACCGACTCGCGCCGTCCGGCTCGAAAGAGCTGTCGGAGCCGGACTTTGGGGGTCCGCGTCGGACCCCCCTGTATGCGTAGGCGCGCGAGTTGCACACAGGGGGACCCATGGGTCCCCCTACCTGTGCATGTACGCCGCGATGCACATGGATGCGTACCCGCTGTAGGGGGCGCCCTTGTTCGCCTCGCACCCATTGAGTCAATGAGAGCCCGCGTACGCGTTGTACGACCGGCTCCCATTGACTTCAATGGGAGTCCGACCAAATCGAGTCCGATAGCATGCGAATGCATCGTACTCGTCCGGTCGGACTGCTAGGGTCCGATTCGGTCGGAATTCTCTCCGGGTCCGGCTCGGTCAGAGAGATTTCCGGCCGGAATCGGAATCGGCCCCAAAGTGTCCTCCTTCTGCTAAATGGTTCAGTAAGGCAATGGTATCTGTCACGCATGCCTCTCGTGTCTTTGATGCCACCAGTAGGTCATCAATATACTGAACCAAAACTGAATTTCCTGGCATAACTAAAGTCTCCAAACATCTTTTCAGGATCTGATTAAAAATTGAAGGACTCTCAGCGTACCCTTGAGGAACTCGGCACCATGCCAAAACATGGTCTCCAAACCGGAATGCAAACAAATACTGGCTTTCCGGATGTAAAGGAATCGAGTAAAATGCTTGGCACAGATCAATCACTGTGTACCATTCAGAATCACATGGGATTTGGTAAAGGATTACTGCTGGATTCGGCACTACTGGACAACAGGGAACTACAATTTTATTAATTTTTCTTAAATCCTGCACTATTCTATATTTTCCACTGGGCTTTTTAATTCCTATAATAGGTGAATTACAAGGACTACTCATTATTTCTTTCAGAATTCCCTGTTCAACCATTTGGTCAATCACAGGAGTGACTCCTGCAATTACTTCCGGACTCATTTTGTACTGAGGAGTGTTTGGATATATGGCACCCTCTTTCACTGTAATCTGAATCGGATCTACATTTGACATTAGGCCAATCTCCTTTCCTGTAAAATCCCATACATCCGTCCTTACTGCACTTTTTAATTCTTCAGGCAAACTCTCTTCTGTGAGAAGTGAACACAACTCATCCACTTCTGTCCCTTGCTTCGCTAACATCATCTTGAATTCAACATCCTCATCAGGCGTCTGAAACGCAATACCATCTGGCGTACAGTAGATGGTACAATTCATTTTACACAATAAATCTCTTCCCAAGAGATTTACTGGACTCGAATCACATACCACGAAACGATGCATGTCTCTGAAACTTCCAATATGAACTTTTATTGGATTTGTGACTGGTGTTCTAATATGCTTGTTTGAGACTCCTACAACTTGGACAGTTTCTCCCGAGAGGGGTAGGTTCGGAATTTCTGCTGCTCTCACAGTAGAACGGGTAGCACCAGTGTCCACCAGGAATGTAATATCATTACCTTCCACCTTTCCGTCAACAAATGGACCTGACTGATCTACCGCCAAGGATGCGCCAAGTACGCACTCTTCCTCCCCCCTCAGGCACCGTCATTGAGATGAGTCTGAATCACTCTCATTGCACTGCAACCAGTATTGCGGAACCATTTGCACACTTTGATTCTTAACAATTTGATCACCTCCGTGAAATACAGTGTTCGCACTGCACCTCTGCACTTGAGCATTCACATTATTGGGCATAGGAGCTTGTGGCACCTGTAACTGTGGAGCAACTACCTGCTGCTGCTGCTGTTGATTCACACCCACCTCAATCTGCATCTGTGGATTAAAATTTTGATTTACCCCATTATTCTTTTGATCAGATCTACACTCGTTCTTCCAATGTCCATACTTTCCGCACGCATGACAAGGAAATTTCTTCTTAGCTTCTTCTTTGCCCAGTTTACCTCTACCTCTACCTCCACTGCATACCTGACCAATTTGATTCTGACCATTCATTTGATTACCTGTTTGAGAACCATTGTTTACTTCTTGCTGCTTTGCTACTTTCACTTGTGCCCACATCATTTTCTCCTTTAATTTTTTATGTCTTGATTCAATATCATCACTACAATACTTCGCATACCTCAAACTTTCGTCAATGGTTTTGCTCTGCCAACAAATCAAGTGCTGCTGAATCATATTACTAATCTCCGGTTTCAAACCAAACACAAAACGATACACAAAATGTCCCATATCTTTGTCTCCAATATTCTCAAATCCGCTGTACTGTTTAAATACCTGCAACAACCTTTCATAATAGGCATGTACTGACTCTTTCAGTTCTTGGGTCTTCCTGTCTATCTTAACCCAATCTGTTTCCTTTGGAGAAATTTTTCCTTTCAAAAAGGTGATTACCTGATTATACTTTCTCATCACCTCATCAGATTGTGCACCTGTTTTAGGGTCTCTAGGATATTCTTCTTTTGGCCAATCGACAGTAATTTTACATTTTGTCCACAAATCAGCTGGTACGACAATCTCAAACAAACCATCTAAATCCTTTACCAAAACCTTTGAAACTTTCACAAACCTCTCTACCTGTTTGTACCACTCAACTGGTTTTTCTCTTAATCTGGGAAAATTATTCATAAAGGACAATATATCCTGTCTTGTCCAGGGAACGTGCACATATCCACCACCTGGGACTTCTCTCATCGGACATGCCCTTTAAACTTGTTCTGTCTCTCTTAACGGAAACATTGACGCCCCTTTGCCAGCTGCCTCTTCTTTCTTTTTCGTCCATCTACCATTCCACTGTTCTACATTTCCCCATTTTTTCAGAATATTCATCAACTCTTTTATCTGTAATCTTTTCCCAGATGCATTCAAACTCTCCAAATCCTTTTCGGTGAAGGCCAATCTGTACGATTTCTGTAGCACCTTTGACTTCTCTATATCTATTCCATATTCACTAGCAGCCTCTGCTATTTTCTCATGAAGATTCCTCGCTCTCCAAGTGATACTTTTACACAAAAAAAACAGCTCTTCATCTCGGTAAGTCCCTAATCTATCTGGACTTATCGTACCAATAATCATCTCTTCCAAATTCACTTTCAATTGGCTCACATTTATACTTTGTGGTTGAGGTTTTTGCTTTTCCATTCCCTTTATCCAATCATTTAATTCCTCTGGTGAAGGACCTGCTGAACTCCCTGTCGTTGGAATGATGTTTGTCCCTATTCTCCTTGGATCTATTTGTATACCTCTTCTAGGGGTTTCTGTTATCATCTCACAAACCGGAAGATCTAACAATGTAGTATTCATGTCAACCTGTCCATCCTCCTCGGTGAGCAGTCAAAATATCGAAAATAAAATATCGACATACACTAATATCGAAGTCACAATATCGAAGGGACAGAATATCGATGTTAAGAATATCGATGGACAGAATATCGACCCTAAGGTAAGTAATATCGAAGTTAGTAATATCGAAATCAAATATATCGATGTTACTAATATCGATGTTACTAATATCGATATTTGTATTATTGTTATGTATTTTGTTATGTTTTTAATAAGTATGTGTTATATGTGTTTTTGTTAAGTGTTCTACTTCTCTAAAAATATATGTATACAATTTTTATATGTTAATAATGTTTTTTTTAAGTTATTGGTTTTTTTTTTGTACCGTAGCGGGTTGTGGGTTTATAGGGGAATAGGGTGGGAAGTAATTTAATTATACTAAATTAATTATTAATTTTTAGGAATTATAAATTAATTTTAATTATTTTTTGCGTTTAAGTTCTGTAGCGGGTTGTGGGTTTATAGGGGAACAGGGTGGGAAGTAATTTAATTGTAATTAAGTTATAATTTATTTTAATTAATTGGTATTGATAATTATATTATTGTTAATTAATTAATAATTGGTTATTAATTTTTATTAATTGATTAATTGATCATTATGTTAAGTGTATTATTTTATTATTGGAGTGTGTTGTGCGTTTATAGGGGAATACTTTTGGAAGTAATTGAAATCTAATTAAGTAATTATTAAATTTATTTTTGGGTATTGATAATTAATTTATTGGACATTAATTATTAATTGGTAATTTTTTTAAATTAGAATTTTTTGGTTCTAAAAATTAATTTATTGTTGTTTTATCATCAATTGGTAATTAAATATTATTAAATATTATTTATTGATAAATCTAATTAATATATTAAGAAGTAATAATTAATTGATAATTAATGTTTAATTATTATTATTTTGGGTATAAAAAGCATTTAATTGTTCAATATTAGTTAATTGGTAATTAAGTTTTAATAATTTATATGTTTTTTGTTATTAAAATATTTTATTGTTCAATATTTATTATTTAGTAATTAATATTTATTAATTATTATTTATTGGCATTTATTATTAATTTATTGTTAATACATTTTCTATTGGTAATTATGTTTTTAATAATTATTTATTGGTATTGGTAAATAGTTTACAGTTATTTAATAATTCATTAATTATTTAAAAAATATATTTTATTTATAAGTATGTTATTTGTAACTTCTATGCTATCCAACACTTTCCCTACTGTTGCACTCTCTGGAGTTGGACTAGTAATTTTTACCCCTACGCTATCCAACACTTTCCCTACTGTTGCACTCTCTGGAGTTGGAATAGTAATTTTTACCCCTACGTTATCCAACACTTTCCCTACTGTTGCACTCACTGGAGTGGGAATAGTAATTTTTACCCTCACGCTATCCAACGCTTTCCCTACTGTTGCACTCCCTGGAGTGGGAATAGTAATTTCTACCCCTACGCTATCCAAGACTTTCCCTACTGTTGCACACTCTGGAGTTAGAATAGTAATTTTTACCCCTACGCTATCCAACACTTTCCCTACTGTTGCACTCACTGGAGTGGGAATATTCATTTTTACCCTCCCGCTATCCAACGTTTTCCCTACTGTTGCACTCCCTGGAGTGGGAATAGTAATTTTTACCCCTACGCTATCCAACACTTTCCCTACTGTTGCACTCACTGGAGTGGGAATAGTAATTTTTACCCTTACGCTATCCAACGCTTTCCCTACTGTTGCACTCACTGGAGTGGGAATATTAATTTTTACCCTCTCGCTATCCAACGTTTTCCCTACTGTTGTGCTACCTGGAGTGGGAATAGTAATTTTTACCCCTACGCTATCCAATACTTTCTCTACTGTTGCACTCTCTAGAGTGGGAATAGTAATTTTAACCTCTACGCTATCCAACATTTTTCTTACTGTTGTTTTTTTGGGAGTTGAAATAGTAGTTTTATTCCCTCCACAATTTAATATTTTTTGTATTATTTTAGTTAATATAGTATATAATTAATTTAAAAAATATTAAAAGTAAATTTAATTTTTTTAATTTGTTATACATAATTATTTAATTTTTATTTATGTTATTGTTTTATGTGTATAGATGTATTTGTAATTTATAATATTTTTTATTAATTTATAATTTATTAAAATAATTATTAAAACTGATTATTATTCAGTAAGTATATATATTATATATTATATGTATATGTTTAATTAATGTTTTATTAAATTATATATATTACTTATTAATTTTAAACATTATAAAATATTTTTAACTATGTTTATTTTATTTATAAGTATTATTTAGTTTATTTTACATATTTCTTTTAACAAAAAAAAAACTATATTTTTGATAACGATATTTTTTACATCGATATTTTTTTTTCAATATTTTTGTACTTACCATGTTGTAAATAGGATATCGATATTGTTGACATCGATATACTTGCTCCGATATTTTTGTAGGTCGATTTTTTGACCTTCGATATTTTGTCAGTGATCCCCATCCTCATCTACTACCGTCACCATTCCACTCCTGTCGCTACTTCTTGGAACTGCCAATGTATGTACTTTTGATATATTCAGTTTTTCTCCAAACAATGGAACTACAAGACCAATTGTTACTGGTACCGTCAAGGCTTTTGTATTTAGACTCAACTGATTTATTTTCTGGATCTGCTCTACTCTTGCCCTATTTAATATGTCCAATTCTTTTTCTCGCACTATTCTAGCCATGTCCGCAATCTGTGGAGTTAATGGAGTTCCCATAAATGGTGCATTCGGAGTCACCTCAACTGAATTTTCTTGATATGGCGGAGGTCTTTTGGTCATAATATCTTCTAACAACTCATCATCAGATTCGTTTGGGTCCTGTCTTAAACTTGAAGTTTCTATATTTTTATTTTTCTACTTACACTTGCCTCTTGTCTGATCTTCAGCAATTAAAACTGGGTACAAACCCTCAGTTACCACAGCTCTCCTCCATCTTTTCATTGTATCTTCTCTTCTCTCAAAAGGATATCTAGTCATTAAATTTAGATATCTCCTACCACCTCGATATTTCTCTCTTTCAAATGCTTCTACTTCCCATTTCTCTAGCGCTTCATACTGGGTAGGTCTGGGAATTGGCTCTAATGAATTCATTCGACTTCTCAAATTTTGCAAAATCCTTACATTAAACGAACCATGCTGTGGGAAAGCTATTACACCATCATCCTTTGTGTATTCCACCCAATTCTCCAACCAAGTACACGTGTTGTATCCTCGCTCTAACATCATATAGGAAGCAGGCGTTCTCGGCGGTGGAATAGGAATTCCCTCTCTAGTCACTACTGGTTTGTCCTTTTTAAAGAAATTCTTTATTTTCATAAGCAGCTACATTTTTCTGACCCTTTACACTAATGTCTCTCAGTAAAACAACAAGGAAACCTTTCCGTAATTCTACTTATTCTATTTGTCAGTTCTTGTCCAACACCAGCGCGACTCACACCAACAGTTCAATCACAGTTCTCTACTTATCTGCTATCTCAACCAATACTAGCACGGCTTATACCAACCGGCCAATCAGAGCTTACTTCACGTTCGTCGCCTGACCAATGCCAGCACGGCCTTTCTGTGATGTCAGTATTACTCCTTCTACTGACCCTCCCTTTACAAAATAATACGGCAATGTACTTCTAAGTTTTCTTAATCAAAATTCTTGTTAGTAACAACACAAAACAATGCTACCTTGTCTGTTCCACTAAATAAAGAGATAGTCTTCACTTTTCAAAGAGAAATTCTTTCACTTCCAGTAAAACAACGTCCAGCGTTATTTTACACCCAAACAAGCTACAGGTGGACTTGGTACTCCTCTAGGGATAAGGCCAAAGTTTCGCAAGAGGACTTTTTGGTGTAAAAGAGGTCTTGGTACTCCTCTGGGGATAAGGCCAGAGTTTCGGAAGTGGACCCTTCGCTATTTTCAGACACTCTACTCATATACTAAATTTTCCCTAAATATAGCACCTACAGCCTTCCGCCGTACAGTATTATAACAACAGACAAAGTACTTCTGCAGTGTGATATCTTATCCACACTCTTCTTCTGCCTACTTCAGGCTAAATTTCCATCCCGGGATTCCTCAGGTACCTCCGTACATATACTTCTAGACAACATAGAACAGGACACTAACTTTTCTTGTTAAAAACATATAATCAATAATCAATAATTATTACCAAACTAATCAATAATTAAACCATCCTCTGCTACCAGAAAACCTGATCCAGCGCGGCACTTTATCAGGGATCGATACTCATCAATATTTCATACAAATGGCCCATACACATTCACCCAACTCACAAATCCCTGTTGCGCTGGATGGTCAAGTTTGAATGTCGTGAAAAATGATTTCCTTCACAAATTCACGTTTAATATTTCTAAATACATAACTAGACCTATATATCAACTCTCTTTCCTCTCGGTTGACGGACCAATTAGTTGAGTAGTTGATGGTAATAATAGAACTAACTAACTATCTAACCAGCTAAATAATCACAGACTCTTGGTAAGATTGATAAAGTTTATCTCAGATAAATGTAATTGATAAATGCTCATCGCATACAGGCTGCAATGCAAACAATGAATCCCACAAAAGGAGAAAAAATCAATTAACAAAATGCAAACAGTGTTATACTCATCATCCAATGAAAGATATGCATATGAAGGAGTGGATAGAAAGAGAGACATAAGTTTCAGAGACAAAATTACATTTGCAAATGATTATGCAAATTACGAGTCAGAAAATAATACAAACGCAAAGATCAATGAAATACCACCCCCCTGGCCAAGGGAGTAGTGAGGCTCTCCTAAAATAGAATCAGGAAACAAAGATTTCAGGAACGGGACACGACAAAGACAGGAACAGCTAGGCCTCTCTGCAAACCGACGGACAGCGACGCATCTCCCTTCTCAATCTCCTACTGCTGCAGCTCCGCACTAACCACACCCCCAAAGGCACCCCAGTTATACCCTAAAACCTACATGTCCAACCCACATAAATTGAAACATTGCACAGAATTCGACTGCTCATTGGATGCTTGGGGAGGTGGTGTATCACACCACCGTGATTTCATTCAAAATTCTTCATGCCCATTGTTCTACCCCCTTTCCCATTACATGTTGGTTGACCAGTCTATACAATTTTATTCTTGCTACATTTCATTAATTTCTCAGCCACGTCTGCGGAAGAAGTTGTGAATCCCACGGCCAGTCCCATCTTTTGGCAGGCAAACATGTTCTCTGAGCTGATCAACCTTGAACTAATATTCATCATCTGCAGCGCTCAGCACTTCTGTCGATTTTGTCAGGTCATTCTTGCTAATTTTTTAGCCCTTCATCTATCCGGACAATTTAGGAAAATACAGGCCCATTCGGCTCACTATGATGAAATAAACACATACATTATTAATTAAATGGAAATGCATCCTTCATTGTTTACCACCCACCTTTACACTATTCCCTGTTAATATATTCTTAGCATAAGCTTCATGCAAAGCAGCATTATTTATTATCGTTTTCAAAGCAAGATGCAAGACGTGAAATGCGGCCTAAACGTGCATAAACCTCGTTTCTTTTGGAACGCAATGTAAAATGCGGCCTAGTTCTTTCATGCATTAGTTCACATTAGTGCATGCATGCGCAAAGCGGTTTCCCATGTAGCTCATGTGATTTGCGTGTTAGTTTATACTGCACACTGTTAATAAGTATTATAGGGGAGTTAATTCGAGCAGGTTTCTTTTTGCAAAACCCTGCTCCATCAACGGTCACCTATCAGGGGGCCTAGCCACCTACATTGCCATAACAAAATTTGATATTGCACAAGAAATTCTATCTCCACTACCATCAGTAAACTCAGTCAAGATCCACCTAAATCTTACGGCTCTAAAGACGAGGTGCTAGTGGTCAACACATATATAAATCCGAAACGGAAAAAACAAGAGTCAAAGCATCTAATCGAACACCTGCTCACTATTATAAGCTCGCACAATACCTCCAACCTCATCCTCTCCGGGGATCTAAACCAACAAATCCTAGGCAATTCATCATACAACGACAGACAGGTTCAGTCCATCTACTGGAACATACCAGCCCAAACCAAAGGCAATCACGGCAGATATGGAAAGAGCTGCTAGAAGACCTGGAGCACATCAATCTAAGGGCACTAAACGGAAGATTTATTGATGACTCCCCTCCGGTCGACGCATTCTACTCGGAAACTGAAAACTCCACCATAGACTACACTCTAGTCTCCTTTTCACTCTTTCAATACGTATCAGGATTTCGCTTAGGAGACAAAGGGGACAGTGATCACCGGCCCCAGGAAGTTTCAATCCAAGCAATTCCACACAAACTGATGCTTAATCCAGTTGGCAGGCATGCATGCCACACAATAAACTTAAAAAGAATCAAGCCATCCCTAGTAAACTGCAGGGAGGTGCTCCTGGCTGCAAACACACTGCTACATGATAATAGTAGTTTCACTGACACCCCGATCAGTTCATGGGAAACCTTCACAGTCACACTTGCAAGTTCTTTTTTTCAACTATGGCCAGCTATACCCCTCTAAATGATCCAACGGTCGAGGGGAGGGCCACGAGAGCACAGCGGACTGAATTGATATTACTTATAAAATCGGTAAACAAACTTCTTAGATTGCTGAGGCTTTACCCTGGGGACGAGGACCTAAACCACCTACTCTGCCAAAGGAAAGTCCAAATTAAAAAACTCAAGTGGGACATCAAAAGGTCCAATGAAACTGCATTTTGGGCAAAACTCTACCACGACTCCCAAGCAACTAACAGCGCGCGCTTCTGGGCTACCGTTAACAAAATTCTACAACCGGCACAGGGAGGCCTAACATCATACATCACAGAGAACTCATGGACAACTTTTCTAGAATTCCATTTCCCATTTCAACATCTGGACTACAAGCAATCCTGGACAGCCAACTGATCCATCCCACTCAAGCTGAAAGGAACCTAGGGGAAGAGGAAAAGGGAAATGAAGTGACAACAATTAAAAGCAAATTTCAAAAGGAAGGAGAGAAGGGGCCCCGGGGCCAAACGGGATTCCACCAGCTCTCTTTAAACAAGAACCTGAGTACTGATCAGAAATACTGGCCCCCCTCCTTCATACCTTCAGACAGTTTGGCCTCCTACCTGCTTCATGGAAGGGCTCCATAATTTCACTGATTTACAAGGCCGGCGACAAAATCTCACCAAAAAACTATTGTTGATTGCATTACTAGACGTAGGGGCAAAATACTTTGCTGGAACCTTACTGACAGAGCTCCAGGACTGGGCAAAAGAGAAGGAAATAATTCCCCCTCATCAAACAGGGCTTTGCAAAGACACAGGAACATCAACCAACATACTAACCATGTCATTGCTTATTGACAAGGCGAAATCATCCAAACAGGGGATTCACTTTTGTTTCATCGACTTCAAGGCAGCCTTCGACAATGTTAACTGAGCGAGACTGTGGAGAAAACTGGCCTTCTGGGGAATTCCGTCATCTCTTTTGAACCTTTTAATACACCTCCACTCCAACACATGGATACAGGTAAAACTAGGTAACGGCTCCCATCTTTCGAGGCGTATACCAACTATCAAAGGGCTCAAACAGGGATGTGTGCTTGCACCAACACTGTTCAACCTGTACACAGCAGATATGACATCAGTCCTCAGCACCTGCAACGTGCACGCTCCACGGCTAGGGGGCAAAGCTATCTCCAGTATCTCGTATGCCGATGAAGTTGTCCTAGTAAGCCACACTCAAGTTGGCTTGCAACGCTTACTCAACAAAATGCACGAGTACGCAGTGGAAAACCATCTAGAAGTGAACATCAACAAAACAAAAACTTTGACAATAAACGACAAATGACGGACCCACTCTTGGTACTTGGAAAAAATCCCCAATTGCGAACACCCCTGCCTACAAATACTTAGGGGCCGATTCCGATTCGGGCCGGAAATCTCCCCGACCGAGCCGGACCCGGAGAGATTTCCGACCGAATCGGACCCGTGCAGTCCGACCGAACGAGTACGATGCGCACGTATGCCATCGGACTCGAGTCGGTCGGACTCCCATTGGAGTCAATGGGAGCCTGTCGTACAACGCGTACGCGGGCTCCCATTGACTCAATGGGTGCGATGCGGACAAGTGCGCCCCCTACAGCGTGTAATTCGCGCCGTACACGCACAGGTAGGGGGGACCCATGGGTCCCCCCTGTGTGCGACTCGCGCGGCTACGCGTACATGGGGGTCCGACACGGACCCCCAAAGTACGGCTCCGACTGCTCTTTCGAGCCGGAGTGCGCGGCTCGGTCGGACTGCTCGCGGCGCGCATCGTACTTACCCGGCCGGGGAACGTCTCCATTGCGCGGTGCGAGTCGTGTCCGTGCGAGTCGGTCGGTGCGGTTCGACCCGGGATCGAGTCGGTCGGAGCGGTCGGGACGCCCGGACGAGTCGGTCGGCGAATACGCATCGTACTCGCTCGCCCGGACGCGCGTACGGATCGGTCGGGAAATAGGGCTCCGAATCGGATCCGGTTAAGCCGAATCCGATTCGGAGCCCTACCGGCCGAGATCGGAATCGGCCCCTAAGGTGTAACCATCGATGAAGGAGGTCAATTCGCCAACCAACTTGAGGCTATCAGGAGGAAGGGGATGGCAATAGCAACAACACGCAACAACACTGAGGCAGTTAAAAATAAAGCTCACAGGGCCTATCCTTTCACCTCTCCTCCGGGTAGCTCAAGCCAAACTACCCTCCATCACCTATGGCAGCGAGGCACTGAGGGGTAGGGAAGTAAAACTGCTGGACACCACCATGGCCAGGGCCTATGGAGTTATGTTTAACCTTCCAACCTACGCCTCACCCGCACAGAATTGATTGGTGTACTGCCTAACCAAACAACTCTTGGCAAGGCAAGGTTCCTACATAATGTGCTGGCACAAAATTAAGATCTCTCCCTGGAACACACTGAACCATCAGCTCTGGCAAGAATTTTGTAACATATCCAACTCGCTGGCCAGAAAGTACTTGGAGGACTCACTTCCTACTACCGGGCTAGTCGATCTATGGGAAACTCAAACTACCCATTCGCTCTTCAAGCAAGTAGTAAAAAAGGTAATCAAAAAAATCTCCCTTGTCGAAGACAAAGCTGCTTTTGCCCGCAGGAGCGATGCCTGGATGACTCTGAGCGGCTACAAATTAACCTGTCACAGGCATACTCCAGGAAGACCAAAGAACAATTCTTAAAATATAGGCTAGGAATCCTGCTAGCCATCCCGCCTGGCAGAGGGGAAAATGTGGAAACACATGCAGACTATGGGGCCGATTCCGATCTCGGTCGGAGGCGCACCCAATACCATTCGGTGGGGAAAAAAGCCATGCGAAAGCCTGTTTCCCGACCGATCCGTACAGCACACCGAACGAGTAAGTACGATGCGCACAACAGCACAGAATCCGGCCGAGCCGTACTCACCCAAACCAGGTCCTGTTCCCCGACCGAGGCGAATCCGGAAACGCTGAATCGAGTCGCACGGAAGGGAAAATGCAGCTCCGTCCGGCCGAACAAGTACGATGCGCTTCCCGTACGCGCCGAACCCGTCGCTACGCACGGCACGTCAAAGCACCCGGGAGAGGCGCACATAAGCTCCGATTTGCGCCACAACACGATCCACGGCTACGAGACGAACACGCCAGCGACGAGGACGACGCGAAGCAACGAGGACGACGCGAAGCAACGAGAAGGACGAACGACACGAACCAACCATGAATCCCTTCGTCCCGATCATACCAATATTCTACATTTACTACCGGAACAGGCACGGACGCGTACGGCGCAGAAGGTATCTCAGACACCAACCACAAAACACATACAACACGTACACGACACATCACACACACACAGAGGGATGCAGAATATACTTACACCAGCAACAGCAGCACCATAGGGGCGGGATGCCCATCACCAATGCCACATATGCACACAGGGGCCTGAATGCGCACCACCACCCATACCCAGGGGGGGCAGGATGCCTACCACTACTACCACCCTCACCCAGGGGGGGCTGGATGCCTACCACCACCCTTAGCCAGGGGGGGCTGGATGCCTACCACTACTACCACCCTGAGCCAGGGGGGCTGGATGCCTACCACTACTACCACCCTGAGCCAGGGGGCTGGATGCCCACCACCACCCTTAGCCAGGGGGCTGGATGCCTACCACTACTACCACCCTGAGCCAGGGGGGCTGGATGCCTACCACTACTACCACCCTTAGCCAGGGGGGCTTGATGCCTACTACCACCCTGAGCCAGGGGGGCTGGATGCCTACCACCACCCTTAGCCAGGGGGCTGGATGCCTACCACTACTACCACCCTTAGCCAGGGGGCTGGATGCCTACCACTACTACCACCCTTAGCCAGGGGGCTGGATGCCCACCACCACCCTTAGCCAGGGGGGCTGGATGCCCACCACCACCCTTAGCCAGGGGGGCTGGATGCCTACCACTACTACCACCCTTAGCCAGGGGGGGCTGGATGCCTACCACTACTACCACCCTTAGCCAGGGGGGGCTGGATGCCTACTACCACCCTGAGCCAGGGGGGGCATGATGCCTACCACCACCCTTAGCCAGGGGGGGCTGGATGCCTACCACTACTACCACCCTTAGCCAGGGGGGGCTGGATGCCTACCACTACTACCACCCTGAGCCAGGGGGGGGCTGGATGCCTACCACTACTACCACCCTGAGCTAGGGGGGGCTGGATGCCCACCACCACCCTTAGCCAGGGGGGGCTGGATGCCTACCACTACTACCACCCTTAGCCAGGGGGGCTGGATGCCTACCACTACTACCACCCTTAGCCAGGGGGGCTGGATGCCTAACACTACTACCACCCTCACCCAGGGGGGCTGGATGCCTACCACTACTACCACCCTCACCCAGGGGGGCTGGATGCCTACCACTACTACCACCCTTAGCCAGGGGGGCTGGATGCCCACCACCACCCTTAGCCAGGGGGGCTGGATGCCCACCACCACCCTTAGCCAGGGGGCTGGATGCCTACCACTACTACCACCCTTAGCCGGGGGATGGATGCCTACCACTACTACCACCCTTAGCCAGGGGGTCTTGATGCCTACTACCACCCTGAGCCAGGGGGCTGGATGCCTACCACCACCCTTAGCCAGGGGGGCTGGATGCCTACCACTACTACCACCCTTAGCCAGGGGGCTGGATGCCTACCACTACTACCACCCTGAGCCAGGGGGGCTGGATGCCCACCACCACCCTTAGCCAGGGGGCTGGATGCCTACCACTACTACCACCCTTAGCCAGGGGGGCTGGATGCCCACCACCACCCTTAGCCAGGGGGCTGGATGCCCACCACCACCCTTAGCCAGGGGGCTGGATGCCTACCACTACTACCACCCTTAGCCAGGGGGCTGGATGCCTACCACTACTACCACCCTTAGCCAGGGGGGGCTGGATGCCTACCACTACGACCACCCTTAGCCAGGGGGGGCTGGATGCCCACCACCACACTTAGCCAGGGGGCTGGATGCCTACCACCACCCTTAGCCAGGGGGGCTGGATGCCTACCACTACTACCACCCTTAGCCAGGGGGCTGGATGCCTACCACTACTACCACCCTTAGCCAGGGGGCTGGATGCCCACCACCACCCTTAGCCAGGGGGGCTGGATGCCCACCACCACCCTTAGCCAGGGGGGGCTGGATGCCTACCACTACTACCACCCTTAGCCAGGGGGGGCTGGATGCCTACTACCACCCTGAGCCAGGGGGGGCTGGATGCCTACCACCACCCTTAGCCAGGGGGGGCTGGATGCCTACCACTACTACCACCCTTAGCCAGGGGGGGCTGGATGCCTACCACTACTACCACCCTGAGCCAGGGGGGCTGGATGCCTACCACTACTACCACCCTGAGCTAGGGGGGCTGGATGCCTACCACTACTACCACCCTTAGCCAGGGGGCTTGATGCCTACTACCACCCTGAGCCAGGGGGGCTGGATGCCTACCACCACCCTTAGCCAGGGGGGCTGGATGCCTACCACTACTACCTTCCTGAGCCAGGGGGGCTGGATGCCTACCACTACTACCACCCTGAGCCAGGGGGCTGGATGCCCACCACCACCCTTAGCCAGGGGGCTGGATGCCTACCACTACTACCACCCTTAGCCAGGGGGCTGGATGCCTACCACTACTACCACCCTTAGCCAGGGGGGCTGGATGCCTACCACTACTACCACCCTTAGCCAGGGGGGCTGGATGCCTACCACTACTACCACCCTCACCCAGGGGGGCTGGATGCCTACCACTACTACCACCCTCACCCAGGGGGGCTGGATGCCTACCACAACTACCACCCTTAGCCAGGGGGACTGGATGCCTACCACTACTACCACCCTCACCCAGGGGGGCTGGATGCCTACCACTACTACCACCCTTAGCCAGGGGGGCTGGATGCCCACCACCACCCTTAGCCAGGGGGGCTGGATGCCCACCACCACCCTTAGCCAGGGGGGGCTGGATGCCTACCACTACTACCACCCTTAGCCAGGGGGGGCTGGATGCCTACCACTACTACCACCCTTAGCCAGGGGGGTCTTGATGCCTACTACCACCCTGCGCCAGGGGGGGCTGGATGCCTACCACCACCCTTAGCCAGGGGGGGCTGGATGCCTACCACTACTACCACCCTTAGCCAGGGGGGGCTGGATGCCTACCACCCTTAGCCAGGGGGGCTTGATGCCTACTACCACCCTGAGCCAGGGGGGCTGGATGCCTACCACCACCCTTAGCCAGGGGGCTGGATGCCTACCACTACTACCACCCTGAGCCAGGGGGGCTGGATGCCTACCACTACTACCACCCTGAGCCAGGGGGGCTGGATGCCCACCACCACCCTTAGCCAGGGGGCTGGATGCCTACCACTACTACCACCCTTAGCCAGGGGGGCTGGATGCCCACCACCACCCTTAGCCTGGGGGGCTGGATGCCTACCACTACTATCACCCTTAGCCAGGGGGCTGGATGCCTACCACTACTACCACCCTTAGCCAGGGGGGCTGGATGCCTACCACTACTACCACCCTTAGCCAGGGGGCTGGATGCCCACCACCACCCTTAGCCAGGGGGCTGGATGCCCACCACCACCCTTAGCCAGGGGGGCTGGATGCCTACCACTACTACCACCCTTAGCCAGGGGGGCTGGATGCCTACCACTACTACCACCCTTAGCCAGGGGGCTGGATGCCTACTACCACCCTGAGCCAGGGGGGGCAGGATGCCTACCACCACCCTTAGCCAGGGGGGGCTGGATGCCTACCACTACTACCACCCTGAGCCAGGGGGGCTGGATGCCTACCACTACTACCACCCTGAGCCAGGGGGCTGGATGCCCACCACCACCCTTACCCAGGGGGGCTGGATGCCTACCACTACTACCACCCTTAGCCAGGGGGCTGGATGCCTACCACTACTACCACCCTTAGCCAGGGGGCTGGATGCCTACCACTGCTACCACCCTTAGCCAGGGGGCTGGATGCCTACCACTACTACCACCCTCACCCAGGGGGGCTGGATGCCTACCACTACTACCACCCTCAACCAGGGGGCTGGATGCCTACCACAACTACCACCCTTAGCCAGGGGGCTGGATGCCTACCACTACTACCACCCCCACCCAGGGGGGCTGGATGCCTACCACTACTACCACCCTTAGCCAGGGGGCTGGATGCCTACCACTACTACCACCCTGAGCCAGGGGGGGCTGGATGCCCACCACCACCCTTAGCCAGGGGGGTTGGATGCCTACTACTACTACCACCCTTAGCCAGGGGGGGCTGGATGCCCACCACCACCCTTAGCCAGGGGGGGCTGGATGCCCACCACCACCCTTAGCCAGGGGGGGCTGGATGCCTACCACTACTACCACCCTTAGCCAGGGGGGGCTGGATGCCTACCACTACTACCACCCTTAGCCAGGGGGGGCTGGATGCCTACCACTACTACCACCCTTAGCCAGGGGGGGCTGGATGCCTACCACTACGACCACCCTTAGCCAGGGGGGGCTGGATGCCCACCACCACCCTTAGCTAGGGGGGGCTGGATGCCTACCACCACCCTTAGCCAGGGGGGGCTGGATGCCTACCACTACTACCACCCTTAGCCAAGGGGGGCTGGATGCCTACCACTACTACCACCCTGAGCCAGGGGGGGCTGGATGCCTACCACCACCCTTAGCCAGGGGGGGCTTGATGCCTACTACCACCCTGAGCCAGGGGGGGCTGGATGCCTACCACCACCCTTAGCCAGGGGGGGCTGGATGCCTACCACTACTACCACCCTGAGCCAGGGGGGGCTGGATGCCTACCACTACTACCACCCTGAGCCAGGGGGGGCTGGATGCCCACCACCACCCTTACCCAGGGGGGGCTGGATGCCTACCACTACTACCACCCCTAGCCAGGGGGGGCTGGATGCCTACCACTACTACCACCCTTAGCCAGGGGGGGCTGGATGCCTACCACTACTACCACCCTTAGCCAGGGGGGGCTGGATGCCTACCACTACTACCACCCTCACCCAGGGGGGGCTGGATGCCTACCACTACTACCACCCTCACACAGGGCGGGCTGGATGCCTACCACAACTACCACCCTTAGCCAGGGGGGGCTGGATGCCTACCACTACTACCACCCTCACCCAGGGGGGGCTGGATGCCTACCACTACTACCACCCTTAGCCAGGGGGGGCTGGATGCCCACCACCACCCTTAGCCAGGGGGGGCTGGATGCCCACCACCACCCTTAGCCAGGGGGGGCTGGATGCCTACCACTACTACCACCCTTAGCCAGTGGGGGCTGGATGCCTACCACTACTACCACCCTTAGCCAGGGGGGGCTTGATGCCTACTACCACCCTGAGCCAGGGGGGGCTGGATGCCTACCACCACCCTTAGCCAGGGGGGGCTGGATGCCTACCACTACTACCTTCCTGAGCCAGGGGGGGCTGGATGCCTACCACTACTACCACCCTGAGCCAGGGGGGGCTGGATGCCCACCACCACCCTTAGCCAGGGGGGCTGGATGCCTACCACTACTACCACCCTTAGCCAGGGGGGCTGGATGCCTACCACTACTACCACCCTTAGCCAGGGGGTCTGGATGCCTACCACTACTACCACCCTTAGCCAGGGGGGGCTGGATGCCTACCACTACTACCACCCTCACCCAGGGGGGGCTGGATGCCTACCACTACTACCACCCTCACCCAGGGGGGGCTGGATGCCTACCACAACTACCACCCTTAGCCAGGGGGGGCTGGATGCCTACCACTACTACCACCCTCACCCAGGGGGGGCTGGATGCCTACCACTACTACCACCCTTAGCCAGGGGGGGCTGGATGCCCACCACCACCCTTAGCCAGGGGGTCTGGATGCCTACCACTACTACCACCCTTAGCCAGGGGGGGCTGGATGCCTACCACTACTACCACCCTCACCCAGGGGGGGCTGGATGCCTACCACTACTACCACCCTTAGCCAGGGGGCTGGATGCCCACCACCACCCTTAGCCAGGGGGCTGGATGCCTACCACTACTACCACCCTTAGCCAGGGGGGCTGGATGCCTACCACTACTACCACCCTTAGCCAGGGGGCTGGATGCCTACCACTACTACCACCCTTAGCCAGGGGGGCTGGATGCCTACCACTACTACCACCCTTAGCCAGGGGGCTGGATGCCTACCACTACTACCACCCTCACCCAGGGGGGCTGGATGCCTACCACAACTACCACCCTTAGCCAGGGGGGCTGGATACCTACCACTACTACCACCCTCACCCAGGGGGGCTGGATGCCTACCACTACTACCACCCTTAGCCAGGGGGGGCTGGATGCCCACCACCACCCTTAGCCAGGGGGGGCTGGATGCCCACCACCACCCTTAGCCAGGGGGGGCTGGATGCCTACCACTACTACCACCCTTAGCCGGGGGGATGGATGCCTACCACTACTACCACCCTTAGCCAGGGGGGGCTTGATGCCTACTACCACCCTGAGCCAGGGGGGGCTGGATGCCTACCACCACCCTTAGCCAGGGGGGGCTGGATGCCTACCACTACTACCACCCTTAGCCAGGGGGGGCTGGATGCCTACCACTACTACCACCCTGAGCCAGGGGGGGCTGGATGCCCACCACCACCCTTAGCCAGGGGGGGCTGGATGCCTACCACTACTACCACCCTTAGCCAGGGGGGGGCTGGATGCCCACCACCACCCTTAGCCAGGGGGGCTGGATGCCCACCACCACCCTTAGCCAGGGGGGGCTGGATGCCTACCACTACTACCACCCTTAGCCAGGGGGGGCTGGATGCCTACCACTACTACCACCCTTAGCCAGGGGGGGCTGGATGCCTACCACTACGACCACCCTTAGCCAGGGGGGGCTGGATGCCTACCACCACCCTTAGCCAGGGGGGGCTGGATGCCTACCACTACTACCACCCTTAGCCAGGGGGCTGGATGCCTACCACTACTACCACCCTTAGCCAGGGGGGCTGGATGCCCACCACCACCCTTAGCCAGGGGGGCTGGATGCCCACCACCACCCTTAGCCAGGGGGGCTGGATGCCTACCACTACTACCACCCTTAGCCAGGGGGCTGGATGCCTACCACTACTACCACCCTGAGCCAGGGGGGGCTGGATGCCTACCACCACCCTTAGCCAGGGGGGGCTGGATGCCTACCACTACTACCACCCCCACTCATAGGATGGACAGTGCATGACACAACCAGCACACCACAACCCAGGGAATGCAAGAAAAAGACATCCCCCCAACACCATGACAAGCGTGTGTAGACTGTGTCAAATGCCTACAACACCGAACATGACTTTGAACATACAATGTGACCCCCTAGCACATGTGCCACACATATATGTGTGTGGCACCCACAATGCAAGCAGGCCATGACCATTGTGGCAATGGGGTCCAAACCCCCATCATCACAGTGACCAAAATGTAAGTGTGTGGTCCATAGCTGAAGCACATTTTGAACATTGTGGCAATGGGGTCCAAACCCCCATCATCACAGTGAGCAAAATGTAAGTGTGGGGTCCATAGCTGAAGCACATTTTGAACATTGTGGCAATGGGGTCCAAACCCCCATCATCACAGTGAGCAAAATGTAAGTGTGGGGTCCATAGCTGAAGCACATTTTGAACATTGTGGCAATGGGGTCTAAACCCCCATCATCACAGTGAGCAAAATGTAAGTGTGGGGTCCATAGCTGAAGCACATTTTGAACATCGTGGCAATGGGGTCTAAACCCCCATCATCACAGTGACCAAAATGTAAGTGTGGGGTCCATAGCTGAAGCACATTTTGAACATCGTGGCAATGGGGTCTAAACCCCCATCATCACAGTGACCAAAATGTAAGTGTGGGGTCCATAGCTGAAGCACATTTTGAACATTGTGGCAATGGGGTCTAAACCCCAATCATCACAGTGACCAAAAGGTAAGTGTTGACAAAGAAAGAGGTGCAACTGCCAAACTGCATGGATGATTCCTGGTTACAGAACAAAAAGATCAGTGGCAAAGTAGTGTATGTGTCCCATTGGAACATAAATTGGGTGAGCCAAATACTGCAGTGCAAATAAGACATACCTTTGGCCATGTGCAGACAAACAACACCCATGGGGGCTGACACCGTCAACATTCATCAATGACACAATGACAGAAGTGACCATCAGAATGCAGACCCACATATTTGCACCAATGGGCACACAAATGCAGATACCCTGTGGAGACTGCAGATGTGAGGTGAACAGATACCATACCATGGCAGCAATGGGACACACAAACCATGATCATTGTGCTGACCGATGACCTAGGAGTCCCAGGGACAGCAGGGGAAACCCACCAAACTACATACAGCCAATGGCACACCCAAGATATGCCAATGCAGTGGTGCAGATGCACAAACACAAACAGGCAGACCCACACTGCACATCATACACAACAGGTGAGGGGGGTGCCAGTGTCCCCAGGCAACCACACAACACATGAGGAGACCTGAATACCAATCATACAGATGTGCATACAGTGCCACACAAAGGTAACTCATGGATCCAAATCCCCTATGTGGGCAAGCAGGCATTGTCAGATGAGAGGGAGCACAAATCACACATGTCACACAGGCACGTAGGAACAGCAACTGACACAGCAAGACACAGACACACCACAGCACCACCCCCAGGGCCCCCACAATGTGGTGACCCTGGGCTGCATTACAATCCCACTGTGATGACAAAGCTAAATGTGGTTCACACTGTGAACCACAGTCATGTGTCCTGAGCAACAAACTACCATCACACCTACACAAGCACAAATCAATCAGCATGGCCAGTAAGCCAAGGCCAACATGGAGGCAGGGGCCTAGCCGGGCAACAACTCTCATCTGCACACACTCAACACCACACCCCTCG
Source organism: Calotriton arnoldi (assembly GCA_963921515.1). NCBI lineage: Eukaryota > Metazoa > Chordata > Amphibia > Caudata > Salamandridae > Calotriton > Calotriton arnoldi. The sequence goes on from CAWUFW010011465.1 coordinate 303,947, forward strand.
ACCTCCAACAATGTGCAGCAGTGAAGTACACATGCACATGCACCCATGACTATTCCAGGGTGGTGGGTGGGAACCAAGGTGCAGAAACACATGACACATGGCCACTCAACAAGACTCCTGAATGTCTGACACACTGCACACTACGCTGTACATGGACATGACGGCAATACCACACCAACCAATGGGATCCCAGCCACAGTCACACACCAATGAAGAAGCCAAGGTCACCCACAAAGAACACACATAGACAACAACCAACATTGCAGCCCGGACCCTGAGGAGTGCCAGCAGTCACACACACAACGTGTCACAATCACTGAAAGATAACACAAACTGGAAATCACATGACAGGGGCAAACAACAAGTGCCAAGGGGAAACCTGACTGTGACCCATCTCCGTCTGCACACAAACTCAGCCCTGACAGCAAACACAGCTATGGGTGACACCCTGATGACCAGTAATGTGCCATGCACCCACATCACAGAGAACCCAGGGAGAAGACTTTGGGGGAACATAGGTCAACTCAGCTAGCATCACAAACAGGTACAACACTAGGGATCACAGCATGCACAGCTAAACGGAAGTGAACACACAGACATGCACATACAACACACATCTTGAGCGCAGGCAATGTCACAGGAGTACACACTGCCATGAGGGGACTCCACTCCTATGTGAGGAAAGCTGTGCCATATGTTGCCTCAGTAGGGCCCCATCATGTCAGCTGAGCACTTGGTCACACAATCAACAATTAGCACCAAATGAGGGCTCCCGTCACATCAGCCTGGTCATGGAAGTGCCAACGGAATCATCAGCACAGATCCAACACACTTGTATAGCAATGTTGCACTGACAACACAGATGAGTCCTTCCCCATTGATGCCCAAACCTGCATGTCCAGAGGAGATGGCCACACGGTCAGGGAAGTAGACGAATTGAACAATGGCAGGCACAACAGATGTGCAGGGGTGGAAGCCACAGATGTGAAATAGCTAATCTAAGTAGGGAAACCCATTGCCAAATACTGAACACATGACACCCTCAGATGCTGCTATGGATGACATGGATACACCACAGGATAGGACACATTCCCCCTGGACCACATGGGTTCCTGCACAGTAACACTTCATTATCATGAGACCAAATATCACCATCACTGCAGCAAGGGCATGGTTAGCATCATCAACAACATGTACATCAGAAGCATAAGCACTAGAGAACAGAAAGTTGCTTTATTCAGCATATGTGTGGAATGAAAACAAAGTCCAGAAAAAACACAAAGGCCAATGGCCAGTCCATTGTAAAAGTCCAAACAGGGTGACAGTGGCAGATGTCACCCTACGCATGCCTGCACAAAACCAGGGACAATCCACTAGGAGGGGCAACCGGGGGGCAGGCCAGGCACCACAGGGACAGGATCAGGGCTCACCAGGAGGAAGCAGGGAAGGGGTGGTGGGTGCTGGAGAGCCACTGACAACTGCAGTGGAGGTGTCTGACATGGTGTGTGCCGGCACAACTGGGGGCATGACTCAGATGTTGTGGGTGCCGGCACGACTGCAGTGGACCCTGCAGATGGAGTGGACAGGTCCGCCACTGCAGTGCCCAAGTCAGACAGGGTGGTTAGTGGACTCCACTGCAGTGCCTACCACCAGGGGAGGAGAATGGGGAACAGGCAAGTTGGGCTGGACAGAGGGGGAGGACACCCTCACCACATCAGTGGCACAGACAAGCGCAGCGGGGGTGTGGTGCCGGGAGAGCAAGTGCCAGGGGGAGAAGGCCGGATCCTCTTGGGGATGGTATATCTGTGGGTGGGGGAACCTGGGGCAGGGTGTGGTGGGGGCACCTGTGGAGTGGGGGCCTGAGGGATGGAGGAAGGAGACCTGGTGCCTGAGCTGCAGGGCGGCGGCGGGGTCTTGCTCTTACGACTCCGGGGGACTTGCGGGTGGGGGCCTCAGTCTGTCTGCGCCTGGGGGAGGGTGTCCGGGGGCAAGGGGCACTCTGCTCCATGTGGGTGGGCTTCCTCTTCCCCCTGGATGCTGGAGCAGCTGGATCGGAGGGGAAGAGGCCGAGGTCATCGAGGAAGAGGCGCTGGGTCTTTGGGGTTGCAGGGGAGGCAAGGGAGGGTGTTTTGGAGGGAGAGGCAACTGAGGACTGCGCAGTGCTCGTGGATGCGTGTGTGTGTACCAGGGCCCCATCCCCTGTGAGTCTGGTTTCAGTCCCCTGACTGTGCGTGCGTGTGTGTTTTGTTTGTGGCGTGTGTGTCTGTGTGCTGGATGTGTGTGTGCTGGTGTGTGCCTGTGCCGGTGTGTGTGTGCTTGGTACGGGTAAGGTGCTGGGGAGTGTGAATGGAGCAGAGGCAGGAGGGGTGAGGGACTGTCTGAGGAGGGACACTGCTGCCGTCAGGGAGGAGTCCATGGACCTATTGCCCCTCTGTAGGTCAGACATGCCCGATGAGATGCCCTCCATGAACGACACCAGCTGAGTCAACAGAGCGGTGTGCGCATGGAGGACACTCAGCATGGCTGTCTGCCCTACATGGAGCTGGCGAAGGAGGTACACAGACTCCTCACTCAGGGCAGCAGGGGACACAGGGGCAGGGGGTGCGGTGCCTGGCCCAAAGGAGACACGCTCCCGAACATGGGAGCCTCCACGGACCTGGGGAATGGGAGCCGATGGGAGGGTGGTGGTGGTGCTGGTGGTGGCGGGGACAGCAACACTAGCTGGGGTGTGGTGGCTGCTGACACCCGCCTCCATAAGGGAGTCATCCTCCAAGTTGCTCTGGTCCTCAGCTGAGGTGGATGGTGCTGAGGACTCCTCGGTGTGGCTCCCCTCGCCCTCCGTGCCACTGGGTCCCTCCGACCACTCCTCGGCTGCTGACCCAGTCTGGCTCTCCGGCTCCTCCTGGTCCGTGGAGCTGTCCCCTTCCGTGGCCGTGGATGTATCTGCAAACAATGGGGAAACAGACAGACATCAGTCACCTGCACCAAACGCACACACCACTGTGAGCACAGCACATTACAGAGCAAGCCCTGGCATCATTAGTTGTACATTGCTAAAAGTGCCCTAACTGAACAGGAGCAGCCAATTGTCAGTCTGATGCCAACCATGGCACTCACATCCCACATGGCCTTGCACCCATCTGTCTGGTGTCTGTTGGATTGCAACACCCCAGTGTGGACACATGCACCAACTACACAGTAGTTAGACAGTGCAGAGGACACGGTGTGGCATGTGGACATGCACACATCCCAGCTCTTGCCACTGAGTCAGTACAGGTTTCCGGATGAAAGGGATGCCCAGAGTCAAATAGGAAATGCATGTGATGCATACCAGCGACAGACACCATGATGCACCCATGTCCTGATAGCCATCGCCACAATGGTGTGCATGTAGCACATGTCACTCCCCTGCAGGATCACCAATAAGTAGACACATGCCATGGCGGAGGCATGACTGCTAAGTCATACATCACTGTCTCAGTGATGTATGACTTGGCAGCCAGACAACAACACTCTGCACTGTGTCACAATAGTAGGTCATGGGGAATGCAAGTCCTGGAGCTGCACAAGTGCACATGTACATCCCCCCCACAACACATCATCTTAACCCTCATCTCTCCAGGTCATACCTATTGGACATATGGGAGACCTGTGACCTCTGAACCTGAGCACCTCACAATCTGCTGTGAATGGGGAACAGCTGCCTGAACTTCACATTTGCATACCCCAGTCTGCACGGGCAGCTGATCAAACACCTATGTGACACACAAGTATCGTCTCCTATGGTCACATCTCCAGGGGCATGCTGAGCCCCTACCAAGAAACACCCCAGCAGTCCTGGCAACTAATCCACAGCACACTGACACAGAGGCAGACACCTGAGGGGTCAAATCACTGCGCACAATGTGTCAGCTGATACACGGGAGTGGGAGTACAGAGTGCATTGCATGGCCTGGAGTAGGCATGACTGTCCTGCCCCACATGAATGAGGGATGAGCCCTGGACAACATGACTGCTGTACTGTGGCAGTTTAACCAGGCCAGAGGAGGGCACATAGCATGTAATACAGAGTTCACAGTGCAGTCTTTGACTCACCCCCTCCTTGCTGCTGTCTGGCCTTCAGCTGCCCATCCAGGTCTGGAAACACCACCGCCAGGATCTGGAGCATGTGGGGGTCAGGGTCCGTGTTCCGCCCCTCCTGCGAGGAGGTGACAGCTTCAGCTGGACCAGTGCAATCCTCCGGGTCCAGCCCCGAAGGTCCTGCCACCTCTTCTGGCAGTTGCGGATCCGGCGCTTGTAGACCCCCACGGACCGGACAGCCCGGACGATGTCCTTCCAGATCTCCTGCTTCCGATGGGCATTAACCTGTCAGGATGACAAAGTGAAAAGGCCATTACTACGCATGCAACATATCCGTGCATGACACAGTTGTATATACATGTCTCAATCACAGGGGCACATGATGTACACAGGCAGTGCAAAGCTGCCCATGGACAGTTTGCCAGACGTCACTACATGGTATCATTGCATGGGAAGTAAAACCTTGTTCAAATGCACTGTCACTGCACCATACCTGTCCAGTGCATGTCACTACACACTATGGGGGGTGACAACTACTCAGTGAGCCTGCTAGCCAGTGGCGTGCAGACTTTCAGCCTTGCTAGTCAGACAATATGCACATTCAGAAAGGCAGTGCACAGAACACTCACCTGCTCCCCTGGTGTCCCATACAGCTTGCTGTACTGTGGAAGTAGGCTGTCCAGCAGGGCCTGGTTCTTCTCAAGGCTGAAGGCTGGGGCTCTCTCCACAGAACGTGCCATTGCAGGATCCAGAGGGGCAGAGACAGCAGCAGTGCAGTGGCAGATGTCGTCCTGGAGCATGTAGTGCAGGCAAGTGAGCTCTCAGGGGAACAGCCAGCAATATATATGTGCTGGAGAGGCAGATACTGTCCCTTGTGTCCAAAGTGATAGGTCCAAGTCGTTTGCATCTTCTGAATCTGGCCAATCCATGGAATAGCTGCACCAATACACGCCCACAGCATCCTTCAAATCTTCAACTTCATGACATACATGATTTTGCAACATTGTTGTGGGTGACCAACTGAATTTCCAGCAACCGACTCGTTCGAAATTCGAAAACGCGTCCGTTGCCAGGCAAGGCCATTGTCAATGGGTGCGCACCGATCGGTCCATTGCGGTACAACGCGTACAGGGGTACAACGCGCACCCGCACACATTGAATGCAATGGGCCGGCCGGGGGCACCGATCGGTCCATTGCTGTTCAACGCGTACAGGGGTACAACGCGTACCCGCACACATTGAATGCAATGGGCCGGCCGGGGCACCGATCGGTCCATTGCAGTACAACGCGTACAGGGGTACAACGCGTACCCGCACACATTGAATGCAATGGGCCGGCCGGGGCACCGATCGGTCCATTGCAGTACAACGCGTACAGGGGTACAACGCGTACCCGCACACATTGAATGCAATGGGCCGGCCGGGGGCACCGATCGGTCCATTGCTGTTCAACGCGCACAGGGGTACAACGCGTACCCGCACACATTGAATGCAATGGGCCGGCCGGGGGCACCGATCAGTCCATTGCTGTTCAACGCGTACAGGGGTACAACGCGTACCCGCACACATTGAATGCAATGGGCCGGCCGGGGGCACCGATCGGTCCATTGCAGTACAACGCGTACAGGGGTACAACGCGTACCCGCACACATTGAATGCAATGGGCCGGCCGGGGGCACCGATCGGTCCATTGCAGTACAACGCGTACAGGGGTACAACGCGTACCCGCACACATTGAATGCAATGGGCCGGCCGGGGGCACCGATCGGTCCATTGCTGTTCAACGCGTACAGGGGTACAACGCGTACCCGACACATTGAATGCAATGGGCCGGCCGGGGGCACCGATCGGTCCATTGCTGTTCAACGCATCACTGTACATGTGACTGGCATATGTCAGCATGCCTGTCTCAGATGGACATATGCCAGCCACAGATAGCTCCCAGGGAGTGAGGGGCACACCTACATCACGACAGCCTGTCCAAACTTTATCATAAGGCATGTAAGGCTGCATTTCCTATTGTGTGTATGTTGGTGTACATGTTGTCCTGTGGGTGTCACCTGTGGGCAGCCACCCCCAGGCTGTGCACGTGTTCATGGGGACAGGATCCTGGGTGTTACGTGTACATGACCACTGTGATGTGCAACTGTTCATATCTGTGTATGTCATGTCACATACCCCGTGAGTCCCATGTGGGACGGTATGTTTGAGCCAGGGTGTCCCAGTGGCACAATAGTGATGGTCCTCCACAGTCTGTGTGCATGTAGTGTTTACAATGTCTCTGATTTCATGTGCACAATGGGAGACAGTCTCCACATCCACGTTGTGTGTGCATGGACTTTGATGTTGTGCGTGTGTGTGTCACAGACGTCCATGTCTGTCCTGCCGTGGCAAGTGGGACCACTACCTGTGGGGGTCATGGTTGTTTTGCTGTGGTGTATACATGATACTCCATGTAATGCCAGTGTCCATGTGCAATACAGGGTCCCTGGGAATGTACCTGTCATTGAGCTGTGGTGCCTGGGGCACATCTGTCCTCACATGTCACTGTGGGGGGTGATTGTGAAACGGCAGCAGGAGATGGGAACTGTGACACGGCCTCATGATATCCAATGGGCCAACCTGGGACTAATTGATGCCACTTGTTGGACCGTGTTGACAGATGCACACTGAACTTACGGAACTGCACACTTCATGTAGTTGTGCCTCATAATGATGTATGTTGGGATATTGAGTGTGTTCAATGCCGCATATGTGGGCTGACTGACAATCTTGCTTACTTCTCCTCTGCACTGCAGGGCTCCTGCTGTCCATCGAGCATTCCCAGACCTGGCAACGATGGTGGAACGGGTCAGCATCCGACGGTACCGCTTCACCAGGCAGCTGATTGAGGATTTGGCAGTGCAGTTGGCCCCACATTTGCAGCCTGGCCGGCCGTATCCTACAGCGCTGACCCCCAAGGTGAAGGTGATGGCAGCCCTACACTTCTTTGCCACCAGTACCTTCCAACATACTGTGGCGACTGCTGGTGGGATGTCACAGACCATGTTGAGCTGTGTGCTCCGCGATGTTTTGGCGGCAATGTTGCTATTCCTGAACCGGTACATCTATTTCCCTAGACTGCGACGACTCACTGACGTGAAGAGTGACTTTTATGCCCTGGGGAGGATGCCGCATGTCATTGGCTCCATTGATGGGACACATGTGGCTTTGGTACCACCACAGGCCCAGGAGCAGGCCTACAGGAACCGCAAGCACTACCACTCGGTCAATGCACTGGTGGTGTGTCTTGCAGACATGACCATCACACACGTGTGTGCCCGTTTCCCTGGTTCAGCACACGATGCCTTTGTGATGAGGAGTAGTCGCATCCCCAGGATGATGGCACAGATGCAGAACCAGCGTGCCTGGCTTGTCGGTGTGTACTGACTTTGTGCCATTGTGTGTGATCTGATCTGTAGTATTCCGCCCACTTTTCCAAGTCAGCTAATGTGCACTTGTCTGTCCGTAGGTGACTCGGGATACCCCAACATGCCGTGGTTGCTGACACCCCTCAGAAACCCTGTGACACCAGCCCAGATGCGCTACAATGAGGCACATGGTCGGACCAGGAGAGTGATTGAGCGGACATTTGGTCTCCTGAAGAGCCGCTTCCGCTGCCTGGACAAGACCGGAGGGTCCCTCCCATATGCCCCTGCGAAAGTGTGCAAGATTATCATCGTCTGCTGCATGCTCCACAACCTGGCAGTGCGGAAGGAGTTGCCTCTCATCCAGGATGACAATGACCAACATCCGCCACCTGTGGAGGATCCTGGCCTGGACCACGATGCCAGTGACGATGATGATGAGGGTGATGTCCGCACACAGCTCATCACCAACTTCTTTAGCTGAATGTGAGTATCCTGAGGTGTCATGTCAATGATGTGAGTTGGCATGATATGTGTAGGTGGTGCTCTGGTGCTGTTGGAGTGTGTCCATGGGCTACTTGACTGGATGTGTGTTGCGATGTGTGCTTACAGGTGGGCTGTACTCCCCAACAGTGTTGACATGCTAACTTGGTTCTGGGTGGGTATCTTGTAACATGTATTGTGCATGAGTTTTGCTGTTCTGTCCTGTACTCCATTGCTTTTGACTGTGTGTCATTTCTGTCCTTCACAGGGTACTTTCAGATTCGTTTGGTCAACTGTGTCCACCGACGTTGTGATTGCACTTCCAGGCTGGTAGCTGTTGTGTCCCTACAGGTGATGTGCGCCACACCCATGGACTTCCTTCCGTCTACAGTTGTTGACTGTGTGCCCGCTGCCAGGTGGGATTACCTTGCATCTGTAGTGGTTACGACATGTTGCAACTGTGTAATAAACCTGTGCTTCACTTTGTGATGGGCGTTGTCTGTGGTCACACATTTGACTGCCATTTGCTTACTGCACCTGTGGGCTACTTGACTACAACTGGGAATGGGTGTGGTGTCTGTGCATTGCACCGTCTTCCCTGGCAACATCAGTGTAGGCAATGAGTCAGATGGCCTAGGTGTGTATGTGTTGTGTAGCCCTGGTGGTGTGTCTCCCTCATGTGTGTCACGTTGCCTTTACTCACATGCCTGTGTTGTACTTGCTGTTGCAGTTCGCATACAGAGTGTAATTTTGCAGTTCATCATCCCCATAACAGCACCCACGTTGGAATCACAACAGAGGCAAGTATGGTGTATTAGTGTGTTTATTGTGATACATTTGTGTGAATAGTGCATAGGATGGGTAGTGCTGTACATAAATCTTGCAATCAGAAGTTCCTAGGTGAATTGAAAGTCCTGGTAGACAGAATCCCCAGTATCGGGGCCACAGTTGTCTGACACATTGGTCCAACTTGTACTCCCCATGCAATGTGTGGGAGTAGTGTTGCCGTCAACAGGGTGAACAGTCTGTGCACAAAGGTGAACATCCAGAACAGGTTCAGGCTTCCTGGGAGTTGCGCTTGGCCATCGGCCTCTCACTTGCCCCTCTTCGGACGACCCCTCTTCTTGGGGGGGGCCCTCAAGTACAGGCTGCTGCGGTGCAGGGGACTCTCCGCCAGAGTCATCCTCCCTCCCTGTGGCAGTTGCAGTTTGGGCAGCACCAGATGTTGTTGGCACACAGGGAGGTGTGGACTCGTTGCTGTTCATCTGGCGGAGGCATTGTAAAATGTCCCTGTGCACCGCCGTCATCTCATGCAGTGCATCCCACTTGGACTCGACGCGGGACATGTGTGAGTCCATGCGGGACATGTGTGACTCCACGTGGGACATGTGAGAGTCCAAGCGGGCATGATGGGCAGCCTGCTGCTGTTTCATGTCTCTGAGGAGCCCCACTACCTGGCTGAGGTCTCCGGTGCTGGACTGGTACGCATCAGCTATGCGTACCAGTTGTGGGTCATCATGCACACCAGCAACCTCTGCAAGCAGCGACCTCTGTCTCCCACCCCTCCCACCACCCCTGCTGACATGTGCAGTGCGTGCAGTGGCATGCACAGATGACCCTGGTCCCCCTTGGGGGTTGGTGGTGGTGGTGGTGTCCATGGCCCCACGTTAGTCCAGGGTCCCTGTGCTGGTGTTGCTCCTTGTTCTGTCCATGTCGGCAGGGATGGTATTTGTGTTGACAGTCGTTGGAGGGGTGGGTGCAGGGGGTGCAGCTGGTGGTCCTGCTGGTGCTGCAGCTGGTGGTCCTGCTGGTGCTGCATGTAGACTTGCACCGGATGTGCCAGGTTGGTCTTCTTCGTCCGAGGAGGGCAGAGGCTGTACGACACCAGTGAGCTCCGCATCCTCTTGAGCCTGGGACTGGGACTCCTCAGCGTCTGCTGCTGTGTCCCCATCATCACCTGTTTTTGGGAGACACACACAATGTATGTTATGTTTCTGCAGGCATCAATGGTTGACACACATGACAGTTGTGACTGTGCCTCTGGGTGCGGGCCTGTACATTGCATTGTCCTAAGTCGTCACAGTCAGGGGTTGATATTGGTGTGGCACATTGTCCTGCATTATTTGGGCATTTCTATGTATTTGTTGGGGTGTGAACATGGTCTGCATTGGTTGTGTTTGGTTGACAGTCGGCCCTCCTTCCCACCCACCCAGCCAGTCAGTTATCCCACCATGGACTGTGCTTGCATTGCAGGGAGTGGAAGTTGTCTCTCAGGATGTCAGTCAGTGGTGTCCTGCTGTTTGTTGGTGCACAGTTGCCAGCAGGGCCTTGTGCTCCCCACAGCAGTAGCCAGTGTCAGCCATCTTGTGAGTCCTTCTCCACTCCCTGTGATGTGAGCATGGTTCAGGGTGGTGTTGATGGGACAGTTGTGGGGGTGACCAATATCAGTGACTGCCACTCCCATCATGCTATTGCCTCCACCCCCTTCCCAGCATGCCCATGCTGCCTTCCTTTTGACTCTGCTTCCCTGTGGGGTGGGCTGGCTGTGCTGACAGGATGGCTGGGTGTGTTGTCCTGGCAGTTGTTTGGCTAAAAGTCCCAAGAGTGTCCCTGTGCTTCACACAACATAACCCAGGGTGGTGGTTCTTTGTGGGATCTTGAGTTAGGATGGGAGGCATTGCATTCTACCAGGTGGGTTCTGTGGAGTTTGTGTTGAGAAGGGGTGTGAGGGGAGGTGCTTGTGACTATGGTCAGTGCTGCAAGTCCTAATTCCCACCCAGCCAGCCAGATATCCCACCATGGAACGTGCTTGCATTGCAGGGAGTGGAAGTTGTCTCTCAGGATGTCAGTCAGTGGTGTCCTGCTGTTTGTTGGTGCACAGTTGCCAGCAGGGCCTTGTGCTCCCCACAGCAGTAGCCAGTGTCAGCCATCTTGTGAGTCCTTCTCCACTCCCTGTGATGTGAGCATGGTTCAGGGTGGTGTTGATGGGACAGTTGTGGGGGTGACCAATATCAGTGACTGCCACTCCCATCATGCTATTGCCTCCACCCCACTTGCCAGCATTCCCATACTTACTTGCTTTTGTGGGGAGTTCAGTGTGTGTGGGTGTGAGGGCAATGGCAAGATGGCTGACAGTGGTGTCCTGCTGTTGATTGGTGTGCAGTTCCCAGCAGGGCCTTGTGCTCCCCACAGCAGTAGCCAGTGTCAGCCATCTTGTGAGTCCTTCTCCACTCCCTGTGATGTGAGCATGGTTCAGGGTGGTGTTGATGGGACAGTTGTGGGGGTGACCAATATCAGTGACTGCCACTCCCATCATGCTATTGCCTCCACCCCACTTGCCAGCATTCCCAGACTTACTTGCTTTTGTGGGGAGTTCAGTATGTGTGGGTGTGTGAGCAATGGCAAGATGGCTGACAGTGGTGTCCTGCTGTTGGTTGGTGTGCAGTTCCCAGCATGCTCTTGTGCTCCCCACGACACAGCAACAGTGTCAGACATCTTTGATGGGCCTTTCCACTCTCTGTGGGATGTGCATGCGTGAGTGTGAGCTTGCTGGGCCATGTGGTGGGGGATGTAGAGCTGTGACTACGACTCCCATCATGCTATTGCCTCCACCCCCTTCCCAGCATGCCCATGCTTCCTTCCTTTTGACTCTGCTTCCCTGTGGGGTGGGCTGGCTGTGCTGACAGGATGGCTGGGAGTGTTGTCCTGGTAGTTGTTTGGCTAAAAGTCCCAAGAGTGTCCCTGTGCTTCACACAACATAACCCAGGGTGGTGGTTCTTTGTGGGATCTTGAGTTAGGATGGGAGGCATTGCATTCTACCAGGTGGGTTCTGTGGAGTTTGTGTTGAGGGGGTGTGAGGGGAGGTGCTTGTGACTATGGTCAGTGCTGCAAGTCCTCCTGCCCACCCAGCCAGCCAGATATCCCACCATGGAACGTGCTTGCATTGCAGGGAGTGGAAGTTGTCTCTCAGGATGTCAGTCAGTGGTGTCCTGCTGTTTGTTGGTGCACAGTTGCCAGCAGGGCCTTGTGCTCCCCACAGCAGTAGCCAGTGTCAGCCATCTTGTGAGTCCTTCTCCACTCCCTGTGATGTGAGCATGGTTCAGGGTGGTGTTGATGGGCCAGTTGTGAGGGTGACCAATATCTGTGACTGCCACTCCCTTCATGCTATTGCCTCCACCCCACTTGCCAGCATTCCCAAACTTACTTGCTTTTGTGGGGAGTTCAGTATGTGTGGGTGTGTGAGCAATGGCAAGATGGCTGACAGTGGTGTCCTGCTGTTGGTTGGTGTGCAGTTCCCAGCATTCCCTTGTGCTCCCCACGACACAGCAACAGTGTCAGACATCTTTGATGGGCCTTTCCACTCTCTGTGGGATGTGCATGCGTGAGTGTGAGCTTGCTGGGCCATGTGGTGGGGGATGTAGAGCTGTGACTACGACTCCCATCATGCTATTGCCTCCACCCCCTTCCCAGCATGCCCATGCTTCCTTCCTTTTGACTCTGCTTCCCTGTGGGGTGGGCTGGCTGTGCTGACAGGATGGCTGGGAGTGTTGTCCTGGTAGTTGTTTGGCTAAAAGTCCCAAGAGTGTCCCTGTGCTTCACACAACATAACCCAGGGTGGTGGTTCTTTGTGGGATCTTGAGTTAGGATGGGAGGCATTGCATTCTACCAGGTGGGTTCTGTGGAGTTTGTGTTGAGGGGGGTGTGAGGGGAGGTGCTTGTGACTATGGTCAGTGCTGCAAGTCCTCCTGCCCACCCAGCCAGCCAGATATCCCACCATGGAACGTGCTTGCATTGCAGGGAGTGGAAGTTGTCTCTCAGGATGTCAGTCAGTGGTGTCCTGCTGTTTGTTGGTGCACAGTTGCCAGCAGGGCCTTGTGCTCCCCACAGCAGTAGCCAGTGTCAGCCATCTTGTGAGTCCTTCTCCACTCCCTGTGATGTGAGCATGGTTCAGGGTGGTGTTGATGGGCCAGTTGTGAGGGTGACCAATATCTGTGACTGCCACTCCCTTCATGCTATTGCCTCCACCCCACTTGCCAGCATTCCCAAACTTACTTGCTTTTGTGGGGAGTTCAGTATGTGTGGGTGTGTGAGCAATGGCAAGATGGCTGACAGTGGTGTCCTGCTGTTGGTTGGTGTGCAGTTCCCAGCATTCCCTTGTGCTCCCCACGACACAGCAACAGTGTCAGACATCTTTGATGGGCCTTTCCACTCTCTGTGGGATGTGCATGCGTGAGTGTGAGCTTGCTGGGCCATGTGGTGGGGGATGTAGAGCTGTGACTACGACTCCCATCATGCTATTGCCTCCACCCCCTTCCCAGCATGCCCATGCTTCCTTCCTTTTGACTCTGCTTCCCTGTGGGGTGGGCTGGCTGTGCTGACAGGATGGCTGGGAGTGTTGTCCTGGCAGTTGTTTGGCTAAAAGTCCCAAGAGTGTCCCTGTGCTTCACACAACATAACCCAGGGTGGTGGTTCTTTGTGGGATCTTGAGTTAGGATGGGAGGCATTGCATTCTACCAGGTGGGTTCTGTGGAGTTTGTGTTGAGGGGGGTGTGAGGGGAGGTGCTTGTGACTATGGTCAGTGCTGCAAGTCCTCCTTCCCACCCAGCCAGCCAGATATCCCACCATGTAACGTGCTTGCATTGCAGGGAGTGGAAGTTGTCTCTCAGGATGTCAGTCAGTGGTGTCCTGCTGTTTGTTGGTGCACAGTTGCCAGCAGGGCCTTGTGCTCCCCACAGCAGTTGCCAGTGTCAGCCATCTTGTGAGTCCTTCTCCACTCCCTGTGATGTGCGCATGGTTCATGGTGGTGTTGATGGGACAGTTGTGGGGGGCAATATGTGTGACTGCGACTCCCATGATGCTATTGGCTACACTGACTTGGCCAGCATAAACAGAATTCCTTCCTTTGAGTGGTCTTCACTGTGTGTTGGTGTTGTTGTGGTGGCTACATGTCTGGATGTGTTTGTTAGTTCTATTTGTGCCACTGCCTAGCTGTAGTTGTAGTTGTGTTTGTACATGTGATGGCACAGTTGGATGTAACTTTTTTGATGGCATGTGTTGTGTTTATCTGACTGACATACACATTTTGGGATGATTCTGTTCTGGTTGCTGTGTAATTGCTATGAGTGCATGGTTTGACTCTCCCTTGACAGTGATGTGTGTGTGTTTTGTGGCAGAATATTGTGTACATTTGTTGTGTACTCACCAGGCTCTGGGATGTTCTCTAGTCCATATACGCTCACTGGCGGAAGGATGGCCGCACCTTCTCCTCCCAGGGCCTGAGGTATATTGGCTTGGCAGGAGGGCCACTGCCGGTGTATTGGCTGATGATGTACTCTTTCTTGAGCAGGTCCCGTACCCTCCTGCGCACGTCATACCACCTGTTCTGGATGTCGCTCTTTGTGCGCAGACATGGTGATTGTGCGTTCACCCTGTTGATGATCCTCTCCCACATCTTGGTTTTCTGGGAGATGGGGGTCTGTTGGACCAGTGTGCCAAACAGCTGTGGCTCTACACTGAGGATCTCGTCTACCATGACTTCCAATTCACAATCTAGGAACTTGTGATTCTTCTTGGGGGGCATGGTGATGGGTGGTGATGGTGAGTGATGTGTGTGTTGGTGTGCAGGTGAGGGTGTGTTAGTGTGTGTTTTGCTGGGTGTATGTGAGGTAGGTATTTGTTGGTGTGCTGATGGTGTGTGGCTTGTGTGAGGGATGAGCTGTGGGTGTGTGGTTGCTGTCTCTTGGGTGCTGGCAGTGGAATGGCATTTGCAAAGGATCATGGTTGTGATTTGTGTCCTTTATATGGGTGGAGTTGTGGGTGTGTCTTTGTTCTCTGTCCCCACCCCCCAGTATTTATTGGCTTTGTAATTGCTTGTTTGGCCTTTTTTTGTGTGATTTTTCCTTTGTACTGTCTGTGCATGTTGGAAACGTTCTTGTGACCGAGTCGGACCCTGCATTTGTCTCGTACGGTGCTCTCCGTTTCGTTCATGCTGTGTTTGTGCAGTTTTCTATGCTGCGTACGCGTCGGTCGCGGTGTTTTGTGTTGCTTCGGCTCGGTTTTGTATGCGTGTCGGTCGTACGGCTTGTCCTCCGTCCGACTCGGTCGTGGTTTTCGCGCCTTGCATCGTACTTTGCGGTTTGGAGTTCGCGTGTACGTTTCGGTCGGATTTGTTCCGGGTGCGTGTCGGTCGGTTGGATTCGCGTGTTTTTCTGACCGGATTGCTGTTTTCCGTGCGGCTCAGTCGTTCGGCTTGGGTTCGGTACGTGTCGGTCGGATTTTGCACGCCTTGCATCGTACTTGGCGTGTCGGGCGCCACAGGTACGTGTCGGTCGGTATAATTTCCGGCTCCGAGTCGGTCGGTGCTTTTTCCGGCCCGAATCGGAATCGACCCCTATGTGGGAACGGCACAGAAGATATGGAACACCTAATCTGCTCCTACATCAAATTAAAGGAGGAAAGGGTAGGATTACTTAAAGCGTACTTCAACAAACGAGGGATTCGAGCCCGGAGACAGGCTGTGATTGTATGCTTTGACTCCAAGGACCCGCAGCTAAATGGGAAGCTAGTGAAATTCCTGTCACTAGTAGAATCCAAGCAAGGAAGAGCTGCGCCCTGTGTCAATTCAAAAACTAAATAATGAAGTTTTAACCTACACAACTAAAAACTTTGAGCACAGACATTTGAACCTCTTCAGAAGAATCCGAACAAAGGCGCTTTTACATTAGAGACTTTTAAGTTTCTAGAATTGCATTTCTCTTGTCTTAATACATACACAATCTTTTTTAAGGTGCATTTTTGTAATGGTTTTAATTAACCAAAAGCAATACAAATTATTACTTACTTACTTACCTACATGCAGGAATGCCTAAAATGATAGGAACGCTATGTCAGGGAAAACCCGTAGAGTCACCTGAAATAAGAATGTACTTGTTACTACAGAGGGGTGAGGCAGGGATTATATATGTATCATGGGCCCAGATGGACATAGAAGGGTTGAAAACAAAGTTACCATCATTGTTGGATGGGGCAGGGAAATGGATTTCATGCTTCAAGAAGAACATTGCAGGTATCAACCTAGCGATAGGTGATGTTAAGAGCCTGCTAACTGGCATTATTGGGAAGCAGACTAACATTGTGTTTGCCGAGCTCGCATTCCAGCAATTATGCTAACCGATATTGAGCATGACGGGCCTCGTTTAATTTGTACAGGCACTGTAAATGGACAGCCCTGAGAGATATATTCCCTGACCACCCAGATGTAGGAGGGTTAATGGCAGAGACCATGAATCCAGGGGAAAGCATAACAGATTTCCTGAGCAGAATGAGGGAACGATGGGGACAAGAGATAGGACAGCTGTGGACTGATATGGGCCCACAAGTTGCAATTTTCTACAACAGTCATAAAAAGGGGTTACCCACCAAGATACAGAGCGGGTTGGACAGCGTAGTTGGTTTAGATACCAAACCATGGCGAGAGATACAAGCCCATTTACTAAACTACCACAAAAAGAAGGAAGAAAAGGTTAGAGTAAAACAAGAGCAGGCCCAAGCAGACACCGCAAACCTGGTTCAACACAAATTGAAAAACCTCAGAGGGTTCTAAACCTGCTATGACAGTAGAGGCCAGGGAGGTTGGCAGCAACCAGGCCCTAGGAAGCGCTAATATTGCTACAGGCTGGGTCACCTGGCAATGAGATGCCGGTTAAAGGCCTACCATGAACATCAAAAGCAACAAATATCGATGATCCAGGGCCAGCCACCACAAAACCCCACGAATGTCGCTCCTCAACACCAAGCACAGGGGAATCAAAATGCACCCTAAACTCAAACTTAGGGAGGTCTGCTGTCCACCACGCCAATGCAGCAGGGATCAGGTAATTGGACAAACATGTGGCAACAGCAATCTGAAACAGGGAACTCAGCACAACAGGGACCGGGGCCACAGCCCCAGCAGGGAGGGGTGACAGTGTGGGGCGGTAGGGCCTCCACACAGTCACAAAGCCAAAATGTGCAGTAAGACAACCCCACAGCATAAGTAGGAATTACCACAATAACTTAAATCCTAGTGGTCAGTAACTAGCACCCACTTACCCTTTCCCCAAAGATAACTGTACCAACCAAAAAAGAAGAACTAATAAGACGACAGTGGGAATTCAAATTTTCCCTTCCATCCAGAAATTCAGAGCGACTGAGAGCTGTGTCGACCAGGTATCCTCACTAAAAGTTCGACATCAGTGGTGACCCCAAGGGAGCGTGGAATAAACAGGTTGCCTGGGGCATCTCCGGGAACTAAGGCCCCACTCTGCTTCTGATCCCCCATGGCGGAGTTGGCTGGCCACCCACCAGAGGGAAGGCAGTCTGATGAGGGGGCTGGCTGCACCCAGAAAATATTTCAAAGTAGTCACCCAGGTCCTGCAGCCAAAGTCAAAAGGGACGTGTTCCTATAACCCCGTCAAAGGGTCCCCATTCTCCGGCACTATGTCCAGAGCCAGTGTTTTCTTCGTGGCGTGTACTCCCAACAGCGCCTCCAAAAAGCTAGAAGCCTCCACCGCAATGGAGATCCCCTTTCAGTTCTAAAACAAAGCTATTCTTGGTGACGGGAACCAGGACTCCTCTGCACCCGGTATGGTAAGTCCTGCAAAGACTCCACAGCGCACACACAAGGAGCCAATACAAAGCGAGGCCTCAGCATGATATCGAGTCCAAGTCTGCAGTTTGGGAAGGGGGTACACCAGGGTGACCAGGCTTCCTGATTCCCGAAAGCTGTCCCCATTTTTTCCGTCGTCACCTAGCAGGCCTTTGAAGGTTTTGGTCGAAGGACCTGGGCTCTATGTTTTCGATGTTACAAGGCGTATAACTAGTTTAGCAACCATCTTCTTGTTTGCGAACTGTTCCATTTTTGATTCCCGAAATCCAGTCACCTTGCCACACCCCTCCAAAATTCATTAGGCAACACATGACCGTAGAGACCCCAGCCATAAGCTAGGGACAGCGGGACCACCGGCATGCTGAGAGGGAATGGGGTATTGTGTGAGGGAGAGGGGGTGGCCGGGAAGAGGGATCCCAAACCTCTACGCCGGCTCCAGACGAATGTAGAGCACCAGGTGCCTTCACCTCCATACCAAGCATAGCAATTAACTGTGCTCCAAATCTTGCAGGCTCTGACATAGGAAAGCATTTGGTTCCAACCTAGGACACCACAAGGCGTGTTTGATTGGAGAAAAGGAGGCACAGAGCTGCCACCGATCCCCTCCCCTTCATGACAAGCAAAACAATAGATTGCGCGAGATTCAGGGAAACGCCCAAAACTAAATAAAACCACCCAAATTTAGCCCAAAAAAGAAGGTTCCAGATACCAAGATGGGGTCAAGATCAGCCAAAGCCTGGTACCTGGAAGACATGAGGGAGGGCCACTCAATGGCACACCATGTTCTGGACCAGAGAGATCCACAAACAAGTGATCCCGGGTACGTTGCAAACACCAGCAGCACTAAACAGTGACACATGCCCCCTCATCACACTTTCTCACACGCATGAAAACTGAAAAACAAAATTCACAGCAATTCACAGCAATAGTGCTCTCATGCACACCCAAGGCAAGACACGTTTGTTGAGAACTAGTAACGTCCATTGAACCCCTGCTAAAACATGATGCTATAAATCCCTATGCTCATTAGACCACCCCACAAACATATTTTTCACCAATCTAAGCATCCCCTTTATTGATTACAAAGCACAAGTAATGATTCTGAGTTAACCATCAACAGTTTTTTAAAAAAAACCAGGTAACAGAGAAGACATCAAGAGTGCACCAACGTGACGTGTCACCAACTTTCACTAAGCAAGAGAAAAAAGACAATTTCTGCACTTATGCCAATGGAAGGGGGAAAAGCTTGCAGCCTGCTTAGCACCTGAGTGGGTGCAAGGTTCATTTGTGTAGTCAAGCCCTTCCATAACGATGACATCCATGAACTAAACTGTGCGAACATTTTCCAATTGGGCAAAATAGACAGTCACCGGAGGAGCACAGATGGCTCCAAAGGGAATCCCACCTCGAATGACGATATGGCACCAAAAATTATGTACATTTTCATGTATGTGTACCCTCTGTCTACTATGGGTAATACCACACTTGTTTACCCTTGAAGAACTGCTGGGTTAAAAGGAACTCCCAAAAGAGGAACTACAGTGCCTGTGTAGGGATCTCTCGCATGTCACATACAACTACATTAAGCAGAACACCAGCATCCCACTTACTACATAGTGTCCTCCTACACAACACTTGGAACCAACACATGACTTTAGTCGGCTCCCAAGCATCATCCAGGTAATGTTATGTCTTTTCACTGATCCCACATGCGGTAGGCACAGATAGGCTTTACCTGACCCAGGAGGTAGCGCCCAAAAAAACAAAGTGCCTCATTGACCTTTGCTTATGTAGGATAAGGGCCAAGATTCAGCCTCACAAGGTGGAACCTCACAGGGTAGTTGTAAACATGACACGCTATGACACAATCCCAACTGCGTTATATCTGTTCACTGAACCCACAGATATCTAAACTGAGAAGGACGAATGCGTAGAAAGGGCACCATAGGGAAGACACTGTTTGGTCCCAAGACTTCCCAGAAAAGAGATCCTTGGAGCCACAAAAAAACCCCAACCCAGTGCACAAACATGTCTGCTCCTGCATCCATCTGTGGACCAAGGGTGGCCCTTAGCGTATCCGGGGTGGTCTTCTTTAACAACAAGTGATCTACCGACACTGAGTTCCTGTGTAGGGCCATCCAGCTCGAGGTTAAAAAGGGGACTGAGTCACATGGGGGAGGGTTGAATGAGAGCATATCCACACCATGTCAGAAAATATGGGACACAGGAGTATGGGGGTTCACATGGTTAGAAGGGAAAGGGCAACCCCTGATTGTTTGGAAGCTAACACTGTACTCCTTATGTTTCAGAGGTAAAGGAACACTTCAGATGGGCACAAATGCTAACTGCGGCATGATATCTCGCATTTTGGATATGCAATGGGGCACCTCCACGATTACTACTAGCAATGCAGCGAGATTGCCTATACTTAGCTTGTCCCTAGATGGCGCGGACTCTGTTCCCTGGTAACCATGCACACCCCGACCATGGTCATTCCTGGAGAAGTATCTGACTTGTATCAAAACCCGTTAAAGAGAAGAACAACTTTGCTGCTCCAAACTCGTGACAAAAGATCTGCAGACTATTTTGGCTGAGCTCAGTTCAAAGACATTCCAGAAGAATTCAGACTGTTCACAGATGTACAAGTATCAGCAGGAGCATCTATACCCTTCTTTACCCTGCAGACAAAACCTAATGCCTGCTGGTTACAAATAACCAGGTGGGAGATGCTCAAAATGATGAGCAGCACTGAGCTTGGCCTCAATTCGGTCAAGGAAAAACTGTGAGCAATCTGCCTCATGGTAATGCAGCACCTATATGTGTTGGATTTAATAATCGTGATGGAGGGAGGGGTGTGCCAAGATCGGTGCAGCCTGCCTCACAATTATTCCAGGGAATTATATGGATAACGGAACTCTGACACTTGCCATACAAGCATTGCACAATTTACAAAGAGACATGCGTGAGGCGAGACATGCCCCTGAGCACGAGTGATTTTCCAATTGGTTTCTCCTGGCTCTCTCGGTGGTTATCCATATTGTGTAAATCATTGTTGCCAGTTATCATTGTGCTTTTACTGACATGTGTGGTGCTACAATTGGGGATCGCCTGCTGTAAAAACGCGTCCTCAAATTAGGTAGACAGCAAGTAGCTAGAAAGGTTGTCGTAGTCAAAAGAGAGCAAGGGTATCATCAGGAGCCTAATAAAATAATAGTACAAATGCATGTTAGGTAGTGTAGTTGAAGAATCAACCAGAGGGGGGAATGTTAATATGGACAACGATAGTGTGAATATGGAAAACAATATATTCTTTTATAAAAACGAAATCACATCCCTATTTACGAAATCGCCCGTCGTGACCTCCACATCAACCCGACTCGCAAATACATAGTCAGGCAAGCTCTGAGACCCAGGACCGGGGTTACTAATTTATAGGTCACAGGTGGGATGGCATGTAGCTGGGGGATACCTGCATGAACAGAAAACCCTAGATCAATCCCACAGATACGCGCAGCAACATTGCAATGGTCAAGGGAGAACAGCCCCAATAAAGCACACATGGCCGGAGAAAGTATGCGCACTCCTAAAACACCATAAAGTCAGATGCCACATGAGTTAGGAACATTTAGCCAATCAGAACACAGCACATGCAGTGATCACGCGCTCCCCATGCTGGACATCTGGACACATTACCCACTGGCCACACTGTGTCCACTCAAGGCTGAGGCCCATCTGTAGTAACCATTTGAACAGTAATTTATGGCTCTAAGGCAGCAACCAACATTCCTCACCATATATTGTAGGAAGCTGGCTCTGTATATACTATACCAAAATGAGGCATAGTGTGCACAGAGTCCAGTGGAACCCCAAAGGTAGGCAGAGGTAAAAGTAGATAGCACCTCACTCTCTATTTGTGGTAGTGTGGGCGAGCAGTAAGGCTTTATCAGAGGGTAGTGTTAAGCATTTGTTGTACACACTCAGGCAGTAAATGATGTCACACACTCAAAGACTGACTCAGACCAATTTGTTTGTATAAAAATATTATTTAGTTAGATTTATTTTCTAGAAGCAAGCAAACCTGGTACAGGTAAGTGTAAATGGTACTTTTCAAGGCAGGTTGAACAATACAAGCAAGTTGAATGAAAATGACTTCGTTACAGGTTTGCAAATACTTGGAATACAGTTGAAATTACTGTTAGAATACTTTAGATTACTTTAAAGATTACTTTATGGATTACTTTTTCTACTCAGTGTGATATGCCTAGGTATCACACTGGGACATTTTCTAGAGAAAGGGTAAGTAAAGCAGTCTTTAGATATTTGCAGTTTTTCAAATTCTCATACAAAACCAACTACACACAACAATTTTCACAAGAAAGCAGTCAATGCAGTTCTATGGGAAGAAATGTGATTATCGGTTTCAAGGTAAGTACTTGGGTTTGGCAGTTGGTTTTCTGGGGTTAGAACCAGGGTTCCCCCAGGGTCAAGGTTGCACTCTCAAAGCAACCACAGCAGCACTAGGGCGGCAGGGTGCAGAGTGCTGAGGCCCAATGTTATCCAATGGGGAATAGGGGGCCTCCGGTTGGTGGCTTCTCACGAGCAGGCCACAAGGTTGTGGGAGCAAAGCTTCTGGTGTTAGGTTCAGGGCAAAGGGGGATCCGAGTTAGCACCAAAAGTACACCCGCAGCGGTGGCTGGGTGCAGGGTGCTGTTTGTCGTCAGGTGCCCTGTTGATTTCAATGGGGATTCTCAGGTTGCAACAAAGACTGCAGGCTATGGAGAAATGTTTTCTTACCAGCTTCGGTCGAGGTCAGGGGATCCTCCAGAAAGGGTCTGCAGGCGTCGATTCGAGATTTGAGGCAGGTCAGAGATCACCAGATCTCAGGTCAGGATCGCTGGGGAGACCTCCTCGTGGCATTGGGCCACTCGAACTCGGGCCGTGGGCATCGGGTGCAAAGTGTTGCAGACTTGCGCTTTTGGCTGCGGCCAGAGTCTGTTGGTGAGCAAATCCGGTGCTCACGGGAGACAAAGTCTTGGGTTTGGAAGGCAGGGCAGGTCCTTTGGGTTCTGGAGGGCTGCTGGTTGCAGGACACACCGGGATTTTGCTGGAGCAGGTTCAAGGGGTGGCCAGCCCAGTAGGGCTGGGGCTAAGTCAGTGGGCGTCCTCCTCTTCTTAGTTCAGCACGGCTTCTTCGGTCCTTCTTCTTCTCTTCTTCTGGTCGGTTCTTGTCTGAGAAGGCAAGGTACGGGGT
Organism: Calotriton arnoldi; assembly: GCA_963921515.1. Taxonomy (NCBI): domain Eukaryota; kingdom Metazoa; phylum Chordata; class Amphibia; order Caudata; family Salamandridae; genus Calotriton; species Calotriton arnoldi. The sequence continues at coordinate 326,814 of CAWUFW010011465.1, forward strand.
TGCCCTTAAATACTAGATTTAGGGGTGTTACAGGTAAGTAAAGGTTGGGACCAATCGGTCCCTTCCTTGGGGTGAGTACACCCCCTAGTATGCCACCCTCCAGTGGGAGGGGGGCATATGCCTCTCTCTGGTTGGCTGTATCCCCCCATCTGCAAGATGGTGGGGACTGAGAGTTGTGCTTCACCTCGCCTCCCCCACCTGAGGGGTGGGGTTGGCAAAGGTGGGCACACCTTCCTTCCTCACTTGGTTTTCCCGCCGATTCTCCCACCCAAAGTGGTGGTCAGAACTGGTGGGACCCAGTTGCTGTAAGCTGCAAAGGGCATGGGTAGCTCACAAAGGTGGCAAGCCTTTGAAGCTTCCCCTTCGTGGACCCTGTCCATCCTGGGGGAGGAGGATTGGTACCTCGTCCCAGGATGTGCATTGTTTCAGACCCCCGAGAGCAGCAGGCTCTCAACCCAGGGGTCCAGAAACATGTCTGGTGGCGGCAGCTGGCGAGCAGCCACTCAGCCAGGACATTAGAGTTAGGTCATTTTTTCCGGGTGGCATCTCTAAGATGCCCTCTGAGTGCATTTTTCATTAAATCCCACACTGGCATTAGTGTGGGTTTAATGTGAGGAGAAGTTTGATACCAAACTTCCCAGTTTTCAGTAAAGCCATTATGGTGCTGGGGAGTTCGTAATGACAAACTCCCAGCACCATATACTCTTAATGGCATTACTGTACTTACAATGTCTAAGTATTGGCTTAGACACTGTAGGGGTACAGGACCAATGCACCTGTACCCTCACCACTGGTATAGTGCTCACAGCTAGAGGGGTAGCTGACCAATGCCAGGGCAGTGGGTTGTAGGTATGGCACACAGGGATGTGTGCCATGTCGACTCGTCACTTTGTTCTGCACCAAAACACGCAGCCTGCAATGGCAGTGTATGTGTGTAAAGGTACAGGGCCTCTAAAGGTGGCAAAATAAGTGCAGCAGCCCTTAGAGGCCTTCCCTGGCCACAGTGCCCTTGGTACCTATGGTACCATTTACAAGGGACTGACCTGTGGCCAGAGTGCCAATTGGGTTTTGTCTTAATGCAGTTTCAGGGGAAAAAAGAGGCCCTGGGTACCTGCTTGGCAGGCACCCAGGGCACACTCAGCCAAAGTACATCATCAGTTTGGCAAAAAGTGAGGGCAACCATTCAAAAAGAGGGCACTTTCTTAAATATATGGCTCACTGGAGACTTTAACTACCTGATGAAAACTGTATTTAAGAAGGATCCCAACTGAATGTTCATTGAGGACGTCCTCAGACCCTGCGCCTGTAACTGTTCTCCCGGCTGCTATGTTTAATTAAACAAACTGTTGCTTTTTTGCCAAACGCCTCTTGTCTCTTGTTTTTTAAGGTATTTTGAATTTGAGCAACAGCCACTGACAGCTGTCAGTGTCAAGAGCCAGGTCCTAGGCCATCCAGGGTTCTCTCACCTCTGAGGTTTCTCAGAGTGAGGGGTAGTAGCCCCAGATGTTTTGCACCCTATTCCACTCTACCTCCCACCAATTCAGGGGTGGTATTCTGAGACTGGCCAATCTGCCCAGGGTCTGCACCCTGAGGCTGAACAGGGGACAGGAGTGAGTCTTCCCTCACAAAGCCCCTCAGGGGCGGCTTCTCCATTAGGGCGGAGGAGAGCTACCCCACTGATTTCTCGCAGTGCGAGAAGCAGAAACATAAAATCGTAAAACAACCATTTTATGTTTCTGCTTCTCGCACTGCGAGAAAGCAGAAGTGCCTGGTTGGGGGCGGGTGGGTGGGTGGTCCTGCTCGAGGGCAGGGGGGAGTGGCTTGCCCACTCTTGTGGACCCAGACTGTTTGGTCGGCCCTCTGGGGCCGACCAAAGCAGTCATGCGCACTCTCCCTTTTCTCTATGTAGACTGCATGCAGCCTGCATAGAGAAAATGGCCTCCCGATAGGCGCCCGGCTGGGCGTCGTCCCCACCAATCACAACGCTGCAGCGTTGTGATTGGCTTAGGGGAGGGGAGGGAGGCTGCCTGCTGGCTGCTGGCTGCTTCCTGTTCCTGCAGGAAAGCAACAGGAAAACGCAGGACCCGGTAAGGTAATTTTTTTTTATTTTTTTTTATTCCCCCCACCCGCGAACCCCCGCGCCCCCCTGCCCTTTCCCCCCTTCCCCCACGAGTCATGCCAGCCGCGACTGGTGAGGCCTTGTATTGGAATATCAGTGAAGGGATGCATATCGGGAATGCAGTGTATAGGCAGAGCTGTCTGTGGGTACATGGCATGATCCTGTTATTTAATATTAGCTTGTGGTGTAAATCAGAATTGAGTTGCTAGGGTGGGGCTCGGTTTGTATCCTGGTGCTGTAATAGGGGTATTGTGGATCAGAACTGAGGTACATTTCTAGGGTTATTTTTTTATTTCAGTACTGGAAAAGCTGTGGGGAGGGTACGGGTGAAGATTGAGGCACATTAGCAGACTTGTGTGAGAGAACCAGAACTGGGCGAGCAATGAAGGCTGAACACCGTACAGTACCGGAATGTAGGTTAGAGCTTCATGAGAAAATTGGTGGTGACTCTGGTCCAATGTGGAACGCAATCTCCCTCATGTGGGGATGTTTAAAAAAAAACTCCATAAACTGCCTTTTCAGTTCAGGTTTAACAATATCTTGTATTTTCAACTTTTTATAGTTTGTCTTTGAACATCTGAAGTCTGGCTAGGGCCCGTCACCAATTCCCTGGCCCTGCTAAACCTATCTTTGAAAAAAGGCGAAAATCTATTTAAAAGCGTCTGTTATTCTTCAACTGTATGACTGAGTGATTGAATGCCATTTGTAGAGCATAGATGTGAACACAACTTCTGCTTGGAGCAGTGAGAGTGTGGAGAGTTAAGAAGTAGGTTTTGAGTTTTGTTTTAAAGTTGAGCTGGTTGGACTCAGCACAGAGGGCCCAAGTTTGGGTGTTTCAGAACAGGGGTATTTGGAGTGGAAGTCTACCTACCTTTGACTTTTAGTGTACTGTGGGTATCAGTGGATATCTGGTAAAGGGTTTAATTGCATCAAAACGTGGACTGTCAATGGGTGTGGTGCTGTATGTTGTTGCAGAGTTATTCTGAGTACATCTCTTGGATGCATTTGTGGATAAGGCAAAGATCTTTGAAGTTGATTTGGGCTGATGGTGAACCAGTCATATGCTCTCAGCTTTTGTGCAGATGGAGTACCGATGGAATTCACTTGCCCTGACTCCTGCTGGACTCACTTGGGCTGGTTTCATTGCCTCCCTCAAATGCTGCAGCCTAGCATCTTGGTTATATTATCCCAAGGCCCCCAATCTGACAGTAGTGTGACCTGATAACTGGTTGGTGGTGATATCAGGCACTGCTCATCAGCCTCTCCCAGTCTCACTCGGTGAGCATCTGCACTTGAGTGACTGTGAGTAAGACTCCAGTACTGTCTGCTGCTTCCTGCGCTGTCCCACTGGTGCCACTGTGTTTGTCCATCTGCCAGACTCAGTCCCTTTTCTCCTTTGACCACCCACCACAACCTGCACATCCCAAAGCCACCAGCAACTGCGCTGAGACCAGATTACAACATAGGGAACCCACCCCAGTCCCCCAATGCCCACACTGTGCAGTACCAGTCTCACCTACCAGACCAAGGGCACGAGACCCAAGTGCCAGGCTAGGTTACTACATAACGACAGCTAGTCATAGTAGAGGTTTGCCCATGCCACGCTAGACAACCAGACTGAGACGTTGACAACCACTGCCAGAGGCAACAAGAAGGCACTATAACCCACCTTTTTTGCACCCTTGAGACTATTTGTTTTTCAAAAGGTTGTCACACGAGGAAAACATCCCCTGCCATAACCTCTCCTTTAGTTCAAGGTCACTCGCTACCTTATATCATGGGTTCAACTCAGATTTCAGTTTTCCCCCTCACCACTTTTAGAGTCCACCAACGGCCACTGCTGCCCCTCCATCCAGGCTCTCGTACCCTCCACTTGGGCGTGGTATCCCCAGAAAATGAACTGTAAGGGCACCCTTCTTCTGACACTGGGGGCAAATAATTCCCCACAATCCAGTCTATGGGCATCTTGGGACTAACTATGACACTCCTCTGAGTCACCATCCACCACACTCCAGGAATACTAGGGCCTAAGGGTGGGAAAAAAGTCCTGCCCATGGGCCTGAGTTACCCTACACACCTAGCCGGTGTTCTGCTCTGGAAAAACTAACCTTTACACTATCATAGTCTGACTAGTCCTGGTGTCCCTCAGAGCAGTGACTGGGACCCCATTGCAATAACATTGCTCACTTTTTGCCGCTAAAGTAGTTAGAATTTATGATATGTTCCCACCAAAAGCCAAGGAAGACAGCGCCACATTAGGGATAACAGATAACTTATTTATTCAGAGCGTTTTTTTTTTTTTTTACTAACCCTTCCATGAAGGAATTACAGGAACTCTTCTTACATATTAAATCGGGGTCCTCTTTGGATCCAGTCCTGCCTAGGATTCTCTGGTTAGGAATGTTCTACATTCTTCCCCATCTCAGACAACTTATTATGATGTCTCTCAATTTGGGCTGTGTACCCCAGAAATGGAAACATGCTATTATGCTCCCCGTTTGGAAAAAACTCACTCTTGACCCCTTGATTTTGGACAACCTCAGGCCCATCTCTCTATTGCCCATCTCTGCGAAAAGTTTCTAAAACATGTTAATCATCAACTCACTCGCTTCATTGAAGAAAGAGAACTACTTCATCCCTCCCAATCAGGTTTCCTGGCTGCCCACTGGACAGAATCTGCACTACCTCTCACGACTGAGATGCTAAGACACAATGCGAAGAACGGTCTCACCTCAGCCCTAATACTCCTCGATATGAGTGCAGCCTTTGACACCGTATCCCATAGCCTCTTGATTCAGAGGCTAGGGGATGCGGTGTCGGCTGCCTGGCCCTAAGATGGCTTTCTTCCTTTTTGTCCAACTTCACCGTTTAAGTCAATCAAAGACCTTTTCTCTCTGAGACATTGACTCTTCCGCAAGGAGTTCCCCAAGGCTCCATTCTTAGCCCCACTCTATTTAATATTTACCTTCGCCCTCTAGCAGAGCTCATTGAGAGAAATAATGTCAAAGTAGTATCATATGCTGATGACATGCAACTGATTGTGCTTCTCTCAGCATGAGGATGGTTCGGCTCTCCAGTTTAAATCCTGCCTGGTGGAACCTGCCTCTTGGATCACCAAGAGCTGCTCAACGCCAACAAAACTGATATCATGATCGTTGGCAAGGTTCCATCTATATGGTCAATGGTGTGGTGGCCGGACACCCTTGGCCAGGTCCCTGAACCTAAGCCGAAAGTCAAAAACGTAGGAGTTTGGTTCGATTCTAATCTTTCTTTCAAACACCATATCAGCTGTGTAGCTGGGAAGTACTTCAACACTCTGAAAATGCTAAGAAATACGCTAGTCCGCCTCCCTATTTAATCATGCAAAATGGTGGCTCATGCGCTGGTTACAACCCAATTAGACTACTGCAATGTGCTCTATCTGGGAGCTACTTAATTAAGCTTAAAAAAGCTGCAAAAAGTGCAAAATGCTGCAGCCCGCCTGGTTCTTAATCTCCCAAGAAGACCTTCTGTAACAGTGGCTTTAGCCACTCTCCACTGGCTCCCGCTGGAAAAGAGAATCCACTTCATGGCTTTCTGTGTCTGCCACAGGATTCTATCTTCGAAAAGTGCCAAATACCTACGCCCCCTGATACAGCCCTATTCCCAGCGGCGCCATTTGAGATCCTCTAAGGCCAATCTTGTGACAATTCCCAAGATCCTAAGGGCCAGACTGGGGGCACGCTCCTTCTTCTCCCTTGCAGCTAAGGCTTGGAACTCCCTTCCGGCACCGTTAAGATCCGAACCCTCTGAGACTCGGTTTTGGAACCTGTTAAAAAACCTGGCTCTTTAGTTCCGCATAATTGCGCTCCTGGGTATCTTCTTTCACTTCTGCTGGTCCTCTGCAGCCAGGTCATGGTTTCAGTGTGGGGACACTCTGGTGTGGTGTAACCAGGAGCTCTATAAATCTACATATTATTAATATTATTATTCACTTTCACCTGGTGGAAGTGACGACTTGCACCCTCAGGGATCACCAGCTCGCCGTTTAAGTCTATCACCCAGCTAGGGGAGATCATGGCAAGGTGTATGACCTGCCCTTGGGGACAACTTAAAACTATGGCCACATTGGCCACCACAGTAGAGGTCCCATCAGTGGGTGGTTTCTTAGGACAGATAGAGTTTCCCTGCTTGTGTCCTAGCTGGGAACAATTAAAGCAGTGGGATTGGAAATTGGTTGCCCTGGGCCACAGCCCACCAAAGCCTCCTCCCTGTCCCTCCGGAGGACCCTTGAAACCCTTCCCTCCCCTCTTAATCCGGGACCTGTCAGTGTCTCCCTTGACCTCCCATTCCCGCTGCCGGGGCGAACCTGAACCACCTTTCTTGGGGACACTCCCTGGAACCTTTTTTTAGACCCTGGTGCTGAGTCAGTGGTCCGCCCCTTAGCAAGATCCTTGGGGTCAGTGAGCTTACTATCAATGAAGTGGCGCAAATCTGGAAAACAAAGACTGAACATGTGCTCTCTCGCGATCACTGCCCTTGACTTCACTGCCCTTCACCCAACCATCCAGTTCCTTCCAAAAGGAATCCACACAAACCACCCAGGTCTGTTAGTCCAGTTTCTGACTGTCCCAAAATATTTACCTGTACTTCTTTGGGGTAAGGCCAAACTTCCTGACAAGGGCCTCCTTGATGGGGGATACCTCATCCTTTCCTCCTTCTCTAGGGCATGTAGAGTGTCCATCCCCTTGCTAGGGATGTGCTTCCACACACCAGCCCACAAATCCTCCTTAGGGATCCTGTGCATCTGTAAGGCAATCCCAAGATCCTCAAACCACTTGTCAATATTGTCTCCCACAACAAAGTCAGGGAACAGTTATTTTGGGATATAGACCCTCTTGTCTCCAGAGGTCATGGTAGGTATGCTGCCACCATTATTGCTGGACTCCACTTTCCAACTCTCTGAGACTTAGCATGGGCCATTTCCTCCATGGCTATGCTCCTCTCCTACAAGGTTCTCTCAATCGTTACTTTTGCTGCTTTCATGGCCAGTTGCTTTTCCTCCATCATGAGTCTGGCCATCTCCAGCCTGAACTCTCTCTCCTCCCTCCCTTCTACCAGCTCATCTGGGGACTGGCTGCAGGAAGATACACTGCTACCTGCACTGGCAGGGGGCTCCACTCCAGGGGTCAGGTCCTCCCCCTCAGCTGAAGGCTGGATCTCAGGGAGGCCCTCTCCTAGTCCTTCCATCACATCATCCCTTCTGCGGTTTCACTTTCAACCACTGACTGATGAGCTTCCGCCCAGGCCTTCAGCACCTTTTGGAGCTCCACCTAGTTGGTGGTCCTCTTTGCTGGAAGTCCCCTCTCCTTAGGCTGGGCCACAGTGTAGGCATCCATGTTGTCCAGCTCGAATTCCATCCTTTCAGATGTGTGGTTTCAGACATAGTAGTTAGGGGAAGCATTTGGAAAAAAACTAAAATACTTTGATCAAGGAGAATGTAAACTAAAATTGGCCTTAGAAATGGGATGTTAGTGTTCACAAAATCATGGTATTGCACTGCACAAACACAAGTCCTACTCTTCACCGCTGATCACCAATGTGAGTAATTGGTTTGTTGGTTGACTGGGGTGTGAGCCCCAGTCAAGCAACAACCACAATCCTTGTCAGGGTGAGGCACAAGTCAACCCTAAATTAACCTGTGCTCAACTCTCTTGTAGCTGGGCACAGAGTGGTCAGGCTTAACTTAGAGTATTTGTGCAACACTTCAAACAGTAATAAAGTGAAAACACTGCATAACAAGGATCCCACACGAAGTTAAAAGAATAAAGCTTACTTTAATATGACAAAAATCTAATTAGTAGAACCAGAGATGTTCAGTTTTAAAAAAGCACAAAGTGCCTACTGTGGATGTCTGGTCCCACCGGGCTGGGACAAAGTTCAGGCTGACCACAATGGAGCAGAGGCCAGGTACAGGGACCCAGTTAGGTCAGCTGAACAAAATACCTTATCCTGGTTTGTGGAGTGTTGTGAGGATCTGCGCCGAAAATAAAGCACACAGTCATAGTGAGGCAAAAGTTCAGAGACATGGCAAGGCTGCGATGCGAGGGCCTACTTTGTCATCGAGGATCCCGTCTACGGGGCTTGCAATGTAAAGTACAGCATCGAGGATGCAGCTTGCAGTTGTGGTGATGCGGCAGTTCTGAAGAACTGCGAGGGTGCGATGTGGAGTCTGGTGCCATTGAGGCTGCCATCAACGAGAGATGGGAGGGCCTGCGCCAAGGACGTGTCATGCAGCAGTGGTTCCAAAGGCCGATGCGGTCTGTGGCTGCGATGCTGAACTTTGCGATGAGGCAAATCCATGCAGCAGCGGAGATGCAGCGGTTCTGCTCAGGTTTGCGCCATGCAGCAGAGATGAATTGGTCCTGATGGGTCCACAGAGGCTGGCAAGGCACCTTAAGCCCACTTCGAAGGGTCTAGGACTAGGGTGGCACCACTTGGCAGGATAGACTCACAGATGGCAGAGTCCAGGTGCAGATGAAGGTTGTTGGAAGCCTGTTATGTCCCTGAGGCTTCAGATTAGGAGGCCAGCCAACTAGCCATTGGAGTAGCTCTAGGTTTGGGAGATGCAGGTCCAGTTTTTCTCATCCAGGCAAGACGACAGCAGCTCAGCACAGCAGGGCAGTAGTTGCTTCACAGCAGCAGTCCATCAGAGTGGCAATCCTTGTAACAGCACAGCAGTCCGTCATCCTGTCAGAGTGTCCACAAGTGTACTGAGTTGGAGTCTGAGGTCCAGTATTTATTAGGCTTGGAATTCCCCCACAAATCCATGAAATTTTTCAGAGTTCTGCACTGGTGGAGTTTCTTTTACTCAAGTTACGACGATACGGCAAAAATTGGGGTACTCAATGTTGCCTGGCGTGGGCCCTCATCTGCAGCTGAATACTGTATAGGTGGTTTGGTGCTGTGTCTCTCTAACATAGTTACAAAGTGAAACCAATCCTCAGGTTGGGCAGTGAATCTCAAAGTCACTTGACAGTGCTCAGCAGGAATTGCATGTCATTCATCTGTTATAAGTTAAAATCTCTCTCTCTCTTTCTCTCTCTCTCTCTCTCTCTCTCTCTCTCTCTCTCTCTCTCCCCCCCTCCCTCCCTCCCTCCCTCCACCAGGAACAAGCACAGGCGAATCACAACAGATTGTTACACATGCTGCTTCCTAGTCCAACAGACAACTGACCTACATGAGTATGCATACCGGAGTTGAGGTGGGGGGCAAAAGCAGATTGCAAAGCTAGTATGGAGGCACAGTGACAAAAGAAGACATCCTATACTAGTGCCTACTTTCTGCTGCTCGTTTAACCCTTACCTACATCGCTGTTTCCTGAAGTTTGCTGACCTGGGCCTTGGACTGCGGATGATAACCTTTGCCTTCAGGCACGAGGCTACAGGGCTCCAACCACTTTGCACAACTTCTGCTCTCAACTCTTCTTCATGCATCCCCAAGGAGCACAAACTTGGAATCTAACACAAAGCGTGGAACAGCCTGCAGCAACGCAGAAGTTGAACCCTGCAAGAATGCTCTGAATGAGTGTACACCTGTAGCTGCATGCACGTTCATGACGGCTGCCTGCGTCATCTAGGCTTCCAGGGAGCTGAAATGCTCCGCTGTGGCTCTCCAGTAGGGGTTTTCAATATTGATACATTTACTCAAACATATGGTCATCGAACGTGCATTTATGACCCGGGCCTCATTTCACCGAAGATACCAAGTAACAGTCAAGTGCAGTCAGTTAACAGACCAGCGCATTCTGGAAGTAGTGGTACTGTTTCACCTCATATAGGCTAAGGTTCAGAAAAAGGAGGGTGAACTAGAACATGGTGTACCCTGTGACACTGAGTCATCCTGTAATGTCACCAGAGCCTCTCAACTGTCTGGGACCATCTGCTGTCTAAGCGTCCCACCTCGGCTGACCCCACACAAGGAGGCTTTAAGTACAAAGTTGTGTGCAGCCTGGGACTCTGTGTTTCTTCTTATCTGCATATCCACATGTTTCCAGACACACAAGACCCCCCACCCCCAGTTAGAACAAACTCAATACATTGCACACTGCCCTCGGGGCTGTCCAGGGCCTACCCTAGGGGTGACTTATATGTATTAAAAAGGAAGGTTTGGGCCTGGCAAAACATTTACTTTGCCAGGTCGAAATGGCAGTTTCAAACTGCACACACAGGCTCTGCAATGGCAGGCCTGAGACATGTTTAAAATGCTACTCTTGTGGGTGGCACAACCAGTGCTGCAGGCCCGGTCCTAGGATGCTTGTTTCCAGTCCAGGGAGGACCTGGCCTGGCAGTTCGGTCTGGACTGTTTCCATTGGACGTAGGTTCAAGACTGATTTGCATATGGCTGGGTTCAAACTGGAATGGCATGGGGAGCAAAAAAACAATGGATTTAGGCCCAGATCTCTGTACTGGCGTGAATGTATGACATTGTTCTGCATTCTGTCCATCAATTGTTCTTTTTGCATTTGTCACCCTGAGTGGGACGGGTATGCCCAGACGTGGGTCCTGTGCTCTCCATGCCACTGGAGTTAAGCTATCCTGGCTGATGAGGGGTGAAAACCCGAAACCGGTCCTAAGATGCTTGTTTCCAGTCTAGGGTGGACCTGGCCTGGCAGTTTGGGCTGGACTGTTCCCAATGGGTGCAGGGTCAAGACTGATTTGCATATGGCTTGGTTCAAACTGGAATGGCATGGGGAGAAAAGAAAACGATGGATTTAGGCCCTGATTTCTGTACTGGGGTGAATGTATGGCATTGTTCTGCATTCTGTCCATCAATTGTTCTTTCTGCATTTGTCACCCCGAGTGGGACGGGTATGCCCAGACGTGGGTCCCGTGCTCTCCATGCCACTGGAGTCAGGCTATCGTGGTTGATGAGGGGTGAAACCCCAAAACCGGTCCTAGGATGCTTGTTTCCAGTCCAGGGAGGACCTGGTCTGGCAGTTCTGGCTGGACTGTTCCAATTGGGCGCAGGGTCAAGACTGATTTGCATATGGCTGGGTCTAAACTGGGGTGGTGTGATCAGCAAAAGAATGATAGATTTAACCCAGATCCTTGTGACTGGGGGTGAATGCTTGCATTGTCCAGCGTTCTGTCCATCAATCGTTTTTTTGCATATGTTGCCCTAAGTGGGAAGGGTAGGCCCAGACGTATTTACCGTGCTCACTACACCATTGGATTGAAGCTAGCCTGGCTGATGAAGGGTGATGTCCTGAAACCGGTCCCAGGATGCTTGTTTCCGGTCCAGGGAGGACCTGGCTTGGCAGTTCGGGCTGGACTGTTCCCACAAGGCACAGGGTCAAGACTGATTTGCATATGGCTGGGTCTAAACTGGCGTGGTGTGGTGAGCAAAAGAATGATGGATTTAACCCAGATCCTTGTGACTGGGGGTGAATGCTTGCATTGTCCAGCGTTCCGTCTATCAGCTGTTTCTTTTGCATATGTTGCCCTAAGTGGGAAGGGTATGCCCAGACGTGGGTCCCGTGCTCACTACACCACTGGATTCAAGCTAGCCTGGCTGATGAAGGGTGATGCCCTGAAACCAGTCCCAGGATGCTTGTTTCGGGTCCATAGAGGACCTGGCTTGGCAGTTCGGGCTGGACTGTTCCCACAAGGAATAGGGTCAAGACTGATTTGCATATGGCTGGGTCTAAACTGGGGTGGTGTGGTGAGCAAAAGTCTGATGGATTTAACCCAGATCCTTGTGAATGGGGGTGAATGCTTGCATTGTCCAGCGTTCCGTCCATCAACTGTTTCTTTTGCATATGTTGCCCTAAGTGGGAAGGGTATGCCCAGACGTGGGTCCTGTGCTCACTGCACCACTGGATTCAAGCTAGCCTGGCTGATGAAGGATGATGCCCTGAAACCGGTCCCAGGATGCTTGTTTTCGGTCCAGGGAGGACCTGGCTTGGCAGTTCGGGCTGGACTGTTCCCACAAGGAACAGGGTCAAGACGCTCACTTAGGACAAATGGTCCTTTTATACGGCATTTTCTAAATATAACTGTTTGAACTACCGTGTCGCACCAAATGAGTAAAGAGGGACAAACCCTTTTGTTTCCTTCTTCTTTCTTCTTTTCACTATCATGCACATACAGGATTCACTTGTGTCTCTTGTTCACGTGTAAATTTATTCTTTTCCTTACAGATTTATGTTCCTCTCTAAATGTGATTACGAGATCAACATGACCTGCGTATTGACACAGGCTAGAACTCCGATCTACTCCTTCAGGTAGGAGATAGGGGAAGTAACATGAGGATCTATTTACTCCTGAAGAATATCCTGCTGAAACATGTCGGCAGTCTTGCAGAGTGGAGGGGTAGAAGGTCCATAACTGACCAACATACCACCAACCACCAGTTTATTTAAACCTTTTTAGCCCTAACCTGGGAGTCCGCTAATAAAATAGGCATTTGGAGATCCTGGAGTTAGTTATAACATTATATTTCTGCACTTTTCTTTTGATCCCTATTCATCTTTATGCTTGTATTGTCTCCCCCACCTCTGACGTTGGCTTGCGCAGAGGTGTGCTTAGCAGCCCTATGATGAAGCATGCCACAAATCTTTGTGGGTGAGGGCAGTTTTTTCCAACATTTGTGTTTTGCCATTTAACCTCTTCAAAAAAGCGACATTTTGATTTTTCTACTTCTTAGTTTGTGATAAGTCTACAATAAAGGAGGTTGAGGTAGGATTTTTCCTCCTTCCGCTTTTCTGTTGTGTGTGAAAATTAAGGGAGAACGCCCAGTCTTCCCTCTTAGAGAGCAGTGCAGGCCTCAGACGCAGGGAAGACCTCGGGTAGCAGGGCAGTCCTTCTTCTGTAGTGTCCACAGGTCTAGGAGTGTACTGAAGAGTTTGTCTCAGTGTCCAGTATTTTTACTTGGTGACAGCTTTGAAGAGGAAGAAACTTCTAAACCTCCCCTTACACCAGCTTCTGGAATTTCCTTCCTTCACCTGCCCAGTCATCAAGATGTTTGGGGTGACAAAAGGCTAGTGTGAAGTTCTTTGTCAGTGCTGGAGGCAGTCCCTATTAAAGTGGAAGTGTGGTAGGTGACAGCTCTGCCCACATCCATCCTGTCAGGATGACCCATTCTGCCACAGCCCAGTACTGCTTTGTGACACTGTCTGGAAGAAATACACAAGGGCCAACTGCCAACTATGCCTAAACATGTGACCCAGGACACAGACAGCAGGCACTAAATACGACAACAAAATGTCAACTTTCTAAAAGTCCCCTTAATGCACTGCCTATATTCCCAAAAGAGGGAGTGTTCACATTAATCACCAGTTCAACCCGTTGATCAATTTTCAATGATGTGCCACGGACACTCAGAAAGAGACCTTTAATGTACTCAGGGAGTTGAGTTAAAGGAAAGAACAGAGGACGGTCGCCAATCAGGATGACTGTGATAAGATATAGGACTTCTTTCTAGTTAAGGTTAAAGACATCATTATGGAAATAGGCAACACTCGTATAAGTCCCTGCCCTCTATCAGTGGTGGATCCACCAGATTTTCACGGCGGCTCTCTCTCACTCTTTCCTGCACTTGACTCAAACGGCTTAGCCCATATTATGGCCAAAGTAAAATCTGGGTCACCAGAAGATCCCTGCCCTCCTAGGGTGTTTAAAATGGTCCTTCCTGCGGTTGGGCCAGAGGTGCTGTCCCTACTAAACCTGTCCTTAGCAACAGGGAAGGTTCCACACAAATTCAAGGAAGCTATGGTGATTCCACTGCTGAAGAAAGCAGGGCGGACATCAATAACTTGAAGAACTTCCGACCCATCTCCAGACTTCCATTTTTGGCTAAAGTACTTGAGCAACATGTGCTCAGAGTTCTCTCGTCCTTCTTGGAAGAACATCAGCTGTTACATGCACGGCAAGCAGGATTTAGGGCCCACAACAGTACTGAGTTGGTGATGCTCTCAGTACTGGACGAACTGAGGCTCGCAGCTGACAAGAAGAACCCCTCAGCACTGATCCTATTAGACCTCTCAGCCGCATTCAATACAGGGAACCACGCGCAGCTGCTGGCCCGTGTTCGGCGGTTGGGAGTCACCGGGACGGTCCTCCAATGGATCGCCTCCTTTCTGAAGGATCGGTCTCGAAAGGTCCAACTAGGGGAATGTACGTCTAGGTATGGCGCCCTGCCATGTGGGGTTCCGCAGGGCTCTGCGTTTTCCCCCCTGCTTTTCAATATTTACCATCAGCCATTGGTAGAAGCATTGGCAAAACTGGAATGTCAGGTGTTCAATTATGCCGATGACACCCAACTAATTGGGCGAGTTGACAATTCCACTCAGGCACAGCTTAATGTTCAGAACATCCTCCGGTTCACCATGAACTGGATGACCTCCAATTCACTTAAGGTAAATCCCGATAAGACAGAGGTGCTTGTCCTCACAGCAGGGGCTAACCCCTGGTCCAGCCTCTTCTGGCCACAAGAGCTTGGCACCACCCCGACACCGGTGCCAGCTGTGAAGAGCTTGGGTATCAGGCTAGACACCAAGCTAACTCTAAACAATAAGGTGTCTGTTGTAGTGGGGAGTTGTGTGGGCTTGATGAGGCAACTCCGGAAACTTGCGACCATATTGTCATTTTTCACCATGCGTACCGTCATGTCGGCATTAATCTTGTCACGCTTGGATTACGGTAACACAGTATACATAGGGCTTCCTGATAAACTTCTGGGGAAACTTCAGGTGGTTCTAAATGATGCGGCAAGATTGATTTTTAAATTGCCAAGAAGAGCACGCGCCACACCCTTGCTACAACAGCTACACTGGCTCCCTATTAAGCAGAGGGTCAGGTTCAAGGGCCTGTGCATTGCACATAAAGCACAGTATGGAGTGGCGCCTAACTACATCAAAGACCGTTTGAAGCCTTATGTGCCTGGACGATGCCTCCGTTCATCTGAGTCAAGCCTGTTGGCCTGCCCGCGCTTTAATAGAGCCACCTTGGGGGGCGGGCCTTCTCAGTTGTGATTCCCCAGCTCTGGAACAAGCTACCGGACAGTATGCGTGGGGAAGCTACCTTACTCCCATTCAGGAGGAAACTCAAGACCATCTTGTTCACTGAGGCATTTGGATAAGCTCACCCTAATTGTGCTTAGCCCAGCAGGAATAAGGGATTCCCGGGTTCTTGGTCTATGCTGCAAGCGCTTAGAGACCTTTTGGTGATTTGGCGCTCTACAAATATAAACTAACATAACATAACATTTAAACCATAAATTCTTGTTAGGTTATCTCCATCCATCCCAACTTTTCATCATTTCTCTTTATATCACTCTAGCAATTTATAGTTTGTAATGTGCATGAAAATTCATTCACAAGTGTAGATTATCACAATGCATTTCGGGCTGGCATTATCCTTCGTCAGGGGATAACGATTCTACAAAGAAATATGAGTGCAGTGAAAACGCATTCTAACAAACAGGAATTACATATTCAATATGATACTAATTGAAGACAGATACACTGACATAAATCTCAAAAGAAATAGGAAATCAAGTAAAATTCGAAAATTGCCCATTGTAATATGAAGATTTACATCATGACGTGTTTAAAAAGAAAAGAAAAGCTTAGAACGAGAACCAGAGATTCAAGGTTGTAAGTTCTAGTAATAGTGAAACTTCAACGCAATCATAAAATATGTTTACCGCAAGTGATGCAAAGTACACCCCTCACAAAAAATTCTTACTGTTCAGTACCTGGTGTTACTGAGCGCACAGGTGTTCAACCCGTATTACAAGTCTAAATGCAAAACATCAGTGCGTGCTCATCGGAGTGGTTTGAGCACTGTTAAAATAGAGACCGTAAAACGTGCTCCAAGTGGCCAAATCTTGAAATAAAGTTTACTGCAAGTGATACATAGTAAACGCGTCAATAAAATTCTTACTACTTCAGTCCCCTATGTTTCTCAGCGTTCGGATGTTCAGCCATATTGACACCAACATTCAAGTGACAAGAGACTATTTACCAAGAAAACTCAAAAAAATTAAAGTAGGAATAAAATAAAAAGGGTAAACGGGGGCCAACTTAAAGTGGTTAATACAAGTGAAGTTAACTGAGTGAGAAGATAAAATTAAGTAAAGTACTCTAAGGCGCAATGTTGGCTACTTCGCATAGAATCTAGATCTTGTTAGAATGCTCTAACAAATATACAAAACAAATAAATATTCATTAGTGCTGTGTACCTGAATAATGTATACAAAGATAGTATACCTCTTTAATTCAGACAATTTAGGAAGATCAACTCATATAAACAAAAACACTTATAAATAACAACTAAATTCCATCCGGTCATTCAAATCATTAGACATGAGTGTATCCAGTCTCATTATCCAAAAGTTCTCTCTTTGTAAAAGGTATTTTCGATTGTATCTACCCTCTTTAATGTCAACAGTTCAAGTATCATGAATTTCAGTTGGCAGATGTTGTGACTAAATGCCAGAAAATGCGATGCAATAGCAGATTTAAATTCTTTTGTCCTACTATTACTCTTGTGTTCCTTAAGTCTTGTTTTCATTTTCCTTTCTGTTTTTCCAACGTATGCCAAGCCACATGAGCACTTTAGAAGGTAAACTACGTTCATAGAGTCACACCTGGCTGTAACCTTGACTTGAATTCTGTTCCCCTTCCGCGGATGGGAAATGCAATTGCCTTTAATGATACTATTGCAGTTATTACAATTCAAGCATGGAATAGTTCCCTTATATACTAGTTTAGTTTCCTGAATTTGTTTGCTAATTAGTAATTCTTTAACATTTTTGCCTCTTTCAAATGCAAATAGGGGCTGTTCTGAAAATATTCCTTTGAAGTCTGGTTCAGTTTGTATCACTGCCCAGTGTTTCAAAATCACTTTTTTGAGCTGTGAACTAATCGTGGAATATTTGGAAATCAGAACCATCCTTTTAGGTTTTTTTCTTTCTTACATGAAGGGGCCAACAGTTGTCGGGTTTTACTTGAAGAACGTACTATGGCTTTCTGTAGTACATTCGATGGATATCCTATGATTTAAAATTTGTAAAATTAAATTAAATTAAATTAAATCAAAATTCTACGAAAGGGCACGTCGTTTGTCCCTTCTTCCCATACCAACTGTTTGGAATTAGAAATCAGGTTCTTCAGGTCCATGCGTAATCTTCATCTCAGAATTAAAAAAAAAAAAATTATAGGTGAACAATTGAGTAGAAAAGAAGGAATTCTTAAAGATTTGAAACCCAAAAGCACATTTATGGCCCCCTGTCAGGCATAAAATTCTTGACTCTTTTAAAACTGTAGTCAGACTAGAAATTAAGAACATAAATCAGAGAACGAAATATTCCAATTTAACCAATAAGTAACGTGGAATCATCAAAAGCATTGCAAAAAATCCTGACATTATTTGCCAAAAGGCTGATAAAGGAGGAGCATTAGTAATTATGGACACTTGTTTTTACAAACAAAATGTCAATGAACATGTTTTGGGTGCTCAGATTTATTCAAAGCTGAATTACAATTCGACAATGGATTTTGCTTAAACATTGAAGAACATTTTGGATACTGCATTGAGCAATGGCACCATCCCAGAGTAAGTTAGATGTAACATCATTCAGGGCAATCCAAGAAGTCCCAACATCTACATGTTGCCTAAAATTCATATAAATCTGATTACGCCTCCTTTCAGGCCCATTGTATCCACCCAGAGATCCATCTACGAACCAGTGGGAAAATTTTTGGATAGACATCTACAATCTTTAATTCTGAACATGACTACCTACATTAAAGACATTACAGAATTTTTACAAAAATTGCATCTATTGATATGGAGTTGGATGAACAAGTTCTGTTATGTACCATAGATGTGAAAGCATATTATTCCTCCATCCCTCATGATTTAGGAATAGAAGCCATTGAATATTTTTTAATCAACTCCAATTTGGATAATGATCTGAAAATATTTCTAATGGAATTGTTACAATTCACGCTCTATCACAGCTATTTTCGCTGGGAGGATGAATTTTATTTACAACTTACAGGCACCTCTATGGGCAATTGTGCTGCCCCTTGTTACGCTAACCTGTTTATGCATAAATTTGAAATGGATCATGTTCTTATCAACGAGATTTGGAGTAACAATCTAATTTTGTTTGTCAGATACATCGACAACATTTTTTCCTTATGGAAAGGATCAAAATATGAGTTGATAACAGCAATAAATGAACTCAACTCAGTGAATGACAGAATACAATTTACATATGACATCAATGAAAACAAAATAACATTTTTGGATGTCTTAATTTCCAAGGTGGGCAACAGATTGGAGACTGACATACAAAGAAAAGAAACAGATCGTAATAATTTATTACACTACAACAGCTTCCATCAGATATCTCTAAATATTCATTTACCCTACTTACAACTGTTAAGGGTCAAAAGAATTGTTTCAAATCCGAGAGTACTTGAAGGGCGAATGAAACATATGATGGAAAAATTTAAAATCAGAGGATATCCTTCGAATGTACTACAGAAAGCCATGGAACGTTCTTCTAGTAAAACCCGACAACTGTTGGCCCCTTCATGTAAAAAGAAAGAAACTAAGGGGTCGATTCCGATTCGGGCCGGAAAAGCACCGACCGACTCGGAGCCGGTATTAATTCCGACCGACACGTACCTGTGGCGCCCGACCCGCCAAGTACGATGCAAAGCGTACAAAATCCGACCGACACGTACGGAACCCAAGCCGAACGACCGAGCCGCACGGAAAACAGCAATCCGGCCGGAAAAACACGCGAATCGAACCGACCGACACGCACCCGGAACAAATCCGACCGAAACGTACCCGCAAACTCTAAACCGCCAAGTACGATGCAAGGCGCGAAAACCACGACCGAGTCGTACGGAGGACAAGCCGTACGACCGACACGCATACAAAACTGCGAGCCGAAGTAACACAAAACACCGCGACCGACGCGTACGCAGCATAGAAAATAGCACAAACACAGCGTGAACGAAACGGAGAAGACCGTACGAGACAACTGCAGGGTCCGACTCGGTCACAAGAACGTTTCCAACATGCACAGAAAGTACTAAGGGAAAATACACAAAAAAGGCCAAACAAGCAATTACAAAGCCAATAAATACTGGGGGGTGGGGACAGAGAACAAAGACACACCCACAACTCCACCCATATAAAGGACACAAATCCCAACCATGATCCTTTGCAAATCCAATTTACCTGCCAGCACTGAACAGACAGCAACCACACACCCACAGCTCATCCCTCACACAAGCCACACACCATCAGCACACCAACAAATAGCTACCTCACATACACCCAGCAAAACACACACTCACACACCTTCACCTGCACACCAACACACACATCACTCACCATCACCATCCATCACCATGCCCCCAAAGAAGAATCACAAGTTCCTAGATAGTGAATTGGAAGTCATGGTAGACGAGATCCTCAGGGTAGAGCCACAGCTGTTTGGCGCACTGGTCCAACAGACACCCATCGCCCAGAAAACAAAGATGTGGGAGAGGATCATCAACAGGGTGAACGCACAATCACCATGTCTGCGCACAAAGACTGACATCCAGAACAGGTGGTATGACGTGCGCAGGAGGGTACGGGACCTGCTGAAGGACTACCTCCTGAGCAAACACACCGGCAGTGGCCCTCCTGCCAAGCCAGTATACCTCAGGCCCTGGGAGGAGAAGGTGCGGGCCATCAGACCGCCAGTGAGCGTCTATGGACTAGAAAACATCCCAGAGCCTGGTGAGTACACAACAAATGTACACAATATTCTGCCACAATACACACACACATCACTGTCAAGGGGAGAGTCAAACCATGCACTCTTAGCAATTGCACAGCAACCAGAACAGAATCATCCCAAAATGTGTATGTCAGTCAGATAAACACAACACATGCCATCTCAAAGTTACATTTAACCGTGTCATCACATGTACAAACACAACTACAACTACAGCTAGGCAGTGGCACAAATATAACTAACAAACACATCCAGACATGTAGCCACCACTACAACACCAACACACAGTGAAGACCACTGAAAGAAAGGAATTCTGTGTATGCTGGGCAAGTCAGTGTAGCCAATAGCATCATGGGAGTCGTAGTCACAGATATTGCTCACCCCCACAACTGTCCCATCAACACCACCATGAACCATGCGCACATCACAGGGAGTGGAAAAGGACTCACAAGATGGCCGACACTGGGTACTGCTGTGGGGAGCACAAGGCCCTGCTGGCAACTGTGCAACAACCAACAGCAGGACACCAATGACTGACATCCTGAAAGACAACTTGCACTCCCTGCAATGCAAGCACGTTCCATGGTGGGATATCTGGCTGGGTGGGAAGGAGGACTCGCAGCACTGACCATAGTCACAAGCACCTCCCTCACACACACCCTCAACACAAACTCCACATAACCCACCTGGGAGAATGCAATGCCTCACATCCTAACTCAAGATCCCACAAAGAACCACCACCCTGGGTTATGTTGTGTGAAGCACAGGGACACTCTTGGGACTTTTAGCCAAACAACTGCCAGGACAACACTCCCAGCCATCCATTCAGCACAGGCAGCCCACCCCACAGGGAAGCAGAGTCAAAAGGAAGGAAGGATGGGCATGCTGGGAAGGGGGTGGAGGCAATAGCATGATGGGAGTAGTAGGCACAGATATTGCTCAGCCTCACAATTGGCCCATCAACACCACTCACAACCATGCTCACATCACAGGGAGTGGAAAAGGACTCACAAGATGGCTGACACTGGCCACTGCTGTGGGGAGCACAAGGCCCCGCTGGCAACTGTGCAACAACCAACAGCAGGACACCACTGACTGACATCTTGAAAGACAACTTTCACTCCCTGCAATGCAAGCAGAGTCCATGGTGGGATATCTGGCTGGGTGGGAAGGAGGACTCACAGCACCGACCACAGTCACCAGCAGCTTTTCACACCTCCCCCCTTAACACAAACTCCACACAACTCACCTGGGAGAATGCATTGCCTCACACACCAATAATCTATCCCACAAAGAACCACAACACTGGGTCATGCAGAGTGAAGCACAAGGACACACATGGGACCTGTAGCAGAACTAACCCCAGGATTACACTGACAGCCATCTTGTCAGCACAGGCACACAACCCCACAGGGAAGCAGAGTCAAAGGGAAGGAAGCATGGGCATGCTGGGAAGGGGGGTGGAGGCAATAGCATGATGGGAGTCATAGTCACAGCTCAACATCCCCCACCCACATGGCCCAGCAAGCTCACACTCACGCATGCACATCCCACAGAGAGTGGAAAGGCCCATCAAAGATGTCTGACACTGGTGCTGTGTTGTGGGGAGCACAAGGGCATGCTGGGAACTGCACACCAACCTACAGCAGGACACCACTGTCAGCCATCTTGCCATTGCTCTCACACCCACACACACTGAACTCCCCACAAAAGCAAGTAAGTATGGGAATGCTGGGAAGTGGGGTGGAGGCAATAGCATGATGGGAGTCATAGTCACAGACATAGCTCACCCCCACAACTGTCCCATCAACACCACCCTGAACCATGCTCACATCACAGGGAGTGGAAAACAACTGACAAGATGGCTGACACTGGCAACTGCTGTGGGGAGCACAAGGCCCCGCTGGCAACTGTGCAACAACCAACAGCAGGACACCACTGACTGACATCTTGAAAGACAACTTTCACTCCCTGCAATGCAAGCACAGTCCATGGTGGGATAACTGACTGGCTGGGTGGGAAGGAGGGCCGGCTGTCAACCAAATACAACCAATGCAGACCATGTTCACACCCCAACAAATACATAGAAATGCCCAAATAATGCAGGACAATGTGCTACACCAATATCAACCCTTGACTGTGACAACTTAGGACAATGCAATGTACAGGCCCGCACCCAGAGGCACAGTCACAACTGTCAGGTGTGTCAACCATTGATGCCTGCAGAAACATAACATACATTGTGTGTGTCTCCCAAAAACAGGTGATGATGGGGACACAGCAGCAGACGCTGAGGAGTCCCAGTCCCAGGCTCAAGAGGATACGGAGCTCACTGGTGTCGAACAGCCTCTGCCCTCCTCAGATGAAGAAGACCAACCTGGCACCTCCGGTGCAAGTCATCATGCAGCACCAGCAGGACCACCAGCTGCAGCACCAGCAGGACCACCAGCTGCACCCCCTGCACTCACCCCTCCAACGACTGTCACCACAAATACCATCCCTGCCGACATGGACAGAACAAGGAGCACCACCAGCACAGGGACCCTGGACTAACGTGGGGCCATGGACACCACCACCACCACCAACCCCCAAGGGGGACCAGGGTCATCTGTGCATGCCACTGCACGCACTGCACATGTCGGCAGGGGTGGTGGGAGGGGTGGGAGACAGAGGTCGCTGCTTGCAGAGGTGTCTGGTGTGCATGATGACCCACAACTGGCACGCATAGCCGATGCGTACCAGTCCAGCACCGGAGATCTCAGCCAGGTAGTGGGGCTCCTCAGGGACATCAAAGAGCAGCAGGCTGCCCATCATGCCTGCTTGGACTCACACATGTCCCGCGTGGAGTCCAAGTGGGACACACTGCAAGAGATGACGGCGGTGCATAGGGACATATTACAATGCCTCCGCCAGATGACCAGCAACCAGTCTACACCTCCCTGTGTGCCAACAACATCTGGTGCTGAAACAACTGTAACTGCCACAGGGAGGGAGGATGACTCTGGCGGAGAGTCCCCTGCACCGCAGCAGCCTGCACTTCAGGGGCCCCCCAAAGAAGAGGGGTCGTCCGAGGAGGGGCAAGTGAGAGGCCGATGGCCATGTGCAACCCCCAGGAAGCCTGAACCTGTTCTGGATGATCACCTTTGTGCGCAAACTGTTCACCCTGTTGACGGCAACACAACTCCCACACACGACATGGGGAGTACAAGTTGGACCAATGTCTCAGACAACTGTGGCCCCGATACTGGGGATTTTGTCTACCAGGACTTTCAATTCATCTAGGAACTTCTGATTGCAATATAAATGTACAGCACTAACCATCCTGTGCACTATTCACACAAATGTATCACAATAAACACACTAATACATCATACTTGCCTCTGTTGTGATTCCAACGTGGGTGCTGTCATGGGGATGATGAACTGCAAAATTACACTGTGTATGCGAACTGCAACAGCAAGTACAACACAGGCATGTGAGTAATGGCAACGTGACACATATGAGGGAGACACACCACCAGGGCTACACAACACATACACACCTAGGCCATCTGACTCATTGCCTACACTGATGTTGCCAGGAAAGACGGTGCAATGCACAGACACCACACCTATTCACAGTTGTAGTCAAGTAGCCCACAGGTGCAGTAAGCAAATGGCAGTCAAATGTGTGACCACAGACAACGCACATCACAGGTTTATTACACAGTTGCAACATGTCGTAACCACTACAGATGCAAGGTAATCCCACCTGGCAGCGGGCACACAGTCAACAACTATAGAAGGAAGGAAGTCCATGGGTGTGGCGCACATCACCTGTAGGGACACAACAGCTACCACCCTGGAAGTACAATCACGTCGTCGGTGGACACAGTTGACCAAACGAATCGGAAAGTACCCTGTGAAGGACAGAAATGACACACAGTCAAAAGCAATGGAGAACAGGACAGAACAGCAAAACTCATGCACAACACATGTTACAAGATACCCACCCAGAACCAAGTTAGCATGTCAACACTGTTGGGGAGTACAGACTACCTGTAAGCACACATCGCTACACACATCCAGTCAAGTAGCCCAAGGACACACTCTAACAGCACCAGAGCACCACCTACACATATCATGCTAACTCACATCATTGACATGACACCTCAGGATACTCACATTCAGCTAAAGAAGTTGGTGATGAGCTGTGTGCGGACATCACCATCATCACTGGCATCGTGGTCCAGGCCAGGATCCTCCACAGGTGGCGGATGTTGGTCATTGTCATCCTGGATGAGAGGCAACTCCTTCCGCACTGCCAGGTTGTGGAGCATGCAGCAGACGATGATAATCTTGCACACCTTCGCTGGGGCATATGGGAGGGACCCTCCTGTCTTGTCCAGGCAGCGGAAGCGGCTCTTCAGGAGACCAAATGTCCGCTCAATCACTCTCCTGGTCCGACCATGTGCCTCATTGTAGCGCATCTGGGCTGGTGTCACAGGGTTCCTGAGGGGTGTCAGCAACCACGGCATGTTGGGGTATCCGGAGTCACCTACGGACAGACAAGTGCACATTAGCTGACTTGGAAAAGTGGGCGGAATACTACAGATCAGATCACACACAATGGCACAAAGTCAGTACACACCGACAAGCCAGGCACGCTGGTTCTGCATCTGTGCCATCATCCTGGGGATGCGACTACTCCTCATCACAAAGGCATCGTGTGCTGAACCAGGGAAACGGGCACACACGTGTGAGATGGTCATATCTGCAAGACACACCACCAGTGCATTGACCGAGTGGTAGTGTTTGCGGTTACGGTAGGCCTGTTCATGTGCCTGTGGTGGTACCAAAGCCACATGTGTCCCATCAATGGAGCCAATGACATGCGGCATCCTCCCCAGGGCATAGAAGTCACTCTTCACGTCAGTGAGTCGTTGCAGTCTAGGGAAATAGATGTACCGGTTCAGGTATAGCAACATTGCCTCCAAAACATCGCGGAGCACACGGCTGAACATGGTCTGTGACATCCCACCAGCAGTCGCCACAGTGTGTTGAAAGGTACCGGTGGCAAAGAAGTGTAGGGCTGCCATCACCTTCACCTTGGGGGTCAGCGCTGTAGGATATGGCCGGCCAGGCTGCAAATGTGGGGCCAACTGCACTGCCAAATCCTCAATCAGCTGCCTGGTGAAGCGGTACCGTCGGATGCTGTCCCGTTCCACCATCGTTGCCAGGTCTGGGAATGGTCTATGGACAGCAGGAGCCCTGCAGTGCAGAGGAGAAGAAAGCAAGATTGTCAGTCACCCCACATATGCGGCATTGAACACACTCAATATCACATCATACATCATTATGAGGCACAACTACATGAAGTGTGCAGTTCCGTAAGGACATGTATGGTACATACATGGCCAACATCTGTCATCACGGTTCAACAAGTGGCATCAATTAGTCCCAGGTTGGCCCATTGGATATCATGAGGCTGTGTCACAGTTCCCATCTCCTGCTGCCATGTTACAATCACCCCCCACAGTGACATGTGAGGACAGATGTGCCCCAGGCATCACAGCTCAACGACAGGTACATTCCCAGGGACCCTGTATTGCCACATGGACACTGGCATTACATGGAGTATCATGTATACACCACAGCAAAACAACCATGACCCCCACAGGTAGTGGTTCCACTTGCCTCTGCAGGACAGACATGGACGTCTGTGACACACACACGCACAACATCAAAGTCCATGCACAAACAACGTGGATGTGGAGACTGTCTCCCATTGTGCACATGAAATCAGAGACATTGTAAACACTACATGCACACAGACTGTGGAGGACCATCACTATTGTGCCACTGGGTCACCCTGGCTCAAACATACCGTCCCACATGGGACTCACGGGGTATGTGACATGACATACACATACACCACCGTGAAATGTGAGCATGGCACATGCTCAGATATGAACAGTTGCACATCACAGTGGTCATGTACACGTAACACCCAGGATCCTGTCCCCATGAACATGTGCACAGCCTGGGGGTGGCTGCCCCCAGGTGACACCCACAGGACAACATGTACACCAACATACACACAATAGGAAATGCAGCCTTACATGCCTTATGATACAGTTTGGACAGGCTGTGGTGTTGTAGGTGTGCCCCTCACTCCCTGGGAGCTATTTGTGGCTGGCATATGTTCATCTGAGACAGGCATGGTGACATATGCCAGTCACTTGTACAGGGATGCGTTGAACAGCAATGGACCGATCGGTGCACCCGGCCGGCCCATTGCATTCAATGTGTGCGGGTACGCGTTGTACCCCTGTACGCGTTGAACAGCAATGGACCGATCGGTGCACCCGGCCGGCCCATTGCATTCAATGTGTGCGGGTACGCGTTGTACCCCTGTATGCGTTGAACAGCAATGGACCGATCGGTGCACCCGGCCGGCCCATTGCATTCATTGTGTGCGGGTACGCGTTGTACCCCTGTACGTGTTGAACAGCAATGGACCGATTGGTGCACCCGGCCGGCCCATTGCATTCAATGTGTGCGGGTACGCGTTGTACCCCTGTACGCGTTGAACAGCAATGGACCGATCGGTGCACCCGGCCGGCCCATTGCATTCAATGTGTGCGGGTACGCGTTGTACCCCTGTACACGTTGAACAGCAATGGACTGATCGGTGCACCCGGCCGGCCCATTGCATTCAATGTGTGCGGGTATGCATTGTACCCCTGTACGCGTTGAACAGCAATGGACCGATCGGTGCACACCCATTGTCAATGGCCTAGCCTGGCAACGGACGCGTTTTCAAAATTCGAACGAGTCGGTTGCTGTAAATTCAGTTGGTCACCCACAACAATGTTGCAAAATCATGTATGTCATGAAGTTGAAGATTTGAAGGATGCTGTGGGCGTGTATTGGTGCTGCTATTCCATGGATTGGCCAGATTCAGAAGATGCAAACGACTTGGACCTATCACTTTGGACACATGGGACAGTATCTGCCTCTGCAGCACACATATATTGCTGGCTGTTCCCCTGAGAGCTCACTTGCCTGCACTACATGCTCCAGGACGACATCTGCCACTGCACTGCTGCTGTCTCTGCCCCCTCTGGACCCTGCAATGGCACGTACTGTGGAGAGAGCCCCAGCCTTCAGCCTTGAGGAGAACCAGGCCCTGCTGGACAGCCTACTTCCACAGTACAGCAAGCTGTATGGGACACCAGGGGAGCAGGTGAGTGTTCTGTGCACTGCCTTTCTGAATGTGCATATTGTCTGACTAGCAAGGCTGAAAGTCTGCACGCCACTGGCTAGCAGGCTCACTGAGTAGTTGTCACCCCCCATAGTGTGTAGTGACATGCACTGGACAGGTATGGTGCAGTGACAGTGCATTTGAACAAGGTTTTACTTCCCATGCAATGATACCATGTAGTGACTTCTGGCAAACTGTACATGGGCAGCGTTGCACTGCCTGTGTACATCATGTGCCCCTGTGATTGAGACATGTATATACAATTGTGTCATGCACGGATATGTTGCATGTGTAGTAATGGCCTTTTCACTTTGTCATCCTCACAGGTTAATGCCCATCGGAAGCAGGAGATCTGGAAGGACATCGTCCGGGCTGTCCGGTCCGTGGGGGTCTACAAGCGCCGGATCCGCAACTGCCAGAAGAGGTGGCAGGACCTTCGGGGCTGGACCCGGAGGATTGCACTGGTCCAGCTGAAGCTGTCACCTCCTCGCAGGAGGGGCGGAACACGGACCCTGACCCCCCACATGCTCCAGATCCTGGCGGTGGTGTTTCCAGACCTGGATGGGCAGCTGAAGGCCAGACAGCAGCAAGGAGGGGGTGAGTCAAAGACTGCACTGTGAACTCTGTATTACATGCTATGTGCCCTCCTCTGGCCTGGTTAAACTGCCACAGTACAGCAGTCATGTTGTCCAGGAGCCATGTCCCTCTATTGTGCACTGCCCACTCCTCATCTGATACCCAGGTGTGGCCCTTACAGTCAGGGAATTGTGTCACTTGGGACTGTGTCCTTGCAGTTTGCTTCACTCAAGGTGGGGGACAGCATCTGTTTCCCTAACTCTGTTGTGGGCATCATGGGTGGGTCCATTGTTCACACATTGCCAGTGTTCGGACATGTAATCTGCGTGTTGCTTTGATATGCGGTCCACTTGCTGAGCTGAGCCACCACATGTGCCTGGGGTATCTGGCACACACCCATGCAGCGGGTGGGAACAATGTTTGGGCCCCAGGAGTGTGCAGATTACGTGTGTCACACATACATAGCCAGCTAACCACTGTCCAGGGCTCATCCCTCATTCATGTGGGGCAGGACAGTCATGCCTACTCCAGCCCATCCAATACACCTGTACTCCCACTCCTGTGTATCAGCTGACACGTTGTGCGCAGTGATTTGACCCCTCAGGTGTCTGCCTCTGTGTCAGTGTGCTGTGGATTTGTTGCCAGGACTGCTGGGGTGTTTCTCGGTTGGGGCTCAGCATTCCACTGGAGATGTGACCATAGGAGACGATACTTGTGTGTCACATATGTGTTTGATCAGCTGCCCGTGCAGACTGGGGTATGCGAATGTGAAGTTCAGGCAGCTGTTTCCCATTCACAGCAGATTGTGAGGGGCTCAGGTTCAGAGGGTAGTGTCACAGGTCTCCCATATGTCCAATCGGTATGACCTGGACAGATGAGGGTTCAGATGATGTGTTGTGTGGGGGATGTACATGTGCACTTGTGCAGCTCCAGGACTTGCATTCCCCATGACCTACTATTGTGACACAGTGCAGAGTGTTGTTGTCTGGCTGCCAAGTCATACATCACTGAGACAGTGATGTATGACTTAGCAGTCATGCCTCTGCCATGGCATGTGTCTACTTATTGGTGATCCTGCAGGGGAGTGAAATGTGCTACATGCACACCATTGTGGCGATGGCTATCAGGACATGGGTGCATCATGGTGTCTGTCGCTGGTATGCATCACATGCATTTCCTATTTGACTCTGGGCATCCCTTTCATCCGGAAACATGTACTGACTCAGTGGCAAGAGTTGTGATGTGTGCATGTCCACATGCTACACCGTGTCCTCTGCACTGTCCAACTACTGTGTAGGTGGTGCATGTGTCCACACTGGGGTATTTCCATCCAACAGACACCAGACAGATGGGTGCAAGGCCAGGTGGGATGTGAGTGCCATGGTTGGCATCAGACTGACAATTGGCTGCTCCTGTTCAGTTAGGGCACTTTTAGCAATGTACAACTAATGATGCCAGGGCTTGCTCTGTAATGTGCTGTGCTCACAGTGGTGTGTGCGTTCGGTGCAGGTGACTGATGTCTGTCTGTTTCCCCATTGATTGCAGATACATCCACGGCCACAGAAGGGGACAGCTCCACGGACCAGGAGGAGCCGGAGAGCCAGACTGGGTCAGCAGCCGAGGAGTGGTCGGAGGGACCCAGTGGCACGGAGGGCAAGGGGAGCCACACCGAGGAGTCCTCAGCACCATCCACCTCAGCTGAGGACCAGAGCAACTCAGACGATGACTCCCTTATGGAGGCGGGTGTCAGCAGCCACCACACCCCAGCTAGTGTTGCTGTCCCCGCCACCACCAGCACCACCACCGCCCTCCCATCGGCTCCCATTCCCCAGGTCCGTGGAGGCTCCCATGTTCGGGAGCGTGTCTCCTTCGGGCCAGGCACCGCACCCCCTGCCCCTGTGTCCCCTGCTGCCCTGAGTGAGGAGTCTGTGTACCTCCTTCGCCAGCTCCATGTAGGGCAGACAGCCATGCTGAGTGTCCTCCAGGCACACACCGCTCTGTTGACTCAGCTGGTGTCGTTCATGAAGGGCATCTCATTGGGCATGTCTGACCTACAGAGGGGCAATAGGTCCATGGACTCCTCCCTGACGGCAGCAGTGTCCCTCCTCAGACAGTCCCTCACCCCTCCTGCCTCTGCTCCATCCACACTCCCCAGCACCTTACCCGTCCCAAGCACACACACACCGGCACAGGCACACACCAGCACACACACGTCCAGCACACAGACACACACGCCACAAACAAAACGTACACGCATGCACAGTCAGGGGACTGAAACCAGACTCACAGGGGATGGGGCCCTGGAACACACACACGCATCCACAAGCACTGCGCAGTCCACAGTTGCCTCTCCCTCCAAAGCACCCTCCCTTGCCTCACCTGCAACCCCAAAGTCACAGCGGCTCTTCCTCTGTGACCTCGGCCTCATCCCCTACGATCCAGCTGCTCCAGCATCCAGGGGGAAGAGGAAGCCCACCCACACGGAGCAGAGTGCCCCTCGCCCCCGGACACCCTCCCCCAGGCGCAGACAGACTGAGGCCCCCATCCGCAAATCCCCCCGGAGTCGTAAGAGCAAGACCCCGCCGCCACCCTGCAGCTCAGGCACCAGGTCTCCTTCCTCCATCCCTCAGGCCCCCACTCTACAGGTGCCCCCACCACACCCTGCCCCAGGTTCCCCCACCCACAGATATACCATCCCCAAGAGGATCAGGCCTTCTCCCCCTGCCACTTGCTCTCCCGGCACCACACCCCCCGCTGCGCTTGTCTGTGCCACTGATGTGGTGAGGGTGTCCTCCCCCTCTGTCCAGCCCACCTTGCCTGTTCCCCATTCTCCTCCCCTGGAGGTAGGCACTGCAGTGGAGTCCACTACCACCCTGTCTGACTTGGGCACTGCAGTGGCGGACCTGTCCACTCCATCTGCACGGTCCACTGCAGTCGTGCCAGCACACACATCATCTGAGCCATGCCCCCCAGTTGTGCCGGCACACACCATGTCAGACACCTCCACTGCAGTTGTCAGTGGCTCTCCAGCACCCACCACCCCTTCCCTGCTTCCTCCTGGTGAGCCCTGATCCTGTCCCTGCGGTGCCTGGCCTGCCCCCGGTTGCCCCTCCTAGTGGATTGTCCCTGGTTTTGTGCAGTGCAGGCATGCGTAGGGTGACATCTGCCACTGTCACCCTGTTTGGACTTTTACAATGGACTGGCCATTGGCCTTTGTGTTTTTTCTGGACTTTGTTTTCATTCCACACATATGCTGAATAAAGCAACTTTCTGTTCTCTAGTGCTTATGCTTCTGATGTACATGTTGTTGATGATGCTAACCATGCCCTTGCTGCAGTGATGGTGATATTTGGTCTCATGATAATGAAGTGTTACTGTGCAGGAACCCATGTGGTCCAGGGGGAATGTGTCCTATCCTGTGGTGTATCCATGTCATCCATAGCAGCATCTGAGGGTGTCATGTGTTCAGTATTTGGCAATGGGTTTCCCTACTTAGATTAGCTATTTCACATCTGTGGCTTCCACCCCTGCACATCTGTTGTGCCTGCCATTGTTCAATTCGTCTACTTCCCTGACCGTGTGGCCATCTCCTCTGGACATGCAGGTTTGGGCATCAATGGGGAAGGACTCATCTGTGTTGTCAGTGCAACATTGCTATACAAGTGTGTTGGATCTGTGCTGATGATTCCGTTGGCACTTCCATGACCAGGCTGATGTGACGGGAGCCCTCATTTGGTGCTAATTGTTGATTGTGTGACCAAGTGCTCAGCTGACATGATGGGGCCCTACTGAGGCAACATATGGCACAGCTTTCCTCACATAGGAGTGGAGTCCCCTCATGGCAGTGTGTACTCCTGTGACATTGCCTGCGCTCAAGATGTGTGTTGTATGTGCATGTCTGTGTGTTCACTTCCGTTTAGCTGTGCATGCTGTGATCCCTAGTGTTGTACCTGTTTGTGATGCTAGCTGAGTTGACCTATGTTCCCCCAAAGTCTTCTCCCTGGGTTCTCTGTGATGTGGGTGCATGGCACATTACTGGTCATCAGGGTGTCACCCATAGCTGTGTTTGCTGTCAGGGCTGAGTTTGTGTGCAGACGGAGATGGGTCACAGTCAGGTTTCCCCTTGGCACTTGTTGTTTGCCCCTGTCATGTGATTTCCAGTTTGTGTTATCTTTCAGTGATTGTGACACGTTGTGTGTGTGACTGCTGGCACTCCTCAGGGTCCGGGCTGCAATGTTGGTTGTTGTCTATGTGTGTTCTTTGTGGGTGACCTTGGCTTCTTCATTGGTGTGTGACTGTGGCTGGGATCCCATTGGTTGGTGTGGTATTGCCGTCATGTCCATGTACAGCGTAGTGTGCAGTGTGTCAGACATTCAGGAGTCTTGTTGAGTGGCCATGTGTCATGTGTTTCTGCACCTTGGTTCCCACCCACCACCCTGGAATAGTCATGGGTGCATGTGCATGTGTACTTCACTGCTGCACATTGTTGGAGGTCGAGGGGTGTGGTGTTGAGTGTGTGCAGATGAGAGTTGTTGCCCGGCTAGGCCCCTGCCTCCATGTTGGCCTTGGCTTACTGGCCATGCTGATTGATTTGTGCTTGTGTAGGTGTGATGGTAGTTTGTTGCTCAGGACACATGACTGTGGTTCACAGTGTGAACCACATTTAGCTTTGTCATCACAGTGGGATTGTAATGCAGCCCAGGGTCACCACATTGTGGGGGCCCTGGGGGTGGTGCTGTGGTGTGTCTGTGTCTTGCTGTGTCAGTTGCTGTTCCTACGTGCCTGTGTGACATGTGTGATTTGTGCTCCCTCTCATCTGACAATGCCTGCTTGCCCACATAGGGGATTTGGATCCATGAGTTACCTTTGTGTGGCACTGTATGCACATCTGTATGATTGGTATTCAGGTCTCCTCATGTGTTGTGTGGTTGCCTGGGGACACTGGCACCCCCCCTCACCTGTTGTGTATGATGTGCAGTGTGGGTCTGCCTGTTTGTGTTTGTGCATCTGCACCACTGCATTGGCATATCTTGGGTGTGCCATTGGCTGTATGTAGTTTGGTGGGTTTCCCCTGCTGTCCCTGGGACTCCTAGGTCATCGGTCAGCACAATGATCATGGTTTGTGTGTCCCATTGCTGCCATGGTATGGTATCTGTTCACCTCACATCTGCAGTCTCCACAGGGTATCTGCATTTGTGTGCCCATTGGTGCAAATATGTGGGTCTGCATTCTGATGGTCACTTCTGTCATTGTGTCATTGATGAATGTTGACGGTGTCAGCCCCCATGGGTGTTGTTTGTCTGCACATGGCCAAAGGTATGTCTTATTTGCACTGCAGTATTTGGCTCACCCAATTTATGTTCCAATGGGACACATACACTACTTTGCCACTGATGTGTTTTTTGTTCTGTAACCAGGAATCATCCATGCAGTTTGGCAGTTGCACCTCTTTCTTTGTCAACACTTACCTTTTGGTCACTGTGATGATTGGGGTTTAGACCCCATTGCCACAATGTTCAAAATGTGCTTCAGCTATGGACCCCACACTTACATTTTGGTCACTGTGATGATGGGGGTTTAGACCCCATTGCCACGATGTTCAAAATGTGCTTCAGCTATGGACCCCACACTTACATTTTGGTCACTGTGATGATGGGGGTTTAGACCCCATTGCCACGATGTTCAAAATGTGCTTCAGCTATGGACCCCACACTTACATTTTGCTCACTGTGATGATGGGGGTTTAGACCCCATTGCCACAATGTTCAAAATGTGCTTCAGCTATGGACCCCACACTTACATTTTGCTCACTGTGATGATGGGGGTTTGGACCCCATTGCCACAATGTTCAAAATGTGCTTCAGCTATGGACCCCACACTTACATTTTGCTCACTGTGATGATGGGGGTTTGGACCCCATTGCCACAATGTTCAAAATGTGCTTCAGCTATGGACCACACACTTACATTTTGGTCACTGTGATGATGGGGGTTTGGACCCCATTGCCACAATGGTCATGGCCTGCTTGCATTGTGGGTGCCACACACATATATGTGTGGCACATGTGCTAGGGGGTCACATTGTATGTTCAAAGTCATGTTCGGTGTTGTAGGCATTTGACACAGTCTACACACGCTTGTCATGGTGTTGGGGGATGTCTTTTTCTTGCATTCCCTGGGTTGTGGTGTGCTGGTTGTGTCATGCATTGTCCATCCTATGAGTGGGGGTGGTAGTAGTGGTAGGCATCCAGCCCCCCTGGCTAAGGGTGGTGGTAGGCATCCAGCCCCCTGGCTCAGGGTGGTAGTAGTGGTAGGCATCCAGCCCCCTGGCTAAGGGTGGTAGTAGTGGTAGGCATCCAGCCCCCCTGGCTAAGGGTGGTGGTGGGCATCCAGCCCCCTGGCTAAGGGTGGTGGTGGGCATCCAGCCCCCCTGGCTAAGGGTGGTAGTAGTGGTAGGCATCCAGCCCCCTGGCTAAGGGTGGTAGTAGTGGTAGGCATCCAGCCCCCCCTGGCTAAGGGTGGTGGTAGGCATCCAGCCCCCCCTGGCTAAGGGTGGTCGTAGTGGTAGGCATCCAGCCCCCCCTGGCTAAATCCCGATAAGACAGAGGTGCTTGTCCTCACAGCAGGGGCTAACCCCTGGTCCAGCCTCTTCTGGCCACAAGAGCTTGGCACCACCCCGACACCGGTGCCAGCTGTGAAGAGCTTGGGTATCAGGCTAGACACCAAGCTAACTCTAAACAATAAGGTGTCTGTTGTAGTGGGGAGTTGTGTGGGCTTGATGAGGCAACTCCGGAAACTTGCGACCATATTGTCATTTTTCACCATGCGTACCGTCATGTCGGCATTAATCTTGTCACGCTTGGATTACGGTAACACAGTATACATAGGGCTTCCTGATAAACTTCTGGGGAAACTTCAGGTGGTTCTAAATGATGCGGCAAGATTGATTTTTAAATTGCCAAGAAGAGCACGCGCCACACCCTTGCTACAACAGCTACACTGGCTCCCTATTAAGCAGAGGGTCAGGTTCAAGGGCCTGTGCATTGCACATAAAGCACAGTATGGAGTGGCGCCTAACTACATCAAAGACCGTTTGAAGCCTTATGTGCCTGGACGATGCCTCCGTTCATCTGAGTCAAGCCTGTTGGCCTGCCCGCGCTTTAATAGAGCCACCTTGGGGGGCGGGCCTTCTCAGTTGTGATTCCCCAGCTCTGGAACAAGCTACCGGACAGTATGCGTGGGGAAGCTACCTTACTCCCATTCAGGAGGAAACTCAAGACCATCTTGTTCACTGAGGCATTTGGATAAGCTCACCCTAATTGTGCTTAGCCCAGCAGGAATAAGGGATTCCCGGGTTCTTGGTCTATGCTGCAAGCGCTTAGAGACCTTTTGGTGATTTGGCGCTCTACAAATATAAACTAACATAACATAACATTTAAACCATAAATTCTTGTTAGGTTATCTCCATCCATCCCAACTTTTCATCATTTCTCTTTATATCACTCTAGCAATTTATAGTTTGTAATGTGCATGAA
The DNA here is from genome assembly GCA_963921515.1 of Calotriton arnoldi. Lineage (NCBI taxonomy): Eukaryota > Metazoa > Chordata > Amphibia > Caudata > Salamandridae > Calotriton > Calotriton arnoldi. The sequence continues at coordinate 362,081 of CAWUFW010011465.1, forward strand.
AATTCATTCACAAGTGTAGATTATCACAATGCATTTCGGGCTGGCATTATCCTTCGTCAGGGGATAACGATTCTACAAAGAAATATGAGTGCAGTGAAAACGCATTCTAACAAACAGGAATTACATATTCAATATGATACTAATTGAAGACAGATACACTGACATAAATCTCAAAAGAAATAGGAAATCAAGTAAAATTCGAAAATTGCCCATTGTAATATGAAGATTTACATCATGACGTGTTTAAAAAGAAAAGAAAAGCTTAGAACGAGAACCAGAGATTCAAGGTTGTAAGTTCTAGTAATAGTGAAACTTCAACGCAATCATAAAATATGTTTACCGCAAGTGATGCAAAGTACACCCCTCACAAAAAATTCTTACTGTTCAGTACCTGGTGTTACTGAGCGCACAGGTGTTCAACCCGTATTACAAGTCTAAATGCAAAACATCAGTGCGTGCTCATCGGAGTGGTTTGAGCACTGTTAAAATAGAGACCGTAAAACGTGCTCCAAGTGGCCAAATCTTGAAATAAAGTTTACTGCAAGTGATACATAGTAAACGCGTCAATAAAATTCTTACTACTTCAGTCCCCTATGTTTCTCAGCGTTCGGATGTTCAGCCATATTGACACCAACATTCAATTGACAAGAGACTATTTACCAAGAAAACTCAAAAAAATTAAAGTAGGAATAAAATAAAAAGGGTAAACGGGGGCCAACTTAAAGTGGTTAATACAAGTGAAGTTAACTGAGTGAGAAGATAAAATTAAGTAAAGTACTCTAAGGCGCAATGTTGGCTACTTCGCATAGAATCTAGATCTTGTTAGAATGCTCTAACAAATATACAAAACAAATAAATATTCATTAGTGCTGTGTACCTGAATAATGTATACAAAGATAGTATACCTCTTTAATTCAGACAATTTAGGAAGATCAACTCATATAAACAAAAACACTTATAAATAACAACTAAATTCCATCCGGTCATTCAAATCATTAGACATGAGTGTATCCAGTCTCATTATCCAAAAGTTCTCTCTTTGTAAAAGGTATTTTCGATTGTATCTACCCTCTTTAATGTCAACAGTTCAAGTATCATGAATTTCAGTTGGCAGATGTTGTGACTAAATGCCAGAAAATGCGATGCAATAGCAGATTTAAATTCTTTTGTCCTACTATTACTCTTGTGTTCCTTAAGTCTTGTTTTCATTTTCCTTTCTGTTTTTCCAACGTATGCCAAGCCACATGAGCACTTTAGAAGGTAAACTACGTTCATAGAGTCACACCTGGCTGTAACCTTGACTTGAATTCTGTTCCCCTTCCGCGGATGGGAAATGCAATTGCCTTTAATGATACTATTGCAGTTATTACAATTCAAGCATGGAATAGTTCCCTTATATACTAGTTTAGTTTCCTGAATTTGTTTGCTAATTAGTAATTCTTTAACATTTTTGCCTCTTTCAAATGCAAATAGGGGCTGTTCTGAAAATATTCCTTTGAAGTCTGGTTCAGTTTGTATCACTGCCCAGTGTTTCAAAATCACTTTTTTGAGCTGTGAACTAATCGTGGAATATTTGGAAATCAGAACCATCCTTTTAGGTTTTTTCTTTCTTACATGAAGGGGCCAACAGTTGTCGGGTTTTACTTGAAGAACGTACTATGGCTTTCTGTAGTACATTCGATGGATATCCTATGATTTAAAATTTGTAAAATTAAATTAAATTAAATTAAATCAAAATTCTACGAAAGGGCACGTCGTTTGTCCCTTCTTCCCATACCAACTGTTTGGAATTAGAAATCAGGTTCTTCAGGTCCATGCGTAATCTTCATCTCAGAATTAAAAAAAAAAAATTATAGGTGAACAATTGAGTAGAAAAGAAGGAATTCTTAAAGATTTGAAACCCAAAAGCACATTTATGGCCCCCTGTCAGGCATAAAATTCTTGACTCTTTTAAAACTGTAGTCAGACTAGAAATTAAGAACATAAATCAGAGAACGAAATATTCCAATTTAACCAATAAGTAACGTGGAATCATCAAAAGCATTGCAAAAAATCCTGACATTATTTGCCAAAAGGCTGATAAAGGAGGAGCATTAGTAATTATGGACACTTGTTTTTACAAACAAAATGTCAATGAACATGTTTTGGGTGCTCAGATTTATTCAAAGCTGAATTACAATTCGACAATGGATTTTGCTTAAACATTGAAGAACATTTTGGATACTGCATTGAGCAATGGCACCATCCCAGAGTAAGTTAGATGTAACATCATTCAGGGCAATCCAAGAAGTCCCAACATCTACATGTTGCCTAAAATTCATATAAATCTGATTACGCCTCCTTTCAGGCCCATTGTATCCACCCAGAGATCCATCTACGAACCAGTGGGAAAATTTTTGGATAGACATCTACAATCTTTAATTCTGAACATGACTACCTACATTAAAGACATTACAGAATTTTTACAAAAAATTGCATCTATTGATATGGAGTTGGATGAACAAGTTCTGTTATGTACCATAGATGTGAAAGCATATTATTCCTCCATCCCTCATGATTTAGGAATAGAAGCCATTGAATATTTTTTAATCAACTCCAATTTGGATAATGATCTGAAAATATTTCTAATGGAATTGTTACAATTCACGCTCTATCACAGCTATTTTCGCTGGGAGGATGAATTTTATTTACAACTTACAGGCACCTCTATGGGCAATTGTGCTGCCCCTTGTTACGCTAACCTGTTTATGCATAAATTTGAAATGGATCATGTTCTTATCAACGAGATTTGGAGTAACAATCTAATTTTGTTTGTCAGATACATCGACAACATTTTTTCCTTATGGAAAGGATCAAAATATGAGTTGATAACAGCAATAAATGAACTCAACTCAGTGAATGACAGAATACAATTTACATATGACATCAATGAAAACAAAATAACATTTTTGGATGTCTTAATTTCCAAGGTGGGCAACAGATTGGAGACTGACATACAAAGAAAAGAAACAGATCGTAATAATTTATTACACTACAACAGCTTCCATCAGATATCTCTAAATATTCATTTACCCTACTTACAACTGTTAAGGGTCAAAAGAATTGTTTCAAATCCGAGAGTACTTGAAGGGCGAATGAAACATATGATGGAAAAATTTAAAATCAGAGGATATCCTTCGAATGTACTACAGAAAGCCATGGAACGTTCTTCTAGTAAAACCCGACAACTGTTGGCCCCTTCATGTAAAAAAGAAAGAAACTAAGGGGTCGATTCCGATTCGGGCCGGAAAAAGCACCGACCGACTCGGAGCCGGTATTAATTCCGACCGACACGTACCTGTGGCGCCCGACCCGCCAAGTACGATGCAAAGCGTACAAAATCCGACCGACACGTCACGGAACCCAAGCCGAACGACCGAGCCGCACGGAAAACAGCAATCCGGCCGGAAAAACACGCGAATCGAACCGACCGACACGCACCCGGAACAAATCCGACCGAAACGTACCCGCAAACTCTAAACCGCCAAGTACGATGCAAGGCGCGAAAACCACGACCGAGTCGTACGGAGGACAAGCCGTACGACCGACACGCATACAAAACTGCGAGCCGAAGTAACACAAAACACCGCGACCGACGCGTACGCAGCATAGAAAATAGCACAAACACAGCGTGAACGAAACGGAGAAGACCGTACGAGACAACTGCAGGGTCCGACTCGGTCACAAGAACGTTTCCAACATGCACAGAAAGTACTAAGGGAAAATACACAAAAAAAGGCCAAACAAGCAATTACAAAGCCAATAAATACTGGGGGTGGGGACAGAGAACAAAGACACACCCACAACTCCACCCATATAAAGGACACAAATCCCAACCATGATCCTTTGCAAATCCAATTTACCTGCCAGCACTGAACAGACAGCAACCACACACCCACAGCTCATCCCTCACACAAGCCACACACCATCAGCACACCAACAAATAGCTACCTCACATACACCCAGCAAAACACACACTCACACACCTTCACCTGCACACCAACACACACATCACTCACCATCACCATCCATCACCATGCCCCCAAAGAAGAATCACAAGTTCCTAGATAGTGAATTGGAAGTCATGGTAGACGAGATCCTCAGGGTAGAGCCACAGCTGTTTGGCGCACTGGTCCAACAGACACCCATCGCCCAGAAAACAAAGATGTGGGAGAGGATCATCAACAGGGTGAACGCACAATCACCATGTCTGCGCACAAAGACTGACATCCAGAACAGGTGGTATGACGTGCGCAGGAGGGTACGGGACCTGCTGAAGGACTACCTCCTGAGCAAACACACCGGCAGTGGCCCTCCTGCCAAGCCAGTATACCTCAGGCCCTGGGAGGAGAAGGTGCGGGCCATCCTACCGCCAGTGAGCGTCTATGGACTAGAAAACATCCCAGAGCCTGGTGAGTACACAACAAATGTACACAATATTCTGCCACAATACACACACACATCACTGTCAAGGGGAGAGTCAAACCATGCACTCTTAGCAATTGCACAGCAACCAGAACAGAATCATCCCAAAATGTGTATGTCAGTCAGATAAACACAACACATGCCATCTCAAAGTTACATTTAACCGTGTCATCACATGTACAAACACAACTACAACTACAGCTAGGCAGTGGCACAAATATAACTAACAAACACATCCAGACATGTAGCCACCACTACAACACCAACACACAGTGAAGACCACTGAAAGAAAGGAATTCTGTGTATGCTGGGCAAGTCAGTGTAGCCAATAGCATCATGGGAGTCGTAGTCACAGATATTGCTCACCCCCACAACTGTCCCATCAACACCACCATGAACCATGCGCACATCACAGGGAGTGGAAAAGGACTCACAAGATGGCCGACACTGGGTACTGCTGTGGGGAGCACAAGGCCCTGCTGGCAACTGTGCAACAACCAACAGCAGGACACCAATGACTGACATCCTGAAAGACAACTTGCACTCCCTGCAATGCAAGCACGTTCCATGGTGGGATATCTGGCTGGGTGGGAAGGAGGACTCGCAGCACTGACCATAGTCACAAGCACCTCCCCTCACACACACCCTCAACACAAACTCCACATAACCCACCTGGGAGAATGCAATGCCTCACATCCTAACTCAAGATCCCACAAAGAACCACCACCCTGGGTTATGTTGTGTGAAGCACAGGGACACTCTTGGGACTTTTAGCCAAACAACTGCCAGGACAACACTCCCAGCCATCCATTCAGCACAGGCAGCCCACCCCACAGGGAAGCAGAGTCAAAAGGAAGGAAGGATGGGCATGCTGGGAAGGGGGTGGAGGCAATAGCATGATGGGAGTAGTAGGCACAGATATTGCTCAGCCTCACAATTGGCCCATCAACACCACTCACAACCATGCTCACATCACAGGGAGTGGAAAGGACTCACAAGATGGCTGACACTGGCCACTGCTGTGGGGAGCACAAGGCCCCGCTGGCAACTGTGCAACAACCAACAGCAGGACACCACTGACTGACATCTTGAAAGACAACTTTCACTCCCTGCAATGCAAGCAGAGTCCATGGTGGGATATCTGGCTGGGTGGGAAGGAGGACTCACAGCACCGACCACAGTCACCAGCAGCTTTTCACACCTCCCCTTAACACAAACTCCACACAACTCACCTGGGAGAATGCATTGCCTCACACACCAATAATCTATCCCACAAAGAACCACAACACTGGGTCATGCAGAGTGAAGCACAAGGACACACATGGGACCTGTAGCAGAACTAACCCCAGGATTATACTGACAGCCATCTTGTCAGCACAGGCACACAACCCCACAGGGAAGCAGAGTCAAAGGGAAGGAAGCATGGGCATGCTGGGAAGGGGGGTGGAGGCAATAGCATGATGGGAGTCATAGTCACAGCTCAACATCCCCCACCCACATGGCCCAGCAAGCTCACACTCACGCATGCACATCCCACAGAGAGTGGAAAGGCCCATCAAAGATGTCTGACACTGGTGCTGTGTTGTGGGGAGCACAAGGGCATGCTGGGAACTGCACACCAACCTACAGCAGGACACCACTGTCAGCCATCTTGCCATTGCTCTCACACCCACACACACTGAACTCCCCACAAAAGCAAGTAAGTATGGGAATGCTGGGAAGTGGGGTGGAGGCAATAGCATGATGGGAGTCATAGTCACAGACATAGCTCACCCCCACAACTGTCCCATCAACACCACCCTGAACCATGCTCACATCACAGGGAGTGGAAAACAACTGACAAGATGGCTGACACTGGCAACTGCTGTGGGGAGCACAAGGCCCCGCTGGCAACTGTGCAACAACCAACAGCAGGACACCACTGACTGACATCTTGAAAGACAACTTTCACTCCCTGCAATGCAAGCACAGTCCATGGTGGGATAACTGACTGGCTGGGTGGGAAGGAGGGCCGGCTGTCAACCAAATACAACCAATGCAGACCATGTTCACACCCCAACAAATACATAGAAATGCCCAAATAATGCAGGACAATGTGCTACACCAATATCAACCCTTGACTGTGACAACTTAGGACAATGCAATGTACAGGCCCGCACCCAGAGGCACAGTCACAACTGTCAGGTGTGTCAACCATTGATGCCTGCAGAAACATAACATACATTGTGTGTGTCTCCCAAAAACAGGTGATGATGGGGACACAGCAGCAGACGCTGAGGAGTCCCAGTCCCAGGCTCAAGAGGATACGGAGCTCACTGGTGTCGAACAGCCTCTGCCCTCCTCGGATGAAGAAGACCAACCTGGCACCTCCGGTGCAAGTCATCATGCAGCACCAGCAGGACCACCAGCTGCAGCACCAGCAGGACCACCAGCTGCACCCCCTGCACCCACCCCTCCAACGACTGTCACCACAAATACCATCCCTGCCGACATGGACAGAACAAGGAGCACCACCAGCACAGGGACCCTGGACTAACGTGGGGCCATGGACACCACCACCACCACCAACCCCCAAGGGGGACCAGGGTCATCTGTGCATGCCACTGCACGCACTGCACATGTCGGCAGGGGTGGTGGGAGGGGTGGGAGACAGAGGTCGCTGCTTGCAGAGGTGTCTGGTGTGCATGATGACCCACAACTGGCACGCATAGCCGATGCGTACCAGTCCAGCACCGGAGATCTCAGCCAGGTAGTGGGGCTCCTCAGGGACATCAAAGAGCAGCAGGCTGCCCATCATGCCTGCTTGGACTCACACATGTCCCGCGTGGAGTCCAAGTGGGACACACTGCAAGAGATGACGGCGGTGCATAGGGACATATTACAATGCCTCCGCCAGATGACCAGCAACCAGTCTACACCTCCCTGTGTGCCAACAACATCTGGTGCTGAAACAACTGTAACTGCCACAGGGAGGGAGGATGACTCTGGCGGAGAGTCCCCTGCACCGCAGCAGCCTGCACTTCAGGGGCCCCCCAAAGAAGAGGGGTCGTCCGAGGAGGGGCAAGTGAGAGGCCGATGGCCATGTGCAACCCCCAGGAAGCCTGAACCTGTTCTGGATGATCACCTTTGTGCGCAAACTGTTCACCCTGTTGACGGCAACACAACTCCCACACACGACATGGGGAGTACAAGTTGGACCAATGTCTCAGACAACTGTGGCCCCGATACTGGGGATCTTGTCTACCAGGACTTTCAATTCATCTAGGAACTTCTGATTGCAATATAAATGTACAGCACTAACCATCCTGTGCACTATTCACACAAATGTATCACAATAAACACACTAATACATCATACTTGCCTCTGTTGTGATTCCAACGTGGGTGCTGTCATGGGGATGATGAACTGCAAAATTACACTGTGTATGCGAACTGCAACAGCAAGTACAACACAGGCATGTGAGTAATGGCAACGTGACACATATGAGGGAGACACACCACCAGGGCTACACAACACATACACACCTAGGCCATCTGACTCATTGCCTACACTGATGTTGCCAGGAAAGACGGTGCAATGCACAGACACCACACCTATTCACAGTTGTAGTCAAGTAGCCCACAGGTGCAGTAAGCAAATGGCAGTCAAATGTGTGACCACAGACAACGCACATCACAGGTTTATTACACAGTTGCAACATGTCGTAACCACTACAGATGCAAGGTAATCCCACCTGGCAGCGGGCACACAGTCAACAACTATAGAAGGAAGGAAGTCCATGGGTGTGGCGCACATCACCTGTAGGGACACAACAGCTACCACCCTGGAAGTACAATCACGTCGTCGGTGGACACAGTTGACCAAACGAATCGGAAAGTACCCTGTGAAGGACAGAAATGACACACAGTCAAAAGCAATGGAGAACAGGACAGAACAGCAAAACTCATGCACAACACATGTTACAAGATACCCACCCAGAACCAAGTTAGCATGTCAACACTGTTGGGGAGTACAGACTACCTGTAAGCACACATCACTACACACATCCAGTCAAGTAGCCCAAGGACACACTCTAACAGCACCAGAGCACCACCTACACATATCATGCTAACTCACATCATTGACATGACACCTCAGGATACTCACATTCAGCTAAAGAAGTTGGTGATGAGCTGTGTGCGGACATCACCATCATCACTGGCATCGTGGTCCAGGCCAGGATCCTCCACAGGTGGCGGATGTTGGTCATTGTCATCCTGGATGAGAGGCAACTCCTTCCGCACTGCCAGGTTGTGGAGCATGCAGCAGACGATGATAATCTTGCACACCTTCGCTGGGGCATATGGGAGGGACCCTCCTGTCTTGTCCAGGCAGCGGAAGCGGCTCTTCAGGAGACCAAATGTCCGCTCAATCACTCTCCTGGTCCGACCATGTGCCTCATTGTAGCGCATCTGGGCTGGTGTCACAGGGTTCCTGAGGGGTGTCAGCAACCACGGCATGTTGGGGTATCCGGAGTCACCTACGGACAGACAAGTGCACATTAGCTGACTTGGAAAAGTGGGCGGAATACTACAGATCAGATCACACACAATGGCACAAAGTCAGTACACACCGACAAGCCAGGCACGCTGGTTCTGCATCTGTGCCATCATCCTGGGGATGCGACTACTCCTCATCACAAAGGCATCGTGTGCTGAACCAGGGAAACGGGCACACACGTGTGAGATGGTCATATCTGCAAGACACACCACCAGTGCATTGACCGAGTGGTAGTGTTTGCGGTTACGGTAGGCCTGTTCATGTGCCTGTGGTGGTACCAAAGCCACATGTGTCCCATCAATGGAGCCAATGACATGCGGCATCCTCCCCAGGGCATAGAAGTCACTCTTCACGTCAGTGAGTCGTTGCACCCGGCCGGCCCATTGCATTCAATGTGTGCGGGTACGCGTTGTACCCCTGTACGCGTTGAACAGCAATGGACCGATCGGTGCACCCGGCCGGCCCATTGCATTCAATGTGTGCGGGTACGCGTTGTACCCCTGTATGCGTTGAACAGCAATGGACCGATCGGTGCACCCGGCCGGCCCATTGCATTCATTGTGTGCGGGTACGCGTTGTACCCCTGTACGCGTTGAACAGCAATGGACCGATTGGTGCACCCGGCCGGCCCATTGCATTCAATGTGTGCGGGTACGCGTTGTACCCCTGTGCGCGTTGAACAGCAATGGACCGATCGGTGCACCCGGCCGGCCCATTGCATTCAATGTGTGCGGGTACGCGTTGTACCCCTGTACACGTTGAACAGCAATGGACTGATCGGTGCACCCGGCCGGCCCATTGCATTCAATGTGTGCGGGTATGCATTGTACCCCTGTACGCGTTGAACAGCAATGGACCGATCGGTGCACACCCATTGTCAATGGCCTAGCCTGGCAACGGACGCGTTTTCAAAATTCGAACGAGTCGGTTGCTGTAAATTCAGTTGGTCACCCACAACAATGTTGCAAAATCATGTATGTCATGAAGTTGAAGATTTGAAGGATGCTGTGGGCGTGTATTGGTGCTGCTATTCCATGGATTGGCCAGATTCAGAAGATGCAAACGACTTGGACCTATCACTTTGGACACATGGGACAGTATCTGCCTCTGCAGCACACATATATTGCTGGCTGTTCCCCTGAGAGCTCACTTGCCTGCACTACATGCTCCAGGACGACATCTGCCACTGCACTGCTGCTGTCTCTGCCCCCTCTGGACCCTGCAATGGCACGTACTGTGGAGAGAGCCCCAGCCTTCAGCCTTGAGGAGAACCAGGCCCTGCTGGACAGCCTACTTCCACAGTACAGCAAGCTGTATGGGACACCAGGGGAGCAGGTGAGTGTTCTGTGCACTGCCTTTCTGAATGTGCATATTGTCTGACTAGCAAGGCTGAAAGTCTGCACGCCACTGGCTAGCAGGCTCACTGAGTAGTTGTCACCCCCATAGTGTGTAGTGACATGCACTGGACAGGTATGGTGCAGTGACAGTGCATTTGAACAAGGTTTTACTTCCCATGCAATGATACCATGTAGTGACTTCTGGCAAACTGTACATGGGCAGCGTTGCACTGCCTGTGTACATCATGTGCCCCTGTGATTGAGACATGTATATACAATTGTGTCATGCACGGATATGTTGCATGTGTAGTAATGGCCTTTTCACTTTGTCATCCTCACAGGTTAATGCCCATCGGAAGCAGGAGATCTGGAAGGACATCGTCCGGGCTGTCCGGTCCGTGGGGGTCTACAAGCGCCGGATCCGCAACTGCCAGAAGAGGTGGCAGGACCTTCGGGGCTGGACCCGGAGGATTGCACTGGTCCAGCTGAAGCTGTCACCTCCTCGCAGGAGGGGCGGAACACGGACCCTGACCCCCACATGCTCCAGATCCTGGCGGTGGTGTTTCCAGACCTGGATGGGCAGCTGAAGGCCAGACAGCAGCAAGGAGGGGTGAGTCAAAGACTGCACTGTGAACTCTGTATTACATGCTATGTGCCCTCCTCTGGCCTGGTTAAACTGCCACAGTACAGCAGTCATGTTGTCCAGGAGCCATGTCCCTCTATTGTGCACTGCCCACTCCTCATCTGATACCCAGGTGTGGCCCTTACAGTCAGGGAATTGTGTCACTTGGGACTGTGTCCTTGCAGTTTGCTTCACTCAAGGTGGGGGACAGCATCTGTTTCCCTAACTCTGTTGTGGGCATCATGGGTGGGTCCATTGTTCACACATTGCCAGTGTTCGGACATGTAATCTGCGTGTTGCTTTGATATGCGGTCCACTTGCTGAGCTGAGCCACCACATGTGCCTGGGGTATCTGGCACACACCCATGCAGCGGGTGGGAACAATGTTTGGGCCCCAGGAGTGTGCAGATTACGTGTGTCACACATACATAGCCAGCTAACCACTGTCCAGGGCTCATCCCTCATTCATGTGGGGCAGGACAGTCATGCCTACTCCAGCCCATCCAATACACCTGTACTCCCACTCCTGTGTATCAGCTGACACGTTGTGCGCAGTGATTTGACCCCTCAGGTGTCTGCCTCTGTGTCAGTGTGCTGTGGATTTGTTGCCAGGACTGCTGGGGTGTTTCTCGGTTGGGGCTCAGCATTCCACTGGAGATGTGACCATAGGAGACGATACTTGTGTGTCACATATGTGTTTGATCAGCTGCCCGTGCAGACTGGGGTATGCGAATGTGAAGTTCAGGCAGCTGTTTCCCATTCACAGCAGATTGTGAGGGGCTCAGGTTCAGAGGGTAGTGTCACAGGTCTCCCATATGTCCAATCGGTATGACCTGGACAGATGAGGGTTCAGATGATGTGTTGTGTGGGGGATGTACATGTGCACTTGTGCAGCTCCAGGACTTGCATTCCCCATGACCTACTATTGTGACACAGTGCAGAGTGTTGTTGTCTGGCTGCCAAGTCATACATCACTGAGACAGTGATGTATGACTTAGCAGTCATGCCTCTGCCATGGCATGTGTCTACTTATTGGTGATCCTGCAGGGGAGTGAAATGTGCTACATGCACACCATTGTGGCGATGGCTATCAGGACATGGGTGCATCATGGTGTCTGTCGCTGGTATGCATCACATGCATTTCCTATTTGACTCTGGGCATCCCTTTCATCCGGAAACATGTATTGACTCAGTGGCAAGAGTTGTGATGTGTGCATGTCCACATGCTACACCGTGTCCTCTGCACTGTCCAACTACTGTGTAGGTGGTGCATGTGTCCACACTGGGGTATTTCCATCCAACAGACACCAGACAGATGGGTGCAAGGCCAGGTGGGATGTGAGTGCCATGGTTGGCATCAGACTGACAATTGGCTGCTCCTGTTCAGTTAGGGCACTTTTAGCAATGTACAACTAATGATGCCAGGGCTTGCTCTGTAATGTGCTGTGCTCACAGTGGTGTGTGCGTTCGGTGCAGGTGACTGATGTCTGTCTGTTTCCCCATTGATTGCAGATACATCCACGGCCACAGAAGGGGACAGCTCCACGGACCAGGAGGAGCCGGAGAGCCAGACTGGGTCAGCAGCCGAGGAGTGGTCGGAGGGACCCAGTGGCACGGAGGGCAAGGGGAGCCACACCGAGGAGTCCTCAGCACCATCCACCTCAGCTGAGGACCAGAGCAACTCAGACGATGACTCCCTTATGGAGGCGGGTGTCAGCAGCCACCACACCCCAGCTAGTGTTGCTGTCCCCGCCACCACCAGCACCACCACCGCCCTCCCATCGGCTCCCATTCCCCAGGTCCGTGGAGGCTCCCATGTTCGGGAGCGTGTCTCCTTCGGGCCAGGCACCGCACCCCCTGCCCCTGTGTCCCCTGCTGCCCTGAGTGAGGAGTCTGTGTACCTCCTTCGCCAGCTCCATGTAGGGCAGACAGCCATGCTGAGTGTCCTCCAGGCACACACCGCTCTGTTGACTCAGCTGGTGTCGTTCATGAAGGGCATCTCATTGGGCATGTCTGACCTACAGAGGGGCAATAGGTCCATGGACTCCTCCCTGACGGCAGCAGTGTCCCTCCTCAGACAGTCCCTCACCCCTCCTGCCTCTGCTCCATCCACACTCCCCAGCACCTTACCCGTCCCAAGCACACACACACCGGCACAGGCACACACCAGCACACACACGTCCAGCACACAGACACACACGCCACAAACAAAACGTACACGCATGCACAGTCAGGGGACTGAAACCAGACTCACAGGGGATGGGGTCCTGGAACACACACACGCATCCACAAGCACTGCGCAGTCCACAGTTGCCTCTCCCTCCAAAGCACCCTCCCTTGCCTCACCTGCAACCCCAAAGTCACAGCGGCTCTTCCTCTGTGACCTCGGCCTCATCCCCTACGATCCAGCTGCTCCAGCATCCAGGGGAAGAGGAAGCCCACCCACACGGAGCAGAGTGCCCCTCGCCCCCGGACACCCTCCCCCAGGCGCAGACAGACTGAGGCCCCCATCCGCAAATCCCCCGGAGTCGTAAGAGCAAGACCCCGCCGCCACCCTGCAGCTCAGGCACCAGGTCTCCTTCCTCCATCCCTCAGGCCCCCACTCTACAGGTGCCCCCACCACACCCTGCCCCAGGTTCCCCCACCCACAGATATACCATCCCCAAGAGGATCAGGCCTTCTCCCCTGCCACTTGCTCTCCCGGCACCACACCCCCCGCTGCGCTTGTCTGTGCCACTGATGTGGTGAGGGTGTCCTCCCCTCTGTCCAGCCCACCTTGCCTGTTCCCCATTCTCCTCCCCTGGAGGTAGGCACTGCAGTGGAGTCCACTACCACCCTGTCTGACTTGGGCACTGCAGTGGCGGACCTGTCCACTCCATCTGCACGGTCCACTGCAGTCGTGCCAGCACACACATCATCTGAGCCATGCCCCCCAGTTGTGCCGGCACACACCATGTCAGACACCTCCACTGCAGTTGTCAGTGGCTCTCCAGCACCCACCACCCCTTCCCTGCCTCCTCCTGGTGAGCCCTGATCCTGTCCCTGCGGTGCCTGGCCTGCCCCCCGGTTGCCCCTCCTAGTGGATTGTCCCTGGTTTTGTGCAGTGCAGGCATGCGTAGGGTGACATCTGCCACTGTCACCCTGTATTGACTTACTTGATGGACTGGCCATTGGCCTTTGTTGGAGCATTACTGTTCTCTGAGTTTTTGGACACACATATGCTGAATAAAGCAACTTTCTGTTCTCTAATGCTATTACTTCTGATGTACATTATGTTGATGATGCTGACCATGCCCTTGCAGCAGGGATGATGATCTTTGGTCTCATGAAAATGAAGTGTCACTGGGCAGGGCCCCATGTGGTCCAGAGGGACAGTGTCCTATCCTGTGGTGTATCCATGTCATCCTTAACAGCATCTGTGGGTGTCATGTTTACAATATTTGGCAATGGAATTTCCTAGTTACATTAGCAATGTCACATCTGTGGCTTCCATTCCTGCACATCTGTAGTGCTTGCCATTGTTCAATTCGTCTACTTCCCTGACCGTGTGGCCATCTCCAGTGGACATGCAGGTTTGGGCATCAATGGGGAAGGACTCATCTGTGTTGTCAGTGCAACTTGCTGTACATGTGTGTTGGATCTGTGCTGATGATTTCGTTGACACTCCCATGACCAGGCTGATGTGATGGGAGCCTTGATTTGGTGCTAATTGTTTACTGTGTGACAAAGTGTTGTGCTGACATGATGGAGCCCTACTGATGCGACATATGGCACAGCTTTCCTCACACAGGAGTGGAGTCCCCTCATGGCAGTGTGTGCTCCTGTGACATTGCCTGCGCCCAAGGTGTGTGTTGTATGAGCATGTCTGTGTGTTCACTTCCATTTTGCTATGCGTGCTGGGATCCCTAGTGATGTTCCTGTTTGTGATGCTTGCTGAGTTGAGCTATGTTCCCCCAAAGTCTTCTCCCTGGGTTCTCTGTGATGTGGGTGCATGGCACATTACTGGTCATCAGGGTGTCACCCATAGGTGTGTTTGCTGTCAGGGCTGAGTTTGTGGGCAGGCGCTGATGGGTCACAGTTAGGATTCCCCTTAGCACTTGTTGTTTACTCCTGTAATGTGATTTCCGGTTTGTGTTAGCTTTCATTGTTTGTGACACGTTGTGTGTGTGACTGCTGGCACTCCTCAGGGTCAGGGCTGCAATGTTGGTAGTTGTCCATGTGTGTTCTTTGTGGGTGACCTTGGCTTCTTCATTGGTGTGTGACTGTGGCTGGGATCCCATTGGTTGGTGTGGTGTTGCTGTCATGTCCATGTACAGCGTAGTGTGCAGTGTGTCAGACATTTAGGAGTCTTGTTGAGTGGCCATGTGTGCTGTGTTTCTGCACCTTGCTTCCCACCCACCCCCCTGGGATTGTCATGGGTGCATGCGCAATGTCACCTGTGCATGTGCGCTTCACTGCAGCACATTGTTGGTGGTCGAGGTGTGTGTTGTTGAGTGTGTGCAGATGAGAGTTGTTGCCCGACAAGACCCCTGCCTCCATGTTGGCCTTGGCTTACTGGCCATGCTGATTGATTTGTGCTTGTGTGGGTGTGCTGGTAATTCTTTGCTCAGGATACATGACTGTGGTTCACAGTGTGAACGACATCTGGCTTTGTCATCACAGTGGTATTGTAATGCAGCCCAGGGTCACCACATTGTGTGGGCCCTGGGGGTGGTGCTGTGGTGCCTCGGTGTCTTACTGTGTGGGTTGCTGTTCCTACATGCTTGTGCGACATGTGTGATTTGTGCTCCCTCTCATCTGACAATGCCTGATTGCCCACATAGGGGAATTGGATCCCTGAGTTACCTTTGTGTGGCACTGTAGTCACATCTGTGTGTTTGGTCTTCAGTCCTCCTCATGTGTTGTGTGGTTGCCTGGGGACACTGGTCCCCCCCCCTCACCTGTTGTGTTTGATGTGCAGTGTGTGTCTGCCTGTTTGTGTTTGTGCATCAGCGCCACTGCATTGGCATATTTATGGTGTGCCATTATCTGTATGTTGTTTGGTGTGTTTGCCCTGCTGTCCCTGGGACTCCTAGGTCATCAGTCAGCACAATGATCATTGTGTATGTGTCCCATTGCTGCCATGGTATGGTATCTGTTCACCTGCCATCTGCAGTCTACACAGGGTATCTGCATTGGTGTGTCCATTGGTGCAAATATGTGGGTCTGCATTGTGATGGTCACTTCTGTCATTGTGTCATTGATGTATGTTGACGGTGTCAGACACCATGGGTGATGTTTGTATGCAGCTGGCCAGAGGTATGTCTTATTTTCACTGCACTGTTTGCCTCCCCAAATCTATGTTGCAATGGGACACCTGCACTACTTTGCCACAGTTGTGTTTGTTGTTCTGTGACCAGGATTTGTCCATGCAGTTTGCCAGTTGCAGCTTCTACTTTGTTCACACTTACATTTTGGTCACTGTGATGATGGGGGTTTGGACCCCATTGCCACAATGGTCAAGATGTGCTTCAGCTCAGGACCCCACACTTACATTTTGGTCACTGTGATGATGGGGTTTGGACCCCATTGCCACAATGGTCATGGCCTGCTTGCATTGTGGGGCCACACACATTTATGTGTGGCACATGTGATAGGGTGTCACATTGTATGTTGATGATCATGTTCTGTGTCGTAGGCATTTGACACAGTCTACACACGCTTGTCATGGTGTTGGGGGATGTCTTAATGTTGCATTCTTTATGTTGGTGTGTGCTTGTTGCGACATGTATTAGCCATCCTGTGAGTGGAGATGTTGTTAGTGGTAGGCATCCAGCCCCCCCTGGCTAAGGGTGGTAGTAGTGTTAGGCATCCAGCCCCCCCTGGGTAAGGGTGGTAGTCGTGGTAGGCGTCCAGCCCCCCTGGCTAAGGGTGGTAGTAGTGGTAGGCATCCAGCCCCCCCTGGGTAAGGGTGGTAGTAGTGGTGGGCATCCAGCCCCCCTGGGTAAGGGTGGTAGTAGTGGTAGGCATCTGGCACCCCCATGGCTAAGGGTGGTAGTAGTGGTAGGCATCCAGCCCCCTGGGTAAGGGTGGTAGTAGTGGTAGGCATCCAGCCCCCTGGGTAAGGGTGGTAGTAGTGGTGGGCATCTGGCACCCCCATGGCTAAGGGTGGTAGTAGTGGTAGGCATCCAGCCCCCTGGCTAAGGGTGGTAGTAGTGGTAGGCATCCAGCCCCCTGGGTAAGGGTGGTAGTAGTGGTAGGCATCCAGCCCCCCTGGGTAAGGGTGGTAGTAGTGGTGGGCATCTGGCACCCCCATGGCTAAGGGTGGTAGTAGTGGTAGGCATCCAGCCCCCTGGGTAAGGGTGGTAGTAGTGGTAGGCATCCAACCCCCTGGGTAAGGGTGGTAGTAGTGGTAGGCATCTGGCACCCCCATGGCTAAGGGTGGTAGTAGTGGTAGGCATCCAGCCCCCCTGGGTAAGGGTGGTAGTAGTGGTAGGCATCCAGCCCCCCTGGGTAAGGGTGGTAGTAGTGGTGGGCATCTGGCACCCCCATGGCTAAGGGTGGTAGTAGTAGTGGTAGGCATCCAGCCCCCTGGCTAAGGGTGGTAGTAGTGGTAGGCATCCAGCCCCCCTGGGTAAGGGTGGTAGTAGTGGTAGGCATCTGGCACCCCCATGGCTAAGGGTGGTAGTAGTGGTAGGCATCCAGCCCCCCTGGGTAAGGGTGGTAGTAGTGGTAGGCATCTGGCACCCCCATGGCTAAGGGTGGTAGTAGTGGTAGGCATCCAGCCCCCCTGGGTAAGGGTGGTAGTAGTGGTGGGCATCCAGCCCCCTGGGTAAGGGTGGTAGTAGTGGTAGGCATCTGGCACCCCCATGGCTAAGGGTGGTAGTAGTGGTAGGCATCCAGCCCCCCCTGGGTAAGGGTGGTAGTAGTGGTAGGCATCTGGCACCCCCATGGCTAAGGGTGGTAGTAGTGGTAGGCATCCAGCCCCCCCTGGGTAAGGGTGGTAGTAGTGGTAGGCATCCAGCCCCCCCTGGGTAAGGGTGGTAGTAGTGGTAGGCATCTGGCACCCCCATGGCTAAGGGTGGTAGTAGTGGTAGGCATCCAGCCCCCCCTGGGTAAGGGTGGTAGTAGTGGTAGGCATCCAACCCCCCTGGGTAAGGGTGGTAGTAGTGGTGGGCATCTGGCACCCCCCTGGCTAAGGGTGGTAGTAGTGGTAGGCATCCAGCCCCCCCTGGGTAAGGGTGGTAGTAGTGGTAGGCATCTGGCACCCCCATGGCTAAGGGTGGTAGTAGTGGTAGGCATCCAGCCCCCCTGGGTAAGGGTGGTAGTAGTGGTGGGCATCCAGCCCCCTGGGTAAGGGTGGTAGTAGTGGTAGGCATCTGGCACCCCCATGGCTAAGGGTGGTAGTAGTGGTAGGCATCCAGCCCCCCTGGGTAAGGGTGGTAGTAGTGGTAGGCATCCAGCCCCCCCTGGGTAAGGGTGGTAGTAGTGGTAGGCATCTGGCACCCCCATGGCTAAGGATGGTAGTAGTGGTAGGCATCCAGCCCCCCCTGGGGAAGGGTGGTAGTAGTGGTAGGCATCCAGCCCCCCCTGGGTAAGGGTGGTAGTAGTGGTGGGCATCTGGCACCCCCATGGCTAAGGGTGGTAATAGTGGTAGGCATCCAGCCCCCCTGGGTAAGGGTGGTAGTAGTGGTAGGCATCCAGCCCCCCCTGGGTAAGGGTGGTAGTAGTGGTGGGCATCTGGCACCCCCATGGCTAAGGGTGGTAGTAGTGGTAGGCATCCAGCCCCCCCTGGATAAGGGTGGTAGTAGTGGTAGGCATCCAGCCCCCCCTGGGTAAGGGTGGTAGTAGTGGTAGGCATCCAGCCCCCCTGGGTAAGGGTGGTAGTAGTGGTGGGCATCTGGCACCCCCATGGCTAAGGGTGGTAGTAGTGGTAGGCATCCAGCCCCCTGGCTAAGGGTGGTAGTAGTAGTAGGCATCCAGCCCCCTGGGTAAGGGTGGTAGTAGTGGTAGGCATCTGGCACCCCCATGGCTAAGGGTGGTAGTAGTGGTAGGCATCCAGCCCCCCCTGGGTAAGGGTGGTAGTAGTGGTAGGCATCTGGCACCCCCATGGCTAAGGGTGGTAGTAGTGGTAGGCATCCAGCCCCCCTGGGTAAGGGTGGTAGTAGTGGTGGGCATCTGGCACCCCCATGGCTAAGGGTGGTAGTAGTGGTAGGCATCCAGCCCCCCCTGGGTAAGGGTGGTAGTAGTGGTAGGCATCTGGCACCCCCATGGCTAAGGGTGGTAGTAGTGGTAGGCATCCAGCCCCCTGGGTAAGGGTGGTAGTAGTGGTAGGCATCCAGCCCCCTGGGTAAGGGTGGTAGTAGTGGTAGGCATCTGGCACCCCCATGGCTAAGGGTGGTAGTAGTGGTAGGCATCCAGCCCCTCTGGGTAAGGGTGGTAGTAGTGGTAGGCATCCAACCCCCCTGGGTAAGGGTGGTAGTAGTGGTGGGCATCTGGCACCCCCATGGCTAAGGGTGGTAGTAGTGGTAGGCATCCAGCCCCCTGGCTAAGGGTGGTAGTAGTGGTAGGCATCCAGCCCCCCTGGGTAAGGGTGGTAGTAGTGGTAGGCATCTGGCACCCCCATGGCTAAGGGTGGTAGTAGTGGTAGGCATCCAGCCCCCCCTGGGTAAGGGTGGTAGTAGTGGTAGGCATCTGGCACCCCCATGGCTAAGGGTGGTAGTAGTGGTAGGCATCCACCCCCCCCTGGGTAAGGGTGGTAGTAGTGGTGGGCATCCAGCCCCCCCTGGCTAAGGGTGGTAGTAGTGGTAGGCATCTGGCACCCCCATGGCTAAGGGTGGTAGTAGTGGTAGGCATCCAGCCCCCCTGGGTAAGGGTGGTAGTAGTGGTAGGCATCCAGCCCCCCTGGGTAAGGGTGGTAGTAGTGGTAGGCATCTGGCACCCCCATGGCTAAGGATGGTAGTAGTGGTAGGCATCCAGCCCCCTGGGTAAGGGTGGTAGTAGTGGTAGGCATCCAGCCCCCCTGGGCAAGGGTGGTAGTAGTGGTGGGCATCTGGCACCCCCATGGCTAAGGGTGGTAATAGTGGTAGGCATCCAGCCCCCTGGGTAAGGGTGGTAGTAGTGGTAGGCATCCAGCCCCCCTGGGTAAGGGTGGTAGTAGTGGTGGGCATCTGGCACCCCCATGGCTAAGGGTGGTAGTAGTGGTAGGCATCCAGCCCCCCTGGGTAAGGGTGGTAGTAGTGGTAGGCATCTGGCACCCCCATGGCTAAGGGTGGTAGTAGTGGTAGGCATCCAGCCCCCCCGGGTAAGGGTGGTAGTAGTGGTAGGCATCCAGCCCCCCCTGGGTAAGGGTGGTAGTAGTGGTGGGCATCTGGCACCCCCATGGCTAAGGGTGGTAGTAGTGGTAGGCATCCAGCCCCCCTGGCTAAGGGTGGTACGAGTGGTAGGCATCCAGCCCCCCCTGGGTAAGGGTGGTAGTAGTGGTAGGCATCTGGCACCCCCATGGCTAAGGGTGGTAGTAGTGGTAGGCATCCAGCCCCCCCTGGGTAAGGGTGGTAGTAGTGGTAGGCATCTGGCAACCCATGGCTAAGGGTGGTAGTAGTGGTAGGCATCCAACCCCCCCTGGGTAAGGGTGGTAGTAGTGGTGGGCATCCAGCCCCCCATGGGTAAGGGTGGTAGTAGTGGTAGGCATCTGGCACCCCCATGGCTAAGGGTGGTAGTAGTGGTAGGCATCCCGCCCCCCCCTGGGTAAGGGTGGTAGTAGTGGTAGGCATCCAGCCCCCCCTGGGTAGGGGTGGTAGTGGTGGTGCGCATCCAGGCCCCTGTGTGCATATGTGGCATTGGTGATGGGCATCCCGCCCCTATGGTGCTGCTGTTGCTGGTGTAAGTAAATTCTGCATCCCTCTGTGTGTGTGTGATGTGTCGTGTACGTGTTGTATGTTTTTGTGGTTGGTGTCTGACTTACCTTCTGCGCCGTACGCGTCCGTGCCTGTTCCGGTAGTAAATGTAGAATATTGGTAGGATCGGAACGAAGGGATTCATGGTTGGTTCGTCTCGTTCGTCTTTCTCGTTGCTTCGCCTCGTCCTCGTCGCTGGCGTGTTCGCCTCGTAGCCGTGGATTGTGTTGTGGCGCGAATCGGAGCTTATGTGCGCCTCTCCCGGAAGCTTTGACGTGCCGGACGTAGCGACGGGTTCGGCGCGTACGGAAAGCGCATCGTACTTGTCCGGCCGGACGGGGCTGCATTTTCCCTTCCGTGCGACTCATTTTCCCTTCCGTGCGACTCGATTCAGCGTTTCCGGATTCGCCTCGGTCGGAGAACAGGACCTGGATTGGGTGAGTACCACTCGGCCGGATTCTATGCTGTTGTGCGCATCGCACTTGCTCGTTCGGAATAATGTGCGGATCGGTCGGGAAACAGGCATTCGCATGGCTTTTTTCCAGACCGAATGGTATTGGGTGCGCCTCCGACCGAGATCGGAATCGGCCCCTAAATGGATGGTTCTGATTCCCAAATATTCCACGATGAGTTCACAGTTCAAAAAAGTG
This sequence comes from Calotriton arnoldi, assembly GCA_963921515.1. Lineage (NCBI taxonomy): Eukaryota > Metazoa > Chordata > Amphibia > Caudata > Salamandridae > Calotriton > Calotriton arnoldi. Next base: position 383,568 of record CAWUFW010011465.1, read on the forward strand.
ATTTTGTAACACTGGCCTATGATACAAACTAAACCAGACTTCAAAGGAATATTTTCAGTACAGCCCCTATTTGCATTTGAAAGAGTTAAAATTTGTAAAGAATTACTAACTAGCAAACAAATTCAGGAAACTAAACTAGTATATAAGGGAACTATTCCATGCTTGAATTGTAATAACTGCAATAGTATAATTAAAGGCAATTGCATTTCCCATCCGCGGAAGGGGAACAGAATTCAAGTCAAGGTTACTGCCAGCTGTGACTCTATGAACGTAGTTTACCTTCTAAAGTGCCCATGTAGCTTGGCATACGTTGGGAAAACAGAAAGGAAAATTAAAACAAGACTTAATGAACAGAAGAGATATATGAGGACCAAAAAAATTTCATCTGTTATTGCATCGCATTTTCTGGCATTTAGTCACAACATCTGCCAATTGAAATTCATGATTCTTGAAACTGTTGACATTAAAGAGGGTAGATACAATCGAAAATACCTTTTACAAAGAGAGAACTTTTGGATAAGGAGACTGGATACACTCATGCCTAATGATTTGAATGACCGGATGGAATTTAGTTGTTATTTATAAGTCTTTTCGTTTATATGAGTTGATCTTCCTAAATTGTCTGAATTAACGAGGCATACTATCTTTGTATAGATTATTCAGGTACACAGCGCTAATGAATATTTATTTGTTTTGTATATGTTCTAGAGCATTCTAACAAGATCTTGATTCTGTGTGAAGGAGCCAACACTACCTCTTAGAGTACTTTACTTAATTTTATTTTGTCACTGGGTTAACTTCACTTGTGTTAACCACTTTAAAATGGCCCCCATTTACCCTTTTTATTTTATTCCTACTTTTATTTTTGGTGATTTTTCTTGGTAAATAGTCTTTTGTCACTTGAATGTTGGTGTCAATATGGCTGAACATCAGAACGCTGAGCAACATAGGGGACTGAAGTAGTAAGAATTTTATTGACGCGTTTACTATGTATCACTTGCGGTAAACTTTATTTCACGATTTGGCCACTTGGAGCACATTTTACGGTCTCTTTTTTAACGGTACTCAAACCACTTGCGATGAGCATGCACCACGATGTTTTGCATTTAAACTTGTAATACGGGTTGAACATCCGTATGCTCAGTCACACCAGGGACTGAACAGTAAGAATTTTTGTGAGGGGTCTACTTTGCATCACTTATGGTAAACATATTTTATAATTGCGTTGAGCTTTCACTATTACTAGCACTTACAACCTTGAATCTCTGGTTCTCGTTCTAAGTGTTTTCTTTTCTTTTTAAACACGTCATGATGCGAATCTTTATATTACAATGGGCAATTTTCGAATTTTACTTGATTTCCTATTTCTTTTGAGATTTATGTCAGTGTATCTGTCTTCAATTAGTATCATATTGATTTTGTAATTCCTGTTTGTTAGAATGCGTTTTCACCGCACTCTTATTTCTTTGTAAAATCGTTATCCCCGACGATGGACAACGCCAGCCCAAAATGCATTGGGATGAACTACACTTGTGAATGAATTTTCATGCACATCACGAACTATAAATTGCTAGAGTGAAATAAAGAGAAATGATGAAAAGTTGGGATGGATGGAGATAACCCAACAAGAATTTATGGTTTAAATAAATTACATAAGTGAAAATCGAACAACGGGTTGAACTGGTGAATAATGTGAACACTCCCTCTTTGGGGAATATAGGCAGTGCATCAAGGGGACAGTCCCCAGGGAGGGGAACACTATAATTTCCATATGTTACTACACACTTCATAGATCAGAAGGCGATACCCTGCTGCACGCTTCAACATACGTACCTTTCCTTAAATTGAAAAAAGATCACAAAGGAGTGCTTGATCCATTTACGTTTATTGTTAACTTTCTAAAAGTGGCATTTTCAGAATTATGACTTAAAATCCGACTTTACCATTGAAGAGCATTTTAAATTACCATTCTTAAGAAACCAAGCAAGGCATTTCTACATGTTCTCAAGCAAAGGTTATCAGTAAGTCATTATTATTCTATGGGAGGGGTAGGTCTTGCAATGGATAAACACAAATTTGGCAGTTTTTTACTATCAGGACATGTAAAACTTAAAAGTATATATCCAACTTTTTAAATAAACTGCACCCTGTCTTATGGACTGTTTGGAGCCTAGCGGTGACTTATATGTATAAATGGGAAGTTTTGGGCCTGGCAAAAGGTTTATTGTGCTAGGTCGAAATAGCAGTTTAAAACTGCAGACACAGGCTGCAATGGCAGACTTGAGACATGTTTAAAGGGCTACTTAAGTGGGTGACACAAACAGTGCTGCAGGCCCACTAGTAGCATTTAATTTGCAGGTCTTGGGTACATGTAGTACCACTTTTCTAGGGACTTATAAGTAAATTAAGTATGCCAATTGAGTGTAAGCCAATTCGGCCATGATTAGAGGAGAGAGCACAAGCACTTTAGCAATGCTTAGCAATGGTAAAGTGCAGAGAGTCCTAAGGCCAACAAAAACAAGATCAGAAAAATGGAGGAGTCAGGCAAAAGGTTTGGGGGAAGTCACCCTAAGACTGATAGGTCTAACAAGTATTCTGGACATTACAGACTAATCTCTAGGAACCCAGGCTAATTTATGGATTATCGATTTCTCAACAGAGATAGCAGTAAATATTGACTTCTATTCAATGTTTTTAATGATTCTCTCCTACTTGAGCTCACGCTTCCTCTACTGTAGATAGATGCATTTGACGGTGATTGGATGCTTTACAATGATCAAGGAAACATACTATTTTTGGAGTTGTCTCATTCTAGACACTTTGCAGAGCAGTGATTCATTTAGCTCTTACTTTTTAGCAGTTCTCAAGGCTAAGGAGTATAAGCACTATCCATAGCATTTCTATTGAAGTCTGTAAACTTTCTTTGCAGGGCATTTCTTCAGTCGCAGGAGTAGGATCATCTTACCTCCTCCTTCAGAACAGAGTAGATGACCTCTGTTCCGTAGAATACGTTTTTCAAATGATGAGGCTCAGATTATGTACTGGACATATTTCCATGCCTCCCTGTAGACATGTATTATAATACCAGCATTTCCTATGCTACTAAACCGTTTGTCTAACAACAGATTCTGTCATATCTGATGATGTAGCTGAATATCACAAACATATCATGAAGAATGTCTACTCCCATTGTGCAAATAATGGGTCCAGCAAGATCCCCACCTACTACACTGACAATGAAAATCACATGCAATTATAATACTCAGAAACCCCCCACTGTGACACAAAGAGTGACCACAGTCTGATAGAGCCTCTGTTCATCATACCAAAATGAATTATGAAAAATCTAATCAAGGATTCACAACTAATGCTAGCAAATGGTAATTAACTGAGTGAAATGATAATATACTGAGTGAAAAATATTCCCTAATTAATACAAATACTCTACCATATTTCTCAATAAAATACAGACACTACAATAGGGTGGCATTTCTATGCAGTCACAAAAGTGTTGTATAACACATCCAGTGCAAGCCATAGCTATATAGGTGTAATCAAGCAAGTACTAAAAAGAAAGATGAACTATAATTTAAGTGCCCGGATTTTTAGAAGGAATAAAATACCACTTTTCTTGGTGGGTCAAATCACTGTGATGGAGATGTTGGTTCTTCTTAGACTCTTGTTTCCTTTTTTAATATTCCAATGGGTTTTACAAGGACCTATTTTGCCACCTTAAAATCATTTATGATTGTACTTGTCTGGGCAGAAAACATTCCAGCATTAGCTGGGAGATATTAGCAAACGCATGTGTGAGAGAGGGACTGGCAGCTCCAGGACTGGAACTTTATTACCATGTCACCAAAAAGCAATTTTCCAACTTCTGAAGCGGAAGACCGCCGGATCCTCCACACCCTGTCACAGAAAGAAAAGAGTCTTATCCTTTTGTGCTGTACTTCTTGAGAGGTCCTAGGGATGGGATGAATATAGACAAGTGCACCTCATGCTCATGACACAAACTGGAACAAAGAATGAACAGGGAGGTGTTATGTTCTCCCCCAATTCCAGTGAAAAATAACCCCTGACTTGGGGCTGTGACTGAACTCAAAGCAATTGCTGAATTACATGCATCGGAAATCAGATCTGTGCTCAACCTATTCCCAGGGGCATAACACAAGCCCCTGCAGCTCCTGCTGTGCAGGGGGATCCTAACCTTTCAGAGGGCCACCAAATCTTTAGGGGGCCCCCATTCAGCCCAAGGGTAATGAATATCTGTGAGATATGAGCGGCACAGGGGGCACTCATCACATTCTGCAGGAGAAGCATCCCTATCCCTCTTTGCAAGTCATTCTTCTCCTAGCTCTGCTCCATTATGATTACTTTAGCATGGGTCGGCCTGCAACAAAGAATGAGTTGGGCTAAATTACAGAAACCCTATGACAAGGGGGAGTTTGAGGCACCCATTTTTGAGTTATACTATCATGCTGCCCAGGCTGAATTTGCTTATCATTGTATACATAATATCCATTGGGTGCCTCAGGTAGATCTGGAATGTGGCCTAGTAGACATAGACCCCAATGAGGTCTATCAGTATTGCCAAACTCCTTGTCCAGACAGGGAGGTCCACACAGTCAAATGCTTGGGCTGGGTGCTGACACGACTGGTGGCTAATCGCTTCGGTTTGCAGCCCAAGTCTAGATTGCTCACTACCTGTATGCCCTTGATGCCTCTCACACGGGGCACCTTTGTGTGTTGAATCAGAAAAAGCTTAAATATAAGGGAGATTGTTTCCCAAATTGCAAATTCCTCCCCTTAGAGGCCTTTGTTGGCTTGCCTGCCTCCTCCATGCTAGATACTATCATAGTGAAAGAAGCAGAGGACCAGCTAGTGGACTTTTAAGGGTTGGATTTACTGCGTTAAGTTAACCAACAGCACTTTGCTGCTGGGAAACACCAATAAAGTCAATATCTGTGGAATCATACCTAGTCCTTCAAGTCAGTCTAGGTCATCCAGTTTTTCCGGTTCAATGATTTGTCCCCCCCCCCCAACTCTCCTGGTGGCATCTGGGGACATGATACCCTCAAACAGAAACCAAAACAAAGGACCTGGTTACTAGAGCTGACTTACTGTAAGTACATGTGCCACCACCACCAAAAAGATGCACTTCTTCCCCTGGATATCTGCTGCACCTGTTCTAGTGCTCCTGCTCCCAATCATGCATATAAAAACACTTTGTGCCCTGGCACCAATTTATGTGTGGCCCCACCACCCCCACCAAAACAAATGCGCTGCCCCTGGCACTTGCCTCTGGCCATGACCCGTCTCCTGGGTCATGGCATTATTACCCAGGGTGTTCTGGGCACCTTTCTGGCTGCCATGCATGATAGCGCTGTGTTGAACCTGCTGGCCTCCACCTGCCACCACTCTGGACCCTCTGGACTGCAGCTGACCACTTCTTCCTGTGATTCAGATCCATCTATGCCAAGATGATGATGATAATATTTGTGCTTGTGTCCGTGCAGATTCACACATTTATGGTGCAAGAAAGTGATTGAGCTGTTATTGTAGAAGACAGGTTTTGTACAGGAGAATGGACTGTAGGTTAGATTGGGTTATTAGAAACTGGAGTTGAACTATTCTAAATGTAGAGTTCTTTATTATAGCTTACACTATCTATACACCCAGCATGGTAGTTTCAGTTTACTAATATATCAGTTTAATGTTGACAACAAGACAAAGCAAGGGAATATTATTGTGACAGAATTTATTGTATAATTTTATACACTGGCATTCACATTACAGGTAACTCAATAATGATCTCTGACTCTCCTTAAAGAACCAACTCTGGGGCTTGAGGCTCCCCAGTCGCTGCATCTCTTGTACTCGCCGGGTCTCAGGTAGTACTGATGCCCTCTGTAGTTGGGCTCTTCATAGAAGACCCAGTGCCCATCCTGTACGTTACAGGAGTAAATGTCATTGTAGCGGAATTGCTCATGAACATGTGGACAATCATCAGAGAATTCCATCATTTGGCCACCAAAGTTCTCTCGTTCATAAACCCTGATCCTGTAGGATCCACGGTGCTGGATGAGAAACAAGAAGAGAAAATGAATGATGGAATAACCTTTGTTAAAATATCCGCAGGTTACAGAAAAGAACCCAGATTTACATTCTCATTAAATGCTAATACATTCCCAGCACAATGTGAATAGCTATTTTCAGGAGCAGGTTATAGTTTGCTTTGCAAACATGTGTCTTAATCAGAAAGATAAGCAAAATATAAATCACTCATGTGCTAAAAATGCCTATTCTGAAGACGAATATTACAAAATGTCAGCATTTAGTAGACTAATATTATACTGAATCAAACTAATATAGTATTAAAATATTATTATAAAATAATAAAATTATAGCTTATAGTAAAAGACATTTAGAGATCCCTATGGAAAGTATTCAGAAAATTTGAAAGACTCGTGGCTCACATTTTTCCACAACTACCATTTTGCTCGAACTATGATTTTTTTTAAAGATATGATAAAATATAAAAATTAGATTCCATGAATCTTATACAGTATCCACATGGCCCTCTGTTTCTGAACACAAATTTTATCTAAGCAGAAAACACATGCCATTCAGTATGGTAAAACTGATTCTTAACTTCTTCGATAGTACTGTCCATGCCCGACCTTGCAGGGACCTTTTTAGCAAAGAAAATTCCTACCTTACAATTTGGCATTACATCACATTTCAGCACTGCCATGCTTTTCTTGTGCAACTCCTTACAATTTGAAAGATGGAGCTGAGCAAACTGGCATCAGTCGAACTATGTAGCATTGCCTTATCCTTTCCCCAGTGATATTATTTTAGACTGCATCTCTTGCAAACTTTTAGACTATGCACCCCTTTGCCATGCAAGATTTACCTGAGGATCCCAGTGTCTGACCTAGTTATAAAGTGTAACTATATAAACCACTTACTTGAGGAGTCAAGCGGCACGACCGGATGGAATCATTGTAACCCATCCACTGCTGGAAGTCAGGGTACTCGCCCCTCCTCAGGTACTACTGAAGTCCTTTAAAATTGGGGTGTTCATAGAGTATCCAGTTGCCACTCTCCACCCGGATGGAGTTGCAGCGACTAAAGAAAGGACTAAGATCAGGACACTCAGAGCTGCACTCGTGGGAGCGGCCTTGGAAATTCCTCTCCTCGTAGAAGATGATCTATTGTGGATAAAAATAAGACAGTTTAATTATACAGAATAAGAAACACATAGGGGCAGATTATGATGCCCGTCATAAACCCTCCGACCTTAGGTCAGAGACTTTACGACCGACATCCTCAGTTTCAATTCCGACCGGCTGATTACGATACAGCCTGTCGGAATTGAAACAGGCCGCTCATTCTGGCTGTCTTCCTACAGGCTCAAGGAGCTCGTCACCCAGTTGGAACCGACCCGTAATCCAAATGGACGGTGTAAACCGGATTACGATGCACGGTTTCTGGCAGGGTTTCCATGCCGGCCTTTCCGACATGGAAACTCTGTCGGAAAGCGTGTTTGGGAGCCCTTTCCATTGCGGCCTCCAGTTGGCAGCTGAGGAGGCACCTGTGGTGCCCCTCTGTTAATCCCTGCACCTTGTGGCAGGCACCTTGAGGTTCCTTCCACAGGGTGCAGGGATTAACACAACCTCACTTTTCCCTATGGTTGCATGTACTACGGACGGTTTACGGCCGTGACACATGCTCTCATAGGGAAATGTGGGAATGCGACCGCACCATGTGCGGTCACATCATCATCAGGTGGTTAGGACTGCCGACCGGAGGTCAGTCGGTCCCGTTTCTGCCATGGTGTTGGTCGGAGGAAACTCCGATCGACATCTCAATAGACCCCATAGTGTAATATGACTCATGGTTTCGATGATGAATTTCAAATGTGTTAATTACCTAAGTTCTATTAAATGCAGAGAATTTCTTAAAATAGTAAAGGTCCCTTTACAACTAATTTTGAACTGTTTCTCATTAGTAGTAGATTTTTGTGAAGTGCTTTTTCATAGGGCACACAGTGTTGTGTGACACAGCTCTAGAAATAGTGGGCCATATTATTGCACTCAATAGCAGCAACAGTACTTTAATTGTATAGAAAAGCAGACTGCATTAAATTATTGCCTTAAGGTAATTTTAATGGAAGTTACAAACAGAGCCTGCTTTTGAAAAGGGCTGAAACGGGGCGTCCACCAAAAAAGGTTTATATTCAGTCAATCATCTTCTGGGTTCCCACCTCACGTAGATCTTGGGGAAGACAAAGATCTCAATAGAAGAGCAGCTGTTAGCTCTACCATTGAGATTGTCTCCAGGATGAACACAACTTTGGGTGGTGACTCTGACATCAATCTGTCAATTTCTGTTGATAGGTTTTTAATCAGTAATATTGATTCATACAGGTCGCAAAGTCTGCCATACACAATTTTTTCATCTCGTGTCCTGTATGAACACAGATCCAACATTGGAAATCGGGATTTAAAATCAAGTTAGGCTAAGTATTTCTTTGTGTAAGCATTCTGATTGCACAAACAAGTTTTCAGTTTTGTGACAAAGTGACTTTACTGTGAGGAGGCAATTTACCTAATGGAGAATGTATCAATGATTTATTATACCTAAAGTTTAAAGTATTACTTTCCTATTTTTGCAAAAATCTTGCTTTCAGATTGTTCATGTGCTTCTGGTGAATGTAATGGTATTTCTAGAAACACAAAGAAGTTTTAAATACTACGAAATGTGGAAGATGTAATTTAGGAAGCTGAAAACATTTTGAATATGAATCAAACTGTGAATTAATGAAATATCAATTATATTTTATAAAAAGTGACAAAATTAAAGGGCAGGAATAAGTGTGATTGGTCACAGATTGTTATATGGATTGGTTGAAGGTACGCAAATAAGGTCACATCAACCATGCATTTTTGAAACATAGATTAAAACTCACTATGTGCAAGAAAACATCTTAGGTTTATGACATAAATGCCATTGAACAATTGTTGTCCAAAAACAACAGTTATGAACATCCAGGGTGGAAGGATTCCTCACCCAGTGAGAATAAAATCTCCATCAAGTTGTGGACATTAAGGGCCTCATTAAGATGTCGGTCGGTAAGCATTCCTACCGACTCCTTGTGGAATCATTTCCGACCGACTCGGGTTCCGGGAGTCCGACCGACCGATTACGATGATTCCGAACACCGTTCGGTCAGACTCCCATTGACTTCAATGGGAGCCTATGTTCCGACCGACAACACAGGTTCCCATTGAAGAAAGGGGTGGTTCCGGAAAACCTTGCACCCTGTGGCAGGCACCCAATGGTGCTTGCCACACTGTGCATGGTTGCAAAGAGGGGTCCCATTGGTACCCCAACGGGCCCCAACCGGAGGGCTCCGGGTGAAGGAGTCCTGCTAAGGGCCCCTAAAGTCAGTGTCCGACAGCCTTTTTGTGTTGGACAGACAGATTCGGTAAGGCTGTCTGAATCCGACATCGTAATACCTCGGTCGGAAACGCGGTCCATGGAGCTGTACAATTGAGCTACGACCGACTCGGAGTCTCCGAGTGCCGGTCCGAACCGAGTCGGACAGACCGAACAGTTACCTTCCATCATAATCGTTCAGTCGGAAAGGTTTCCGAGGCGGTCGGAAACATAGGTTCTGACACAGTTTAGGGGAATCAGACTGCTGTTCTGAGCCTTTCCGACCGATATCGTAATCGGCCCCTTAGTATGTTATTTCTACAGATGGGCCCTAGCTTTGAGGTGAAGCTTCCCATGTAATGTGATAGGTCCCCCTTAGTGGATTGTTAAGGTGGACGTTCAGTTACGGTGTTTTTGTCTCACTAAAAGCTTTCTGTCATGTATGCGGGAGCCCTTTTGGGGCAAGATGCCTGCTTATCTACTACAGGATAGATTTTAAAGTCAGATTACACAGGGATTGTTTTTCATGAATGGTAATCCATTTGAGGCTTAGCAGTGCCTAATTTGTAAGAGAATATGAGCCAGGACTGAAAGTTTTTTCCAGAAGCCCATGGCCAGTGCTTGCGGGGTGCAGAGTACTAAGGCTGCATAGTTTTTAATCCACCCCAAACCTGTTTAATCCACCATCAGACACTGCTTGCCTTTTTCGCTCCTGCTTTCTCCCTCTGTCACTGTTTTTCCATCTCTCTCCCTTCATCCCCTCTTTTGTGTTTTACTCTCTTAATCTGCCTCACTACGTGTTGGGAAAAAATAAGGGCTGTTCCCCAAAATTGACTGCTGGTAGGCTCCACCTGCAACCACTGGCCCAAATTAAGCACTGAGGTCTAGTCACAATTTGTTTTTAATGTAATATTCAGTGAAATAGTAATGTAGAGTACACAACACCGAGGCTCACACATGCTTCGCATAGAAGCTTCCTGCCTGTGCTATGGGTGTAGCTTCCATTTGCGGAGCAGCAGGGGCGTTGCTTGGTCAGTAAGACTGAGGAAGGGTGGGCTTCCAATTTCCCACCAATCATGGTGGCATTTAATATTAAAATACATTATACAACAAACAGGGTGCATGTTAAAATACATTATACAACAAAGAGGGTGCATAAGAGAGATTTAGGTGGCAGTGGAAAGGGTGAGGAATGCAGATTGGTAGGAGTACTAAGTGAAAGTATTCAAAACAGATACAAGAGAGTGTGTGTGTGTTTCTGTCAGTGTGTGCCTGCAAAACTCCCAGGTGAAATCCGACAGATACCTCACCATACCCGCCGACTGAAAGCACCTGTACCCAGCTATTCATCAGAAAATAAAATTATTAGGGGGGTGTAACGCCCCAATCCCCCACCCCCCCGAATCTACGCCCCTGTGGAGCAGATGCAGTAACATCGGTGTCTAGATGCCAGAGGGGCCAACTAACCCATGATTAATGCTGTATTTCACACAGCAGCCAGAGGGGGTATTTACTTCCTTATTTCACAACCAGTGACAGCAGGCAACACGGCTGGTCTACAGGCTTCATTAACCTGAGGTTGTGCCACAATGAGGCAGTGTGCGGCCTGACGTTGCTCTTGAGAACTGTAGTCCCTTCGAGCCTACTCAGAATAGGTAAAGGCTGGCAATAATGCAGAGTTCTACCTCCTTGGCTGTTCAAAATAATAGGATTGTACAAAAATATTATATCACGTGCAAACATTCACGAAGGGGACGCATTTTGCAACTTGATGAATTTTCAGAGTTTCTATATTTGCAATACTTTATGTCTTGGTGATATTTCCATTAAAAAATATTTTTGCCAGAGATTGTACTGTTTTTATGGGAGAATTTTTTGTATCTGTTACGTTGTATTGCCAGGGTCAGACTAGGGCAGAAAATAGACATGGACACCAAAATAAAAGTGGCCCCCATTAGCGAATTAGATAGCTAAAAAAGTGACCCACACTTACAAATATGACTGTTTTGAACTTGTTTAAGAGATGTTGTATAAAGGTGTTTTGAAAGACACATTGTATAGGTGTTTTGCAAGGTATGGAAGACTGCTCGCATTTTTTCTTGCTGCAGGCAAGGTTTGCGGCAGTATCCGGCAAATCAACAGTACAAACTGGACACAAGACCATAAAGCAGGTCCACAAACAGCCATAAACACGCCACACACATGATCTATCAGACCAGCCCCTCGGGCACAGCCTGATATAGCCCTATGGGCCAGTCCGATACTATGTATGGGTTTTCCCTTCAAACATATTGTATAGTATTCTCTGTTTTTAAAACACTTCCCCAGCCTCATGAAGTTTGTGTTGTTTTAAAGAGAATACCTGCGTTGAGGGTTCGAAATGAGGCTGATCACGTTTATGAATCATAGACTTCTACAGTACACTACTGCTTGGGTCATTAAAGGGTAGTGGCAATCCACCACTCCTGTATAATGTGCTGCCGAAGTTCGGATCTACTGCCTTGATGTTGGTGTGTCATGACTAAAACCACAAAAAAGTAACGTCGAAGAGGGACAGTGCTCTACGCTTGTGTACGTAGGCGAACCACATTCACATATATTGCCACTGTCCATAGTGTGTTAAACTGGAAAATCAGAAATAAAGTAAAAAACGTGGCAACTACTTTTCACATCTAATTAATTAAATGTGTGTGCTTTGGGAGTGAGTATACCCTAGGCAATGCTTCCATATAGTTATAAATGTACATCCATGGCCATCTTTTACTTACCTTGCCCATGTTGGCTGCTGGATGGTTGTGAGACCTCGGTGCTGTGGGTGGGCGCACAGCAGCCCTTATATACATCTTCACCTGCCACTATCTGCATGAGAACAATTCAATGAATGCGTGTAGCTGTTTCCGTCCAGTGAGACAAACGCGCAGAGGGCCCCTTTCACTGCCTTTACATTGGAGGTGATGCTGATGCTGTTCGCATTTTGCTGAGCAGGTGTTTTTGATGCTTGGGGACAGCGACAAAAGGCGCCATTGTTCATTTGTTAAAGGCAGTGTAGTTAGTTCAGAAAACGTTCTAGTAAAAGGAACAATCTTTCTGGACGTGTAGCCGGGCCTTTTTCTGATGTTTGTCTGCGTTTCAAGTTGCGCTCACTAAACATGTCTGGTGTGCTCTGGCATATAAAAACGGAAAGAGGAGCGGGAAAAAAAATGTCTCGTGGGGTGTCAGTGCCATGAAGGTGATTTCTGTTGTACATGCATTGCATCATTGAAATTGCATAGGGCTCAGTTAGGAACATCTATATATTTTGCTGTTGTATTACATATTAGAACAGTTTTCAGGATAAATCAAGTCCAGCACAGAGGAGGAAAAAAAAGAGATTAATTTTGCTCTAAGTTCCCACAGGGCTGCGTACAGTGCTTGCGAAATCTCTGCATGTGCAGAAAAACCCCAAATACCGGCTTGTAATTCCGCATGCTTAAAGAGAAAAAGACAAATGACTAGTTTACTGATAACCACTTCCTCATAAAGAATTCAAATTAAAGAAGTCCTTCGGCACAGAGCAGGTGCTAATCTTCTCTCAACCCCCAAAAATCAAGTAATATCCGAAATCTCATCCCACAAATCAACAATGCTGGTTGACACAACAACAAAGAACAAAATTGCATATAACTTCTAAAAAAGTTAAAATGAAAAATAAAATTATAACCAGGCACAACAACGCATTAGAGAACAAGACACAAGTGACTGCAATTACCCACAGAACCCTATAAATTAATCAACAAATATAGGGGCATATGTGCAAGCCCCTATCGCCACTACAACGTCACTTTTATCGACTTTGTGGTGTCGATAGGAGCTTCGCCTTATTTACAAGGCAGTGTTAAGCCACTTAATGTGACTTAACGCTGCCTTGTAAATAAGTCCCCCTTTCACGCTACTGTTACACCATGCTCTTATCAGGGTGCAGGAGGAGAAGCAGCAGAACTCCAAAGGGTGATGACAGCTTATTAACGCTGGAGATGGGACAGGGTTTCCAGGACTTGTTTTGCCCCCCTGAAATGGATACCAGATAATAGTTCAAAAACCCATGGGCTGGACATCCAGTACCTCCTTAGTTCCAATGGTATGCTCTAGAGCAGTGGTTCTAAACTTGTGTGGTTCGGGGACCCCTGGGTGTCTGAAAAAGCCTACCCAGGGGTCCGCGACTGCTTAAACAATTTAATATTATTAACAAATTGATAAAGTTTACATAAATAAAGAAGTAAGATGGGCAGTTGAACATATTAAAATATTCTGTAAAGGTAAAGGAAATTAAGTTAGTATCAACTTGAATTGTGCATCAAACAGAATTTAGTATGGATGATGGGTGAATTTAGAAAGGACCGGCCTTCCCATTATAAGAACATTTTCAAAAAATTAAATGTGAATTTTTAAAAACCATTTGTGAATTAAATAAAATATTTCCTCATTTTTATATTTGTTTGACGAATGTTTGCTTCTGTATTTTTTAAGGGTGTTTTACAGTTAAAGTCGTCAAAAATGCACAGGCTAGTGTCCTCTTCGTCCACTAATAACTCTGTGGGGGTCCTCGGATTCCAATAATGATTCATTGGGAGTCCCCGGGTTTCAGAAGTTTTTAAGTGGGGTCCAGTGAAGACAAAATGTTAAGAACCACTGCTCTAGAGAACAACATCACCATCAGGACAACAGTCCCCCTCTCATGAATAAACTGTAAGCATTAAATCTTTTTGTCACGGGGGAGTCAAGAACCCAGAGATTAGAACCCAGGAGGAAATACATACTCAATTAGTCAGGCAACACTCTGCAAAATTATAGAATCTTGGCCCTCCTACCCCAAGAGCAATAGGGGGCAGATTTCGAATGCCTTGCTTCAAGGACCTAGTCAATGCAAAAATACGAATTAGAAATCTAGTTGGACTGCAACCCATACACAGCCCACTGAACAATACTGCACAGAAAGTGTTTAATGGGACCGATCATTCACACAAGATGAATTCAGAGACACAGTGGAACTCTAAACCAGCTTTCATAAATGAATAACACACCCAAAATAGCTCTAAGAAAAAGCATATGTATATTAAAATGTTTATTTTAAAACCCTAATCTATTGCTTAAAATATGAATGGTAACCACACAGAAGGCAAAAATGAATGCAACCGAAAATGTTATAGACAACGAGAACAGCAGAATCATTTCTAACATAGTTGTTGATTTCTCAGCATCCTAACACATTTGAGCTATTTCTAAGTGCTATGCTAATTTTAGCTAAAGCATTAAAAAGCAAGCCTGCGTTCGAGTTTCCCAAGGAAGATAACAAAGCATACCTCTGTTTTTGTAGTGAAATACCAAATCTGCTATTCTCTATTATAGCTTATGCATGGCTGGAAAATAAACAGTGACAGGCTGAAGTCCACTTCTTTGCACTGTTCCTGATGATGCCACCGACTGAGGCTGGGTGGTGCTGCAAACCAAAGTGACCTCTGGCATGATAGTCCTAGCACAAAGTCCCTCTCTAACTATGGTTCGATACCTGAGTTTTTATTTTATCTGATTACTGATTTTATATTATATTATGAAAACAAATGTAGCACTTGCAGACACTAAAGAATCTAAAAGGTTAAACAATCATGTTGACAAAAGTGTCATCTTGATTTCCACATTGATTATAGGTAACAAACATTATAAACAATAAAAATGCATCATCTTAAGAGAGTAGGCAGACTTAATACAAACATTTCTATACTTGCCTTTAAAAAGTCCCACTTTCCATGAAGGCAATAGAAGAGTCTGAATGTAGACAGAATAGAAATAGTAGAATATAAAATTACCAAATGAGGGAAAACAGAAAAGCTAGAATGGGAACTGTCACAGTATTCAAGGTACTGAGGCTCGTCATTGGTGCACTTCTTGACTAATCTCCAACATATTGTGTTCTCCACAGACCTTCAGACAGTCAATGCCATCAAGGCTAGGTTTCACACCATTGAGGGGAGGGAGTTCCTGAATGTAATAGATGCCCTCGACTATACTACTATACCCTAATACTACCAAGTTTCAGTGAACAGATATATAGGAACCATAAAATGTCGCACAACATCAATGTCATAGTTTTTCTCCGTTAGTTATCTCGTAATCACATGTCACTTCCTAGTAACTGGCTGGTGTTATCCTACAGATAAGTTAAAACAAATCTTATTTGCCCTTCTTAACTGATAAAATGCATTACTCTTGGTTCAGTTTCTTTGACCCTTTTCTGCACCCAGCCTTTCCCAAGTTTAAGGCCCACTTGATCTAATTTTGTCCAGCATGGCTAGTTCTCTGGCTTTTCCTTGCCTTTTCTTTATTTAATTAATTCCTTAGGTGAGTCATGCCAACAACAACAAACAAAACAAAAACACCTCCTACTTCCTTGTTCCCCATTTTCTTTTGTTGGGCATATCCTTATATGCAACCTCGTTTCCTCTAAAGTACCCCTCCTCCCTTCTTGGGATGGTCCCACCAAAGAAAGCGGCCAACCCCATACCAGAGCAACCACCTGTGTCAGCCACATTCCTCCAGGAATGAAATGGTAGAAGTTAAGTACTGGTCCTGTCCTCTGCTGGGTTGGAAGGTACTCAGCGGAAAGCAGTTTTGTCCAGAAGGCTTCCTTCTGGTCTGTTCTGTTGGGAAACCTCCATGATGGAGGCTCATTGCCCGCACTAAATCACTCCTTTGCGTTTTTTCTAGTTGGACTCAGTCCTTTCTGAGCTTGTCCCCTCTATCCTTAGTGCTCTCCCTCTAGTCCGTCTTCTCTCTTTGTTCAGGTTTCCAGATTTCACTAGGCTCCCTTTGTGATGAAGTGGTAGGCCGTTTGTAATTTTCTATTCTCTTTTTCCTGCTTCTGTCCCTTATCCGTTTCTAGCTTGGTTTGTTTACTTTTGTTTTTTCCTTCCCAGGTTTCCGCAAGTGCAGGACCTCTCAGTGGGTCAAAAAGGCATCATAGTAGTAACCCCAACATATGACAGTACCTAGCATACAGGTGTGTCAACATCAACAATGACAATTCATTATGGCAGTCGTGGCAAAATTACAACGCTCTCAATGTTATTACGTGATAGAAATTGAAAGACAATAGACCAGTGTCACATTGTGAGACATTCAAATGACAACTATTTAAGTACATGTACTCGGATGCCAAACTGCTTGCTTCTGCCCCTTCTGGTGACTCTAAAATTCCAATGAGGCTCTTGCTCAGGATTCCACTACATGATCCTGGCACTGCAGCAGAAAGTGCATACAATCAATCATACAACAGGACTCTCATCACCCGCAAACAAACGTTTGACCTACTCAAGGCATGCTTGATGTGTTTTCTAGGAACACGAGGTGTACTGACCTACTCCTACTCCCCAGATATGGTGTGCAGTATCACACTCCTTTGCTGTATGCTTCATAGAACTGCAGTGACATGATGTACTTTTTACTCCTGGGGAGAAAGATGAAGCTGATGAGGACACATATGATAATGATGATGAGCTGCATTTGCAGAAGAATGTCAGTGCTGTGGGTATTGGAGAGCACATTTTAAGGACTTATTGTTGAGAACTGAATAGTACTTCAGACGATATAATAATAAATATAGTTTGTACACAAAAGTCAGTGAACTGTGATTTTTATTTCAGGAATCCAACACCCCCGACAATTGGCAATATGTAGGGGTGTCAAGGCTTATCCCGGGTAAAGGAAAGCGGAAGGAAGCAGCCTATGGGTAAGTGATCAAGAGCATGGTTGGAAGAGTGAGAGCATGGAAGGGTGGTTGGAAGAAGGAGTCAGTCCATAAACAATGGGAAGATTACCAGATGAGTGCAGCAACTTTGAACAGGTTCTCATTTGCTACCTGCTTGTGTCCCACCCCTCTACTTGTCCTCCTACCAGTCTGCTCTGCCACAGCTTGTACTTGTTCAGCTCCCATTATTGTTAGTCTCTTTGCAGCTGCCCTCAGGTGTGGTGCTTTAAGAACACAGGTTCCCTGTCAGTACTTTACAGCCGTTGATCTCTCACCTGTCTTTTTAGCGCCACATCTGTTCACTGATCAGACAATGTAAAACAAGCGTTCTTTGTCAGTGCTGAGCTGTGCCATGTCCTTTACCAGAGCACAGTGATTGCAAGAGGAAGTTGCCCCAGTTGACCACAGAGGGTACCTGGCCTGCAGAAGCATGCCTGATTAACATAAAAGCACCTGTTGAGATAACTGCTGGGAAAGGTCTGAGCAGTCAAATGAAAAATAATAAACCTGGGACTTCCAGCTACTGCATTCATTGAGGGGACAGAACCTAAGCAATATAGGAACAGGGACCTGATACATCTAAAGGAGCAAGACATTTAAATGACTACTGGGGGCTGACAATGACAGGGGTGTGCCTTCTAACTTTAGCAGGCTTGTCTAAATAGTATGTATCAGTATCTTTCCACTGTCCAGGAAGGGAGAGTCAGTGTATTAATGCATATCTGAATATGTATATGGGTGTCATTACTCATAGGTGGATGACATTGCTCCATCTGTTCCTGGCTTAAGGGAAATCTCCTACAGCCCCAGTCGCAAGAGTCACACCGTCCTCCTCCTACTGGTCCCAACACCACCATGCCCACTAGTCTGAGCTGCACAAGCTCATGATCAGTGATGACAGCAGGATGTGGGCACATGCCACCGCTTATCTTCAAGTCTGTCATGGGTTTCCCCAGGTTGCACATCCTGGGTGTGCTGGCCAAGGCTGTGGACTGGTTATACAGTCTCTAGTAACATTGGCTGCCACTTATTAGCATGTGCAAGGATTTGTGTAGCATAATGGTCATAAAAATGAGAACCAGTATGTAGGACAAGCACTCTGGCTGGGATTGAATAAGAGCAAGGGCCAGCCCAAATGTACGGCACCCATCCCACGCAAATAAATGCAACAAAGCAAGCATCAAAGAGAACAGGGAACCTCCATCTGAATATATTCATTGAAATTGACGTGTTATCTTAGCAGACTAACACACCTAACCAGGAGTGTATTAGCAGCATGATGGTAAAGAGAAAATATTCAAAGTACTCTGATATATAAATTGCTTCTGTTTTTATCATTTGACCTACGCTCTGGCAAACAACTGATGCTGTTGCCAACCTGAAAAGACCCTGCAGCACTATCACTAAATCAGTAGAGTACTTCTCTGTTACAAGGAGAAAATTAAACTACATTGCCAAGCATGTGAAAGAACATTGAGAGGCCTAATGGCTGAAATATATGAGTGAATATAGTGAAATTAAAAATAATTTGAGATACAAAATATACATATCTTGGTGTTACAGTAACTTTCAGCCGAATTCACACAAAAAATGAATTTATTGCTTTATGGTTGGAATACCATATATGATATACTTCAAATAGTTTCAGTACTAATCCTGGAATGATGTGAGATTTGCAGTTTTTCAAGACTTTTTCTGCTTTTATTAAGAGTATATTTCTTAGCATATAATGCGTGGGATTGCTCATTGCAAATATTTTTCAATGCCCACAATTCTACAGGTTTATGAGTGTTCATCAACTCATGATGGAGTCCACATCATAGAATGCTCATCTCTGGAGGAAGAGTTTCTAGCAGTAATGTTCCACCATGCTGGTGTACCAGTATATGCGAGTAAATGCCTACCTGAGGATAAATTTACATTTTGTGAACACACATCACAAAATTATACCTGTTAAGAATGCCATTTGCAAAGCTAAGCCCAATGTAGACGCGCAAATGACTCTGTGATTCTGGCGGGCAACTACTTCCTTAACCTTGTGTATTCAAATGCCATATTTGAAGGAATAAGGGATCCAAAACAGAAGAGCAATAATCATGAACCAGTAATGTATATGTTTATTGTGTAGAGTGTGCCATTTCCCACAGTATATATTCACATAAAATGTAAAAGTAGACAAAGTTCACCATTTCATAAATAGTTGATCAAACATTTTGTTGTCCATGATCCATCATATAAGTTCCTTTATGATGCTTCACATGAATTGTATAGGATATCAATCTTTTTTAATACACACAATATAGTTCCAATTGAGTCTCATATAGTATACCTTGTTTGATACACTTATTGTTCCGATGCAGTTTAGTAATCCTGAGATGTGTTGTTGTTAAACAGGATGAAACGGGCGTTGTTAACCTTTTGCACCCAACATGTGTTTTACCCCTCACTCTGGTGCATAGGCCTGGGGCTTTCTTAAGGCCGAAATTTAAACAATATAGGATGTGGCTCTTGGCAAGTATTTGGGTTTGATTGTAATATCCTGGTTAGCAGTACCATCCTTTTGTGAATATATTGCCATCGGGTGTTAGCACTGCACTTGTGAGCAGTTATGAATTGAAATTTAACTTTGTACACATGGAAGGTGATTGTGAGATATCAGGTAATAAGGTGTGTTGAGAAAAGGCTGCAATGACTTTCTAACATAGAAAATCGAACCTATATATTTAATGTCTCCAATGGTTTGAGATGGCTATAGGTAAGCATGCACTGGCATATACAGTTAGTGACAGTTCCATAAATACCTTTTAGTTATGTTGTTGTGTGTTTCCAAATGCTAGTTCTAGAATACTTTTGGTAGAGTTTGTATCTCATTGATGTTTTTGCATACTCCTAAAAGTGAAACATATCATTATGTATCCACTAACTGATAATCAGCAGTGAAGTCAGAAGTGACATGCATTCATGCTTCTGATATGCTACCTTTTGTTCCTGGTATTTATTTGTCTCTCCTTGTTAGGGTCTAGCATAAGAAAAATAAAGAAAATAGAATCAGCAATCTGTTGCTATGTTTGTCTAAAAGAGTAGTCCTAGAACTGAGGTAAATATGTACTGTTTGACTTGGCCCCGTCCCCAAAGTCACCCCAAACGTTTTGCCTTCACCCTGAACTTTTTGCTGAAATTCGCTTTTTTCAGCCTTAGAGCTCTGTGCACTTTACCACTCCTAACCAGTGATAAAGTGTGTGAGCTCTCTCCTTTAAACATGGTAAAAGTGGCTTACACCTGTTTGGTTTTTGATTGTAATACCCTGGTGTAAGAAATTGGGTTGTACTGGGGTGTGAGCTTTGGCCAAGCAACAACCACAATTCATATCAGTGTGAGGCACAAACCAACCCTAAATAAACCTGTGCTCAACCCTCTGCTAGCATGGCACAGAGAAGTCAGGGCTAACTCAGAGGCAATGTGTAAAGTATTTGTCCAACACTTCAAACAGTAATAAATTAAAAACACCACATAGAAATGCCTGCATACCCAGTTAGAAAAATAGGACTTTCTTTAACAATTCAAACAAGTCCAAAATAACAAATATCCAATCAGTAGACCCAGAGATATGCAATTTCTAAAGATTTCAGTGAAAATAACACCAAAAAGCACAAAGTTCCAACTGTGGATACATGGTCGCGCCAGACCAGAACTAAGTCACAACTTCAGGCTGACTGCTATAGAGTGCGGGCCGACTACAAAGACACAGTTAGGACCACAGAACAGAGTACCCTAAATCCTGGTTTGCTGAGCATTTAGAGGATCCGTGTCAAAGATGCATTGTGCAGCCAAAGCAATGTGTGGGTGCTGAGATGTAGCAAGGCTGTGCTGCGGGGACCTGCATGGTCATTAATGATCTCATCGACGAGGCTTGCAATGCAAAGTCCGGCATCAAGGATGCAGCGTGCAGTTTGGGCGATGCGTCGATTCTGAGGAGCTGCGAGACTGCATTGCAGAGTCCGCCGTTGCCGTTGAAGCTGTCATCGACTAGGGATGCATGGGCCAGCGCCTAGAATGCTCAGCGGCGGTTCCGATGGGACTGCCTTAAGCCCACTTCCAGAGGGCCAGGACTGGGGTGGCACCATTTGGCTGGGTAGACTCACAGATGGTAGAGTCTACGTGCAGGTGCGGATGCAAGGTTGTTGGAAGCCTATTGTGTCCCTGAGAGGCTAGCCAACTGGCCCTTGGAGTCATTCTGGGTTCTGGGTTCAAGAGATGCAGGTCCAGTCCTTCTTACCTAGGCAAGGTATGTAGCAGGTCAGCACAGCAGGGCAGTAGCTCCTTCAGAGTAGCAGTGCAACAGAGTGGCAGTCCTTTCAGCAGCACAGCAGTCTTTCTTCCTGGCAGGGTATCCACAGGTCCAGAAGTACACTGAAGAGTTGGTGTCTAAGGTCCAGTATTTATACCAAGTGCACACTCTACACAATAAACATATACATTACTGCTGTAGTGTTAACACTAGGTGCCAATATATTCACAAGAGAATGGTACTGCTAACCAGGATATTACATTAAAAATATAACACTTGTTTAAAGTCACATTCTATAGTGTTTATATTTCAGCCTTGAGAAAGCCCCAGGCCAATATGCCAGAGTAAGGGATGATGCAACACATCTCAGGATTACTAAACTGCATCGGGACAATATGTTTATCAAATCAAGGTATACTACAATTTGACTCAATTGGAACTATATCATGTGTATTAAAAAATTGATATCATGTGAAATTCATTTGAAGCACCATAATGTAACACTTAAGAGCCTTCACCTCTGGGTAGACACACGGCTGATGCTCTGTCTCCTCTCTAATGTTTCCTGTGGTGCATGATATAGGGATACAGATGGCCTGAGAATGCAGGCCTGTCAGTTGTGGTGGTATCCCATAAGGTATACCACACCTTTGCCCATTAAATCTTCAAACGTTAGCTCACCTAGAGGATTAAAGAGTATTAGAGAGTAGGCAGGTATGATACCTCAGGTTGTGCTCACTTTGACAGCTAGCTGCCCCCGCCCTATGGCAAGACTTCACTTCACCTCCTCATTCCTATGCATTAAGTCATAGAATTTTATCCTACACTGTAGGTTCACAAGCAAGTACATCGGTTTGTTTTCCTGTTGCTGTTTGAGAGGGCCCTAAGAAATTTAGGGGCATATGCATCAAGGTATTTTGCGATCCGCAAACATTGCGATTCGCAAAAATCGTCCGTTTGCGATTGCAAAATGGCCTTTTGCAATGCATGAAAGTTTTTGGGATTCGCAATTTAGGTAATCGCAATTTCTTCCGATTACCTAAATTGCAATTGCAAATAGGGAATCGCAATTTGCAATTCCCTAATACATCTGCAAGAAGCCTGTCCTAAATGCGAACTGTGCATTTAGGAAATGCTATTTAGAATCATCTTCAAGTTGATAGTAATATGTGCATACTTTGCAAAATGCTCAAAACTGCATTTTTCAAAGTGCCATGTGGCGCACACATGCCCGTAGGGCATATGTGTGCCTTACATGTGCAACTTTTATTGTTAGGCGCGCATCAGGGGATCCTTAGGCCCACGGGCACCCTTGCCTTTGCATTACCCAATTTGCGATTACCAATTAGGTAATCGCAATTTAGGCAATGCAAGACCATTTCTACCTATGGGCCTTGAGGCCTATGGGAAAAAATGGAGTCGCAATAGCAGATAGCGATTCCCTAATTGCGTTTGTGATTCTTAAGGAATCGCAATTAGAGAATTACTACTTGTTGCCTGTTTTGTTGCATTGCATTTTGCGCTTACCAAATAGCGATTTCTTAAAAATCGCTAATTGGTAATCACAAAATGCAACTTTGATGCATGTGCCCCTCAGTTAGTTAAAGGAGTTGCATCGTAAAAATATTTAGGATAGGCAACAGTGGTGCTCTCAAGGTAAGAATCCCTAGTTAGTCTGTTGAATTCTTGAAATATTATGGTAGTTGTGATGTTCAGGTGGGAGGACTGTTTTCAATGTTTTCAAGTGGTTTCTATTGGCTGATTTGCTTTCTACAGATGTGAGTTGGCAAGAATGTGGGTCAATTTTTGGGATATTGCTCAAAGTTAATGGGTAAGTGGGTTGGAGGCAATGACACTTTCTGAGCTATAGATGACATCAAGAGTGTGTTCCATGATTTGAGTGCTGCTTGAAAACACTTGAATAGATGTAGTGGTTTAATGGTTTCGACGTGCAACATCAAACCAAATATTGAAGTTTACAGGCATCAATATTTGATAGTTGAGTGTTCTACATGATTCTTCATCGCTGAGGTCTTTTCCAAACTGTGGTCAAGGACTCTAAAAATCAAAAGAATTGTGTAGCTCAAGTTTGGGGTACTGTTGCATTTGATGAGCTGATTTTGTATTGTTTGATTTCTGAGTTAGAGAGTCTGTTGGTAAGGATTTCATTTTTATGAAATACTGCTAATTCACCTGCTCTTTTCTGCTATAGATTTTTGATAAAAATGTTGAAGTCTTCCTGAATTGCACCATGAATTTTGGGGGCACCGTCACTGGAGAACCAGATTTCTGTGATGAATAAGACATCAAGTAATTTAGTTAATAATAGCTCATGGTTTCTAGTGTGATTTTTAGAATCTAATCTAGCATTGGTTAGCATAAATGGTTCTTTGTGATTCTCCTAGGAGCTTTAATTTCCTCGCTGAGCCTCTGGTCAGCCTGCTAGAATTGGAGTTGTGGTAGATAACAGTGTGTGTTTATTAGTAAGGCCAAGGAGGTAGTTCTAATCTACAGTGGTCTGGACTATGGAGGCTTGAATGAAGTTGTGAGAAGAGGGATTTCAATTCCTGCTTGATGGAATGTAAATAGTTTAGGATATGTTTGTATCTTGGATGGCTGCCTTTCCTGTTATTTGATCGGTATGCTAGCTTACCTGGCCTGGTGAGTTTGCCCTCTTTCAAGCGGTGGTTGTGATTTTTATTTTATTTTATTTTTATTATTTATTTATTATTTTATTTTTGTGTTTTATAGAGCGCGAACGTGACCCGTTAGTGTATCAGAGCGCTTTACAGAGTCATAGAGTTGTACAAGAGGCATGGAATCACAAGAGTGTATCATAAAATGGGAGGGGGCAAGGTGTTGAGTACAAGAGGGAATGGAGGGAAACAATGTACAGCTTTCATTACAGTTGCCGAGGACAGGCCCCAGGTTTCTTGGTGGGGTGGGGGTCATCGGAGGGAGACAAAAGCCGTGAATTGATCAGGGTCTCTGTGGCGGTTGATGGTAGGGTTTAGCCGAGGAATTTACTCATGAGGAAGGATTTGGCCTCCTTTTTGAAACGTGCAAGAGAGGGGATTCTTCTGATGGCGGGTGGGAGAGAGTTTCATATTCTTGGTGCAGCCCCAGCGAAAGCCCGATTATACGGTTTTTTTTTCCTAAAGCGTGCAGGCTGGAGTAGGAGGTCTCCGGCGGATCGTGAGTTTCTGGTTCCTCCGGATGCCACAAGTTTCTGTACAAGGTATGCAGGGGAGTTTGAGTATAAGGCCTTGTGTGTGATGCATGCTAACTTAAGCTGTATTCTTGCCTCGAGAGGAAGCCAGTTCAGCGCTTTCAGGTGTGGAGAAATGTGATCAAATTTCCTTGTGCCGGTAAGTAATCTGGCGGCCGCATTGAGGCAGGCTTTTAAAGGTGCTAGGGAGATCTTGGGTAAACCAGAGAGGGTGGAACAGCCATATTCCAGTCTAGAAATGACTAGTGCTTGGACTGCCAGTTTTAGGTCGGGAGCGTCAAGGAAGGGTTTCAGTTTCCATAGGTAGCTCAGGTGGAATCTGGCTGATTTGGCCATCGCGTTAATGTGGTCCCGCATGTTCAAGTTGCAATCTAAGGTTATTCCCAGTGATTTGGCCGAATCCACAATGGTCGGTGGACAATTTAAGGCTGTGATGGCCTTAATCCATATCTGAATCTCAGGGTCGGTTTTTGGAGGGGAGATTAGAAGGAATTCTGTTTTCTTTGCGTTGAGTTTGAGTTGATAGGAGGAGAGCCATTGGACGGTTAGCATCAGGGCCTCATTCAGGGAGAGAATCTCCTCGAGGGAAGAGATTTTTATGTAGATCTGAGTGTCGTCAGCGTACATATGGTAGGAGATATTTGCGGTGCGTAGGACTTCGGCAAGCGGTTCCAGATAAAGGTTGAAGAGGGTGGGGGACAACGTTGATCCTTGGGGGACCCCAACCGAGACCGATGAGGGAGCGGACAGGTTGCCGTTAATTAGGAATCTCTGGGATCGGTTTTGGAGGAAGGATCTGAACCATTCTAGGACAGAGCCATCTAGTCCCATCCTGAGTTTGAGGCGTTCGAGTAGCTTCCCATGGTTGACCGTGTCGAAGGCCGATGATAGATCTAGGAGGATTAGGAGACAAGTTTTGCCTTGGTCAAGGGCTTGGAGGGCATCATCGACGATGTGGAGCATGGTGGTTTCAGTGCTGTGTCCCGGTCTGAATCCAGATTGGAAGTCATCGAGTAGGTGGAAGTTGTTGATGTGGCGACTTAGCTGCAGTTGCACACATTTCTCCAGCACCTTAGCTAAGAGAGGGATGTTGGAAATAGGTCTGAAGTTGTCAGGGGAGGCTGGATCCAGCGACGGCTTTTTCAGAATGGGGAGGACTTGGCCCACTTTCAGAGAGTCAGGAATTGATCCCTGCCGGAGAGAGGCGTTAATTATTGCAGTCCAGCTCGGAATAATGGATTGGGCGGCGGCAGCTAGGCAGTTAGAAGGGAGCGGGTCGTTGAAATGGTTGTTCGGGTTTAAGGTAGATAGGATTTTGGAGACGGAGTCTTCGTCGTAGAGTGTGAAGTCGGTCCAGTGTGCTTGATTCTTAGGTGAAGCCTGTTGGGGCGGCGTGGAGGGCGGAGGTAGGTCAGGGGGGTAGAGAGTATGAGGCGGAACTAAGATCGTTACTTAGGGCTTTGATTTTGTCCGCAAAAAACGAGGAGAATTCCTCGGATGATATTAGAGACTTGGGGTTTTCTTTCAGTGTTTTGGCCAGTTTGTTGGATTGGTGTTTGACCAGTTCGAAGAGTTTGCGGGGTCTGTTCTGGGCGTTCCCCAGTTCAGATCTGAAGAATTCTTTTTTGAGTTGAGGATGTTCCTGTTGTATGTATTTCTGGCCTGGCGGAGAAGTTTTAGGTGAGCGGCAGAAGGGTGCTGTCTCCAGATTCTTTCGGATTGACGGAGGGATCTCCTCTCATTGTTGAGGGATCCAGTGAACCAAGGGTTTCTATCTTTGATTTGCGTTCTTTTTAGTTTTAGTGGGGCTAGGTCATCCAGAATGTTCGACATAGTTGCAGAGTAGTGATCGTTGAGGTCGCTAACCGTTGTGATATGCGAGGGGGGAGGTCAGCTTTGCACCGAGCCTCGAGTTCTTTGTGGTCCAGGTTCTTGGTGTCTCTGATCCAGCGTTTAGTAACCACCGGTTGTGTTGTCCTTGTCTTGTGGGTGCCAGGTAGTAGGAAGGCAATGGCGTGGTGGTCAGACCAGTCACAGGGGTCTATAGAGATAAGCTTGACGGATGCTTCCTTAGAGATGATCCAGTCAAGAATGGCCCCCTTCGAGTGAGTTGGGAGTGAACAAGATTGGGTCAGGGCTTGATCGGCTAGGAGGTCTTTAATGGCGTTGACATGAGGGTCCTTGGGATCGTTCCAGTGTAGGTTGAAATCGCCAAGGAAAATGTCTTTAGCGTTGGAAGAGCTCTTTGCTGTGAGAATTTCCATGAGGTGGTCAGTGAAGGAGTCATTCATGCCTGGGGGTGGTAAAAGATGTGCAGGTTGCACAGTTGGGTGGAGTTACTGGAAATAGAGAGGGCGAGGTATTCGCAGGAGTCGGTGGTATCCGCCAGGAGTTCGGTGACAAGGAGGTTGGAGCGGTAGATGCAGGCGATGCCACCTCCTTTCTTGCTATGTTGTCTGTCCAGCCTAGCAATGTTATAGTTGGGAGGGACTAAGAGGTCTAGGAATGGGGATGAGGAATCGTTTAGCCATGATTCTGTTAGAATTGCTAGGTCGAAATTTTTGTTCAGGATGAGAGCAGCGATATCGGCGGCATGTTTTACTGCCGAACGGCAATTAATTAAGAGACCAGTCAGGGAGGGGTTGGAGGGAATGTCGGGAGTTGGGGCGGACAGGTGTACAGGCGCTAGATTGCTTCTAATCACACTTCTGTTATGGAGGGTAGCTGATCTGCAGGGGTTGATAGCGACCGTGCGGATGGGATGTTCTGCACTCACGTCTGATAGGCCAGGGGTAACTGGGGCTGCATTGTAGTCCTGGAGAATGGCGAGGATTTCTTTTTCAGTGAAATCTAGGGGATTTGGTGTGGTGAGGGAAGGATTGTAGGAGAGGACGAGAGCTAGGGTTTCCTCCTCCGTTAGGTGGCAGGTATGTTTACGAAGGCGGAGGTGCCTCGAGGATGTAGGTGGTGGGTGTTTGGGGAGCTCTGTGATAGGAGTGGAGGTGGAGTTCAGCCGGGGCTTGAGTGTGGCGAAGGAGAGTTCGGCAAGGTGGAGGAGGTTCGTTAGATCCAGAATGGAGAAGTGGATGCTTTGAATTATTTTGGCGGCTCTGGAGTGCAGAGTATCGATATCCATATAAGGGGGGGGCGTGGTCGAGGTGCTAGGAGGGTTAGGATGGGTTGTGTTGGGGGCAATAGGAGGGGTGGTTTGTGGGCTGGCAGGGCTGGCTTGACCTGTATCGTGGGTCATTGGAGGCGTACCGGTCTCAGAGTCCGGGTGGGGAGCTAGTAGGGAGGAGACCAAGGGTCTCGGGTCGATTGCGTTAGTAAGGCCGGTAGATGAGTTAGGGGGGTTAGGGTGAGCTGGGTTCAAAACCTCAGGGATAGTATGGGGAGATAGTGGGGAGGAGACCAAGGGTCTCGGGCGGTAGTGTTAGCAGGGCCGGAAGACGACCTAGAGGGGTTAGGAGGCACTGCGTTGGAAACCCTTAGAGGGGTGGTTTGTGGGAGGTTAGTCATGCTAGGCAGGTAGGTCGGAGGATCGTCAAGGCGGGTGTTGGTCGCCCTGCCCGTGTTGTGCACATGGTTTCTGAGGAAGGTAAAAATGTCAGCGAATTTATTGAGGTTTTTGGGTGAGGCTTGGATCAATACAATGCCGCTTTTGTAGAGGGTGATGGTGAGGTCGGCTCGCAGGGTTTCGGAGGGCGCTATAGTGAGCTTAGTGCCGTAAGGAATGTTTCTGGTTGTGCGTACATTGAGGAGGTGCGCAAAGGAGTTGCGCCAAGAGGGGTTCTTCTGGAATAGAAAAGGAGGTCGTTGATGATTGTGCCGTTGTCCGCACAGAAACGCAGGTCAGAGATCAGTGTCTCAGGGTGATTTTTAGGGTGAGGTGCTTGAAGGTTTTTGTAGCGGTTTTGGAGAGGTTAGGGGGTAAACCAGGGTGTAAGAGTTTACCCCAGTAGTGGTCAGGCCTACCATGTTGGCTAGGGTTGGGCACGATGGGAGAGGTATGGGTCAGTACGCAGCAGATTTTCTTATGTCCGTGATTGTAAGGGTAGTAACCTTATAGGAATAAGAAATTGGCCTGGTAGTAAGATAGAAGAAATTCCTGGAGCTTTCCAAAGTTCAACAAATCTTTCAAGGTCTTCTATGGCAGGTCAGTGCCGCTTCAGGATGGCCGCCACCGGAACGGGTGCAGCTGTCCTTCTTCTGTTGTCTTTGTCTGAACAAGCCTGGCTGGGGTGCAGCTGTGGACCCTTGTTTATTTTTATAGCTCAAGTCCTCTGTCTATGGCCATCGCCGGGTGCTACTCTTTTCGTGGCTAAAATGCCCAGGCAGTATGGAGGGGCAGCTTTGTCTTCATAAGGACGCCATTTTAAGGTCAGGCAGTGAGCAGAGACAGAGCCGTTTAGATGAGCTCAGACCGTTATTTTTCAGCATTGTACATCTCGCTAGAAGGAGAGTGTGCGAAACTACTCACGATGTTGTTGATGTGCCCTCATGTGCCCCCAGTGCCAATCCGAGTGAAGTGTCCTAATCTTGCCGCCATTTTAGAGTCAGGGAGTGAGCTGTAACTGACTCGAATGCTGAACTCATGCACCGGGGTTGGGATGCCCCTCAAAGCGTCAGCATCATGCTTCATAGGCAATCGGGTGGTGCAGAGGGGACGCCTCCCGTGAAGGCAGAGATCGCTGCCGGGCCGCTGGTGCTCCGGGCAGGTCAGAGGGCATCAGCGTTAATTGTTCCTGGTAGGTCGGAGGGCATGCAAATGGCGTCGGCAGCAGCATGGATCCAGTGCCCCCAGTCCCCTCGAGGATATCGGCGATCCGGCTCACTTTCCGTGCGGAGGGGAGGGCTCCCCGGATCCGGTGCAGCTGGTGCGTTTTCTTCAGGCTCCCATTGCCGGAGATCGTGGGTGGCAGGAAGCAGGGCACCGCAACCCTTGTGCAGCGTGTGGCCAGCCCGGAGGGTCACCCACGGGCAGAAGACACACGGAGGTCTCGAGACTCTGGAGGAGGCAGCGCGAGACAAGGAGAGTCAGCAGCGGCTGGGTCGCGGGCTCGTTGCGCTGACAGGCAGTCCCCCTGCAACGGAACTTGTCCCGGCGCCAGTGATATCTCGTGCTGGAGGTCCGGCAGGGCAAGTGCGGACCTAGGCAGCCACGGCGGTCGATCCAGCGGGTGAGTTGGAAGTCAAAAACGGCTTCATTGCTACGTTTCAGTCCCGGTTCGTAGTTCGGTGCAGGGGGGGGGCGGAGAGATGGTTTAAACAGGGATATATGCCAATGTTGGTGATCCCCAAACCGGGAGCTCCTCGAGGGGGGCTCCTACTCGGCGGCCATATGATGTAGGGTGTCTGTGGAATTTGGTTCTATGAGAGGTGTACTTCTTAAGGGATTCCAATATTTATGGTGAGGGGGCACAGTATTTGCTGTAGTGGTTGTTGATAGGATTGTTGATGGCTGTGCTGGGATTTGGCCTGCACATAAATTGATGTGGTAATCGGGAGGGGCCTGTTTGTGTGTCCTTATATTTGGATTTCTTTGCAATCAGTTTGCAGTTGGTTGCAGGTGCCTTGCCAATGCAATGCATGGTTAGCTTGACCTTTAGGTGTAATCTTACTTCATATACTGGGGTCATCGTCGTATTTATCAGTGGCTATTAATCTCGAGAGGAGGTGAGTTCCACTATTGTATATTCTTTAGATTAGTTTTGATGATTTGGTTCAGGTAGGATCATTCTAAGCATTATATTTGTCTGAATTTGGGTGTACTGAAACCGATTCTCAGTGCTTGAGATATTAGCTGACTATGATAATGTAGTTGTCCTGTGATGAAGAGAGGAGGTTGTTGGTTGGAATTTGTTTTCTCCTGACTGTTTTAATTTTGGAGCCCTTCATGATCACTATCTCTGAGGCATCGGAGTACAGTGGCTGGTATGTCCTAGATAGCTATTCTGGTTCTGGGACATTGCTGTTTGAATTGTTTGGAGTCGTTGCTTGTCATAAAGATGAGGAACTTGATGTGTGGAGGATGGACCCTTAGGGTTTGAACAATGTTGAATATAAGAATATATGTCAACATAGGAGTTGAGGCTTGGCAGTGCTTTCTATTTGACTAGTCCACAATTTGAAATCTTAATTCTTTGCTCAGTTCTTCCTGAATAGTGTGTTTAAGGGTTGTGCTAGAGTCAGCGGCGGATTCCTCCGATAAGGCAGAGGAGTGTCGCCCCACACAAAACATAAAATGATAATACCATAACGTTATTATCATTTTATTTTTTACTCTACTTTCCCAGTTCTGTTTAAGGGGCGGGGCGGGTCTGGTCTGGGCTGTCAGCCAGCAGGGGGAGGAGAGGTATGTGCACTTACGTGAGCATGACGATAAGGCCGGCCAAACTGTCATGCACACTTTGCATGTTCTCCACTCAGACTGCATTACAGCCTGGGTGGAGAATATGCCAAGGCTCCCACTGCCTGTCTGCGCACTGCATCACGGCCCTCAGACCAATTACAATGCTGCTATCATTAGCATCGTGATTGGGTGGGAGAGACTGGGAGCCTGGGTGCTTCCTGTTCCTGTTCGGACAGAAGAAGAACAGAGGAGAGACAGCAGCCAGGTAAGTGCAATTTTCTTTAGTTTTTTTTAACCCCCACCTGGTACTAAGGTCTCCATCTCAAATTGGTTGATCATAGTTATTCTTAGTATGATGTATATGTCTTTTAGTGTTATAGCTGAATTTTGCTTAGAGTTTGGTTCTGTTTAACCATCAGGCACGTTTAGAAGATAGGCATTGTATGCTTTATTCTGCCCTCTGGTAGCACAGGGTGGAAGTGGAGCTTCATTCTAGTGGGGTTATGGAATTCAGTTTAGATATGGAATGGAGGATAGTGTTTGGGCTTTGATGGTGCTCTACATTTATGAACTGGAGGCATACAATTGGAGTAATCAGGAGATACGCTTGGTACTTATTAGGCTTTTAGGTACCTTGCCAAAGAAAAGTTTGATTGAAAATCCTAGTAGACACCAAACATGTCTCCTGGAAAAATTTCCAATAAAGGCAGAAGAGAGTTGAGCAGTTCACTACATTCAGTTTTTCATTTAACACAATATTCCAAGAGGGTTTGTAATATTATTTATGTGAATTTGTAGGGTGTGGCTATTCACCCGTGAGGGTATCTAATGCGCTGGGTAGGGAAGGCCTGAGGGGGGTGAAGGAGATCATGTCTCTTTCGTCTGGAAGAGCCATGTTGTGAGGTTCCTTTGGAAGTCCATGAGAAAGAAGGAGGTTCTGAAGTGTTTCAGGAGGTTCTTCCAGGTCTTGGCTGCAGGGTGTGAGAAGGGGCTTCATCCACTTCTGGTCTTCTAGATGTGAGGGAGGTGTGCTCTTGTCTGGGACACAGTTTGAAGGTATCTTATGGGTTGGTAAAAGTTGAGGCAGTGGTTGAGGTAAGCTGGACCGATGTTGTTGAGAGTTTTGTAGGTATGGATGAGTAGCTTGAACTTACATTTTTCCTAGACTGGTAGTCAGTGGAGATTGTTGAGGTGTGGAGAGATGTGGTTATTTCAAGGGATCTTTAGGATGAGTCTGGCAGTGGTGTCCTGGGTGGTTTGAAGTCGGCGTAGGACATGGGCTGCGATTCTGATGTAGAGGGTGTTTGCGTAATCAAGTCTACTTGTGAGAAGAGCCTGGGTGCCTGTTCGTCTGGTGTTCAATGGGATCCACTTGAAAACCTTGCATAGCATTCACAGGATGTGGAAGCATGATGGGGAGAAGGCGTTGATCTGTCTGATC
Source organism: Calotriton arnoldi (assembly GCA_963921515.1). Lineage (NCBI taxonomy): Eukaryota > Metazoa > Chordata > Amphibia > Caudata > Salamandridae > Calotriton > Calotriton arnoldi. Next base: position 416,105 of record CAWUFW010011465.1, read on the forward strand.
ATGGAGGTGTTGGTGTCCAGGATGATCCCAAGGTTCCAGGCTTGGTCCGCCGGGGTGCCTGGAGGGCCAAGTTCAGAGGGCCACTAAGAGGTGCCCCAGGGGAGTGAGTTTTGCCAAAGATTAGGACATTGATATTCTCTGTGTTGAGATGGAGGCAGTTGTTTTTCATCCAAGCACTGAAGTTACTTATGTAGTTGATGAAGTTTGCTTTGGCAGTGTTAATATTGAAAAAGTCGATGTCAATATGAAAAATGATACATTCATGTATATAAAGGAAATCACATCTTTATTGACAAATTCACCCGTCGTGAACTCCAAATCAACAGACTCCGAAATACGTAGTTAGGCAGGCCGTGAGACCAAGGCCCAAGGTCACTGATTGCCAGATCACAGGTGGGGTGGCACGTAGTCAGCAGACAAACGTACGAACAGGAAATCCCAGATCGATCCCACAGATGGGTGCAGTGGCAACTCAATGGTCCAGTAAGTTTGGACCCAATAAAGAACACATGACCGGAGTGGTGCACACATTTCCAAAATACCATAAAGTCAGATGCCACATGAAGTTAGGAACACTTAGCCAATCAAGACACAGCACACACATTGCACGCAGTGATCATGTGCTCCCTATGCTGGACATCTGGGCACGTTTCCCACTAGCCGCATTGTGTCCAAGCAAGGTCGAGGCCCACCTGGATTCGTCACCCAATACCTTCATTTATGGCTCCAAAGACAGAGGTATTCATTCCTTAACAAAAAAGGATCGTCAAAATATTTTATTACATTCAATGACCTGTATAAAAGTCTATTCTAGACCAATTGTAAACTGAACCAATCCTCAGACCCTATGCCTGTGACTGTGCTCTCGGCCGCATTGTTTAATTAAACTATCTGTTCCTGTTTTGCCAAACATGTCTTGTCTCTTGTTTTTTCAAGGTATTTCATGTTTAAGCAACATTATGGCAAGTCAGATAGGAGATGATTGGTGCCTCAAACCCGACTGCAGCCAAAGGAAGGAGACCCCACCCGGATGGATTCACATTTGCGCAACAAGGATGGTGAGCAGGATAAGTGCAGCTTTTTGTCCTTGGTCGAGAATGATTCTGATGTCATCAGTTGCCGCAATGAGGGCTTTCTCTATGCTGTGGTTGGTGCAACAGTCTGATTAAGAGCTGTTTAGGAGTTGATGCAATGCTAGGTGGACTGCGAGTTGGGTATTGATGGCTTTCTCAATGACTTTAGCTGGAAGAGGCAACAGTGAGGTGGGTCTGTAGCTGCTAAGGGTGTTGGGGTCTGCTGTTTGTTTCTTCAATAGGGCATTGACTTCTGCATTTTTCCAGAAAGACAGGAAGGAGGCGGTGGCTATAGAGGTGTTGTTGATAGCGGTAAGTGCATTAGAGATGATGGTTCTTTAAGGTTGTATATAAAATGGGGGCATGGGTCTGAGGGGGTCCTACGTAGATGGTATCCATCTGGTAAGTGGTTTCTTATTTCGAGAGAGGCTTCCAGTTGCTTAGCTGCTGTTTGGTGATGAAGGTGGTGTCCGTCTGGTCGGGGGAGTTCATCTAAGTATGCTTTGGGTTGAAAGTGTTGTAGATCTTGGCAATCTTCATTTCGAAAAAAATTGAGAGGTCGTTGCTTGAGATGGGATGATGGGATGGGATGAAGTTGTTGTTGGCAGCTGCGGATTGGAGAACTCCTTGACGATAGTTAAGAGTTATTTGCCGTTGTTGGAGCCTGCTTTGAGTCTGAGAGTTAGGGCCTTTTTCTTTGTGTCTCGTAGCTGTTGGTTGTAGAGGCTGAGGGTGGCTTTGTATGTGGATCTTGCAGTGGTTTTGTTGAGTCTCCATTTTCTCTCAAGTTGTATGATGTAGTGGTCGGACCATGTGGCAGGGTCGTGTGGGTGATGGTGATCATATTGTTGGAGGAGAAAATAAGGTTGAGGGTGTTGCCTCTGTGTGGGTTGAGCTGGGTGAGTCAGAGGTTACTAAGGCTGTCGAGTAGGGCCATGGAGTTAGGGTCTGTGGTTTCTTCCAGGTGGAAATTGAGGTCCTGGGGGAGGATGTAGTTGGTTGATCTGATAGAGAGGGGAGCAAAGAAGTCTTCAATGTGGTTACAGAATTCCGTTCAGGGGTCCGAGGGATGGTATTTGAGGTTTTCCGTACAGCTGACATTGGAGTCTGCTTGTATCTTGAAGTGGAGGTGTTCCATGAGGTTGGTGTCCGAGTCCATGGAAGAGGTGCTGCCAATTGTGTTTTTGTAGATGATCTCAAGTCCTTCACCTAGTTTGTGGGTTCGGTCCTGGTGTATGATTTTGCAGGCGGTGGGATGGCTGAGGTGATGTCCGCATTGGAGGCTAGATTGAGCCATCTTTCAGGTCAGGAAGAGAAAGTCTGGTGTGTTGCTGTTGAGGAGGTCCTAGAATTCAGTGGAGTGTTTTGCGAGGAATCGGACACTGAGGAGCATCTCAGACAGTTGGTGCGGAGTGGTGGTGGTGGCTTGTGTCAGTTGTTATGGTGGTGGTGATGTCGGAGTCTGAGGTGTCGCAGGTGAAATCACAATGGGGGTAGGAGAAAGGTCCTACTGTGGTGCTGAGAGATGTGCTGCAGCAGCGTGTGTGCCTGTGTGTGTTGTTGAGGTCACAGAGAATGGAGGAGGAGTAGTGGCGGCATTCGTTGGCTCTGGTGGCGGCTGTGGTTGTGGTATTGCACTGGATGGTCATGGGGACAGGGGTCTTGGCCCTGAGCGGGGTCCAGAAAAGGACGCTCACAATTGGGCTTTAAGTAGGTACTGGGGTGGGCATTGGCAAGAAGAACAGTGAGTGGGAATAACCAGGACAGGAAAACCCAGAAGCCACGGTGTCACTTAGTCAAAAGGCAGCAACTGGATCAGGCTGGAACAAGTGTTGCTGGGATTTCTTTTTTTAAATTTAATTTTAGCACATATTTTTATTAGCATTTACAATGCATTACAGATTATGCAGGAAGAATGATTCAATATTTTAGTACGGTATAATTGCATTGAGCATTACAGAATATAATGCGCTTTGGTGATGAGAGGCATGCAGCAAGTGATACGTATAGTTATGATTTTTACAATATATAATAACAAATAACAGTTCGGAGCAGAATGCTCAACTCTTCCCCCCTCCCACCCAAGAGGATAACACCTCAATTAGAACTTGCTTGAAGGGTCCGGTCAAAGTGGTATACACGATAGTTGAAGAGGAGGGCCGAGAGGGACACGGGGGAGGGGATGGGGGAGTAGGGGGGAGAGGAGGGAAGGAAGGAAGATGGTGAAAGGATGGGATAGAAGAGAAAGACGACAACGGTGGCATAATTGCTACTTTTAGCACAATACATTCAACAGCACTAGGTATACATTTGTGGCGGTCCAGACCATATTTACGCTAATTAGTAGTGACGTTAATTTTGAATTGTTCCAACAAATGGGCCCATTCCAGTTAAATTGGTTTCTTTCGAAGCCCTCTATGCTCCTCTCTTTGAAGAGCTTCTCTTTCTACCTTGGCCCATCGTATTACCTCTTCCCCCCAAGCTCCTTTTCTCAGGGCCCAGTGAGATTTCCAACACTGTGTGAGCAGTCTTTTGGCCAGTATTAGGGAGAGATCAGTGAAACGGCATAATACTTTGGCTTTCTGTGGTAGGGGGGATAGTCCCAACAGGCACACCTCTATGGTGGACCAAATGGGTCTTTCAGACAAGTGTGATAGGTTATCAGTAACTTCTCGCCAATACTCCTGCAGGGAGGGGCAGGTCCATAGCATACAAATCAAATCGGCTCTGGGCAGGTGGCAGCGGGGGCAATTTGAGGAGGCCAATGGGTACATTGTGTGGACCTTATACGGCGTCAGGTATGCTGTATGTAACAGGGACAGCTGTATAAATTTGAATCGAGCATTTCGGGATACTCGTTTGGGATATTAAAGGACTACGGCCCATTCCTTGTCTGTGAGAGCATGCACAATGTCAGTTTCCCATTTCTGACGAAGGGGCAACAGCGAGATTTCCAAATGTCCCACCAGTCCCCTGTATAACCATCTAACCAAGTGGCTACCGTGACCAATTATGTGGAGAGTCTGCAACAATTGGAATGTAGGGGGATCACATTGCTCAACGAGCCAATGTTTACGGACAAAATGTAGGATGCTGGCATGAGTCAAAAATAATGTATTTGGTACCCTATAAGTGTGTACCAGCTCAGCACGGGGCATTACATTTCTGTCATTAAATAAGGGGCCCAGTCGTGATTCCTCCATCCTTCCAAGGTGCTAGTCTGTGAGCAGTTAAATGGCCTTGTGGTGTTGGGAGACTACAGAGGGGAATGTTCGGGGCATATGGATTAGGTGTATTGGTGTATCGCAATGCAAGTTTCCAATAGTGGAGCGCTACCTGAAGAAGTACAGGGATGTCTTTCGGTCTCCCGGGTTCTGGGAAAAGTAATGTCTGCAGTGTTCCAAGTTGTAGTTGTGCAGGTGTATACCCAATTTCAAATAGGTTATGCCCAGCAAGTCAATATGCCAACCATTGTAGTTGGCTAACAATGCAGTACGCCTTAAAATCTGGGGCTCCCATACCCCCTTTAGACGTGGGTCATTGCAATTTAGTGAGGCTAATCCTACGACACCCAGTTCCCCATCTCAATGTTACCAGCAAGGAGTTTAACATCTTAAATACCCACGTTGGAACCACCACTGCGAGGTTAACAAAATTATATAGGAGCCTTGGCAACATCATCATTTTCCCTATTGCAAGGCGTCCTGCCGTGGACAGTGGTAATTTAATCCAAAAAGCCCCCTGTGATTTTAGAGAGTTAATAGCACGGATCAGGTTTCCGTCCAATGTTTCGCGAGAATTCCTATAAAACTGAATGCCCAGATATTTAAAGGTGCTTGGTTCGACCATGAGCTGCTCAGCCCCAAAGTGTGGGGTGGGTAGGGGATATGTATCATAAAAGGAATATGCTACGGACTTTGAGGCATTCAAATGTAGTCCTGACAATAAACCGAAACGGGCTAATAGTGACGCCAGCAGATTTAGATTCATCCGTAAGTCCTTAAAATATAGCAGCATGTCATCAGCAAATAATGACACTGAATACGTAGTTGGGCCAACTGGTATACCATATGCTCTCATTCCCAAGCGCAGGTGGTGGGCAAGAGGTTCTAATGCCATTACAAATAGAAGCGGGGATAGGGGACATCCTTGACATGTTCCCCGAAATATGTAACATGAGGGGGATATGTTGTGGCCAGTTTTAGCACGTGCTGTTGGTGTGGTATATAATAATTCTACCCAGCGACAATACGTGGGGGGGATCCCAAATTTTCTCAGTACCGCCAGCATATATTGCCAGCTCAGCGAATCAAAGGCTTGCCGAATGTCCAATGACAGACATCCTGCATGTGGGTTGGAAGCTTGGGCGGTGTGGAACAAGTTAAAAAGACGATGTATATTCAGTGAGGTGTTTCGGAGGGGAATGAAACCATTTTGGTCAGTGTGTATAAGACCAGGGAGAAACGGTAGGAGATGTGCCGCCAATATTTTACTGAGTATCTTATATTCGGTATTAAGGATGGACAGGGGTCTATATGAGGAGAGGTCCATGGGTTATTTACCCGGTTTTAATAAGGACGTTACTATTGCTTCTTTGGTTGTGGCGGGCAGTGTTCCCGCCTCTAGAGATGTGGTATATAACTGCAATAACTTAGGAACTAATTGTGCCGTGAAAGTGGAGTAAAATTCAATTGGGAGCCCATCAGAGCCTGGCATTTTATTACGAGCGAGGTCCTTGATTGCCCCGCAAACTTCTACTTGAGTAATTGGCGCAGCTAGAGTTTCACTATTAGCGTGTGAAATAACCGGGAGGGGGACAGTTTCCAGGAAGCCAGCTATGTCTTCTGGAGGAACCGGACGGGGGGCCGCATAAAGGTGGGCATAATAGTCATGGAATGCCTTATTTATCCCAATCTGAGTAGTCACTAATTCCTGCTTGGTAGTGTACATTGCCAGTATGGGCATAGGGGAAGGTTGGGGTCGTGTCATTCCGGCCAACAGAGTGCCAGATCTATCTGCTTCTACATGCGTCCGAGCTGTATAAGAATGTAGGTCAATTAGACGCAGTCGTTCCAGGAGTTCTGCATATTTTACCCTGGCATCCTGGAGCCTCTTCTGTCCCAACGTGTCTGTCTGGGCCTCTATTTCTAGCTTTTGTAGGGTTGATTCCAGGTCTGCGATATCTTGTGAAATCTCGCGTCTGGCTCCCACCACTGCACCCATAGATACCCTATGGCTCGTCACCGTAAAGGCTTCCCACTCCATTGACCTCTTTGTGGCTGTACCTTCATTATCATTAAAGTAAGATGTGATTGACGTAGCTATAGTGCTTCTAAACACCTGGTCTTCTAAGAGTAAGGGCTGTAGGCGCCATGTTGGGAATGGGGAAGGAACCCGGCCCTAGTTATGAGTCAATTCGAGTGGGTTGTGGTCCAAAATGGTCTTGCCTAAATAGGTAGTGTGTGCTATATGTGAGAGAAGGGTCGGCGTGCAAACAAATCTATCTAGGGGGGAGTGCAAGCATTGGGGATGGGAGAAGAAGGATTATTTGCGCATGTTTCTGTTTTGTAAACACCAGATGTCTTCTAAGTCCCACCCCGACATCCATCGCTGCAGGGCCCTAGCTTGTTGAATCGTTATAGTTCCTGGCAGTGGGGGGTGAGAGCGATCCAGCACGACATTGAGGAGCGCATTAAAATCTCCCCCCAGCAACCAGGGGTATTGAGTCCAGTCCGCTAAGGCAACTGTTAGACGAGATAAAAATGCCTCTTGGTCAGTGTTAGGTGCAGATATTGACCCAAGTACTATCTGCCTCCCGTCTCAGGTGCCATGTAATAATACATATCTACCCTGTTCATCTATTTCGCTACTTTGTAGAGAAAATGGGACCTCTACTCGAATCCACACAGCCGCCCAACGTTAAAAAGCGGAATAGGTAATCGCATATGTTATGCTATGGTGGCTTGTAGAGCGCACGGCTGCCCCAGCAAAGGGGCGTCCCGGCGCTGAAAACAGAAAACTGCAAAGCTGGTAGCAGAGCAAGACAGCTTATAACGGAGGGAAGAGGAATGTTTTCACAGCTTTACGGAAAGGCAGGTAGGACTTTATACTGCGAATAGAAATGGGAAGCGCATTCCAGAGCTTCGAGGCCAACACACGGAAGGAGCGCCCTCCAGCACGAGCCCTCCTCACCCTGGGGACAGCCACAAGATTCTGTCCCATGGAGCAGAAGTTGGCCGGAGGGAGTATAGAAGGTATGAAGATTGGTCAGGATACATGGAGATGAAAAATTAAGGATTTTAAAAGTAATGCAGAGGGCCTTGAACTCTAAACGCTTGGCCACGGGCAGCCAATGGAGGCGGCGGATGGCATTAGAAGTAGAACACCTCCTCGGCAGGCCAAGGAGAGCTCGAGCCGCTGCATTCTGAACCCTTTGTAGTCTGACCATCTCAGACTGATTGACCCCCAGATAAAGGGAACTGGCATAGTCCAGTCTTGACAGGATCAAGGCCTGGACAATAACCTGCCTAATAGGGGGATCAAAAACACCCAACAGAAGTCTGAGCCCCCGCAGTAACCCAAAACAAGTCCCTGCCACCTTTTTGGTTTGGGTTCGAAAGCAAAGGGCGGTGTCTATCCAGACCCCTAGGTTTTTTACCACCTGTTTGGGAACAGGTGCTGGCCCCATCGGAGCAGGCCACCAGTGCTCACTCCACAGCTCCACATCTCTCCCCACCAGCAGTACCTCAGACTTGCTGGCATTGAGCTGGAGACAGTTGGCAGTCATCCACTCCGAAACAACCTCAAGATCGCTACAAAACTTACAAGCGTCCCGGGTAACGTCATCGGAGAGTGTGACTACCAACTGAGTGTCGTCTGCATACAACACTACCGTAAGCCCTCTGTTCTTGGCCACTCTCACCAGCGGTTGAACGTACAAATTGAAAAGGGTAGGGCTCAGAGCAGAGCCCTGCGGTACACCCTGCTTGGTGGCAAAAACTCTGGAGGTAATGGGAGGAGCGTCAACCTGGAAGGTCCTTCTGGAAAGAAAGGAGGCAAGCCAGTCCAGGGCGCAGCCCGTTATGCCCACCTCCTCCAAACGCCTTAACAGGATCTGATGGGAGACCGTGTCAAACGCGGCACTGAGATCGAGCAGAATCAGTGCCGACGTATGACCCTCATCTAAGGCCCATCTCAGATGTTCGGTAACAGCAAGAAGGGCATATTCCGTGCTGTGGCCCGCACGGAAACCATTCTGGGAGGGGTCCAGTATATTATTTTCCTCCAGGTACCCCTTCAAGATGGCATTGACGTCGACCTCAGAAAGTTTAGAGACCCAGGGCAGGAGGGAGATGTGACGGAAGCTCTCCGGTTTAGCCGCATCCATGTTAGGTTTTTTTAGCAGGGGAACCACCCTAGCGTGTTTCCATGTACTCGGTACGATGGCCGTAGAGAGAGATAAGTTGATCACATGGCTCAGTGGAGGAATGAGTACAGGTAAAATTTTCATCGCATAGGCCGGCTTAAGAGGATCGGACGGGGAGCCAGACTTGACTTTGCTGCATAACACAGACAATGTCTCATGAGAGATGTCAGGAAAAGTAGTCAGAGTGTAAGGAGTAAGAGAGCGAGCCACAAGTTCTGAATCAGGTACAAACAGAGAAAAGGAATTATAAATCTTCTCCACCTTCTCCACATTGCTCATCAGATGAAATCGGAGTGGCAATCAGGGCATTGGAAGATTTCAACACTTTCAGTATCGAAAAGATACTTTTGGATGGATTAGCACTGCTCTTGATCTCCTCTGCATAATAAGTAGCCCGTACCGACTGAATAGATCTATGATATTGCTTGATAGCTGTATTATAGGACTTCTTTAAGTTAGGGTCATAACTCCTTCTCCATGCTCTCTCTAACCTCTTACACTCTTTGCGCAAGCAAGTGAGCTTAGCGTTGTACCAGGGACTGGATTTGGTACTGTGGCTTTTAGACCATTTTACTGGAATGAGAGAGTCGAGAGCACCAGAGATCCAGTCGGACAATGATTTATCAGCAGAGTCTGGATCCGCTGGAAGACTGGGCGGGGAAGAGGAAAGAAGATCATTGAGTTGCGTGATATTAAGTTTATGCCAAGGGCGCCTAAGTGTGCGTTTCTGAGGCTCTCTGCCCATAGGTATAACCCCAGGGAGTGTCATTGTTATGAGATGATGATCCGACCAACACATCGGGGAGGGAGAGTGAACAGTCAGGAGAGTAAGATTGGTAAAAACTGGATCCAACAAATGGCCAGCAGAGTGCGTGGGCCCTTGCACCAATTGGAAAAGTTGGCACGCCGCAAGATCGGCCAAGAAGTTGCCCATCTCAGCATCATGAGGATTTTCCAGATGCAAATTCAGATCCCCAAGGATACTGAAGTTTGCTGCTCTCATTGCTAAAGGCCCTACAGCGTCAGTAAGAGCCATTCTGAACTCTTTGGAGGGACCAGGCGGTCGGTAGATCAATAAGCCTGACATCGTATAGTTAGCATTTAAAGAAATCCCAAAGTGAGCAGCTTTGCACCCAGCGAGAGGCTCCCTCACAAAGGAGCACAGATACGAAGATTTAAAAATAACTGCAATGCCACCCCCTCTAGACCCTCTGTTAAGCATCTTGATACTAAAACCCAGGGGAGCGCCAAGCCAGGTTCTACCACATTGTCATCAGACAACCACGTCTCGGTTAAAAGAGGGCGTCAGGGGCTTCATCCAATAACAGGTCGTAAACATCAGCATGATGTTTTACTAGGGAACGACAGTTTAGACTAAGCAATTTTATTTTGGGGCTAGTACTAGGGGCAGAAACTAAGGGGGCAGAGGCCGGGGACACCCAGGAGTTGAAACCACAATGCAAGCAGCAAAAAGGGCCCTCCAGAATGGTACATGGAGGATGTCTGCAGGGGCGCACACCCCTCTGAATACTGACGAGATCCGCAATAGAGTAGGTAACCCTATCTCTGTGCGGACCAGCAGCATGCCTGGCGTCTGGCGACGGACAGGCGCGGACGGGCGCAGACGGGCTTGCCTTTGGCGCACCAGTGGCGCGCCGCGCCCACTGCGCGCGTCCGCTGCGTGCTCGCCAGTGCATAGGTTTAAGTATAACTGTCCCCTCCATCTCCTCTGCAATTTGAGGGTCTCAGTTGCCACCAAGTGGGTTTCCTGAAGGTATGCTATTTGAGCCCGGCATCTATGCAATTGGGCTAATATTCTGTGACGCTTTTGGACTGAACTCTTACCCCGGATATTCCAAGTTATGAGATTTCAAGGTTCAACCACCGATGCCATAAAAGATTAACATGCAATAGAAAAAAAAACCCCACGAGGCCTCACCAGGTTCCCCCCATCTGCGGACCCACAGACCAACATCAAGCATATTAAGTAATCAACTTCCTAATACTTGGTCAATCGAGACAACATTGTTCGGCCAAAGCTATAAACTTAAACTAAAATGAAAATACTATGATGGAACAAGTGCCTTCGCTAATGGGTTAGGCAACTGATGTGATAATTATGTGGTGTTCTAGTGAGGTACAGCTCCATATAGTACAGCCCGGGCCACAGGTAAGTACAGCATGATATATTATACTATCCCTGCAACCAGGTGTTACAGATTTGATGTACCATCTGCAGGCAAAGCATTATTATGACTTAAGCTTCATAGAAGCGATAGCTGACTTTGGGAGACCCAACATTCTTCTCGAGGCCCCCAAGCAGAGGCACCAAGACAGATATATCTAGTAAATGTAAGACAAGCACATCCCAGTTCCCAGTTAGTCAACAGTATCTTATATGTTTCAGCCCAGCACTCAGCTAAGAAGGTATGGATGGGAACAATGCAACGCTGCCCCCAGAGTCAGAATCCGATGTCGCTTCCCTCGAGGGGCTGGAGCTGATCAGGGGGCGGGTAATCCGTAATGTATTGGCAGTGCAGAGGGCCTCCTGTCTACCCTCCAGAACCATTTGCGGGGACGGGGCTCCGGACGGGTTTTCTTGAGTAGTGAGTCCTCTTCTGCGTCATCTCTGCGACCTTTGCGATTTCAGCTGTGATCTGTCCTGGCGACTATTGCCACCTGAATCCGGTAAGTTCCTGTCTAGCCACTCCCAGGCGCTCTCCGGTGTTCCAAAGAAATAGGAGCGCAGGTTGTGGAGGATTTTTAACTTGGCTGGAAACAAGAGAGCAAATGTTAGGTCAATGGTGCGTGCAAGTGACTTGACCCCCAAGAATGAAGAGCGTTTCTTCTGTACTTCAATAGTGTAATCCGGAAAAATAGAAACCTTGGCAGTGTCAAGCAAAATAGGACCACTGTTGCGGGCAGCTTGTAGGAGGAAGTCACGGTCCCTAAAGTTCAAAATCTTGGCAAATATCGGCCGCGGATTAGCGCCAGGAATAGGCTTTTTGGCAGGCACTCGATGTGCTCGTTCCACTGTGAATAAGGCGGACAGTCCTGTGGGAGCCACTTTAGTTCGTATCCATTCTTCCACAAACAGCATGGGTCTCTGACCTTCTGTACCTTCAGGGAGGCCCACTATTCGCAGGTTGTTTCGCTGGGACCTCCCTTCTGCATCTTCTGCCCGGGCCTGTAAAATTTCAATTTGTTGGCGCATCAATGAGATCTGTGCTTCGTTCTTTCTCACTTTGGGCGTTTTGAGGTCCAATGTTGCCTCCGTGGATTTTACCCGATCTGATAACTTCCTGTGGTCATCTTTTAGTAAGTTGAGTTCAGTAGAAATTGTTCCCAACTTTTGGGCGATGGCTGACCAGAACTCATGTATCTCCTGAAGTATTATGTCAGACGTTTGTCTGCTGGAGGGTGGGATATATCACCGTCTACCAGCACGGAGTGCATAGAGGAGGTCTCAGAGGGTGGGGAGTGCGATCGCGCCCTTGCCGATAAGGCCTCAGATTTGGTCTTCGTACGCCCCATTGTCTATAATGGATCAGACAAGATAGCGATAGCTCACTGAGAAGGAGGGAACAACCTCAGGCAGTTCAGCAGATCTAGGGCCCAGCAGGACCAGCCTATCTCTCGCAGCTGAAATCACTTAGCCCTGCGTCTGCAAGCAGGTACAATTGCTTGTGGACCGTAGAGAGACCCAATAGTGCACTACTAGTCCGGTTGTCATCCACAGCCCGCAAGGGGGCTTCCCTCAGGTTTCTGCTTTTAAGAGTTCCACTCCACGCTGCCACAGAGGCCTCCATCAAGTATGGTTCCTAACTCATGTCAGGTGGTGGGGGAGCACCACCAGGAGATGCCGCTGCCCCACCTCGGCATTTCGTGAAATAATGTTGGCCACCAGTAGTGTTCCAATGCGTGCAGGGCCGATCAATCCCCAAAAGACGGGCAGGGCCAGCAGGTCAGTGCAGCCAGTCAGGTCCGGTCCCAAACGGCCCCAAACTTCAATGCAGCAGGTGCTGCCTTACCCATTCTGGAACACCTTGGGGAAACTCAACGCAGGATACTTCTCCTCCACCAAGACCCAGAACAACCACAGGGATGCCTGGCAGGGCGTACAGATGATGGTACATGGGGAGGGAAGTAGGTCGAGAGCAGGTCACTTCTCCGCCACAGCTCCAGGACCAGCCAGGCCCAGCCGAGGGTCCTTCCCCAGCGCTCCCAGGCCACACCCGCCAACACGATCCAAGTAGGTCAAGGAGAGCCACTACAAGCACCGCGTTCACTCTTCTAGTGTCACCGCACCTCCCGGGGGGGCCTCCCAACCAGGCAAGGTGGGAGTGGTGCGAATCCTCGACTAGGCCCAAGGTGACACCAATCCCGGCGCCGCAGGCAATGCCGTAGTGTGACCCGCCGCTTGTTTCTGGCGCCAAAGATTAGGGGGATCCACCACGCTCCGGGGGGGCTCGCAAACACGTCCAGCCGGCCCATCACTCCCAGATATTGAATGCATGTCAGGGGTGTGGGCGCCGACGCATCCAAGCAATTCCGGCCTCCAGTCCCTGGCCGATGGAGAGGGGGATGTCACCAGGGGGATGTCACCAGGGGCACCGTCGTCTCACCACGGCACCCCGAGAAACACTGACTATCGTCTGCAGTGCGCCCAGTGCGTGCGAGGCCGATCTGCCCCCGATAGGGACGCAAGGCCAGCGGGGCAACGCAGCCAGTCCGGCCCTGTCACGATCGGCCCCAATCCTGGCTGCTGCGGGTGTCATCTTACCTGTGTCTGCACCCCCCGGGGAAGCAGGTCGCGAGAGACCACTTCTCCTCAACGTCAAACACAGCCGCAGGGGCGTCTCAGCAGGGTGCACCGATGACGTTCCACGTGGAGGAATCAGGTCGGGGCTGGACAGTCCACAGCAGCCACTCCAGAAACAACCGGGCCCAGTCGAGGTGTCGCCCTTAGCGCCTCCAGGCCACATTGGCAGACATGGTCTCAGCGGGTCCCGGAGGGCCCCTGTCACTCCCGCATCCTCTCTAGAAGCTCTGTCGCACCACAAGGGGGGAGCCCCCCGATCCAGCAGGATGTGCGCAGTGGGGATCGTCACTCAGGCCCGAGGCGCCGCCAGCTCGGGCGCCGCAGGCAAGGCCGTAGTATGTCCGGCAGAGCACAGGACCAGCAATCGCCTCAAACTTCAAACAAACGCTGATCTGCCGCACCACTACGCTCTAGACATCAGCATCGGTACTGCAGATTTCAGCATAGTCAGGTACAGGCAGGGATATATGTCGGATTTCTGTCCCGGGCCCTGAGCTCGTCACTTATGCGACCGCCATCTTAAGCAGTTGGCCATGCCCCGTGTTGCTGGGATTTCTATTTGGAAACAGAACTGTGCCTTGGGAGAACAGGACATCAGAATGTAGGGACTGAGTCTCTTTACTACAGCAGTACCTGTAGGCCCAAATCCGACCAGCTCACAATGCCTCACCTGAACTCCTAACCTTGCAGAGCAAAGTTCAATAGTCAAGAAAAGTGAAAAGTTGGCAGCTTTTTTGAAGCGAAGGTGGACTCCCATCCAGCAAAGTTTCTTGCTAACTATTGCCCTCTACCTTCTGTTTCGAGTAGAGTTGCCCCAGTTAAAGCTCTGACTTCGGTTTCCTGCTTTAACAGGACTTCATTAGAGGAATCCAGGCAGGCCAATCTCCAGTGCTGGCCTGGTTCTCTAGTTGATCCATGTCCACCATGCTTTCTAGCAACTTTCATGGATATCATCAATCTTATCTTCAATAAAGTCTTCAATGATTCCCTGATTTTTATAGAGGTTCCCAAGGTCTAGAAGCAGGCTACTGTGTTAAAAAAGCAATTGCCGACACCACATAGCTGGAGACTTTCAGACCTATCTCACTGCTAAACACAGCTTCTAAAATGCTGGAGAAGTTGGTGAATCTTCAATTAAACAATTCTTAGGACACCATGAGCTGATACATCGGTCTCAATATGGTTTCCATCAGAGACATAGCACTAACACAGCTTTGGTTGAGGTTTTGGAATCCATCAAATACTGCCTTAATTCTTTTGGATTTTTTAGCTGTGTTTGACACCATCTCACGTCAAATTCTTTTGACAAAATTAGCCAACATTGGAGTGGAGCACAGCATTGCAATGTGTTCAATCCTTTCTGGCAGATGGATTGCAAGCCATCAGGGATTAGCCCTGCAGAACTCCAGTTTTGAGCACTTTGGCAAGAGGGGAGAAAAGGCTCTAACTTGAGCCCCACTCTATTTAAGGTAAATATGTCACTTCTGGCCTAGTGAAGCCTCCGGTATTTAGGTTATCTCCTATGCAGACAACACCCAACTTATTTTTTCTCTATAGAATAGTCGAGCAATAGGACAGGAGAATTACAGGCATTGTGTACTGTAGGTGGTGGAGTGAATGAATGACAATAGTTTGCCCTGCAATTCTTCTAAAACAGAGTTCTTACTCTTTGGTCCCAAGACAACTGTATAGTCCAAGGACTGGTGGCCATCAGAATTGTGCCTGGCCCCCAACAATGGCATTGGCGGTAAATAATGTTGGAGTAAAATGTTATTATTTGCTTACCTTTCATCCCCACATCAATTTGTTGTCTGGGATGCATTTTGCTTGGCTTCACGTGCTAAGAAAGACATTAGAATTGGCTCCAGTTAAAGCACGGAGAGCCATTTTTCATGTGGTTATAGCCCCCAGATTAGATTATGGGAATGCTTTATTTTTAGGTCTTCCAGCCTATTTGATTAAGCATTTGCAGGCAGTTCGAATTGCTGCATCTAGGTTGATCCTGAGTGTCGCAAGATGCCACTCAATACTAGGTCGTCTTAAGGAATTACAGTGGCTCTATAAAGAGAAGAAGATTGTTTTGAAGGCATTGGTGCTTGCTTTCTGCTCCTTTCATAGGGTGGTGCCAAAGTATCTCTGTAGGAGGTTCTGTCACTATATCCCTGTTCACCACCTCAGATTGAAAGAAAAATTGATACTGAAAACTGCTGGTTTCTGTCTGAAACTCTCTCACTTATCTGATCACCAAGTCCAGGAATGAGTTGCCTTTTTTCCTCCGCACTGAAGTTCCGTTCATAAAACAGCTAAAGACCTGGCTGTTCTGTCAGTAAGGGTTGGTGTGGTTGATCTATATTGGTTGCTGCTACGCATCGGTATGCCTGTTTTTGGCAGCTGTGCGCTTACAAGCATTATTTTATTGTATTGTACTGTAAAATTAATTTTACTGTTGAAAATGTCATGAAGAGCAGCTGGTGCTTTTCACAGATTGGGTTGAGAAAGTCTGTATAACGGAAATAAGTGTCCAACATAGATCACATTTGCCAGAGACATATTGGAGTAGGGAGGAGCCCTACAAAGCTATGTTTTACATACCAATCTTGCCAAAGTGCAGAGAATGTATGCCACAGGGTTATTACTGATGTGTGATTAATGTTCACAGAAAAGTGACATATAGTTTTATTTCTTTCTGTTTATATATAGTGTCCATTATGGAACTTTGTGAGCTTTCAGGAAGACCTTCATAAACAGTTGTTAGGCCTACAGAAGGTCAAAACACATCGATGTAATTCGGAGAGATTGAGGGCACACTCACAAAAAGGTCAATATAGGCTAGAAAACGGTTGACTGGATGTGCAGAATTTGGAGCTATTTACAGTCACTGATAAAGGTACAACCTTGTGCCCCAAACCCATAGGGCCATGTTTGGATCTTGACAAGGATAAGGAGGAGACATCTTTAACTTTTAAATTGATGCAATCTATGCTGGAAACTTATTTTTGTCATATGGATATTTTGTCTGGGAATCAACGTCAGTTTTTGTGGATTAATAGAAAATGTTGTTATCTCTATAGAACATGTTAAGTACTTATGTGAATGGATTGTGATCATTTTCTGATGTTAAAAAGTCTTTTGTGGTAGCTAAAGGAGTTGTTTTGCAATGTATGAAGAGAGCTGGCTGAAAGCCCCTTTAAGTAAGTATATTATACATATATTTTTTGTGAAATCAAAATATCTTGGCTAAGGCCAGAACTAAAAATGACATAGAGAATTTGGCCTTTGGTTAAATGTATCTTCTAATTTTAACATGTTCATTAAATCAATAGAAAATACTATGTCATGCATATGACATTACATGTAGGGATGTTTCTTTGAAGATTTTACTTACTCCCATTAGTGTTATGATGAACTACTGAAGAGAACCACTCAGTACAGTACTAGAATCATGGTCTAAATGTTGTCTGACATAACTAGTCTTTCCTGAATATCTACATCCAGTGGAGGGATATTTTTGTTAACAATATTTAGGCCACAATATTTACGTCAGGAGACATTTTTTTTTATATCTATTCTGGTATACAACCTCATCTGTATTATCAGTGGACCACAACAAGCTATTTCTTTTTTTTAAACCACGTTGAAACTGCAAATGGTATGCAAAACCAACTGTACATCATACATCAGTAAGACTGCAAACTCATATTATGCGTTACTTAGTAATTCATTAATAAAAATCAATTTTTACCAATAGATGGTAGATTTGCAAACTAAAGATAAAAAATGCCTAGGTAGGAGGCATCATATCATCTTGTTTTACAGTTTTTTTTCCTCTGGCCATTTCTGCTGTTTCATTTTTATCACTCTATTTCAATTGAAAGAACTTGAACGGTAACAACACATATTTGAATTTAAAGGAGATAAACTCCCATAACCATTAAGCTATACTGGACCACAGGAAACATTCCTCATTCGTGTCACTAATCGTGTGTCAAAACCTAAAATCACAAAACTCTACACAAACTGAAACCAACATGGTGGCAAGATATGTATATGGAAAACCTCAAGGAAACAAAGAATTGCTGATAAATAAGGGGAATTATTTTTAGATACCGTTCAAGCTATACCATACTACTTAAACTATGATTTATAATAGACCTGTGGTGTGCCACTTCACATACTGACTACCAAAGATAGGGAATGGAAAGATCAATCAATCAATTGGTGCTTTATTCGACCGGACAAGTCATAAAAGCATATATCAAATACAAAACTACTCATACAAATGTAACCTTCTATACAGCATATTAAAACAGTATAAAATGGAATAAAACCATTACATTACAAAATATCATCGTTAAAATAAATACGCTTGTTAAATATTTAATTAGACTGCCTCATCCTCTATTTTCAGACAGAAAACCAGACAGATACGAGTCAATAAAAACAGGTTCTTTTGCAGTCCAATACCATATGTACAGGTATGAGGGTGATCACTACACATGTATTCACAGTAAATAAACATGGGCAGCTGGTGTGATAACTGATTGAGCAGTTCAAAAAGTGTCAGTGTGATCGAGCAGCCCTAGTTATTGCCTTTGAATAAGTGACCCACATTGGAAAAATCAGATGTCTTAAAAAGTGTCAAGACACATACAGTTCTTTATTAGCTGTGTATCTGTCTAATAAATAAAAATATATATTTCATATGTATAGACATATTCATCAGGACGAGGTTAAAAAATAAACACATAAAACCATAATATGTGAGCTCACTGCCACTAAGTGAGCAATGATGTTCCAAGTTTGTCATAGTAGTTGTTAGCCCGGACATCCTTGGTGTGATATTACCTAAACCTATTTTTGCCTTCACTTCTTGTTTTTTGCTGAACTCAGTTTTGTTGGTATTAGGAATCTACCCAGGCTAACCAGTGCTAAAGTGCTTGTGCTCTAGCCTTAAATAATGGTGAACTTGGTATACACCTAATTGGCACATTTAATTTACTTGTAAGTCCCTAGTAAATGATACTGTCAGTACCCAGGACCTGTAAAATAAATGACGCTAGTGGGCAGCAACACTCATTGTCCCACCCACTAAGGTACCACTGTAAAACATGTCTCAGACCTGTCACTGCAGCCTGTGTTTGCAGATTAAACTGCCATTTTGACCTAGCAAAATAAACCTTTTTTCAGACCTAAACCGTCCTTTTTTAATATGTATAAGTCACCCCTAGGGTTGGCCCTAAAAGCTCATGGGGCAGGGTATATTGTATTTAAAAGTAAGGCATGAATATTTACGTTTTTTACATGTACTGGCAGTGAAAAACTCCTAAAGGTGTTTTTCACTGTTGTAAAACTATCTCTCCACTGGGATAGCTTAATACATTTTAAGAAGTGCTAACTTCCGATTGGGAACAGATAGGGAAATTATCTTTACACTCAAATAAATTGCAATTTAAAATCCTCTTTAATGATAAAGTCAGATATTCAGTCACAATTATGAAACTACCACTTTTAGAAAGTTGGTATTTTTGTGCCCAAAACCACTTTGTCTTTCTACCAGTAAACAGGGTCACATGACAGTGGCTGTCACCTGCAGTGGGTCCTTACAGACATGAGGATAAAGGGGGCTTAGGTGCGGACAGGATGGGCCATCCTGACAAGGTGGCTAGGGTGGGGAGGACCCAGCCCCACTTACACTTCAAACCGCTTTGCCTATAGCACACACAAAGAAACCTAACACCAGGCTTGCTTTTGTCACTTTAGACAGTTGGGAGCCCAACCCATTAAGGACATGGAAACTGATCAGAACTAGTTTGATAAGGGATTAGGAGTTGACCCCCACACAAAGGCTGGCACTAAAGATAAATGTGGCCCTCGCAGACCCACCAACAGAATATTCATGGGCCTGTGGAAGATTTGGAATAAAAGACTGCCCTGCTGCCAGTTCAACTTCCCTGCTGCTTGAATGATTGTCTCGATCCCAGGCCATCAAGAGTGATTCTAAGGGTCAGTTGGTTGACCTCCTCTTAAATCTACAAGGACACAAAAAGCTTCTAGAGGGCTCCCTGTAAATGTCCAGCTGACCAGCACCAACTGGACCTGCCTGAGCCTCTGCTAGAGGGAGTCCTGGATCTCAAGGGGTACCCTTAAGGTCTTAGACCTGGGGCTGGGATAAGTGAGAGCTTCTCCTGAAGAAGAAGGTGAAAATCCGAAGTCTGGGTGGCTCACGACTGCAAAATCATCTGGTTCGCACTAAAACTTTGCCACCTACGAAGACAATTAATAAAGAGCTCTAGTGAGACCTGCTCATAACGCTGAAAGTGAACATCCACACTGACTGGAAAGGTGAGACTTCCACTTTGCACTACTGCATTGAGAGCCCACACTAACTGGCAATGTGAAGCTCCTGCGATAACCAGCTCTTTGCTCTGAAAGCCTCCTCCTCACAGTCTCCTCCAGCACGTACTGAACTCTTCACGCTAGAACTTGGGAAGCTAAGGTTTTAGCGGGACTAACCTGGTCCTTGTATCCAGCCCATGCTTCAGCCCGAGATTTTGACTTTCCCGGTCCAGTGCAACCAGATGACCAGGTGAGGCACTTTCTGATTCTTGTCCGTATTTTTCAATAAAATCTTTTAAATTCAATAGCTCAGGTTTTACAGATTGGATTTAATTCGTTTCATTTTATTTATTAAAATATTCTCTATTTTCCTAAATTGGTTTAGGATTTTTCTTGTGTTGTGTTTTCACTTTCTTACTGCATGTGTGCTGCATAAATACTTTACACAGTTCCTCAAAGTTACTCCAGACTGCTTACGCACCAAGCTGCCAGAGGGTTAAACACGGGTTAATTTAGTATCTTTTGTGGTTCACCCTGACAAGGACTGTGGTTGTTGCTTGAGTAGGGTTTTCACCCCCTTCTGCCAATAGCCAAATTTCTTACATTGGTGTTCAGTTGTGGGATCCAGTACTTCTGTTTGTGCAATGCCTCTCAGTGATTTGTGCAAAACTAAAAACCCATATAAATAATCTGACATCGGATTTAAATTCTCCTCGAGTGGCTTTTTCTTTTTTCTGATTTTATTTCCTGCCTCACATGTTGTGCACCTGTGACTCTTCCCTGCAATGATGGTGTTGGATCTCAACAAGTTTGAAAGCTGCAGAAGTTGTGCAGGTAGAAGGGGCTGATGCTGGTTAAGCGTTCTCCAAAGCTTGATTACAAGATAGTCCTTTAAGCCTGGAGGGAGATCCACAGGATGCAAGCTGCAACACAAGAGCAGGGTGATGATAATGAGAGGGGGGATGAAATGGAAGGAGAGGAAGAAGAGGAGGATGACTTGGCAATGGCTCCAGAGGAGAGAGAAGGTCCCCCAGGAGTGGGGTCACCTATGGGATCCAATGTAGGAAGCTGTGTGTATCCTCTCACAGCTTGTTTTCTGAAGAGATGGAGGCAGACAGCCTGAGAGTGACCTGAAGCTGCTGCAAGCCAAACTGGAACTGGCTGCAGAGTAGAGAAAGGCTGGAAGAGCCTTGTAGGAGAATAATATGTTGTTGGCTCCTGAAGTGAGCCTAAAGGAGCTGGACCTAAAAATCAAACAAATCTCATAGTCCAGCAGAAATTAAATGAAACACACGCCCATATTTGCTAACATATGACTTCAGAATAATGCAGCAAGACAACTTGTTGTGCTGCATCAAATGGAGATACCAGGAACGTGACGTAATTACTAACATATGGCTCATTCCTGGTCTCTCTCTCTGCGCTGGTGCATTTGTAGCTAGTAAGCGCCAGCGCAGGAACTCTTGTGCCATGGTGCAAGGGTGCGTGCGTTAGAGACAAGATTGCATTTTTTGAAGGAAGGCCTATCTTCCTGTACATTAACAATCTCCAGAGGCATTTTCCACTTTCTTCATGTGATTCAGGAGGCGGCACACGTAGTAAGAGGAAATAACAAGGAGAAATAAACATATTTCTCCTCGTTACACCTCACCTGGGAAGGTGCAGCATTTTGACGCATTCCCAGGTTTACTTGTCTTAGTAAATCTGGGAAAATGCCAAACACCATGGGCGAATGCATGCGACTTCTGCTGCCTTGCATTACTTCAGATTTACTATGCCATGCAGAGCCACGCAAGGTAGCTCTGCATGGTATAGTAAATCTAATTAAAGGGTTTGCGTTGCCTTGAGTCACCTTGTGTGATGCAAGGGCAACCAAAGTCCTTGATAAATCTGGGTCTCAGTGTCCAGTGGAGAAAAAAAGGTCCACACACCCAAATACCATGTGCCTAGCTTTGACGAGGGGGATGATATTGATAAGAAATTTGCAGCCTATGAGGTAGCCCTAGAAAGCATGGGATCCCAGAGGTGTTTTGTTGGGCTCTAGTTAGAGGAGGTACATCACAGGTGGGAGAGATACCCTGTTTACTTTAGAGGTGGCTGACCAGATGTACTACACCCCCATAAAAGCAGTCCTTATCACAAAGTTTGGTCTCTCCCCAGAAGCATACTTCTTAAGATGTAGGGACATTCACCAAATGTCTGAACAGACTTGGGTAGATTGTATGAGTTTCTCTAGTAAGGCACTGAATGGTTGGGTGAGTTGAGGCAGTAAAGTGGGTAGTTATGAGGAGCAATTTGACTTTGAGAGAGCACATGCTCAGTAACTGTTTTCAGGAGCTGCCCCAACACCTAATAGATAGCAAGCTCTCTGACCCTAGGGAGCTTGCTAAGGGAATTGGACCTCAGGCTCAGGACCAGGGTCCAAAAGAAGGCACCTGGGAGTAACCCCAAGGAGGGTGGTTCTGGTTCCTCTCAGCAGAGTGAAGGTGTTAGACTTGGCACCATTGGCGTGAGTCTCCCTTCCATTTTTTTGCTGTTGCCTCTTATGTTTTGCTGGTTTTAGATGCTTTTGGGCACTGTGCCACTGCTGTTCAGTGCCACAGTGCAAGTGCTCCCTACTGTAAATTGATGTATGGATTAGTGACTCCATGATTGGATGATTGGTTTACTTGTCAGTCCCTAGTACAGTGCACGGAGTGTGCCCAGGGCTTGTAAATCCAATGCCGCTGGTGGGCTTGCAGCACTGGTTGTGCCACCCACAGAAGCGGCTTGTAAAATGTGTCTCAGGCCTGCCATTGCAGAGCCTGTGTGCAGTCTGTGACTGCCATGTCGACTTGGCAAGTGCACCCACTTGCCAGTCCCTAAACCTTCCCTTATCTTCATATCAGACACCCCTAAGGTAGGCCCAAGGGCAGGGTGCATTGTAAGTATAAGGTAGGACATGCCCTGGTGTGTGTGGCATGTCCTAATAGTGAATTACAGCCATTTTCGTTTTTCACTATTGCAAGGCTACCTGTTCTCCATAGGCCAGAATGGGCAGACTGACTATTACACTTTATAGTCAGAACTGACCCAGGGAACATGGTAGAAAAACGAATTTAGTATGCCTGAACTCAGAATGATAAAATACATCTTTTAGTGAAGTTGGTTTTAACATTCTGTGTTTGAAAATACCACTTTTAGAAAGTGGGTATTTTCTTGCCTAAACTTCCAAGCCTGCCTCTGCTAGGTTGTGTATTCCTTGTCTAGAGATTGAGTGACAGGGGCTGGGGGTGGCTACAGGAGACAGGGTGAGTCAGCACAGGGCTGAATAGGAAGGTCTGCATCCAGAGTGGAGGGAGGAGTTGCACCTGGGTCTGAATAGGGCTGTGCCTGCCTTCCACAATGCTGGCTCCACCTCCTGCCGGGCGTCTGATGGCTCTGCCCCTCACTCACAAAGGAAAGAAGGAGTCAGAAAAACAAAGTGCTCCAGGACTGACCAGAACTGGTTTTGGACTAGGCAAAGGCCTCTCTGCCTTCAGAGAACAAAGGGAAAAGGTGTATAAAAGGGGACCCAGACCCCTAGGAAATTAGATCACTTCTGGGAAATCAAGAAACCTGTTGCCAAGGAGAAGAACCGGAGAAGCTGAAGGAGGAGTACTGCCCCTGTGCTGTTTTGCTGATTGGGGTTGGCCTGCAGTGGTTGCTTTCTGCCAAGGACAGGAGAAAAGACTTTGCTGTGCTTTGTCATCTTGAAGAAGGGAATCTCCAAGGGCTTGAACTGAGCTTGCCTCCTGCCTGAAGTCACAGGGACACAAAGACTTCACCCCTTCTGTTTGCCTGCATCTGGAACTGCTGTTTTAGCTGCTAACAGAGGGAAATTGCAACACCGACGCCGGCGAGCGACGCCGTAACCTGCACCGAAGCCGTGGGCACCGCTCGTGAAGAGCACGACGCACCGCCCCGACTTGCACCGTAGGCCCGACGCCTGCCGACGCCGTGCGACATCGACTCCGAAGCCGTCATCGAGGCCGCTGCCTGCACCGGAGCCGAGGACACCGCTCGTGACGCTCACGACGCACCGTCCCGACTCGCACCGCAGCCCCGACTTCACCGACGCCAGGGCTTCATCATCGCGGAGCCGATCCTCGACGTGGGTGACCCCGAATCCATCGACGCCGCACCATCGTAAGGAACCGCCGCCTCGCCGCCATCCGCGACGTCACCTCCCCGACACAGTAAGGAACCGACGCCTCACCTCCCCTGCGCTGCAGTAAGGAACCGAGACATCACCTCCCCTGGGGTCGTAAGGAACCGACGCCGCCGGCGCCAACGAAGCATCACCTCCCCGACGCCGTGCACCGTCTTTGTTTTCATCGAATTCCAGGTACTGTTCTTTGTGGGTCTGCTCGACTCCGGGCCCGACGCCGCGCACCTCGCGGTCGGCGCCGTGCTTGGGATTTCCACCGGTCACGACGTCGTGATAACTCCAAGTGGAGTTATTTGTTGCTACAAGCTTTATTTGATTGACTATCCTATTTTTGAAGATAACGTGAACTGTCTCTATCATTTTAAGTCTATTTTTGAGTACAGTATTGTGGATTTTTGCTATTGGGTCTTGTGATAAGTCTATATAAAGATTACTTATTTTTACATAAACAACCTGTGTGGTGTCCATCTGTAGTGTTTTCACTGTATTACTGTATGTGTTCACAAATGCTTTACACACTGCCTCTGAGATAAGCCTGTCTGCTCGTGCCAAGCTACCAGGGGGTGAGCAGGGGTTATTTTAGGAGTGTTTCCCCCTTATCCTGACTAGAAGCAAGGGTCCCTATTTGGACAAAGGTGCAGACCATTGCCAACTAGAGACCCCCAGTTCTAACATTGGTGGTCAGCGGTGAGGATTTGGACTTGCATTTGTGATTCATATACAGTGATTGGTGTACACTACTAGTGAGTGCAGACCAATACGCGACCACATACCTTTTGATAGGACTTTTTATTTTTTCCTTGGAACCTTTATTTTTGTTGAGAACTGCCAATTTTCACCATGAGCAAAAAGGATCCATTGCACCTGCAGATATTGAATTTGAAGAAGATAGGGTTGATACCTACACTGTGACAGAACTCAAAGCTGTTTGCAAAAGTTTAAAATCTCTATGAGAGGCCTCACCAGGAAGGAGGAGTTTCACAAGGCGCTAAGGGCCTGGTTGGAAGCACGGAATGCCAGAGGGCAGTCCGAGGAGCCTGTGGAGGAGGCAGAGAATTTAGATGAGCAGCTTGAGGGGCCATTGGGCTTACCTGGGAGGAGAGTGCCTTCCAGGGAGGGCAGCAGTGTTTCTCAAAGGGCCTGTCTCCAGAGGAGCTGGAGGACAGGGACAAAAGCAGGATGCATGAAATGGAGATGGCCAAACTGAAACAGGGAAGCCATGATAGCCTTGAGCATAAGAAATTGGAGTTAGAAAGTAAGAGGTTGGCCATGGAAGAAAAGAAGATGCTTTTAGAGCATGAGAGAGTGGTGAGGGAGCTAGAGCTAAAGGCTAGGAGCCTAGAGATCACTCCCTCTGGTGGCAGCACACCTCCAGTGCCTGTAGAAAGTAGAGTGTACATCCCCAAGGAGGTTATTAAGGATTTCATGAAGGGGGAGGACATTGGGCAATGGTTTAAAGCATATGAGATCGCCATGACATCACACCGGGTCCCTGAGAAGGATTGGGAGCGGGGTTGTGGGGCCGCTTTGCAGGTGAGGGAAGGAAACCTTGCTAGCCTTGCCCACAGTGGATCAGATGTCCTATGCCCACCTGAAGGAAGCTTTAGTGTCAAGGTATGGGTTAACTCCAGAGCTTTATAGGCAGAAGTTTAGGAACTGCAAAAAGCTGGAGTCTAGTACCTGGGTGGAGTATGTGTCTTATTTTTGCAGAGCATTGGATGGATGGGTGAAGGGTAGCAAAGTAAATGACTTACAGGAGTTCTATGATTTAATCGCATGGGAGCACTTGTCCAGTAGTTGTTTTCCAGAGCTACGCCAGCACCTAGTTGACAGTAAGCTGACTAATCCTAGGAAGCTTGCTGAGGAGGCGGACCGCTGGGTCAGTACCCGGGTCCACAAGGGTCTTGTGGGAGACCCGCTAAAGGTGGGCAGGGTCCCCAGCAGAAGAGTGGGGGGACAAGGGTAAACAGAAGGAGTTCCAAAAGGGCCCCAAAGTAAACCCCAAGGGAACCAAGGTAAGGGTTCCCAGCCTCCCACTGAAAAAGACCATGGGTCCCAACAGATAAGTCTGTTCAGAAGGGGCCCAAAGCATGTTTTAGTTGTGGTCAGGTGGGTCACTTTGTAGGAAGTCCCAAGTGCCCCAATACCGTGACCACTGCACCCACTGGTGCACCACCCCGGCAGATGGCTAGTGTAGCCCTGGGGGAGGAGTTGGGTGCCCAAGGTGGGTGGGGTCCCGCAGAGATGTCCCTGGTCTCTTTAGGAGACAGTGAGATGGTCCCTAGGACCCAGCTGCCTGATAACACTAAAAATACAGGCAGTGGGTGACCATCAATGGCCATAGGGTGGAGGCTCTGAGAGACACCGGGGCCAGTGTGACAGCTGTCAGTTGTCGGCTGGTGTCTGAAGAGCAGGTGGTCCCCAACGTATTCTACCCTGTAGTTGCCGCTGACAACTCAGAGAGCCACTGCAAGGTGGCCCAGGTTCCCTTTGAGTGGGGGGGTCTCAGGTATCCTTCAAGTAGCTGTGAGGCCAGCCATGCCTGTTGACTGTCTGCTAGGCAATGATTTGGAGAGCTCCCCTTGGGCGAAGGTGGAGCGGAGGTCTCATTTGGAGATGTTGGGTCTGCCAGAGTGGGCGTGTGTGACCACTCGGTCAATGGCAGCCGGTAAGGGTATTCAAGAGGACCTGGAGCCTGGAAGAAGGGCCCAGGTGCCTGCCTTAAAGAGAGGAGGCAGGGGCGCGGGAAACCGGCCCCCGAAGTTCCCACGGTCCAGGAGGAGGCAGACCTTGAGGGGGATGCCCTGGAACCTACAGGGGAACAAGTGGCTGAACTGGGGGACCTGCCTGAGCTGACCCATTGGCAGCAGGAAGGAGGCCCCTCCAGGGAAGAATTCTGCGAGGAGCAGAAGAAGTGCCCTTCTCTTGAGGGCTTGCGGCAACAGGCTGTAAGCCAGGCAGCAGGTGATCAGTCTGGATCACACTGGATCTACTGGGAGAATGGTCTCCTGTATAGTGAGCCTAAGGTTGCTGAGCCTGGGTCAGCCCGTGTGCTGGTGGTACCCCAGCGCTTCAGAGCCTTTCTACTGGGTCTGGCTCATGATGTGCCTTTAGCAGGACATTTGGGGCAAGACAAGACCTTTCAAAGGCTTGTCACCCACTTTCATTGGCCCCAAATGCGCAAGAGTTCAGATACTCATTGCAGGACCTGTCAGACTTGCCAGGCAAGTGGTAAGAGTGGGAGGAAGCACAAGGCTCCTCTCCAACCTTTCCCTGTTGTCAGCACCCCCTTTGAGAGGGTGGGTATTGACATTGTGGGGCCTCTGGATCCCAAGACAGCCATGGGCAACAGGTTCATCCTGGTCTTGGTGGACCATGCCACCCGGTACCCGGAAGCCATCCCTCTTCGGACAGTGACGGCCCCCGTGGTGGGACGTGCACTGATGGGGATTTTCTCCCGTGTGGGGTTCCCCAAGGAGGTGGTGTCTGACCGTGGTACTAACTTCATTTCCAAGTATATGAAGTCCCTGTGGCAGGAGTGTGGTGTAACCTATAAGTTCACCACTCCTTACCACCCCCAAGGTAATGGACTGGTTGAGAGATTCAACCGGACCCTTAAAGGCATGATTATGGGTCTGGAAGAACCCATGAGGCGTAAGTGGGACGTCCTCTTGCCATGCCTGCTCTTTGCTTACAGAGAGGTGCCCCAGAAGTCCTTAGGGTTCAGTCCCTTTGAACTGCTGTACGGCCATCCTGTAAGAGGACCTCTGAGTCTGGTCAAGGAAGGCTGGGAGAAAGCTCCCAGGAAAACTCCCCAGGATGTATTTAGTTACATGCTGGCCTTCAGGAACCAGACTCGGCGTTTCAGACAACTCGCTGAGGCGAATCTGGAAGCCAGCCAGGAAGAGATGAAACGTTGGCATGATCAGAACGCCACTCTGATCGAGTTTCAGCCTGGACAAAAGGTTTGGGTCATGGCCCCAGTGGAGCCCTGTGCGCTCCAGGATAAGTGGACCGGACCATTTGAGGTGGTGGAGCGCAAGAGTGATGTCACCTACTTGGTGGACTTGCAGTCTCCCAGGAACCCCTTGCGGGTCCTGCATGTGAACCGCCTGAAGCCCCACTTTGAGAGGTCTGAAGTGGGCATGCTCTTAGCAACAGATGCTGGGATGGAAGAGGAGACTGAACCTCTTCCTGACCTCCTGTATGCAAAAGAGCAAGATGGGTCAGTGGATGGTGTGAACCTCTCTCCCACCCTGACCCCAGAACAGCAGAATGACTGTCGCCAACTGTTGGGACAGTTTTCTGATCTGTTCTCCCTGACTCCCAGTATCACTGAATGGTGCATCCATGATGTGGATACTGGGGACAGTCCTCCTGTGAAGCATAAAACTTACAGAGTGACTGACAGGGTGAGAGCTTGCATCAAGGAGGAGGTCTCCAAGATGTTTGCCTTAGGGGTGATTGAGTCCTCTAACAGCCCTTGGGCCAGCCCAGTGGTCTTGGTCCCAAAGGCTGCCGCGCCTGGTGCCACACCCGAACTCCGGTTCTGTGTGGACTACCGAGGACTCAATTCAGTCACAAGGACTGACGCGCACCCCATCCCCAGAGCTGATGAGCTCATTGATCGGTTAGGGGCTGCCCGGTACCTCAGCACGTTTGATCTAACGTCTGGGTACTGGCAGATCGCCTTAACTGATGGGGCCAAAGAGAGGTCAGCATTCTCCACACCAGATGGGCACTACCAATTCCGGGTGATGCCCTTTGGGATGAAGAATGCCCCTGCCACCTTTCAGAGGTTGGTCAACCAGGTGTTGGCTGGGCTGGAGGATTTCAGTGCCGCCTACCTGGATGACATTGCAGTGTTCAGCGCCACTTGGGAGGAACATCTGCACCACCTCTGGGAAGTGTTGAAGGCGCTGCGGAGGGCAGGCCTCACGATCAAGGCGAGTAAGTGCCAGATCGGGCAGGGTTCTGTGGTGTACTTGGGACACCAGGTAGGGAGCGGCCAGGTGGCGCCCCTACAGCCCAAGATAGATACCATCCTGGCTTGGGAACCCCCAAAACCCAAACAGAGGTGAGGGCCTTCTTAGGACTCACCGGGTATTACAGGAGGTTTGTCAAGGGGTATGGCAACATTGTTGCACCCTTGACTGAGCTGACTTCCAGGAAGCAGCCCAGGAAAGTGAACTGGACTGATGCCTGCCAAAAGGCTTTTGATGCCCTGAAATCTGCCATGTGCACGGCGCCCGTGCTTCAGGCGCCCAACTTCTCAAGGGAATTCATTGTGCAGACAGATGCTTCAGAGCATGGTGTTGGGGCTGTGCTTTCACAGATGAATGAAGAGGGCCTAGACCAACCTGTAGCCTTTATTAGTAGGAGGTTACTCCCACGGGAACAGAGGTGGAGTGCGATTGAACGTGAGGCATTTGCTGTGGTCTGGGCGCTGAAGAAGTTGAGACCATATTTGTTTGGGACTCACTTCCGGGTTCAGACAGACCACAGGCCCCTCAGATGGTTAATGCAGATGAGGGGTGAGAATCCAAAACTGTTGAGGTGGTCCATTTCCCTACAGGGGATGGACTTTACGGTGGAACACCGCCCTGGTACAGAACACGCCAATGCTGATGGTCTGTCCAGATTTTTCCGCCTTAGTGATGAGAACTCCCAGGAGGAAGGGTAGTTCTCCCCACATTTCAGCTGGAGGGGACACGTGTTAGACTTGGCACCATTGGCGTGAGTCTCCCTTCCATTTTTTTGCTGTTGCCTCTTATGTTTTGCTGGTTTTAGATGCTTTTGGGCACTGTGCCACTGCTGTTCAGTGCCACAGTGCAAGATGCTCCCTACTGTAAATTGATGTATGGATTAGTGACTCCATGATTGGATGATTGGTTTACTTGTCAGTCCCTAGTACAGTGCACGGAGTGTGCCCAGGGCTTGTAAATCCAATGCCGCTGGTGGGCTTGCAGCACTGGTTGTGCCACCCACAGAAGCGGCTTGTAAAATGTGTCTCAGGCCTGCCATTGCAGAGCCTGTGTGCAGTCTGTGACTGCCATGTCGACTTGGCAAGTGCACCCACTTGCCAGTCCCTAAACCTTCCCTTATCTTCATATCAGACACCCCTAAGGTAGGCCCAAGGGCAGGGTGCATTGTAAGTATAAGGTAGGACATGCCCTGGTGTGTGTGGCATGTCCTAATAGTGAATTACAGCCATTTTCGTTTTTCACTATTGCAAGGCTACCTGTTCTCCATAGGCCAGAATGGGCAGACTGACTATTACACTTTATAGTCAGAACTGACCCAGGAACATGGTAGAAAAACGAATTTAGTATGCCTGAACTCAGAATGATAAAATACATCTTTTAGTGAAGTTGGTTTTAACATTCTGTGTTTGAAAATACCACTTTTAGAAAGTGGGTATTTTCTTGCCTAAACTTCAAGCCTGCCTCTGCTAGGTTGTGTATTCCTTGTCTAGAGATTGAGTGACAGGGGCTGGGGGTGGCTACAGGAGACAGGGTGAGTCAGCACAGGGCTGAATAGGAAGGTCTGCATCCAGAGTGGAGGGAGGAGTTGCACCTGGGTCTGAATAGGGCTGTGCCTGCCTTCCACAATGCTGGCTCCACCTCCTGCCGGGCGTCTGATGGCTCTGCCCTCACTCACAAAGGAAAGAAGGAGTCAGAAAAACAAAGTGCTCCAGGACTGACCAGAACTGGTTTTGGACTAGGCAAAGGCCTCTCTGCCTTCAGAGAACAAAGGGAAAAGGTGTATAAAAGGGGACCCAGACCCCTAGGAAATTAGATCACTTCTGGGAAATCAAGAAACCTGTTGCCAAGGAGAAGAACCGGAGAAGCTGAAGGAGGAGTACTGCCCCTGTGCTGTTTTGCTGATTGGGGTTGGCCTGCAGTGGTTGCTTTCTGCCAAGGACAGGAGAAAAGACTTTGCTGTGCTTTGTCATCTTGAAGAAGGGAATCTCCAAGGGCTTGAACTGAGCTTGCCTCCTGCCTGAAGTCACAGGGACACAAAGACTTCACCCCTTCTGTTTGCCTGCATCTGGAACTGCTGTTTTAGCTGCTAACAGAGGGAAATTGCAACACCGACGCCGGCGGCGACGCCGTAACCTGCACCGAAGCCGTGGGCACCGCTCGTGAAGAGCACGACGCACCGCCCCGACTTGCACCGTAGAGCCCGACGCCTGCCGACGCTCGTGCGACATCGACTCCGAAGCCGTCATCGAGGCCGCTGCCTGCACCGGAGCCGAGGGACACCGCTCGTGGCGCTCACGACGCACCGTCCCGACTCGCACCGCAGCCCCGACTTCACCGGCGCCAGGGCTTCATCATCGCGGAGCCGATCCTCGGCGTGGGTGACCCCCGAATCCATCGACGCCGCACCATCGTAAGGAACCGACGCCTCGCCGCCATCCGCGATGTCACCTCCCCGACACAGTAAGGAACCGACGCCTCACCTCCCCTGCGCTGCAGTAAGGAACCGAGACATCACCTCCCCTGGGGTCGTAAGGAACCGACGCCGCCGGCGCCAACGAGCATCACCTCCCCGACGCCGTGCACCGTCTTTGTTTTCATCGAATTCCAGGTACTGTTCTTTGTGGGTCTGCTCGACTCCGGGCCCGACGCCGCGCACCTCGCGGTCGGCGCCGTACTTTGGGATTTCCACCGGTCACGACGTCGTGATAACTCCAAGTGGAGTTATTTGTTGCTACAAGCTTTATTTGATTGACTATCCTATTTTTGAAGATAACGTGAACTGTCTCTATCATTTTAAGTCTATTTTTGAGTACAGTATTGTGGATTTTTGCTATTGGGTCTTGTGATAAGTCTATATAAAGATTACTTATTTTTACATAAACAACCTGTGTGGTGTCCATCTGTAGTGTTTTCACTGTATTACTGTATGTGTTCACAAATGCTTTACACACTGCCTCTGAGATAAGCCTGTCTGCTCGTGCCAAGCTACCAGGGGGTGAGCAGGGGTTATTTTAGGAGTGTTTCCCCCTTATCCTGACTAGAAGCAAGGGTCCCTATTTGGACAAAGGTGCAGACCATTGCCAACTAGAGACCCCCAGTTCTAACAGAAGGGGAGGTCCACAGTGACCCAGACAGATCCCAAAATAGAATTGGGGGAATGTTCTGGTGGGCAGTGGCCCAGAGCACCCCATTTCCAACCCCAGTACTTTGATTGCTTCCAGCTGGGGCACAAGCAAGGGCACTCGGTATGTACCAACAGTCCATCCACTGGTAGAAGATAAACAGGGGCGGCCATTGTGGCCTTACATGGAGGTAGTTCCCAGGAGCAGAGGGCAGAACTTGCCCTGGTGTCTGTTAGCTGGGAGGTGGATCCAAGGATAAACTTCTGATCTCTTAGGGAGGGAATTGCTACTTCCATAAGGTTACAGTTAATGGGATACCTGTCAGTGACCTGATGATTCCAGTCAGGCCATGGTGGTGGAAAGACTGGTTTACCCAGAGCAGTGCACCGGACATATGTGTTGGGAAATGAGGCCAGTGGGTAGGACTTCTGTCCATCCTGGCTCCAGTGTCCGTGGAATAGGATGGGGAAGTGGCCCAGAGGAGGGTGATAGCTAATCCCCAGATGCTCATTGACTGCATTCTGGGAAATGAATTACCATGAGTGTTAGAGGAGCAGCCACCTAGGGCACCCTGAAATCTCAGGTTTAGGGGAGACTACTCCAAGAGGGAGGGTACGATGGTGCAGATGGAGAGGAAGGGACAGGAAGTAGAGACAGTCCACAGTGGGAGGGGTTGCCAGCTTGAGAACGGAGCTCCCCAAGGCTGACCCTGATATCTGAAATGGGGGTGCCGCTGTGCTGTCACAGAGACAGAGTGCTGGAGACCTGCAACAGACAGACCCCTGCATGACACAGAGAGTGTCTCACCTTTGAAGGTATTCCACACTGGAAGTCCTGGCATGCCACGCACCTATTCAGCCTCAGGGTACAGACCGTGGGCTCAGAGGCCATTCTCAAGATACCACCCCTGAACTAGAGGGAGGGAGAGTTGAAGTAGGGTTCTTTCCTGACACTCAGAGCAGTTGATCCCCATTCTGAGAAACCTCAGAGATCTGGGAAACCTCAGGAGCAAGTAGGGAACTCCTTGTCAGCCCCAAGGCTTGAAGTGAGGTCTACACAAAGCCCCCAATTGGAGCCTCCCCCTGGCAGGGGATGGCCCAGGGCCAGGCTCTTGAAACTGGCAGCTGGCAGTGGCCTCAGATGGTTGCTGTCTTTATGGGCAAAGTTTTCCTTGGGTTGGTGACAGACGTCTTATCCAAGGGGCGGAATGTGCCACATCAATTAGCTGGCCATGGGGGTATTGTCTGCTGACTGGAATGAATCTGTGACCGAATTAAGGTTAGCCGCTGGACAGATGGGGTCCACTGGTGACCAGAATGATTACTCATGGGTCAGTCCCGTGGCTCCGAACTGTACTGACAGAGGGATCCAACTAGATTCAGAGGGGGATAGCTCTGACAAGTGCCACTGTAGAAGAGTCCCACTGTCCACGATCTATTGCCTAAGCAGAGAAGCCCATCAAAGCATTAATTAGTCTACCCTAGCTTTTGGTTGGAGGGGGTCATGTTGGACCTGGCCCTCTCTGCAGGGTCACCCCCAAACCTTCTGCCTTCACCCCTCCTGTTTTGCTAGATTTGTTTTTGTTGGCATTAATATTCTATGCATTTTACCACTGCTAACCAGTGCTAAAGTGAGCGTGTCCTCTCCCTAAAACATGGTACAAATTGCTTAGACCTGATTGGTACATTAAATTTACTTGTAAGTCCCTAGTATGTAAATTAAATGCTAGTTATGGGCTCATAGCACTAATTATGTTGCCCACCTAAAGGAGCACTTTAGAACATGTCCTAGGTCTGCCATTTCAACCTGTCATGCAATTTTAAATTGCCAATTTGACCAGGCAAAATGAAACTTTTTCCGGGTTTAAACCTTCCTTTTTAGGTCTTGCCTAGCATTGCAGTGCGAATGTGCTGCCAGAGCTTTGCGAGGCATGCAGTATATACTGTAGCGTGGAAGCTTCGTGGAAGCTCCGCCCACTCTCTGCCCATTGGCTTTTGTCTTAAATGCTGCCTTCCGATTGGTTTGAGGCTTGTTAGTCTCTCCTCATTCGTCATTTGTATCCTTCCACGGCTACCGGTCCCTTTACTTCCAACAGTATTTTTCTTCCCCTGCCTTCCCCCTCCCCTCCAGCAATCCGTGACTTCTCAGACCACACGAGCCCCCCCTCCCGTTCGTGCCTTCTTCCCACCCGCACTTCCGATTCTAATGCAATAGGTCTCGCGTAAATGCGAGTCCTATTGCATTTTCAATGCTTGCTTATAAAGTCCTTTCTGTGACGTACGAGGCGGATTGGATATCCCGGCATGCCTCTGTTCGCACTTGCGTCTCGCTGGTTTTTTAAAGAGCTTGCTGGAGCTCCATTGTCATCAAACCTATCACTGAGGAGGGGCGCCTTACACTCATCATTGCAGTCAATCTGGTAAACAAAGATGCCCTGCAGAGAACCCACTTCATCGATCTCGCTGCCTCCTTCCTCTGCATTTCATAAAGCAAACATAATCAACATCTATAAAACCACAGAGAAACTAACGCTTA
Source organism: Calotriton arnoldi (assembly GCA_963921515.1). Classification (NCBI taxonomy): domain Eukaryota; kingdom Metazoa; phylum Chordata; class Amphibia; order Caudata; family Salamandridae; genus Calotriton; species Calotriton arnoldi. The sequence goes on from CAWUFW010011465.1 coordinate 450,593, forward strand.
TTACTGCACATACACTATTTACGCCGCACACACTATTTACTTTGCGTTTCTCCCCCAAAAATTAGCCGTTTGTGTTTTTATTTTAAAATGTAGGTATGAGACACGGCTGCGGGAGGCGGATTGGATATCCTGGCGTGCCTCTGTTAGCACTTGCATCTCGCTGGTTTTTTAAAGAGCTTGCTAGAGCTCCGTTGTCATCAAACCTATCACTGAGGAGAGGTGCTTTACACTCATCATTGCAGTCAATCTGGTAAACAAACACGCCCTGCAGAGAATCCACTTTATCGATCTCGCTGCCTCCTTCCTCTGCATTTCATGAAGCAAACATAATCAACATCCATAAAACCACTGAGAAACTGACACTTATTACCGCACATACACTATTTACGTTGTGTTTCTCCCAAAAAATTTAGTCGTTTGTGTTTTTATTTTAAAATGTAGGTATGAGACACGGCTGCGGACTCCACTATAGATATAAGATACTGCTGTGGACTTCCTCTACATTGTCTTATCATCATGTTTGTTCCATATTATGATATTACGTCTTACATCTTCCACGTGCTGTGTTATAAGTTGTTGCTACAGAAGTAAAAAGCTCTCTCGTGCCCTCTCTTCACAGCGAGTGATCCTTTGGGCTGCGAGCTCGCGCCTCAGTGCGGAAGTTGTAGCGTCTCCCAGGGCAACGGAGTTGTGCGTCCTGTAGAGGCTGCCGGAGAGTAGACAGCCCCTGTTCTAGGAGCCAAGGCGACAGAGAGCCTACCTTCACTTGAATGCATCAGTGAGCGGATTCCACTGTGAGGCATCCCCCACCCAGAGCGAGGACCCCCAAACCAGAGGAAAGCAGGGGGTCTGAACCCACAGGGCATGCGCTAAACACATTGTCTTATTCACAACGTCTGTTTCTTTACAGTCAATTAATTTTCAAGGGTTTATCTACACTACTCTCCATTCACAGTCTACTCGGCGTTGTTATGTGCTACGATTCCAGCCTTCCAGGTGTCTTTTATTTCACTGATATAGCTGCTGTGTGATGTGATTCCAATGTAACGTAGTCATCCTGCTTTTCACCAGCAGTCTGCATGCAAGATCGTTAGCATTAAATATGAACTTGCAAAGTCCTAGAATGCAAATTGCAGCTGGCTAGAATGCCAGCTCTGGATAACAAGAAGCTGCTAATTTGGGAGCTATATTACACGACTGCCACATAGCTGCCAAATTTCCCAGGCATGATGAGTTCCCCAAAGCCAGGTTTTTTTCTTTGAGTTCTGGGACTTGTGGTCCTAATTTTCTAATGGACTGAGCAACAATACAAGTCAAGGATTCAAAGAAAATCCTGGACTGGAGCAGCTTGTCAAGCATGGACCTGGAAACCTGGCAGGGCTGCTGCCAGTGGCTCCTTTTGTATCACATTCACGAGGGTTACTTTGTACCACTTTCCAAGGCGTTCCAATGATACAGTGGAACCTTTAATAACTGATGCCGTCACAGGGGTTAATGATTCTGCACTCGTGTCTCTAGGGCTGGTCTGAGGTCTATTCAGATGAACTGGTCGGTATTGCGTGCATAAGGCCTGGTCTGCTTGATGCATCCCATTGATAGGGACATACTTCGCACATACACACAGGGGTTGATCTGTACTTCATTTACACAAGGTCAGATACAGTTTTATTTTGTAAGCCTTTAATGGCAATTCAAATGTCTTAGCGTATGTCTCCCACTTTAATTTGCTCAATGTTTTTTTTCTATTTCTAGGCTTTAGAACCTTAGACCATCCCCACTTCTGTTTGGATGCTAGTTCAAGTAATGTCACTCCGGCAGAAAACATGTTTCTTAGCCTCCTGCTTTCTAAGGTCCTGGCGTGGTCAAATCAGTGTCGGGTCAGCCACGTAGTCCGCAATAATTCTCTTTTTGGGGACAGCTCATATAAACCAATGCAAATACATTTCTGAATTATTTTTTTTGTTTAGCATTTTATCCATTATTTACAACTTTTTCCGTTGCATTTTTTACGATTGCATTGCAGCTAGCTTTGCGCTTTAGGTATACCTATGCATGCATTCATACATGCATACACATGCAAAACTAAAGAAAAATGAAAAAGATAAATTTCTAACTGAAAGGTATTTTTCTTCGTTTTATGCAATTACCTTATTAACTTAACCAATCCTTCGATATTTGGCATTTTGCACACAGCTGGTCCTCGATTGGAGACACACTGTTTCACTTCCATGCGTCCCTATGGAACCGCTACTGGCCCTCAGTTGCAGAAAATATGCTGGAAGCTAGATACTTATAAGGCCCCAAAAGCGAGACCGATTGTATTGCAAATGCTTGTTAATATATATGTCACTCCTAAGTGGGGCTCTGAAGGGACACAATGCAGGGTGCATTGTATTTAAAAAGTATGATATGTGGATTTAAGTTTTACATGTACTAGTACTAAAAAGCTCCTAAATGCATTTTTCACTACTGTAAGGCCTATCTCTCCCAATGACTAACACTGGGTTACCTTATTATATTTAAGAAGTGCTAACTTTGGATTGGGGGCAGGTATAGATTATATTTTTAAACTCAAATTAATTGTAATTTAAAATTCTCTTTAATGGTAAAGTCAGATTTTAAGAAACATTTCTGAAAACGTCACTTTTAGAAAGTTGCCATTTTTTTGTTCTAACCATTTGTGCTTTCTGCCAGTTTCCTGAGTCACATGACTGTGAATGGCTGTGCTCCTGGGCTTTGTGTATTCCCCACGGACAGTAACTCAAAAGGGGACTGGGTGTGATGAGGATGGGCATCCTGCTAGGCTAGCTGCGGGCAAAGCTGCTCCCTGCCCACTTACACTTAAAAGTTCACTTAAAAGTGCTTGTCTCCAGCACACATAAAGAACCCTGACACTAGCCTTTTGTCACCCCAGCGGCTCACCAGTAACTCCTCAGCAGCTCCCCAGCGACATAGACTCCTAACAATCGGAGCCTGCTGCCTTGCCCTGCTGAAATCTATCTTCTCCTGGCCCAATCCACCCCTTGTATCTGACCTGTGCAATTATATTGTCCTCCTTGCTAACTTCCCGTGTGAAATCCTCAAAAGGGAGTAGCACCTGTGTCAGGCATTTGACTAGGCCCCATTTGTCCACATCCATGGTCATAGCTTTCCCATCAATAGTCATTGATCTGTTTGTACTGCTCAAACAGACGTTGCAATATGTAGTAGGTTGAGTTCCAACACGTTGGCACCTCTTGTATCATGGCTTTAACTGGTGCTCTATTAGTATGCTGAATATTCCACAACTGCTTCCGGGCTTTAAAAGAATGGCTGAAATAAGTGCAGATTCTTCTGCAGGTGGTCAGTATGTTGCTGACTATGTCACACGACATGGTGATACAAAAATGATTTAGGGCAACATGCCATTGGTGGGAGGCTGCTTTTTCTCACTGACCACTTTTTGGAAGCATCTTTCTTTGGGGCCATCTTAAAGCTCTCAGTTGGCAGTTGCACTAAGCTGCACAAGCTAAAGAGATTGGAGGACTAATGTGTGACTGCACAGGCCTTCTGTTTGGCAGAACTGCGGGTGATGTCTCTTCTTTTGTGAACCTAAAAGCTAATAAGCAAGAAAAACATTTAGTGTGAAATGTCATGTGGCATTGTTTGCAGTTTGAATTAGTACAGACAAAGGCAATATTAGTGTGGTTGTTTACATAGGTAATAGATATCCACTTTAAAGTCCAACCACACCACCAAACCATAAAATGTAATTCCCCATCAAAATAACACACAGAGTATAAAGAGTGATAGAGCTCTTTCCTTTGTGTCCATATATTCTAAAGGAGTCACCTGTGGCACTCAAGGAACTGCATGGGTAAATGGAATACCAATCTTTTAATAAAATGGAGATTAGTGTGCACCTATGGCAGGCAATGTGGTCCAGGGGGAAATGGAATAATCATCATTACACAAATGGATGATGCTGATGTGTCTAAAGTGCACGCAGCCGGGTGTCCAGGAGGAAATGGAATTACATATCTAAAAAACTGAATGCTGTTGCCCAACTGTGTGTCTCTGGTGGATGGATGAACGATGGATTGACTGAGTCAAAATGGGAACAAAATGTAAAAGAAAAAAGAAAACAATATACATTTTTAACCCCTTCGGTGCTCATGACGAGCTCAGCTCGTCATGCTGCTGCAGTGCTCGTGTGCGCATGACGAGCTGAGCTCGTCATGAACCCGCCCGCTTAATGAAACGCCCCGCACAGGGCGAAAATCGGCCGCGCACCGAAGGGGTTAAAAAGCTCATTAAAAAATCAAAAAGTAAATAAAAACTGAAAAATTAAAACAAAAAATAACAAAGTTGCAAAATAATTACAACAATTTAAATTGCATAAACTAAAATTAACATTAAAAAATACAAATAAAAATAAAAATTATAAAAATGAATAAGTGAAATAAAATTAAAATTAAAATATTAAATAAGATAAAATAAAAATTATGGAGAAACAAAATCAGTCATTGCCGATGTTTATATGGGAGGATAAGAAGGAACCTATTGGAGGTGCTAAATAAACTAAATGCAAAAAATGCATGTAATATATATAAGCACTGTTCATCATTATCATATTTTTAATAGACATACTACAATGATCCTCAAGCATATTATTAAACTATTTCATTCATTTATGCAAGCCTATGGCAAAGGCACACTGGCTGGATGGACAAAATGGCTGCCAGCCACTGCCACATGGTCACAGCAACAACAACCAGCAAGGAGGCATGGCCACAACAAGGAAGACATGCAGGCCTATGGCGAAAGCACACTGGATGGCTACACAAAATGGCCACTAGCCACATTGTCACAAGAGCCGGCAAGGGGGCATGGCCATAACAAAGAACACATGGAGGCCTATGGCGAAAGCACACTGGCTGCCTACACAAAATGGCCACCAGCCACATGGTCAGAACAACCATCAAGGAGGCATGGCCACAACAAAGAACACATGCAGGCCTATAACAAAAGCACACTGGCTGCCTACACAAAATTGCCGCCAGCCACATGGTTACAACAACAACAATCAGCAACCATCATGGCCACCACAAAGAACACATGCAGGCCTATGGAAAAAGCACACTGGCTGCCTACTCAAAATGGGCGCCAGCCACATGGTCACAACAACAACAACCAGCAACGAGGCATGGCCACAACAAAGAACACATGCAGGCCTATGGCGAAAGCACACTGGCTTCCTGTACAAAATGGCTGCCAGCCACATGGTCACAACAACAACAATCAGCACGGAGGCATGGCCACAACAAAGAACACATGCAGAAAGTCCTGCGTTGTTGTCGAGACTGCTGTTGACAAGAGACTTGCAATCTGAGGAGATGTGTTGCGCAGCAGAGGTTCTGTTGGGGCTAATGGCTGCAGCCTCCTTGCGCTGGAAGAATCCTTGCAGGAGAGGCGAAGCATTGGTTCTGGTAGGGGTTGCACCGAGCAGCAGAGGAGATTCGTTGGTTCTGCTAGATCCACAAATGGGCTGTCAGTGCACCTTCAGCCCCACTTCCAAGGGTCTTGTTAAACCTTCACTCACCTGAACTCCAGGTTGTTCAACTTGAGAGATGTGAAGACTATTCCCTGCACCCCCAAAAACCTATGCCAGCCTTAACTGTATTGACATATCCAGCTTGGCTAGAATAGACTTCCAGGGGAAGGGGAAAAATGGGACAAAATAACAACAATCCAAATAAAATGAAGAGAAACACTCCAATGTTGTCGTCTTTTTGGCAAATGATTCTTCTTCTCTAGAAGATAGGTGTATGACCTCAGGGAAGGCTACTTCTTTGTTGCATCAGTAACTAAAGAATGTGTATCACAACATTTATAAAATAATATTTCTTCTTTCGTGCTTATTCTATTATGCATACAACGTTTATTCTAATACCTTTCCTTTTTCCCCTTTTTTCATTTATCACGTGGCCTTTTTCTCATTTCTTGAAGTGCATCTCTTTTCTGGAAGTATTTGAATATTTAGGCTAAGAGAAACAACACATTATTACTGCACTAAATAACTCTTGCTTCACCTTTAAAATTATCACATTTGTACACGTACTTACTATCAATAGTTTCTAAAAGGTTAATTATACTGTCCAAATTACACACAATAATGTATTGTTCTTGTCCTTTTTATCGAGTCTTTTCTTGATTTAAAAACAACTTGACCTTTTTGTTTTGTGCCCTTTCAGATAAATCTCTGAATTGCAAAGAAACTATTGGCTCTCATCAACAGGAATCCGAAGATAAGTGTTCCTTTTCTCTTTTTAATTGTCTGTACAATGATTGCTTATATTGCGCGCAACAAATCAGAAAGATCTTACTTGATTTATTTGCTCTTCTCTTCTTTTGTCTTTGTCGCCAGTCGGAAGGGTTTTAGGACCGGACTGAAGTGGAAGAGGAATCACCGGAACTCAGGAGGTTACCCTGGATACTCTGGAGGCTGCAGGAAGTCGTCACGTAGCTGGAAGAAAACTCGACGAGGAGCCGACTTGAAAAGGATCAGATGACCGCCTGGAGACACATCTGCAATCGCGCTGGAGAATCAGGTAAGGAAGTTATTTCAAACGAACGCATAGCGCTTTTTACTGTTGTAGCGTTCCTTTTATAGATGAGGGGAAGGGTGGGGTTCCTGTAAACGTGCTCAGAGGGAAGCAACGTGTTCGCAGCATGAGTCAGAGCCCCCTGCCAGAAACATGCTGCCTGCATGAGTCAGAGCCTTCTGCCAGAAACGTGCTGTCTGTCACAACAACGTGCCTTTCAGGATGAGTCAACAATAAACGTGCAGATTGGTCTTCACTCTGGGCCCTTTCTTTATGGCAGCATTAGTGTTCTCAAATGCAATGAATTTCTCTAGAGCCCCAGTTATGACATGTCATGGCCAATAACAAAATAAGTAATGAATGCATTAAAAACAAAAAGAATGTCTGTTCAGATACTACACACATAGATAAAAAGATATCAAAATACAGAATGAGGTTGGGCTAGATTATTAGCACAAACCCCAACAGGTCTAGGACTGGGGTGGCACCACTTTGCAGGGTAGAACTCACAGTTGCAAAATCCAGATGCTGTTGCAAGAGATCAGCCCTTGGAGTCACTGTGGTGGTCCTAGCGACAGGTGGCAGGTCCAGTCCTTCTCAGCCAGGCAATCGGGCAGCAGGTCAGCACAGCAGGCAGCAATCCTTCAGGGCAGCAGTCCAGCAAAGGGGCAGCAGTCCTTATTCCTTGCAGAGACTTTCACATGCCCAGAAATGTACTGAAGAGTTAATGTCTGAGGTCAAATATTTATACATGGTGCCTCTTTTGAAGTGGGAGAAGATTCTAGACGTTTCCCATTGATGTGCACAAGTTTCCTGTCTTCCTTGCCTGGCTCCAGACTAAATAAAGGGGGGTATGGACGCAGTCTAATCAGGTGTAAGTGAAACTCTGGCTAACTCTGACCTCCCATCCTGCCATTGATGGCCCATCAAGGCACAGCTAAGCTCTGTACTGTGTGTGGCAGTCTAGACGGTTGGCTAGGAGTCATGTGACCCGGAGGCAGGCTACATGAACTAAATGGCTAAAGCAGAAAAATGCCAGTTTTCTAAAAGTGGCATTTTCAACATTGTAATTGAAAATCTGACTTTAGAATAAAAGAGGAGTTTTCATTACAATTCAAAAGACACCTAACATGAACTGTTAAATATAAACTATTAAATGTAATAAGTTAACTCAAATGCTAACCTATGGGAGAGGTGTGCCTTGCAATAGTGAAAAATCTATCAGGACATGTAAAACTTAAAAGTACATGTCATACTTTTTAAATACTTTGCACCCTGCCCTGTGGGCAGTCTAGGGTTTACCCTAGTGGTTTCTTATATGTATTAAGAGGGACGTTTTGGGACTGGCAAAAGGTTTTTTTGTCAGGTCCAAATAGCAGTTTAAAACTGCCCACACAGGCTGCAATGGCAGGCTTGAGACATGTGTAAAGGACTACTTAAGTGGGTGGCACATTCAGTGCTGCAGGCCCACTAGTACCATTTAATTTGCAGGCCCTGGGCACATGTAGTGCCACTTTTCTAGTGACTTATAAGTAAATTAAATATACTAATTGAGTGTAAGCCAATTCAACCATGATTAGAGGCGCAAGCACAAGCACTTCAGCACTGCTTAGATGTGATAAAGTGCACAGAGTCCTAAGGCCAACAAAAACAAAATCAGAAAAAATGGAGGAGTAAGGCAAAAGGTTTGGGGGAAGTCACCCTATGGCTGATAGGTCTAACAAGTATTCTCTATAAGATTCATCAGACTAATCTCTAGGAACCCATGCTAATTTATGGATTACTTGATTACACTGACAATGTATAGCTCATGCCATTACAATACTCAGAAAGCCCTCACTGTGACCACAGTCTAGTAGGATGCCTCTGTTCTTCATACCACAATGAATTATGAAAAATCAAATCTAGAATTCACAACTAATGCTAACAAAAGGTCATTAACTGAGTGAAATTATAATAACCTGAGTGAAAAATATTCCCTAATTAATAAAAATACTCTACCACATTTCTTAATAAAATACAGACATCACAATCTGCAGGAGAAGCCCACCATTTTGCGTTATGCCACTGCCTAAACCTTAATGAGAAACTTAAAGACTTAGTTCAATTTTGAGATGAAGACACAGCAGTATAATTACTAAGCACGTTTTTATATTACAGTTTGCTTAGCTCCTAAAAAATGTCACCTCCAGAGGGGGGCTAGAGAGCCCATGAAGAAGATGGTGGCTTTCTAACGCGGCACCCAGGTCGGAACACATCATTGCCAGCAACATCATTAGGTCAAGCCTAGCGCAGCGCCCATGCGCTGCACTAGGAAATCGGCCTCTTGGAATCACTCCAGCTTTTGTAGAAGCTCGTGCATGTGGTGCTCACACGCTATTCGCCTTTGCGTCTGGCTTTAGCACGCAATTGGCCAAAGGCGTGTGGATGTCCCAGCTTTTTGGGAAATGTTTACTCCCAAAGCGTTTTGCTCTCGGGAGCCAGCAGCGGCGCGCAGGGGCCATCTGTCTTGGCTCAGGTTTCCTTTTACAAGCACGCACTTGCCGGGCTCGCGCTCCTGGCTTCCCTTTACTCCCACACTGTACATTTACAAATATTTCAACAGAGCACTGAAGAATTTGGAGAGGAGGGACGGGGTTATCAGAATTCTTGGGGGGATGGGCGCGCGTTCGCTTTCACTTTCGCGGCTTCCCTTTACTCCCATACTGTACATTTACAAATATTTCAACAGAGCACTGAAGAATTTGGCGAGGAGGGACAGGGTTATCAGAATTCTTGGGGGGATGGGCAGGTGGAGAAAGCCAATAATCTTGTGGGGATGATGTGGGGGGAATCAGTGGTAGCCGAGATTCTTGTGAGACTGTGGGGGTTGCCGAAATCCTCGTGGGGTTCAAAGGCACCTCAAAGTTCAATGAAACTCATCCTCTGGTCCCTGGAGTCACGATCTTTACAAATGGCATTACTTCTCACCCGTTAACAGAGCAGAGGCACAGAGTATATGTAACAGAGCGGTGGACTGCAGAGGCGGTGGCTGCAGTGTGCGCTCCTCCGCCTGTAGGGTGCCAAAGGGTAAACAGAAAAAGCTTAGAAGTCTCGGGGAGCAGAGAGACTGCTAGTAGGCTTTCTAAGTTTCTATTCTAGTAGGAACTTCTTAGTTTAGTTATGGGTCCCAGCAACGTTCGATCTTCATTACTCAGCTATCCATACCTCCCCTCCGCTCACTGCCCGCCACCTCTTCCTCTGCTCCCCCCCTGCTTCCCTCACATTGTGACGTGCTTCCCAGAGTCGCTCTTGCAATGTCTGCGAAAAGATAATAGCTTCCAAGGTATACAATGGGCTGGCTTTCCAGGGCGTCTTTCGCCACCTCCACTTCACCCCCTTCGTGTGTATGCCTTTCTCACCTTTACAAAACAATCTGCACATGTGCGTCTCTTTGTATGTAAGCATTTATTGCATTCTGTATGTGAGCGCGTGTATTATTGCCTTCAGTCAGTGTGTATTTTTGGGTTATGTGAGTGTGCCTCTGTGTGTTTGTGTGTGTGCCCGTCTGCATGTAGCGTGTGATGCCTGACTGCGCTTGCATTTGTGCTGGGAGTGGTGTGTATCTTGTTGGTGTGTGTTTGAATGTGCTGTTAATCGTATTGTGTGTGCATGGAATAATATGTGACAGTGCTTCTACAGGGGCGGGAACACCAACCAGAGAACTGCATCGATAAAATTCCAATGCACCAATTAGTTCAACAAATTCCCTATCAAAACAAAGGTGGTAAACTTCTATATCGTTGGCTGTACGTGCCAGTTAAAAACCTAAAAGAGAAATAAAAACTCTGCCGTAGATTCAAATCCTGCCTTGGTGCAGTATTTGGGAGAAACGTGCACTGGCTCTGCGCCTTTGACTCTCACTTGTCAAACCTCGTTCTAGCTCCCCACTCTACCTCCCATGCTCTGTGCAGACATTTTATTCCAGTTGATCCGTGTCTCTATCTCTCAGTACAGGCCATTTTCCTGTCTCTCATTCACTTTCTCGTGCTCTCTTTCTAAGTGTCTCTCGCTCTCACTTCAAATCTCTCTCCTCATCTCTCTCCTCTTTCTGTCTCTCTTACCTTGCCCATCCCCTTGTCTTTTCATCCCACTCTCGCCCTCTCTCTATCTCTCTGATTTAACCCACCCATTCTTCTCACACAATATCTTACTCCCTCTCTATTTATCTTTCATCTTATCCACCCTGATGTCTTATATCTCCCCCTCTCGCTTTATCCCTTGTCTTACTCCTTCACTCAAGTCGCCCCATCTCTCTCTCCCTCCTTCCCTCTTTCTCTCTTTCTCTCTCACCGTACCTACTCACCTCTATGTCTTCATCTCTTTCCCCCCTTTCTCTCTTGCTCTCTCTCCTTACCCATCCACCCATGTTGCCCCATCTCGCTCTGTGTCCTTAAAATCTCTTGTTGCTTCACATCTGGACGCTTCAAACCTCCCATTACAAACCAGTGAATGGTAGGGGTCTTCTGAACCTTCACAGCTGTGGTTCAGGAAATAGGAAACACCTCTACATAGTTTGCGTGAAGAGGGTCCTGTAACACTCGCAGCCTTCTCCTAAAAATCCTGGTCACTGCGCTCTACCCTCAGCCCAGCCACCATCTTCGCCCTCCTCACCCCGACCATACTTTAACCAACCGCACAATTGTGTTATGTGAGTTTAGTGCTCGTACAAAATATGTGACGCAATGGAAAAAATGGACATGTTGCTTCACTGCAGACTCTCATTAACTAATTTACATTTTTATTGTTGTCATGCTCCATTAGAGTGCATGTTCTAGAAGGGCATCTTCTGTCCTCCCTGTCCTTACTTGCACCCGCCTCCCACACCACTTCCACATCAAGGCTGCTTCCACCCGCCCGTTGCCCCTGTCAGAGCACTTCAAATGCTTGCATTTTTCAAAGGTGTTAAATAAATATTTCATTGAAGCCACCTCACAGGGGTGAGACAAGAGACACAAGAGTGTGCGTGTATATGTGCGCGTGCATGCCTGCATGCATGTGTGTCTGAGTGTGCACATTTGCATAGGTATGTAGGAGTGCCTGTGTTTGTGTGTGCTTATATATCTGCATGCGTGTGTGTGTAAATGTATCTGCTCTTGGTAGTGCTGTATATGTATGGGCATGCTTGCTATATGCATTTCTATGTTCATGTGTGTGTCTGTGTTTGTATGTGCTCCTGCTTCCATGCGTATGTGTGCATGAGTGTGTTTATGTATGCTTGTGTGGTTGCATCTATCAGTGTATGCGGCTGCAGGTGACTGTTTCCAAATGTGTGCATGTCTGTCTGTGCATGCATGTTTCTATATGTCTGTGCTTGCACGTTTGTGTGTGTCTATCTGTGCATCTATGTTTATATTTAAGAGGTTTTTTTAAATGCACATAAAAGACCCAGGGGGTGGGTGAAAGTGCTTTACTAAGAACAATATCTGCGACAATAACTACTGGCTGGGAAAATATTAACCTCATTAGCACTTAAAAGGGGCCATCCAGGGAAGGGAAAAACAGTGCTCTTTACCTAGTACTGGCACTACATATCCAGCAATCGCCAACAATGTTTGATTATGTCTGCCATGAGTCTGACACCTATTGTGACATCATTCACAGGTTGGCCATATAAGGTAACAAAAATGCTTATTACTTTATTATAACTTTTCAACATGCTGCACAACAGGTACACTGCTCTACAACATAGCCTAAACACATTGGCAAAGCCAATAGGTCTGGCAAAACACTTATAAGGTCCCAAAGGCGAGACCTATTGGCTATGCCAATGCTTGTTTTAATTATGCTGCTGCCATTCTAGCCGCATTGCTCTGCGGTCCAGAACTGGAGGAACAGCCCATGTCACAATGAGAGGCCCACCAAGGCGGTGCAGTGACCCCCGTTTCAAAGGAATTGAGTCTGCCCCATGGCCTGCTTAGACTTCCTTCAAGTGACAGCCACTGTGGGACGTGGCTGAGCCCCTTGCCTGGCACTGACCAGCGATACTACGGGGGCATTCTCAACCTGTAGGGGCACTGGACGCTCCCTGTGGCTCCTCTGCTCCTGATTGGTGGCTTCACTCAATCATCCCGCCATTTTATGGAAGCCTATTCACCCCGGAAGCCGGTGCTCACCTGCTGTAGACATTGTGGGAGCTCCATGCAGCGCATTGCTGCCATAGCGCTGTGAGGGCCTTGGATGACAACCGCCTAACTTGAGACTGACAGCTCTTTCCATATGTAAGTTAGTGGTGTTGCCTGCCTGCATGAAGTGCTTTATTGTACCTGACATAACTTCTATGCTTGGATGAATGGCTGCCTGATTGCTCTGTGGCTGAAAAAATACTGGGAGGCCACTGCTGCTCAAGCTACTGTTTTTCTCGAATTGGCCTGTGCTTCTCTATGCCCCTTGGACAGTACATTTGTGTTCTCTCCCGGACACCCATGGGTAACGGTTGTCGCCTCTTCTGGTCTGAGGCTCCTAAGCCATGATGCTGGGCCATGGTGTCTCCACACCATGGGCAAGCTGGACAAGCTGTCTTGGCTCACTTTTGAAGCCCATAGGGGTCCTGAGCAAGTTCTGGAGGCTGAGCAAAATGCTGGTGGGGAGGACGCTGCGCAGTGCAGAGCTCTTACCTCAGTTGTTTCTTCTCTCAAAAAAGACATGAAAAACAGCCTTTCCACCATCGACTCGGAGACTGACTATATAACACGCCACATCAATGACATGAAAGAGCACTTGGATCATCATCAAACGCTCTTGGATCATCTTCAGCAGTGATACTCGGTGATTGAAGATGTTATGGCACAACGCATTCCCTGCTCAAAGAAATGGCGAAGTAGATGGATAAAATAAAGTTGAAATATGATGATTTCTAGCAACGGTCTTGCAGGAGTAATCTGAGGATTTTGGGTGTTGCGGAGTCTTCGGTGATGGGGCAAATAGAGAACTATATTGAAAAGCTAGTGCGCGACCTCTTCAGCTCAGACTCACTCTCCCAAGTGTTTGTAGTGGAATGGGCGCTCCGTGCGTTGGTTCTCTGCCCGATTCCAGGGGCACCCCTCTGGCCAATCATCGCAAAACTCCTCAATTATAGGGATTGGGACACTATCTTGTGATTGGCAAAGAGAGACGCACCATCACTTATGAGGGGATGATTTCATCCTTTCTCACTGACTTCACCCAAAGTCTGCAAGACGCTCAGCGGACATTTGCTCCAGTCAAGATGAAGTTGCAGGAACTGAACATCTCCTATGCTCTGCTATCTTGCACAGGCGCCCCCCGTGCCTAGGGGAGGGGCGCCCTTAGTTGCGCCATGTGACGAAGCCCCCTACGGGTAGGATAAGAAGGGGTGGTGTATTGAGTAAGGAGGGACGGTGATGTCATCAGGGCGCGCAGGAATGCAAGGGGGAGTTTTATAAGGCTGCGCCCTGGAGTATTCGGCCTCTTTGTCCCCTCAGACCTCCAGCAAGCTTATGCGGTGCCCTGGATTGCAAGTAATGCAACTGTTTGCTGTGCGCGTTGGGGCCTGCCGGCACAATGTGCGCAGCTGAGTGGAGAGCTTGGCGGGATGGATGAGTCGGTCAAGTTCCATTGTAAGGCCAAGCTCAAGTGCAGGTGTAATGTTGTACCTAATTTTCTTACTGCCTTTGACATGTTGTTGCCGCTAAAGTGTACAGCCAAAACTGAAGTTCAAGTAATGTCGTGCCTGATTTACTTAATGCCTTTGACAGGTTGATGCGGCTAAAGCATGATGCCTTGAATAATTGTATATATCCAAACAGGATGGTCTTCTCCTATTGGTCTGTGAAGAATTACCTGCTTTGATGTGAATAAAAGGCTATGCCCTAGACAACACGCTTTGACTCTGCGAGTTCTTGGGCTTAGTGGGGTAGAAAATGTAAAAAATGGAGAAGGGTGAATGTCACATTGTGCGCATACTATGCACAGGCGCCCCCGCGCCTAGGGGAGGGGAGCCCTTAGTTGCGCCATGTGATGAAGCCCCCTACGGGTAGGATAAGAAAGGGTGGTGTATTGAGTAAGGAGGGACGGTGATGTCATCGGGGCGTGCAGGAATGCAAGGGGGAGTTTTATACGGCTGCGCCCTGGAGTATTCGGCCTCTTTGTCCCCTCAGACCTCCAGCAAGCTGCAGAGGCACGGCGTTGACCACCCACCCACCCGGCAGAAGAACGAGGCTTCGTGGCGGAGCACTGACAGTTAACAAAGGGGGATGCACAACAAGAGAAGTACAGAGACTGGCTGGACCCCAGGAGGGGGTAGGATCCACGTGTGCTGAGGGTAGGCCAAAAAGGAGGACTGACCTGCCGGTAGTCCTGGACTCTACTGCCCTAACCCGCAACGTATGGACTGAGTAGAACTTTGGGGAGACTGCCTGTGTTCAGGCACCCCGGTGGGCCGGTGCGTTATGCGGTGCCCTGGATTGCAAGTAATGCAACTGTTTGCTGTGCGCGTTGGGGCCTGCCGGCACAATGTGCGCAGCTGAGTGGAGAGCTTGGCGGGATGGATGAGTCGGTCAAGTTCCATTGTAAGGCCAAGCTCAAGTGCAGGTGTAATGTTGTACCTAATTTTCTTACTGCCTTTGACATGTTGTTGCCGCTAAAGTGTACGGCCAAAACTGAAGTTCAAGTAATGTCGTGCCTGATTTACTTAATGCCTTTGACAGGTTGATGCGGCTAAAGCATGATGCCTTGAATAATTGTATATATCCAAACAGGATGGTCTTCTCCTATTGGTCTGTGAAGAATTACCTGGTTTGATGTGAATAAAAGGCTACGCCCTAGACAACACGCTTTGACTCTGCGAGTTCTTGGGCTTAGTGGGGTACAAAATGTCAAAAATGGAGAACGGTGAATGTCACATTGTGCGCATACTACAAGCACGTCTCCGTTTTACATTGCAGGGCAAAACTATCATCTTCGTAGACCCCAAGGACGACTCTTCTACTCTAAATAGGTATTGCCAGGCCTCGCACAGCCCTTCTTCGGCTGGTTCCAGCTAGTGAATTCTGCGCCTCAGTGATGTTGAATAACTGCCAAGCGCTATTGAGCTGGCCGTATGGTCGGTTGGCGGCGGGCCTCCTGTTCGTCTTTTCGCAATGTGACTTGTGTGCTCTAACTCCTGTGGGCATTAGGAATCCATTTTCTGCTCTATGGTGACATTGATTGATTATGTGGCACCTCTGATTCCATCTGGTTTGTCGAAGGCTGCTAATATATATACTGCACAGTTCTCTGACCCCTCTACTCAAAACGGCACTGCTTCTCGTTGCTTTACATGTTTTGGTTTGTTCTTGTACCTGCTAATGTTGATTGAATTGGGTATATGCAATGTATTCATGTGGCAACTGAGGCCCAGTGTGGGCGGGGGAGGAAGGAGGCTGTTCATAGGTCTCATCATGTGCGATTTTATGAATTTACAGAGTATAATCTGCACGTGTCTGCTTGCTTGCCCTTCGGCGTCCCTAACAATGATGTCTCTGATCTGCATGGGACCAGTATTGCCCGGTCCTCTACATGACTCTGAATTTTGTTACCTGGAATATTAGGGTCCTCGGTAAACCTTGTAAGCATCGACACATACTAGTTTATTTGAGTAGTTACAGTGGCCTTTCTTCAAGAAACACATTTAGCCCCTGGCTCAACTCTCCCCCCCTAAATACTGGAGTGACTATAGGTACTTTGCCTCCTACTCAACCTATTCACGAGGGGTGGCAGTCTTGATTCACAGATCTGTAAAGTTCTGTCACCTCAACACATTTTCTGATCTGAAGGGGCGCTACCTATTAGTCCAAGGGATGGTTGGCTCTCCCCACCTTACCTTGGTGAAATCCTATGGCCCTAATGCCAATTGTCCAGATTTGTTTGCATGTTAAGCCCCGTGCATTCATGAGTTAAACCATCAGGCTGTCCTTTGGGGGGGGTGCATAATGCTGTCTTAAATCCACTGCTCAATAGTTCCAGGGGTCTGTTACATACCCATAATACAGTGGGTGATGCCCTGGCGAATAGGACACAATACAACGCAAACATTTACAACGCATGCCTTTACAACGCGGTTTTTACATCGCAACATCCATTACAACGCATGATTTTACAACGCATGCCATTACAACGCATTTTTAGAAACTACATTTACAACGCATTCCATTACAACGCATACCACTACAACGCATACCATTACAACGCATAATACTTTTAGGGCAACAGTAGGGTAAGTGTTGGATAGTGTAGGGGTTAAAATTACTATTCCCACTCCAGTGAGCGCAACAGTAGGGTAAGTGTTGGATAGTGTAGGGGTAAAAATTACTATTCCCACTCCAGTGAGTGCAATAGTAGGGTAAGTGTTGGATAGTGTAGGGGTAATACGTTGTAATGGCATGCGTTGTAGTGACATGTGTTGTAATGGCATGCATTGTAGTGACATGTGTTGTAATGGCTGCGTTGTAATGGCATGCGATGTAAAGGCAGTTGCGTTGTAATGACTGCGTTGTAAATGTAGTGCGTAGTAATGACTGCGTTGTAATGGTTGTTTCCCGCCTTGGCAGATCTGCTACATGCTAATGATATGGTAGATGTATGGAGAGCTCTACACCCACAGACCTGTGTGTACACGTTTCACTCTTCAGTACATGACACTTCCTCCAGGTTAGAGACATGGCTTGGTACCAAAGACTTACTTAGGTGGGTCACACCCTGCACTCACATGCCATGTACGCTTTCAGACCACTCCCCGGTTAAGTTGGTCCTGGAGTTCCCTGCAGAAGCCCCTACCACTAGGCTTTGGTAGCTCCACACTGAAGCCTTACTGGACAGTGTGTTTAGGGAGGAGATCAGGCAGGCCACTAGTAACTATTTTAGTGAAAATAAGGGCACTGTGCACTCTGTCTTGTCCCTATGGGAAGCCTATAAAGTAGTTATCGGAGAAGAATACAGTAGTAAAAGCTGTGGTACCCTTAAATTCCTTAGGAGGAGCTGAGGAAGCTAGAAAGTGATATTAAAACACAGGAGGTGTCATATGATCTAAATGGGGAACCCATGCTCTAGAAGCTCTGCAACTCAAAATTTGGGAGTTTAAGAAGGTAGATAGGGAGACTCGACGTTGCAGCAAGTACCCGGGCTGCCTGATACTATGGGAAAGTTGAATGCCCTGGACATACACTTGCATCGATGATATGGCCCAACCGGGCGGCTAATTATGTTGCAGAACTTAGCGAGGAGGTTAGGCAGCTGTTCCATGGCTGAAAAGATGATTCTAGGCTGTTACACTGCTTACTATAGGCAGCTGTAGCACTCTACCGCACTGTGGATGCCCTCCCGGATATACGTGCAAGCCTAGATGAGGCACGGCTGGCATGGGTCTCTCCATCTCGGAGGGAGTCGCTCTGTCAGCCGGTTTCAGTGGAGGAGATCAAGAGCGTTATTACTCAACTGAAAAATGGCAGTGCTTATGGAAACGATGGATTCCCAGCTGAGTTTTACAAAGCTTACTCCGAGGAACTAGCCCAGATTCTCCTATCAGTCTGAACAGGCTTTTCAGACAAGTCACCTTCAGGAGTCTATGGCGGAAGCCATCATCATTATATGACTGAAGCCTGGGAAATCCCTTACTCAATGCAGTGCATACCGGCCCTTGTCTCTTATCAATGTAGATGGTAAAATCCTTGCTAAATTGTTAGCCAATCGCCTGCTACCATTGATGCCTACCTTGGTCCGGTCGGATCATACTGGGTTTATACCTGGCCACTCTATGGCACACAATCAGTGCACCCTTTTTGCTGTGAACCATCAATTAGATCCCCTTTTCAGAGCAGTTGCTGCCTTATGTAGATGCTGCAAAAGCGTTTGATTCAATTGAATAGCTTTATGTTTACGGTCCTTGAACAGATAGCGGTGGGAAGGACATATTTGCAGTGGGTCTGACTCATTTATAGCATGCCGCCAGCACAAGTGCAGGTTAAAAACTTGATACCAGATCCGTTGCTTAGTGAATGGGGCATGAGGCAGGGGTGGAGTCTATCACCCCTCCTCTTTGCTATTGTAATGGAGCCACTGGCCTGCATACTGTTTGGATCACCATCATAAGAGAGACATAAGGTTTGGCAGATGAAACATTTTGCTATCTATGTATGCAGACGGTGTTCTTCTTTTCAAGGACCTACTGACAACTTACACCCTATCATCCATGATATCATCGCTTATGGGTGTTGGTCCAGACTCCAAATTAACTGGGCCAAATCGCTGCTTGCCCCTGTTACAGAGACCACCATCAGACTGGAGCTTGACTTCCCCCTCTGTTGGACGACTGACCCGATACGCTATTTAGGCATTATGTACCACAGGGATATTGATACTATTATTAGAAGGACTGGATTAAACTGCACCTATCGGTGGCTTGAAGAATTGCTTAAACAAAAATAGCGGCGCTACTGAAGCTTCTGTACTTGTTTCAAAACACCCCTATCCCTCTTCGCAAGTCATTCTTCTCCCAGCTCTGCTCCCTTATAATTACTTTAGCATGGGCCGACGAGCAACAATAATTTGTTGGGCTAAATTACAAAAACCCTATTACAAGGGGGGGTTTGGGGCACCTAATTTTTAGTTATGCTATCTTGCTGGCCAGGCTCAATTCACTCATCATTGGATACACAATATCCATTGAGTGCCTCATGTGGATCTGGAATGTGGCCTATTAGATCCAGACCCCATTCAGATATATCTGTATTGCCGAACTCCTTGTCCTGACAGGAAGGTCCATACGATAAAATGATCGGGCTGGGCACTGACACGGCTGGTGGAGCTCAGTGGCGAATCACTTCAGTTTGCAGCCCAAGCCGGGATTGCTCACTACCTGTATGCCCTTGTTTCTGCTAACTCGGGGCACCTTTCTGTGTTGAAGCATAAAAAGCTTAAATATAAGGGAGATTTGTTCCCCAATAGCAAATTCCTCCCCTTGGAGGCTTTTGTCTACTCACCTACCTCCTCCATGCTAGAAAATGTTGTAGTGAAAGAAGCAGAGGACCAGCTAGTGGATTATTAAGGGTTGGATTTATTGCGTTCAGTTAACCAACAGCGCTAAGCTGCTGGGGAACACCAATACAGTCCATATCCTTAGAATCAGACATAGCCCTTCATGTCAGTCTGGGTCGTCTAGTCTTTTTGGTTCAATGGTTTCTTCCTCCTACTCTCCTGGTGGCCGTTTGGTGACAGGATACCCTCAAACGAAAACCCAAACAAAGGAACTGGTTACTAGAACTGACTTACTGTAAGTATAGGTGCCACCACCACCAAAAAGATGCTCTTCTTCTCCTGGATGTCTGCTGCACCCATTCTAGTGCTCCAATTCCCAATTGTGCTTATAAAAACACCTTGTACCTTTGCACCAATCTATGTGTGGCCCCACCACCCACACCAAACCAAATGCGCTCCCCCTGTCACTTGCCTCTGGCCACGAGCCATTTTCTTGGTCATGGCGTTGGGACCCTCGGCGTCCTGGGCACTTTTCTGGCCACCAGGCATGTCGAATCTCCTGATCTCCACCTGCCACCACTCCTCTCAGACCCGCTGGACTGCAGCTGACAACTTCTCCCAATGGTTCAGGTCCGCCAACATCTCCCTCACCCTCTACGAAACTGACCGCCTCGTCTGCTTTCTGCTGCATGGCTTCCACCACGGCGTCTCTTCGTCCTGTGAAGATGACAGCTTCCACACTTGCTCCTCGTCGCGTTCTCCGGGTCGCGTCTCTCTTCCAGATTTTGATCTCCTGGAGGAAAATGATGTCCTCTCCTGCATCAGTTTCTCCTCTCCTCGTCTCCTCCGCAGCCCTCGTTTTAAACCGCTACGAGGTGTGTCATCTCCGCAGACTCTGCCTCCTCAGCCACTGGAGTGCATATGGTTGTTCTAGGCTGTCCCATTTCCTCTGCCATACAAACCTCCTCACAGAAACACTCAGCTATTATAACCTCAAACATATTCTCAAACAGTTACTTCCCATCTTCCTGGATGCTCCGGCAGATTGTGAGCCTCTGTCTTTCCTACTGATCAACCCTACAACTACTCACATTATTGCCTGCCTGTATACCATGCTATCCCTGGCTGAACCAGAATGGCATGCCCATATGTAGTGGTCTGCGGATCTGGGCTGTGACATCACTGATGAGCAATGGGCATCATGTTGCACTCTCACAAGAGATATTTCCTCAAATGGGAACTTTCCACTGATTCACTACAAATACTTGCACAGAGTATATTACACTCCTTTTACTATGGTGAAGCATGGTATGTTGCCTGACTCTTCCTACTGTAGATGTGCTGCCCCCACTGCTGATTTTTTTCACCTTGCATGGCTCTGTCCCAAAATTTCAGCCTTTTGGGCTTTGGTGATTTGAACTTTAGATATTATGATAGAGGGGGCGGTCTCCATAACTCCCTTTCTGCTTCTTTTGAGGGTGCTGATGGATACTCCAAAGCACTATCAGAAGCAGTTGGTGATGGCTTCCCTCTTAGGTAAACAACTGGTTACACTGTTGATGGAGTGAGGTTTGTAAAATACATCCTCATGAAATTAAGTAACCCCATAATAATGTATTGACTGCATGAACTAACCGACTCTGAATGCACACATTTACACGAGGGGCAAAGGCATTTTACATAATATACTAAACCATGTTGGCATGAGTACGTATTAACTGTTTGCGCTTTAAAAAACCGTACTAATGCATGTTTATGCTATGTTGTACATTGCACATTTTGCATGTTGTGCACAAATAACGAAAAGGTTGCTTTAAATTAATAGCTTTCGCTAGGATTTATTTAACACAGGGTATTAGTATGGTGGGAGGTAACCATAATGGGTTTTATTTCATGAATTAATATTCTTTTGTGTTTATTTACTTTAGTACGGGATTGGGCCTGCATGAAAATGGCCTCTCATTTGAACCAACATGTGGTTGGCTTGGTCGGTGTGGAGAGCGCATGTGCCAGGATGGGCGACAGCGACTGTGGGAACAGCCATCACTATGTGCAATTTGAATGTGAAGCGGATATCATAATGTACAAATGTTGCAAAATGTATAATTATGAATGCTAGTGGTATACGAATGTATTGGTCTTAAATCCTTCCTTTGTTAAAACCGGTATAGGATGGATTTGTGAGGAGAACTGGATGAGGCGACCCTAGTATGATTTATGACAACCAATCACAGACTGAGTTTCTACTGATACTGCAACATTGTAAGATAGTGAGCTAAACAGTAGGGTATAATTGATATCCCAATTAGGGGTATGTCAAGAGAAAGGGTCAGAGAGCAGAGAGAAGGGTCGGAGAGAGATCAGACGAACCTGAGGCAGTGCGGTCCGGTATAGCAGTGCAGTCCGGGGTGGCAGATCAGAGTGAAGAGATGATCAGAACGCACAGAGCAGCGCACCAAGACAGAGAGAGCAGACCAGCACAAAGCCAGAGAACGCTTTAGGTACGAGAACGTTGCAGGAGTGCTTGGGAGGAGACTGCGTCCGAGGAGAACTAGATCAAGGTAGATTGATTGGGAGATTAATTTTAGTTGTTAGTCTATGGCAAACGTAGCTGCATCTGTCCTGTTAACTTTGTCCTCTGAGCCTATCTCTGGGGACCTCTTGCCACAACCTTGGCCAAGGAAGTGGTTTTCCTGATTCTTTGGTGGGTATCACTCTCCTTGATTGCTTTAATTTTGCAATATATATTTCTGCAAGTATTTATGCTGTACCTTCTCTTCCTCATTCCTATGCACGCTTTGATATCGATGCAAATGATTCATGTTGATTACATTGCTTGATAATTTGTTCTCTTATATGTAATCTTGTGTGTGCACTGACAATCTAAATTAAGAGCATTTAATAAGATAAAATCATTAACTAAAGAAATGACTCTGTGGTTATTTAGTTAAATATTAAACTGTTTAGTTAATCATAGTCACCATCAACTCTTCAACTAATGGTCCATCGACCAAAGGAAGAAGACAGTTGAGATTACGAATAGTTAGAAATATATACAAATGTTATTAATGTGAAGCATAGTATTTAATAAAACTGACAAATTAAACCCCTCAAATCCAGAGCCTGTCCTCAGGGATCATTTATGGGTAATGTGTGATTGGCCCCGTTGTTTGGTAAATCAATTTATGTGTGTTGAGATTTCCCTTGATCCCTGGTTCAAGAATTAGGGGTTGCGCTGGATCAGTTTTTCTGGTAGCAGAATGATGGTTATTATTGATTAGTTTGGTGATTTATTGATTATTGATCAAATGTTTAACATTCTATGTAAAGTGAGTTAGTATCGTGTTTTATGTAGTCTTTGGAACACAGGTACAGAAGGGTATCTGGGAAGTCAGCAAAGTAAAAGTTAGCCTGAAATAAGGCAGAAGAAAAGTGTGAGAAGTGAAATCACACGGGAATAGGTGCATTGTCTGTTTAAATTAGTGATAACACTTATGTGTTATATTAGGGACTATTTAGCGTGTATGTAGAAGAAGAGTGAGATAGCGAAGGGTTCACCTGTAAAACTTTGGCCTTATCCCCGGAAGAGTAGCGAGACCTCCTTTTCAATAAAGGGTCCTCTTGTGAAATTTTGGCCTTATCCCTAAAGAAGTAACAGGTCCTCTCCTAGCTTGGATGAAGGGAAAGGATAGCGGAATTGTTATACTTGCCCGTATTGAAAGGAATGTTCTTGAGAGTGAAAAACTATCTCTTTATTTAGTAAACAGACAGTGTGGTACTGTTTTATGTTGTAACTAATAAGTTATTGTAAAGAAAAAGAACTTGTGCCGATAATTTTTGTAAAGGGAGGGTCAGCAGCAGGAGGAGAGGCTGACGTCACAGAAAGCCGCACTGGCAGAGTAAGCTCACATTGGCTGGTTGGTGTGAGCCGCGCTGGTATTTGACAGGATAGCGGAGACGTAGAAAGCTCCGATTGGAAGAGTTAGAGTGTGTCGCGCTGACATTGGTCAGGTGTTTAGGGAAGCAAAAGAGTTCGATTGGTGAATTATAGTGGATTGTGTTGACAAAGATTTGCATCGAGTAAAGTTGTTGACAAGTAACAAAAATTTATTTTGAACAACCAAAACAGGAGAAATTGACTTTGTTTGGCAAAATTAAAAGATTCTTTAAAAAGGACAAACCAGTAATAACGAGAGAAGGAGTTCCTATCCCTCCACCAAAGACACCAGCGTCTTATATGATGTTAAAATATGGTTATCACACATGTATTTGGCTAGAAAATTGGGTAGGATATACAAAGAATGATGGTATGCCAGCTTTTCCAGAGCATGGTCGTTTTAATTTGGCAGTATTGCGTAATTTGAGAGAAAAGATGATGACATTAGACCCAAGACCTAGACCTACACAGTTTGAAGCACTAGTAGAATGGGAAGATGAAATGTATGAAAGAGAAAGACATAGAGGTGGTAGAGTTCATAGATTTATGTTTGGAAGATTTCATGATGAAAGACATGAAGACAGAATGAAGAGATGGAGAAATGGAGAGATAACTGAAGGATTATATACTGCAGAACACAAATGTAAGGAGAAAAGGAGACATTTAGAGCAATTTGGTTATGGATATAATCCGAATGAATCTGATGATGAGCTGCTGGATGATATATTAGTTAAACGACCTCCACCTTATCAGGAGAATTCAGCGATGGTGACACCAAATGCACCGTCAATGGAAACCCCAATGACACCTCAAACGACACCAGTTCCAACTGTAAGCGATGTAGAGCAGGAAGGAGAAGCAGAATTTGCCATACAAACCAAAGAATTAGTTGAAAAATTGAATCAGATGAATATGAAAATAGATGCAATAACTGTGCCAGTAACTATAGGTCCAGCAATACCTGTATTCGATAATAGGCTTATCCATGAACCTTCCTTGACTGTCCCATTAAATTCTGCTATAACATCAGCTAGTAGTAGAATTAACACTGTAAGTGTCCAAAGTGAACAGCCCACTACAGTTACTTGGTCAACACCTCTGACTAATCTAACAATAATTGAAACACCTGGGGAAATAATACAGTTACAGCCCAAAAGAATAGAGTTGGATGAGATTCCGAGAAGTGAAGTTTCAATAGGTCTAACTACTGAAGAATTAGATGATTGGGTGAAAGGGTTAAAAAGGAGAAAAACACAGCCACAGCCTATAGATGTATATAAGTTGAGAGTATATCTGGAAGAAATGATCATTGGGACCATAAGTCCAGACAGGCTAAAGACTTATCAAGATGATGAATTGATGTATCTGTGTAAGAGTATTACTTGGAAAGCGAAAAATCTACATGAAAGGTTAGTGGAAGCTGCAGAGGAGTTTGGAATGGACATAGGAAGGTCAAAGGTGTTGCAGAAGACATATAGAGTGGATTTTACTGAAAAAGATATAGAAAATATGAATACGTCTGGTAGACGATTGCAGATAAAAGAGTTAATGATTGTTTTGAGAAAATGGGGAGACGTGGAAAGATGGAAGGGTAGATGGATGAGGAAGAAAGAAGAATTGGCTGCTAAAGAAATACATTTACGTACAGTAAGAGAAGTAGAAAATGTAGCTCTGGAATGTCCCATGAGAGAAGTTCCAGGCGGAGGTTATGTGCATGTTCCGTGGTCTAGACAGGATATATTGTCTTTTACCAATGAATTTCCCAGGTTGAGAGAAAAGCCAGTGGAATGGTATAAACAAGTTGAGAGGTTCATGAAAGTCTCGAAAGTATTGTTAAAGGATTTAGATGGATTATTTGAAATAGTTGAAATTGTTGTCCCTGCAGATTTATGGACTGAATGTAAGATTACAGTTGATTGGCCAAAAGATGAATATCCTAGGGATGCCAAAACATGAGCACCTTCTAATGAGGTGATAAAAAAGTATCATCAAGTGATTACTTTCTTGAAAAGCAAAATTTCCCCTATGGAAACTGATTGGGTAAAAATTGATAGAACAACCCAAGAGCCGAAAGAATCTGTGCATGCATATTATGAGAGGTTATTACAAGTTTGTAAACAGTATAGTGGTTTTGAGAATATTGAAGACAAAGATATGGGTCATTTTGTGTATGAGTTTGTGTATGGATTAAGACCTGAGATTAGTCAGATGATACAGCAGCACATGTTGTGTTGGCAGGCCAAAACGATCAATGAGATTTTGAGGTATGCGAAATATTGCAGCGATGACATTGAGTCTCGCCATCGCAAATTAAAAGAAAAAATGATGTGGGCGCAAGTAAAGGTAGCAGAGCAGCAAGAAACTCAGTTGAATTCTCAGTCTATATACCAAATGGGAGGAGTTAGTCAGAATGGACAGTGGAGGTAGAGGTAGAGGACAAATGAGCAGAGAAGAGACAAAAAATAAATTTCCTTGTTATGGGTATGGACACTGGAAGAATGAGTGTAGATCAGTGCAGAGGACTAATGGAGGAAATCAAATTTTAACCCCACAGGTGCAGAGTGAGGTAGGTGTGCAACAGACACCGCAGCAGCAGGTAGTTACTACCCAATATCAGGTCCTGCAACCACCGTTACCACATAATGTAAATGCTCAAAGATACAGTGCAGATATAGGGTTCCACGGAGGAGACCAGGTTGGTAAAAATACTAACACAAATGTGATTCCCCAATTTTGGATGCAACGTGATGGAAGTGATGTTGAGTCGAATCAATGACAGCGCCTGAGGGGGGAGGAAGAGTGCGTGCTTGGCGCTACTCTAGAGGTAGATCAGTGAGGTCCATTTGTTGATGGAAAAGTAGAAGGTAATGATATCATCTTTCTTGTGGACACTGGTGCTACCCGTTCTACTGTGAGAGCAGCAGAAATTCCAAACCTACCCCTCTCAGGAGAAACTATCCAGGTAGTAGGAGTCTCAATTAAACAGATAAATACTCCAGTTACTAAACCAATTGAAGTGCATATTGGCCCCTTTAAAGTCATGCATCGGTTTGTAATGTGTGACTCGAGTC
Source organism: Calotriton arnoldi (assembly GCA_963921515.1). NCBI lineage: Eukaryota > Metazoa > Chordata > Amphibia > Caudata > Salamandridae > Calotriton > Calotriton arnoldi. Next base: position 477,193 of record CAWUFW010011465.1, read on the forward strand.
CAGTGAATTTGTTAGGAAGAGATTTGTTGTGCAAGATGAATTGCACAATTTACTGCACACCGGATGGTATTGCATTTCAGACGCCTGATGAGGATGTCGCTTTTAAAAGGGTGCTAGCAAATCAAGGAACAGAAGTGAATGAGTTATTTTCGCTTCTTACAGACAAAAGTGTGCCTGAAGAATTGATGAAGGTAGTGAATTCAGAGGTGTGGGATTTCACAGGAGATTGGGTTAATGAAGAAAGTGGATCCCATTAGAATTACAGTGAAAGATGGTATTGACTATCCAAATACACCACAGTATAAAATGAAGTCAGAAGTAATAGCAGGAATAACTCCTGTAATTGATCAAATGATTGAACAAGGAATTTTAAAAGAAATAATGAGTAGTCCTTGTAATTCACCTATTATGGGATTGAAAAAGCCAAATGGAACCTATAGAACAGTACAAGATTTGAGAAAGGTAAACAAAATTGTTGTGCCTTGTTGTCCAGTTGTGCCAAACCCAGCAGTGATTCTCTACCAAATCCCACATGATGCGTAGTGGTATACCGTGATAGATTTGTGTCATGCATTCTTTTCGATTCCCCTGCAGCCATATAGCCAGTATTTATTTGCTTTCCGGTTTGGAGATCGTGTTTTGGCATGGTGCCGAGTTCCTCAAGGCTAAACTGAGAGTCCTTCCACTTTTAATCAGATATTGAAAAAGTGTTTGGAAGATTTGAAAATGTCTGAAGAGTCTGTTTTGGTTCAGTACATTGATGACCTACTGGTGGCATCAAAGACTCGAGAAGCTTGTGTTGCAGATACAGTTGCTTTACTGAACCATTTGGCAGAAGGTGGACATAAAGTGTCCCCTGCGAAATTACAATTCTGCCAGCGAGAAGTCCAATACTTAGGTCACAAGATTGAGAAGGGAGTCAGAAAGGTAACATCAGAGCGTATTCAAGTGATTAAGGACATGAAACCGCCAACAACACAAAGAGAAGTGCGCATGTTTTTGGGAGTGGTTGGATATTGCAGACAGTGGATCAGTGGATTTTCACTGATGGCAAAACCTCTACAGAGGTTGACGAGGAATGATGTGAAAGACCCAGTTAAATTGGATGAAGAAAGTATGGATGCTTTTGTTAAACTGAAAGACAGTCTGTGTCAGGCTCCGGCATTGGGAATGCCTGATTATTCAAAGGATTTTGCATTGTATTGCAGTGAAAGAGATGGGTGTGCACTTGCAGTTTTAACTCAAAGGCATGGAATGTCAAGGCGACCTGTGGCATATTTTTCAGCTACTTTAGATTCAGTGGCTGCCGCATTACCTGGATGTCTGAAAGTAGTAGCTGCTACTTGTCTGAGTCTGGAACAGAGTGAAGGGATCATAATGGGTCATCCTGTGAGAGAACAAAGACTCAGCTCCTCACCTATAGTCGGCTGACTAGGTATGAGAGAGTGATTCTTGGTGCCGAAAATGTGACAATAGTGAGATGTACAAATGTAAATCCTTCTACTCTATTGCCAGATGTTTGGGATGAAGAAGTAAAGGATGAAGCTGAACATGATTGTTTGGATGTGACTGAATTTTGTACCAAACCCCATCCTGATATTAAAGATGTTCCTCTTGAGGAATCTGATCGTGTGATGTTTGTTGATGGTTCTTGTTTGCGAACTGGAACATGTGTGTTGAGTTCTGCTTATGCCGTCTGTACTGTAGCGGAAATCCTGGAAGCATCCTGTCTAAAAGGGGTAAAATCTGCACAAGTTGCTGAATTGATAGCTCTAATTCAAGCCTGTCAATTGGGAAAAAGTCAGAAAGTGACTATAATTACTGATAGTGAATATGGCTTTGGCATTGTGCATGATTTTGGAGAATTATGGATGCAGAGGGGATTCCTAACCTCTTCGGGGTCCCACATCAGGAATAGTCAATTTGTAAAGGAATTGCTGGAAGCATTACAATTGCCAAAACGAATTGCAGTGGTCAAATGTGCCGCACATAAGTCAGGAGATGATTATGTGACTCAAGGCAACAGATTTGCTGACCAAGTAGCACAATATTGTGCAAAGAATGAGACTTCCATAAATCGGGGAAAAGCAAAAGAACATACGGTTTGTCAACTTATGTTTCCTAACACCATTGAAACATGGGATGAAGTGAGACAATTACAGGAAGAGGCAGGTGATGAAGAGAGACAGGAATGGGAAAAGGCAGGATGTAGGAGACGAGAAGATGATGATGTATGGGTATACATTGATGGGAGACCAGTCATGCCAGATAGTTTACTTTCTCATATGGCAAGGATGTACCATGGAATGACACATATTGGCCGAGATGCCATGGTCAGATCATTCAAACAAATGTGGTGTAATACCAAGTTCAGGACTATTGCAGAGAGCCTTTGTCAGAGATGCTTGACGTGCCAACAGCAAAACCCAGGAAGAAAGACAACAGTTAGTCTGGGCACAATAGGGTAGGCAGGAGGTCCTTTTACCAGACTACAACTCGATTTTATTGAGTTGCCTCCATGTAACAAGCTCAAGTATGTATTAGTAATTGTGTGTTTGTTTTCCCGTTGGGTAGAAGCTTATCCAACGAGGAGGAATGACAGCCTGACGGTGGCAAAACTTTTGTTGAGGGAATACATTCCTAGATATGGTTTTCCAGTCACTATGGAAACAGATAGAGGAACACACTTCACTAGTGAAACAATCAAACTGATTTGTGAGGCATTGAGCATTCAACCAAAACTTCATTGTGCTTATTGTCCAGAGGCTTCTGGAATGGTAGAGCAGATAAATGGCACAATTAAGAGCAGGTTAGGGAAAGTGTGTAGATCCACAGCACTGAAATGGCCTGACGCTTTACCCCTAGTTTTGATGAGTCTCAGAAGCATTCCTGACAAAAAGACAGGATTGAGTCCACATGAGATCTTGATGGGAAGAGCAATGAGACAAGCATTTGTACCTGCCAACAAATTGATAAATATATCTGATGATCTCATCCTTGACTATTGCAAAGGATTGGCTGATGTAGTACGTTCTGTGTTTCATCAGGTTGGAGCTGACGCAACCACAACACAGCAGACTCAAGCGCATGATCGGAGCCCTGGTGAGTGGGTTCACGTGAAAAGGCATAGAAGAAAAACTTGCCTAGAGCCCTTCTGGGAAGGACCCTATCAGGTCATATTGTTGACGACTACAGCAGTAAAGTGTGCTGGCTTACCAAATTGGATCCATGCTAGCCACACTCAGCGAGTCCCAAATCCACTTGAACCAAGAGTAAAGCGGCATCTGGAGATCTCAAATCCGAGCTCTGAATCAGAGGCTGAAGTACAAGAAATTGGTGAGGCTAGAGCAATAAACTCTGAAACTGGTGAACATAAACTGAAGGACTCTGAAGAGCGGCTTAATGAGGAATTGCTTAGCACAAGTCAAGTAAAGTGGGTACCAGTTACTGGGACTGAAGAAACTGCTGTTGAACAAGAAGAAAGACCACTCCTCTATTGAGAGGGAAAGAATAGAAAAGAAATAGGTGAAGGAAATACAGAAGAAGAAAAAGAAGAGGAAGAAGAAAGCAAACTCAAAGTAGGTGCAAAGAAACGAAGGTACGAATTGAACAAGGAAGAAGAAAAAGTACAATCAAAAGGGCAAAGACAGATGATCATTGGCCAAGTGGAGTTAAAAGACTGAAATACAGGGTGGTAAAAGGAAGACCGGAGAGCAGGCCAGAACAGATAAAGGAAGTTTCAGGTGAAATAGAACAAATAGAGTTGGATGACTAATCAGTGCTGCGACCAAAGAGAGTGAGAAAACCAAACAAAAAGTTCAAGTCACCTGACTGGATTTACATAGAGTTGGAAGAGATTGAAGAAGAAGATTTAAACAAAGAAAGAAACAGCACTGACAGCGAGCAAGAAGAAAAGAGTGATTTAAATCCACCTTAAGAGATTGTAAACAAATTAAGGTGTCACGTTAACAACTGAAGAAAAATGTTCTGAAGACGTCCTGGAAATTTGGATTAGTTAAAATAAAAGAAGGGGTAAAGAAGAAAGCTTTGGAAGTGTGGGATCACACTACATTTTAATTTTTTTATATTTTTCGTAGAACATTTTTTGAGATAGATTTAGAAAATCAATTTAGAATTTTATAAGGATTAACATTACTATGGCAGATACACAAGAAACAAGACATAGATGTAGTTTTATGCGTAGGTGTTATAAAGCTTGTTTATGTTTTTTTGTATACTGATAGTATTTTGGATAATATTAACAATTATAATACCTTTACATTTGATTAAAGAAGATACATCTCGTCCTAATAACTTGAAAGGGCTAAGGGTAGACACTGACATTGGGCAAATTCCTATTACTCACTTGAAACAGATAGATGCTAGTAGTTTGCATCGTGATAGATTAGTTACTAATTTTTCCTTGAATGTTTTCACTAAATTACTTTACGAATATGTGGAAACAATGGACGTGAGTGACTGTTATGTATGTATACAGTTACCATTGTCTGTTTCAGAAGGTGTGACCTATCATCACCTTCCTTTAACTTATGGTGTGACCTGTAGTGTCTTATCAAGTTTATTGTATAGAACAGGTAAACTAGATTATTATTATTCCAATGTAGATAAAATCTTTTCTAAAGTCCCAGTAATACCTGAGTTGAATAAGATAGCACATGCAAATGTCATGGGAGATTTTTTCCTGACAACAAAGCCTTTATGTTAGAAATGGGATTTTTGGTAGGCTAGGGCGTGGGCCAAAGCCAGGCAAAAACCACCACTCTAGTCAGGATAAGGAAGTTACACTTCTAAAATAACCCCTGCTCACCCCCTTGGTAGCTTGGCACGAGCAGCCAGGCTTATCTTAGAGGCAGTGTGTAAAGCATTTGCACATAACCGACAGTAATACAGTGTACGCACTACAAAAGGACACCACACCAGTTTAGAAAAATATCCAATATTTTTATATAATTAAAACAAGACCAAACACGATAAAAATCCCCAATACTATACTTAAAAATTCACAGTTCAAAAATACGTTGATTAAAAAGAGTTCCTTGTGTGGATAGCTCCGTCCGGGCTACCACGGCGTCATAAACACACACAACCAAAAACAGTTCTGGCTGACCGCGGGGTCGCAGGCCAGCTACGGTGTCGGGAAGACCCGCAAACAGTACCTTTCAGAGATGCAGGGTGATGGGGCGCTTGAAGTCACTCGCGTTGCAGGTCGAGCTCCTTTCTGATGGGATCAGGAGCGCTGGCGCCAACAGGCGTCGGGTGCTGCGGTGCGAAGCACAGCGGTGCGGCGTGCGGTGTCCCCAGGTCGCGGTGCGAGCAGCGGCTCGGTGGTGGCACCAGATGACGTCGTCGGTGAGACCAGGGTCACAGTGCGAGATGAAGGCGGTGGTCGTCACGGTGCTAGCAGGTCGCGGTGCAAGCAGCGGCGTCGTCGTTGCTGAAGCGCTGTCGTCGGCTGATGAACTGGAGTCGATGGCGCCAGCGTCGGTAGGCCAAGGCTGCGGTGCGGGATGAGGGCGGTGTGTCGTGTGACTTACGAGCGGTGCCCTCGAACCACGGTGCAAGCAGCGGTGTCGATTTCGGCAGGAAGTGGCGGTGTCAGGAGGGCCACGGCGTCGCCGTGTAGCGAGGCGGTGCAGAGTGCGGTGCCTACAGGTCGCGGTGCGAGCAGCGGCTCGGTGATGGCGTCAGCAGGCATCGTTGGTGAGACCAGGGTCGCGGTGCGGCGGTGCCCTCTGCGGTGCCAAAGCAAGGCGTGAAGCAAGGCGGAACGGAGTGCGGTGCCCACAGGTTGCGGTGCGAGCAGCGGCTCGGTGATGGCGTCAACAGGCGTCGTCGGTGAGACCAGGGTTGCGGTGCGGCAGTGCCCTCTGCCGTGTCCAAGCTTCGGCGTGAAGCAAGGCGGTACGGAGTGTGGTGCCCACAGGTTGCGGTGCGAGCAGCGGCTCGGTGATGGCGTCAACAGGCGTCATCGGTGAGACCAGGGTTGCGGTGCGGCGGTGCCCTCTGCCGTGTCCAAGCTTCGCCGTGAAGCGAGGCGGTGCGGAGTGCGGTGCCCACAGGTCGCGGTGTAAGCAGTGGCTCGGTGGCGGCATCAACAGGCGTCGTCGGTGAGACCAGGGTTGCGGTGTGGCATTGCGTCGGTGCCCTCTGCGGTGCCTTCAGGACACGGAGTCGGCAGTGGCGTCGTAGACGTCGTCGAGTTGGTGTTCTTCGGGTGGCAGCACAAAACACACAGTCCCCAGTGCTGCGGGTCGAAGAACTTGAAGTCTTTGCTGTTCCTGAGACTTTGTGAACAGGGGGCAAGCTCTACCTCAAGCCCTTGGAGAGACTCACAAATTAGGTTGCAGAAAGTCCAGTCCAGGCCTTTCACTGCCCAAGACAGAAGCAGCCACTGCAGGTCAGCCCAGCAAAGCACCCAGCAAAGCAGTCGTTCCTTTTCGCAGCTTCTCCGGCTCTTCTTCTTGGCAGTCTTCTTGTTCCAGATGAGTTCTAAAGTTCAGGGGTCTGGGACCCAGCATTTATGTCCGAAAATCCTTTGATCTCTTAGGCAGAGAGGGCCTGTGCCCGGTCAGGCCAGTTCTGCCTTCTCTGGTGTGAATTCCTGGCAGGAGGTGGAGGCGGCATTTGTCAGAGACAGAGCAGGCCCTTTGAGGTGCAAGGAAATCTCCTCCCCCTTCCCCCATCGCAGCTCAGGTCTCTTCAGCCCTTTCCTGACCTACCTAGACCATATGGCGCCCCTCCCTCTCCCCCAGCCTTCTGTCATCCAAAACCCAGACAGGCAATACACATTCCAGCAGAGGCACACGGAATGACTGAGCAAGAAAATACCCACTTTCTAAAAGTGGTATTTTCAAACACAGAATGTAAAAATCACCTTCACTAAAAGATGCATCTTTAGATTCTGAGTTCAGGCATACTAAATTTTATTTTCTTACCGAATTCCCTGGGCCAGTTATGTTTATAAGATGTTATAAACAAACCTCCCATTCTGTCCTATGGGGAACTGATAGCCTTGCAATAGTGAAAAACTAAATTGGCTGTAATTCACTATTAGGACATGCCACACACACCAGGGCATGTCCTACCTTTCACATACATTGCACCCTGCCCACAGGGGTACCTTGGGCCTACCTGAGGGATGTCTGACATGTAAGAAAAGGGAAGGTTAGGGACCGGCCAGTGTGTGCACTGGCCAAGTCGACATGGCAGTTACAAACTGCGCGCAGACTCTGCAATGGCCAGTCTGAGTTACCGTTTTCAGGGCTACTCACAGGGGTGGCACAACCAGTGCTGCAGGCCCCCGGGTAGCATTTGATTCACCGGCCCTGGCACACGCAGTGCACTTTACTAGGGGCTAACAGGTAAATCAAATATCCAATCATGGAAACACCAATCCATAACACAATTTACACAGAGAGCATATGCACTTTAGCACTGATTAGCAGTGGTAAAGTGCCCCGAGTCCTAAAACCAACACAAACAGGTCAGGGAAAAATAGGAGGAAAAAGCAAAAAGTTTTGGGATAACCCTGCAAAAAGGGCCATTTCCAACACAACCCCCTTCCAGCCTAAAGCCAGGGGAGACCAATCCATACCCCGATGGGCTTCCCTGCTTGAGGCGATAGAACACGGAACCTGGCCCGCAACAGCAGGGTTTCCTTCCCGTTCTACGCCTTCCTGAACCTAGTTGGATCCCTCTATCCATACTCTCAGGGCCCACTAAGCTGTCCCATGGGGGACCCCTCTCCTCACCTGTGGACCCCATCTGTGCAGCACCTAAACTTACTTGGCTCACAGATGTGTCCCAACAGGCAGACAGTACCCACATGGCCAACACAATGGTGTGGCCCAGCCCACCTCCGGGGTGTGACTCCTGTCCCCCTCCCAGGGGCAACTCTGTCCACCAGGACCACCAGCCACAGTGGCCACTGACAAATGTCAGTGATGAGAGCCAGGCCTTATGCTATTCAGGCCACTCCAACCGCTGTGGCATCAGAAAGTGGGGGGCGGTAGCCCCAGGTGTCTGGCACCCTTTCTCCACTCTCTCCCCCGCCAAGTTAGGTATGGCCTCCTGACACTGGCCCACCAGCCCAGGGTCTGTACCCTGGGGCTGGACAGGAGACTGGGGCCACAGGAGACTGGGGTGGGCCCTCGGGTGGGCCCTCCCACACCCTCTCCTTCTCCCCGGGGTTCGGTATCCTCCCACCTGGAGCGGTACCCCCTCCCAGAATTGTTAGGGCACCTGTGGCAGGTGTCTTGCGCAATTCACCCCCCAGTTCAGGGGTGCTATCCGGCAACTGGTACACCAGCCCAGGGTCTGTACCCTGAGGCTGACCAGAGGTCTCGGGCGAGGCTCTCCTCCCAGGAGAAACACCCTCAGAACCGAAGACTGTCAGGACGCTGGAACCAGTCCTCCCAAACAATTCTTCCACCAGTGCAGGGCCTCGACCCTGCAACTGATCCACCACCCTCGGATCGAAACCCTCAGGTTGAACCGGGGTCAGAGGCGAGGACTCCCTCCCTCTGCACCGCCTTCCAGAGTTCCGCACCCTCCCCCCGGGAGTGGTACCCCTAGAAGACAAACCGGTCAGGACACTGCTTACAGTCGTCCTTCCCTCCAGGTCAGGCAGGACCTGAACCTGGCCTCCCAACCCAGGGACTAACCCCTACAGCTGAGCACCTGCCTGGCACACCAGGACTTCCTTGGGAGCACGCATGCCCCCCCTGAGGGTAACACAGGACTCCTGTGTTGTGTGACAGTCTGCCTGGCACAGATCTCCCGACCCCTGTCCATCCGACAGTGCACAAAGATCTCCCAGGACAGAAGTGGTGTCGCCATGGTCACTCCTAGGAGGCTTAGCCCTTCTGGTTGGCCCCTGACCCACTGGTTTTCCCACTGGGGAACGCATCCCCCTCTCACCCCTCCGTCCGGACTTCTGCACCCTCCACTTAGGAGCGGTACCACCAGACACCAGGACCGCTGGAGCTCTGTTTACAGACACTCCACGCCCTCCTGCCACTAGGAGATCCCCCTCAACAGACGGCCACCAGTACAGCCTAGGCTCCCCACCTGGTGTTCCCTCCTGGAACCACCCAGGCTCTGGGACCGGGTTTCGGGCACCTTGGGCCGCAGCCCATTCCCATTCCTTCTCCGCAGAGACAGGACGTGAGTCCCTACACCCTTCCCACGACACCGGGACCTATCTGGGCTACCACGAACCTTTCCCACCACCCTTGGTTGGGAAATACCTAAGCCACTTCCTTCTGGGTCACCCCCAGATGCTTCTCCAGACCCTCTGGAATCCACCAAAAGGTCTGCCTCCAGTACAAGCTCCCTGGAGTCAGAGAACTCACAATCCACCGGGTGTTGGCATAGCTCGGGAAAACAGGGACTTAAAATATGCTCTCCAACAATTGAATCACACAGCCCCACACAGGTGTTAACCAAACTACCCTTCACCCAACCCTCCAGTGCCTCAGAAAAGTACCCCACATTATTCTCACAAGACTGGCGAGACAGTGTCTGACTGTTGCTGTCTCTTAACCCATACTCTTCTGGCTGGTCTCCATAACCACTTACTACGGCTTCTATCATGGGGGAACCCCTCTCCCTGCACCTCTCATCTAGAGTCAGTAGAGTGTCCCTTCCACTACCAGGAAAAGAATCCCCTGTGCCCGTTCCCCAATCCACCTCAGGGACACTGCGCACCACTGGAGTAATCTCATAATCCTGAACCCCTGGGTGTATGTCAACCCCCTCCTTGAAGCAGGGCCTCAAATGGATGTGTGTGTGTACCACCTCCTCAGTACTGGACCTAACACGTTTGCTGCCGCCATCTGAGCTGTGCCTAGGCATTCTGGCTTCCCAGTCCAGCTCTCTCATTTTAAACTCATGGTCTAACATCATCCTTTTCTCCTCCATGGCCAACTTAAGCTTCTCCAGTTCCACAGCAATTCTCCTTGCTTCCCGCCTGTCCTCCAGCTCCTCTGGGGACAACCTGCTGCTGCCTGGTTTAGAGGGTGCCCCCCCTCCCAAAAGCACATCCACCCTAGGAATAGGCTCCTCTGCCTCCATGCCAAGATCCCCAGACAGCTCACTAGCATGTCTGGCTGCTACCCAGGCCCTCAGCGCCTTTTGTAGCTCCTCTCTTCTGGTGAGGCCCCTGATTTGGATTTTGAGGTTTTTGCAGATCGCCTTCAATTCCTTCACATTGTAGGTTTCTAACCTCTCCTCCTCAAAGGCCACTTCCAAGGGTGCAACAGATGATGCAATTGATTCAGGCATGTTGTACTGGAAAGTTCAAGTTCAAAACCAATGGAAAGGCAAAAATAGACCAAAAAAACCAGTATGTGGTACGTATTGGTCTGCGATATGGTAGTAGTGCCCACCAATCACTGTAAGTCAAGGGCAAACGCAAGTCCTATCCTCACCGCTGACAACCAATGTTAGAAATGGGATTTTTGGTAGGCTAGGGCGTGGGCCAAAGCCAGGCAAAAACCACCACTCTAGTCAGGATAAGGGAGTTACACTTCTAAAATAACCCCTGCTCACCCCCTTGGTAGCTTGGCACGAGCAGCCAGGCTTATCTTAGAGGCAGTGTGTAAAGCATTTGCACATAACCGACATTAATACAGTGTACGCACTACAAAAGGACACCACACCAGTTTAGAAAAATATCCAATATTTTTATATAATTAAAACAAGACCAAACACGATAAAAATCCCCAATACTATACTTAAAAATTCACAGTTCAAAAATACGTTGATTAAAAAGAGTTCCATGTGTGGATAGCTCCGTTTGGGCTACCACGGCATCGTGAACACACAAATCCAAAAACAGTTCTGGCTGACCGCGGGGTCGCAGGCCAGCTACAGTGTCGGGAAGACCCGCAAACAGTACCTTTCAGAGATGCAGGGCGATGGGGCCCTTGAAGTCACTCGCATTGCAGGTCGAGCTCCTTTCTGATGGGATCAGGAGCGCTGGCGCCAACAGGCGTCGGGTGCTGCAGTGCGAAGCGCAGCGGTGCGGCGTGCGGTGTCCCCAGGTCACGGTGCGAGCAGCGGCGCCAGATGATGTCGCCGGTGAGACCAGGGTCACGGTGCGAGATGAAGGCGGTGCTCGTCACGGTGCTAGCAGGTCGCGGTGCAAGCAGCGGCGTCGTCGTTGCTGAAGCACTGTTATCGGCTGACGAACTGGAGTCGATGGCGCCGGCGTAGGTAGGCCAAGGCTGCGGTGCGGGATGAGGGCGGTGTGTCGTGTGACTTACGAGCGGTGCCCTCGAACCACGGTGCAAGCAGCGGCGTCGATTTCGGCAGAAAGTGGCGGCGTCAGTAGGGCCACCGCGTCGCCGTGTAGCGAGGCGGTGCAGAGTGCGGTGCCCACAGGTCTCGGTGCGAGCAGCGGCTCAGTGATGGCGTCAGCAGGCGTCGTCGGTGAGACCAGGGTCGTGGTGCGGCATTGCGGTGGTGCCCTCTGCGGTGCCAAAGCTTCGGCGTGAAGCAAGGCGGTGCGGAGTGCGGTGGCCACAGGTCACGGTGCGAGCAGCGGTTCGGTGATGGCGTCAATAGGGGTCGTCGGTGAGACCAGGGTTGCGGTGCGGCGTTGAGGCGGTGCCCTCTGCGGTGTCCAAGCTTCGGCGTGAAGTGAGGCGGTGCGGAGTGCGGTGCCCACAGGTCGCGGTGTAAGCAGTGGCTCGGTGGCGGCATCAACAGGCGTCGTCGGTGAGACCAGGGTTGCGGTGCGGTGTTGCGGCGGTGCCCTCTGCGGTGCCTTCAGGACACGGAGTCGGCAGCGGCGTCGTAGACGTCATCGAGTTGGTGTTCTTCGGGTGGCAGCACAAAACACACAGTCCCCAGTGCTGCGGGTCGAAGAACTTGAAGTCTTTGCTGTTCCTGAGACTTCGTGAACAGGGGGCAAGCTCTACCTCAAGCCCTTGGAGAGACTTACAAATTAGGTTGCAGAAAGTCCAGTCCAGGCCTTTCACTGCCCAAGACAGAAGCAGCCACTGCAGGTCAGCCCAGCAAAGCACCCAGCAAAGCAGTCGTTCCTTTTCGCAGCTTCTCCGGCTCTTCTTGGCACTCTTCTTGTTCCAGATGAGTTCTAAAGTTCAGGGGTCTGGGACCCAGCATTTATGTCCGAAAATCCTTTGATCTCTTAGGCAGAGAGGGCCTGTGCCCGGTCAGGCCATTTCTGCCTTCTCTGGTGTGAATTCCTGGCAGGAGGTGGAGACGGCATTTATCAGAGACAGAGCAGGCCCTTTGAGGTGCAAGGAAATCTCCTCCCCCTTCCCCCATCGCAGCTCAGGTCTCTTCAGCCCTTTCCTGACCTACCTAGACCATCTGGCGCCCCTCCCGCTCCCCCAGCCTTCTGTCATCCAAAACCCAGACAGGCAATACACATTCCAGCAGAGGCACACGGAATGACTGAGCAAGAAAATACCCACTTTCTAAAAGTGGTATTTTCAAACACAGAATGTAAAAATCACCTTCACTAAAAGATGCATCTTTAGATTCTGAGTTCAGGCATACTAAATTTTATTTTCTTACCAAATTCCCTGGGCCAGTTATGTTTATAAGATGTTATAAACAAACCTCCCATTCTGTCCTATGGGGAACTGGTAGCCTTGCAATAGTGAAAAACGAAATTGGCTGTAATTCACTATTAGGACATGCCACACACACCAGGGCATGTCCTACCTTTCACATACATTGCACCCTGCCCACATGGGTACCTTGGGACTACCTGAGGGATGTCTGACATGTAAGAAAAGGGAAGGTTAGGGACCGGCCAGTGTGTGCACTGGCCAAGTCGACATGGCAGTTACAAACTGCGCGCAGACTCTGCAATGGCTGGTCTGAGTTACCATTTTCAGGGCTACTCACGGGGGTGGCACAACCAGTGCTGCAGGCCCCCGGGTAGCATTTGATTCACCGGCCCTGGCACACGCAGTGCACTTTTCTAGGGGCTAACAGGTAAATCAAATATCCAATCATGGAAGCACCAATCCATAACACAATTTACACAGAGAGCATATGCACTTTAGCACTGATTAGCAGTGGTAAAGTGCCCAGAGTCCTAAAACCAACACAAACAGGTCAGGGAAAAATAGGAGGAAAAAGCAAAAAGTTTGGGGATAACCCTGCAAAAAGGGCCATTTCCAACACTTTAGATATAGCATATGCTAATAAAAATATTCTTAACTGTAAATTGAAAAAGGAAGAGAAAATCTTTTTGGAGATGGTGGAAGAAAGAAGGGCTAAGTTTCAGAGAAAAGCTGTTGAAGAATAATTGAAAACACCACCTTGGGTTTTCAGAGAAGGCAACTATGACAAAGGCGAGACTTATGCTGCAATGGCTCTGGATTGGTCGCAGAAGGGAAAATTATGCTTACATAGGGAAAAGACAAACTACAACAATTATTTCATCGGTTCCAGTGAATGTGAAGATACCTATAAAATTATTGGGGGTTGGGGATTAAAGGGAGGAACTGACCCCGTCTTGCCAGGCATATATTATGTCTGTGGGAGGAAAGCTTATTATCGGCTGCCAGATCACTGGTATGGAACTTGTTATCTTGGGATTGTCTTTCCAAAAGTCTACCATGTAGACAAAAGAACAAATGGAATCGATGAAGTAAGGCAAGGACTAAACCGTGTAAAAAGAGAACGTTTTTCAGAAATTGTAGGCGATATATTTGGGGCATTGATACCTGGAGTTGGGGTTACACTGAATGCATACAAAATTCGACAATTATCCACAGTGGTTGATCGTTTATCAACGGATACTGCTGGAGGATTCTTGATGATTGACACTGAAATGATTGCCATGAGATCTATGGTTATGCAAAATCGGCTTGCCCTTGATATATTGTTGGCAAAGAGGGTGGAGTCTGCGGAATCCTGAAAGTTCTACATTGTTGTATTTACATTCCAGACAAAAGTAAGAATTTGGAAGGATACATTCAGAATATCACTGATTTGCATAAAAAGGTAACCCAACTAGAGGTTGACGGTCTCTGGGAGAGACTAAGTAAGAGTTTCTCTACTATAAGCAATTGGTTTTCTTCTATAGGTAGTTCCTTAGTAGGAAAAATAATAGTACCAATAGTTTCTGTAGCTACTATGATATTCATGATACGAATGACCTATGTTTGTGTGAAGAAAAGTCGCAAAGGAGAGAAAAAAAGGAAATTAAGTAAGGAACGTAAAGAAAGGGAAAGAGAGATAGATGAGATAGAATTGGAAGGTTTTAAAGAAAAATTGTACGAAAAATGTAAGGAGCAAGGGCCAAAAGACAAAATAACAGCTATATAACTTGAAAAACCGTATGTTTAGGGATTTTATGATGGTAAAACCATCAAAGGGGGGATTGATGGAGTGAGGTTTGTAAAATACATCCTCATGAAATTAAGTAACCCCATAATAATGTATTGACTGCATGAACTAACCAACTCTGAATGCACACATTTACACGAGGGGCAAAGGCATTTTACATAATATACTAAACCATGTTGGCATGAGTACGTATTAACTGTTTGCGCTTTAAAAAACCGTACTAATGCATGTTTATGCTATGTTGTACATTGCACATTTTGCATGTTGTGCACAAATAATGAAAAGGTTGCTTTAAATTAATAGCTTTCGCTAGGATTTATTTAACACAGGGTATTAGTATGGTGGGAGGTACCATAATGGGTTTTATTTCATGAATTAATATTCTTTTGTGTTTATTTACTTTAGTACGGGATTGGGCCTGCATGAAAATAGCCTCTCGTTTGAACCAACATGTGGTTGGCTTGGTCGGTGTGGAGGGCGCATGCGCCAGGATGCGTTGCCTGCTCGCAGACTGCAGAGTGTACCAGCTGATGTAATCCGTGCAAAGGCCATGTTGACCTGTGTCCTATTGTTTATGTGCCAAGACGCGACAGCGACTGTGGGAACAGCCATCACTACGTGCAATTTGAATGTGAAGCGGATATCATAATGTACAAATGTTGCAAAATGTATAATTATGAATGCTAGGGGTATACGAATATATTGGTCTTAAATCCTTCCTTTGTTAAAACCGGTATAGGATGGATTTGTGAGGAGAACTGGATGAGGCGACCCTAGTATGATTTATGACAACCAATCACAGACTGAGTTTCTACTGATACTGCAACATTGTAAAATAGTGAGCTAAACAGTAGGGTATAATTGATACCCCAATTAGGGGTGTGTCAAGAGAAAGGGTCGGAGAGCAGAGAGAAGGGTCGGAGAGAGCTCAGACGAACCTGAGGCAATGCGGTTCGGTATAGCAGTGCAGTCCGGGGTGGCAGATCAGAGTGAAGAGACGATCAGAACGCACAGAGAAGCGCACCAAGACAGAGAGAGCAGACCAGCACAAAGCCAGAGAACGCTTTAGGTACGAGAACGTTGCAGGAGTGCTTGGGAGGAGACTGCGTCCGAGGAGAACTAGATCAAGGTAGATTGATTGGGAGATTAATTTTAGTTGTTAGTCTATGGCAAACTTAGCTTCATCCGTCCTGTTAACTTTGTCCTCTGAGCCTATCTCTGGGGACCTCTTGCCACAACCTCAGCCAATGAAGTGGTTTTCCTGATTCTTTGGTGGGTATCACCCTCCTTTATTACTTTAATTTTGCAATATATATTTCTACAAGTATTTATGCTGTACCTTATCTTCCCCATTCCTATGCACGCTTTGATATCGATGCAAATGATTCATTTTGATTACATTGCTTGATAATTTATTCTCTTATATGTAATCTTGTATGTGCACTGACAATCTAAATTAAGAGCATTTAATAAGATAAAATCATTAACTGAAGAAATGACTCTGTGGTTATTTAGTTAAATATTAAACTGTTTAGTTAATCATAGTCACCATCAACTCTTCAACTAATGGTCCATCGACCAAAGGAAGAAGACAGTTGAGATTACGAATAGTTAGAATTATATACAAATGTTATTAATGTGAAGCATAGTACTTAATAAAACTGACAAATTAAACCCCTCAAATCCAGAGCCTGTCCTCAGCGATCATTTATGCGTAATGTGTGATGGGCCCCGTTGTTTGGTAAAGCAATTTATGTGTGTTGAGATTTCCCTTGATCCCTGGTTCATGAATTAGGGGTTGCGCTGGATCAGTTTTTCTGGTAGCAGAATGATGGTTATTATTGATTAGTTTGGTGATTTATTGATTATTGATTATTGATTAAATGTTTAACATTCTATGTAAAGTGAGTTAGTATCGTGTTTTATGTAGTCTTTGTAACACAGGTACAGAAGGGTATCTGGGAAGCCGGCAAAGTAAAAGTTAGCCTGAAATAAGGCAGAAGAAAAGTGTGAGAAGTGAAATCACACGGAAATAGGTGCATTGTCTGTTTAAATTAGTGATAACACTTATGTGTTATTTTAGGGACTATTTAGCGTGTATGTAGAAGAAGAGTGAGATAGCGAAGGGTCCACCTGTGAAACTTTGGCCTTATCCCCGGAAGAGTAGTGAGACCTCCTCTTCAATAAAGGGTCCTCTTGTGAAATTTTGGCATTATCCCTAAAGAAGTAACAGGTCCTCTCCTAGCTTGGATGAAGGGAAAGTATAGCAGAAATGTTATACTTGCCCGTATTGAAAGGAATGTTCTTGAGAGTGACAAAATATCTCTTTATTTAGTAATCAGACAGTGTGGTATTGTTTTGTGTTGTAACTAATAAGTTATTGTAAAGAAAAAGGACTTAGAAAAGTGCTGATAATTTTTGTAAAGGGAGGGTCAGCAGCAGGAGGAGAGGCTGACGTCACAGAAAGCCACGCTGGCATTGGTCAGACTGTAAAGACAGAGTAAGCTCAGATTGGCTGGTTGGTGTGAGCCGCGCTGGATTTGACAGGTAGCGGAGACGTAGAAAGCTCCGATTGGAAGAGTTAGAGTGTGTCGCGCTGACATTGGTCAGGTGTTTAGGTAAGCAAAGGAGTTCGATTGGTGAATTATAGTGGATTGTATTGACAAAGATTTGCATCGAGTAAAGTTGTTGACAGGTAACAAAAATTTATTTTGAACAACCAAAACAGGAGAAATTGACTTTGTTTGGCAAAATTAAAAGATTCTTTAAAAAGGACAAACCAGTAATAACGAGAGAAGGAGTTCCCATTCCTTCACCAAAGACACCAGCGTCTTATATGATGTTAAAATATGGTTATCACACATGTATTTGGCTAGAAAATTGGGTAGAATATACGAAGAATGATGGTATGCTAGCTTTTCCAGAGTATGGTTCTTTTAATTTGGCAGTATTGCGTAATTTGAGGGAAAAGATGATGACATTAGATCCAAGACCTAGACCTACACAGTTTGAAGCACTAGTAGAATGGGAAGATGAAATGTATGAAAGAGAAAGACATAGAGGTGGTAGAGTTCATAGATTTATGTTTGGAAGATTTCATGATGAAAGACATGAAGACAGAATGAAGAGATGGAGAAATGGAGAGATAACTGAAGGATTGTATCCAGTTTTAATGGTAGGAGAGACTGCAGGAACCAAATGTAAGGAGACAAGGAGACATTTAGAGCAATTTGGTTATGGATATAACCCGAATGAATCTGATGATGAGCTGCTGGATGATATATTAGTTAAACGACTACCACCTTATCAGGAGAATTCAGCGATGGTGACACCAAATGCACCGTCAATGGAAACCCCAATGACACCTCAAATGACACCAGTTCCAACTGTAAGCGATGTAGAGCAGGAAGGAGAAGCAGAATTTGCCATACAAACCAATGAATTAGTTGAAAAATTGAATCAGATGAATATGAAAATAGACGCAATAACTGTGCCAGTAACTATAGGTCCAGCAATACCTGTATTCGAAAATAGACTTATCCATGAACCTTCCTTGACTGTCCCATTAAATTCTGCTATAACATCAGCTAGTAGTAGAATTAACGCCGTAAGTGTCCAAAGTGAACAGCCCACTACAGTTACTTGGTCAACACCTCAGACTAATCTAACAATAATTGAAACACTTGGGGAAATAATACAGTTACAGCCCAAAAGAATAGAGTTGGATGAGATTCCCAGAAGTGAAGTTTCAATAGGTCCAACTACTGAAGAATTAGATGATTGGGTGAAAGGGTTACAAAGGAGAAAAACACAGCCACAGCCTATAGATGTATGTAAGTTGAGAGTAGATCTGGAAGAAATTATCATTGGGACCATAAGTCCAGACAGGCTAAAGACTTATCAAGATGATGAATTGATGTATCTGTGTAAGAGTATTACTTGGAAAGCGAAAAATCTACATGAAAGGTTAGTGGAAGCTGCAGAGGAGTTGGGAATGGACATAGGAAGATCAAAGGTGTTGCAGAAGACATATAGAGTGGATTTTACTGAAAAGGATATAGAAAATATGAATACGTCTGGTAGACGATTGCAGATAAAAGAGTTAATGGTTGTTTTGAGAAAATGGGGAGATGTGGAAAGATGGAAGGGTAGATGGATGAGGAAGAAAGAAGAATTGGCTGCTAAAGAAATACATTTACGTCCAGTAAGAGAAGTAGAAAATGTAGCTCAGGAATGTCCCATGAGAGAAGTTCCAGGAGGAGGTTATGTGCATGTTCCGTGGTCTAGACAGGATATATTGTCTTTTACCAATGAATTTCCCAGGTTGCGAGAAAAGCCAGTGGAATGGTATAAACAAGTTGAGAGGTTCGTGAAAGTCTCGAAAGTATTGTTAAAGGATTTAGATGGATTATTAGAAATTGTTGAAATTGTTGTCCCTGCAGATTTATGGACTGAATGTAAGATTACAGTTGATTGGCCAAAAGATGAATATCGTAGGGATGCCAAAACAGGAGCACCTTCTGATGAAGTGATGAAAAAGTATCATCAGGTGATTACTTTCTTGAAAGGCAAAATTTCCCCTAAGGAAACTGATTGGGTAAAAATTGATAGAACAACCCAAGAGCCGAAAGAATCTGTGCATGCATATTATGAGAGTTTATTACAAGTTTTTAAGTAGTATAGTGGTTTTGAGAATATTGGAGACAAAGATATGGGTCATTTTGTGTATAGGTTTGCGTATGGATTAAGACCTGAGATTAGTCAGATGATATAGCAGCACAAATTGTGTTGGCAGGCCAAAACGATCGATGAGATTTTGAGGTATGCGAAATATTGCAGCGATGACATTGAGTCTCGCCATCGCAAATTAAAAGAAAAGATGATGTGGGCGCAAGTAAAGGTTAGAAGAGCAGCAAGAAACTCAGTTGAATTCTCAGTCTATAAACCAAATGGGAGGAGTTAGTCAGAATGCTCAAAGACCCAGTGGAGGTAGAGGACAAATGAGCAGAGAAGAGGCGAAAAAGAAATTTCCTTGTCATGGGTATGGACACTGGAAGAATGAGTGTAGATCAGTGCAGAGGACTAATGGAGGAAATCAAATTTTAACCCCACAGGTGCAGAGTGAGGTAGGTGTGCAACAGACACCGCAGCAGCAGGTAGTTACTACCCAATATCAGGTCAGGCAACCACCGTTACCACATAATGTAAATGCTCAAAGATACAGTGCGGATACAGGGTTCCACGGAGGAGACCAGGTTGTAAAAATACTAACACAAATGTGATTCCCCAATTTTGGATGCAATGTGATGGAAGTGATGTTGAGTCGAATCAATGACGCTGCCTGAGGGGGGAGGAAGAGTGCGTGCTTGGCGCTACTCTAGAGGTATATCAGTCAGGTCCATTTGTAGATGGAAAAGTAGAAGGTAATGATATCACCTTTCTTGTGGACACTGGTGCTACCCATTCTACTGTGAGAGCAGCAGAAATTCCAAACCTACCCCTCTCGGGAGAAACTATCCAGGTAGTAGGAGTCTCAATTAAACAGATAAATACTCCAGTTACTAAACCAATTGAAGTGCATATTGGCACCTTTAAAGACATGCATCGGTTTGTAGTGTGTGACTCGAGTCCAGTGAATTTGTTAGGAAGAGATTTGCTGTGCAAGATGAATTGCACAATTTACTGCACACCGGATGGTATTGCATTTCAGACGCCTGATGAGGATGTCGGTTTTAAAAGGATGCTAGCAAAGCAAGGAACAGAAGTGAATGAGTTATTTTCGCTTCTTACAGACAAAAGTGTGCCTGAAGAATTGATGAAGGTAGTGAATTCAGAGGTGTGGGATTTCACAGGACAGGAGATTGGTGTAATGAAGAAAGTGGATCCCATTAGAATTACAGTGAAAGATGGTATTGACTATCCAAATACACCACAGTATAAAATGAAGCCAGAAGTAATAGTAGTAATAACTCCTGTAATTGATCAAATGATTGAACAAGGAATTTTAAAAGAAATACTGAGTAGTCCTTGTAATTCACCTATTATGGGATTGAAAAAGCCAAATGGAACCTATAGAATAGTACAAGATTTGAGAAAGGTAAACAAAATTGTTGTGCCTTGTTGTCCAGTTGTGCCAAACCCAGCAGTGATTCTCTACCAAATCCCACATGATGCGGAGTGGTATACCGTGATAGATTTGTGTCATGCATTCTTTTCGATTCCCCTGCATCCAGATAGCCAGTATTTATTTGCTTTCCGGTTTGGAGATCGTGTTTTGGCATGGTGCAGAGTTCCTCAAGGCTATACTGAGAGTCCTTCCATTTTTAATCAGATATTGAAAAAGTGTTTGGAAGATTTTAAAATGTCTGAAGAGTCTGTTTTGGTTCAGTACATTGATGACCTACTGGTGGCATCAAAGACTCGAGAAGCCTGTGTTGCATATACAGTTGCTTTTTTGAAGCATTTGGCAGAAGGTGGACATAAAGTGTCCCCTGCGAAATTACAATTCTGCCAGCGAGAAGTCCAATACTTAGGTCACAAGATTGAGAAGGGAGTCAGAAAGGTAACATCAGAGCGTATTCGAGTGATTAAGGACATGAAACCGCCAGCAACACAAAGAGAAGTGCGCATGTTTTTGGGAGTGGTTGGATATTGCAGACAGTGGATCAGTGGATTTACCTGATGGCAAAACCTCTACAGAGGTTGACGAGGAATAATGTGAAAGACCCAGTTAAATTGGATGAAGAAAGTATGGATGCTTTTGTTAAGCTGAAAGACAGTCTGTGTCAGGCTCCGGCATTGGGAATGCCTGATTATTCAAATGATTTTGCATTGTATTGCAGTGAAAGAGATGGGTGTGCACTTGCAGTTTTAACTCAAAGGCATGGAATGTCAAGGCGACCTGTGGCATATTTTTCAGCTACTTTAGATTCAGTGGCTGCCACATTACCTGGATGTTTGAAAGCAGTAGCTGCTACTTGTCTGAGTCTAGAACAGAGTGAAGGGATCATAATGGGTCATCCTGTGAGAGTGTATGTGTCACATTCAGTTGAGATCCTTTTAACAAGAACACAGACTCAGCTCCTCACCTATAGTCGGCTGACTAGGTATGAGAGAGTGATTCTGGGTGCAGAAAATGTGACAATAGTGAGATGTACAAATGTGAATCCTTCTACTCTATTGCCAGATGTTTGGGATGAAGAAGTAAAGGATGAAGCTGAACATGATTGTTTGGATGTGACTGAATTTTGTACCAAACCCCGTCCTGATATTAAAGATGTTCCTCTTGAGGAATCTGATCGTGTGATGTTTGTTGATGGTTCTTGTTTGCGAACTGGAACAGGTGTGTTGAGTTCTGCTTATGCTGTCTGTACTGTAGCGGAAATCCTGGAAGCATCCTGTCTAAAAGGGGTCAAATCTGCACAAGTTGCTGAATTGATAGCTCTAATTCAAGCCTGTAAATTGGGAAAAAGTCAGAAAGTGACTATAATTACTGATAGTCAATATGGCTTTGGCATTGTGCATGATTTTGGAGAATTATGGATGCAGAGGGGATTCCTAACCTCTTCGGGGTCCCCCATCAGGAATAGTCAATTTGTAAAGAAATTGCTGGAAGCATTACAATTGCCAAAACGAATTGCAGTGGTCAAATGTGCCGCACATAAGTCAGGAGATGATTATGTGACTGAAGGCAACAGATTTGCTGACCAAGTAGCACAATATTGTGCAAAGAATGAGACTTCCATAAATCGGGGAAAAGCAAAAGAACATACGGTTTGTCAACTTATGTTTACTAACACCATTGAAACATTGGATGAAGTGAGACAATTACAGGAAGAGGCAGGTGATGAAGAGAGACAGGAATGGGAAAAAGCAGGATGTAGGAGACGACAAGATGTTGATGTATGGGTATACATTGATAGGAGACCAGTCATGCCAGATAGTTTACTTTCTCATATGGCAAGGATGAGCCATGGAATGACACATATTGGCCGAGAAGCCATGGTCAGATCATTCAAACAAACGTGGTTTAATACCAAGTTCAGGACTATTGCAGAGAGCCTTTGTCAGAGATGCTTGACGGGCCAACAGCAAACCCAGGAAGAAATACAACAGTTAGTCTGGGAACAATAGGGAGGGCAGGAGGTCCTTTTACCAGACTACAACTCGATTTTATTGAGTTGCCTCCATGTAACAAGCTCAAGTATGTGTTAGTAATTGTGTGTTTGTTTTCCCGTTGGTGTAGAAGCTTATCCAACGAGGAGGAATGACAGCCTGACGGTGGCAAAACTTTTGTTGAGGGAATACATTCCTAGATATGGTTTTCCAGTCACTATGGAAACAGATAGAGGAACACACTTCACTAGTGAAACAATCAAACTGATTTATGAGGCATTGAGCATTCAACTAAAACTTCATTGTGCTTATCGTCCAGAGGCTTCTGGAATAGTAGAGCAGATAAATGGCACAATCAAGAGCAGGTTAGGGAAAGTGTGTAGATCCACAGCACTGAAATGGCCTGACGCTTTACCCCTAGTTTTGATGAGTCTCAGAAGCATTCCTGACAAAAAGACAGCATTGAGTCCACATGAGATCTTGATGGGAAGAGCAATGAGACAAGCATTTGTACCTGCCAACAAATTGATAAATATATCTGATGATCTCATCCTTGACTATTGCAAAGGATTGGCTGAAGTAGTACGTTCTGTGTTTCATCAGGTTGGAGCTGACGCGACCACAACACAGCAGACTCAAGCATATGATCTGAGCCCTGGTGAGTGGGTTCACGTGAAAAGGCATAGAAGAAAAACTTGCCTAGAGCCCCGCTGGGAAGGACCCTATCAGGTCATATTGTTGACGACTACAGCAGTAAAGTGTGCTGGCTTACCAAATTGGATCCATGCTAGCCACACTCAGCGAGTCCCAAATCCACTTGAACCACGAGTAAAGCGGCATCTGGAGATCTCAAGTCCGAGCTCTGAATCAGAGGCTGAAGTACAAGAAATTGGTGAGGCTAGAGCAATAGACTCTGAAACTGGTGAACATAAACTGAAGGACTCTGAAGAGCGGCTTGATGAGGAATTGCTTAGCACAAGTCAAGTAAAGTGGGTACCAGTTACTGGGACTGAAGAAACTGCTGTTGAACAAGAAGAAAGACCACTCCTCTATAGAGAGGGAAAGAATAGAAAAGAAATAGGTGAAAGAAATACAAAAGAAGAAAAAGAAGAGGAAGAAGAAAGCAATCTCAAAGTAGGTGCAAAGAAACGAAGGTACGAATTGAACAAGGAAGAAGAAGTACAATCAAAAAGGGCAAAGACAGATGATCATTGGCCAAGTGGAGTTAAAAGACTGAAATACAGGGTGGTAAAAGGAAGACCGGAGAGCAGGCCAGAACAGATAAAGGAAGTTTCAGGTGAAATAGAACAAAGAGAGTCGGATGACGAATCAGTGCTGCAACCAAAGAGAGTGAGAAAACCAAACAAGAAGTTCAAGTCACCTGACTGGATTTACATAGTGTTGGAAGAGATTGAAGAAGAAGATTTAAACAAAGAAAGAAACAGCACTGACAGCGAGCAAGAAGAAAAGAGTGATTTAAATCCACCTTAAGAGACTGTAAACAAATTAAGGTGTCACGTTAACAACTGAAGAAAAATTTTCTGAAGACGTCCTGGAAATTTGGATTAGTTAAAATAAAAGAAGGGGTAAAGAAGAAAGCTTTCGAAGTGTGGGATCACACTACATTTTAATTTTTTAAATTTTTCGTAGAACATTTTTTGAGATAGATTTAGAAAATCCATTTAGAATTTTATAAGGATTAACATTACTATGGCAGATACACAAGAAACAAGACCTAGATGTAGTTTTATGCGTAGGTGTTATAAAGCTTGTTTATGTTTATTTTGTATACTGATAGTATTTTGGATAATATTAACAATTATAATACCTTTACATTTGATTAAAGAAGATACATCTCGTCCTAATAACTTGACAGGTCTAAGGGTAGACACTGACATTGGGCAAATTCCTATTACTCACTTGAAACAGATAGATGCTAGTAGTTTGCATCGTGATAGATTAGTTACTAATTTTTCCTTGAATGTTTTCACTAAATTACTTTACGAATATGTGGAAACAATGGACGTGAGTGACTGTTATGTATGTATACAGTTACCATTGTCTGTTTCAGAAGGTGTGACCTATCATCACCTTCCTTTGACTTATGGTGTGACCTGTAGTGTCTTACCAAGTTTATTGTATAGAACAGGTAAATTAGATTATTATTCCAATTTAGATACAATCTTTTCTAAAGTCCCCGTAATACTTGAGTTGAATAAGATAGCACATGCAAATGTCATGGGAGATTTTTTCCTGACAACAAAGCCTTTAGATATAGCGTATGCTAATAAAAATAAACGTACCTGTAAATTGAAAAAGGAAGAGAAAATCTTTTTGGAGATGGTGGAAGAAAGAAGGGCTAAGTTTCAGAGAAAAGCTGTTGAAGAAAAATTGAAAACACCACCTTGGGTTTTCAGAGAAGGCAACTATGACAAAGGCGAGACTTATGCTGCAATGGCTCTGGATTGGTCGCAGAAGGGAAAATTATGCTTACGTAGGGAAAAGACTAACTATAACAATTATTTCATCGGTTCCAGTGAATGTGAAGATACCTATAAAATTATTGGGGTTGGGGATTAAAGGGAGTAACTGACCCCGTCTTGCCAGGCATATATTATGTCTGTGGGAGGAAAGCTTATTATCGGCTGCCAGATCACTGGTATGGAACTTGTTATCTTGGGATTGTCTTTCCAAAAGTCTACCATGTAGACAAAAGTACAAATGGAATCGATGAAGTAAGGCAAGGACTAAACCATGTAAAAAGAGAACGTTTTTCAGAAATTGTAGGCGATATATTTGGAACATTGATACCTGGAGTTGGGGTTACCCCTAATGCATACAAAATTCGACAATTATCCACAGTGGTTGATCGTTTATCAACGGATACTGCTGGAGGTTTCTTGATGATTGACACTGAAATGATTGCCATGAGATCTATGGTTATGCAAAATCGGCTTGCCCTTGATATATTGTTGGCAAAAGAGGGTGGAGTCTGCGGAATGCTGAAAGTTCAACATTGTTGTACTTACATTCCAGACAAACGTAAGAATTTGGAAGGATACATTCAGAATATCACTGATTTGCATAAAAAGGTAACCCAACTAGAGGTTGACGGTGTCTGGGAGAGACTAAGTAAGAGTTTCTCTACTATAAGCAATTGGTTTTCTTCTATAGGTAGTTCCTTAGTAGGACAAATAATAGTACCAATAGTTTCTGTAGCTACTATGATATTCATGAAACAAATGACCTATGTTTGTGTGAAGAAAAGTCTCAAAGGAAATAAAGAAAGGAAATTAAGTAAGGAACGAAAGAAAGGGAAAGAGAGATAGATGAGATAGAATTGGAAGGTTTTAAAGAAAAATTGTACGAAAAATGTAAGGAGCAAGGGCCAAAAGACAAAATAACAGCTATATAACTTGAAAAACTGTATGTTTAGGGATTTTATGATGGTAAAACCATCAAAGGGGGATTGATGGAGTGAGGTTTGTAAAATACCTCCTCATGAATATAAGTAACCCCATAATAATGTATTGACTGCATGAACTAACCAACTCTGAATGCACACATTTACACGAGGGGCAAACGCATTTTACATAATATACTAAACCATGTTGGCATGAGTACGTATTAACTGTTTGCGCTTTAAAAAACCGTACTAATGCATGTTTATGCTATGTTGTACATTGCACATTTTGCATGTTGTGCACAAATAACGAAAAGGTTGCTATAAATTAATAGCTTTCGCTAGGATTTATTTAACACAGGGTATTAATATGGTGGGAGGGAACCATAATGGATTTTATTTCATGAATTAATATTCTTTTGTGTTTATTTACTTTAGTACGGGATTGGGCCTGCATGAAAATGGCCTCTCGTTTGAACCAACATGTGGTTGGCTTGGTCTGTGTGGAGAGCGCATGCGCCAGGATGGGTTGCCTGCTCGCAGACTGCAGAGTGTACCAGCTGATGTAATCCGTGTGAAGGCCATGTTGACCTGTGTCCTATTGTTTATGTGCCAAGATGCGACAGCGACTGTGGGAACAGCCATCACTACGTGCAATTTGAATGTGAAGCGGATATTATAATGTACAAATGTTGCAAAATGTATAATTATGAATGCTAGTGGTATACGAATGCATTGGTCTTAAATCCTTCCTTTGTTAAAACCGATATAGGATGGATTTGTGAGGAGAACTGGATGAGGCGACCCTAGTATGATTTATGACAACCAATCACAGACCGAGTTTCTACTGATACTGCAACATTGTAAGATAGTGAGCTAAACAGTAGGGTATAATTGATATCCCAATTAGGGGTGTGTCAAGATAAAAGGGTCAGAGAGCAGAGAGAAGGGTCGGAGAGAGCTCAGACGAACCTGAGGCAGTGCGGTCCGGTATAGCAGTGCAGTTCGGGGTGGCAGATCAGAGTGAAGAGACGATCAGAACGCACAGAGAAGCGCACCAAGACAGAGAGAGCAGACCAGCACAAAGCCAGAGAACGCTTTAGGTACGAGAACGTTGCAGGAGTGCTTGGGAGGAGACTGCGTCCAAGGAGAACTAAATCAAGGTAGATTGATTGGGAGATTAATTTTAGTTGTTAGTCTATGGCAAACTTAGCTGCATCTGTCCTGTTAACTTTGTCCTCTGAGCCTATCTCTGGGGACCTCTTGCCACAACCTCGGCCAAGGAAGTGGTTTTCCTGATTCTTTGGTGGGTATCACCCTCCTTGATTGCTTTAATTTTACAATATATATTTCTGCAAGTATTTATGCTGTACCTTATCTTCCCCATTCCTATGCACGCTTTGATATCGATACAAATGATGCATTTTGATTACATTGCTTGATAATTTGTTCTCTTATATGTAATCTTGTGTGTGCACTGACAATCTAAATTAAGAGCATTTAATAAGATAAAATCATTAACTGAAGAAATGACTCTGTGGTTATTTAGTTAAATATTAAACTGTTTAGTTAATCATAGTCACCATCAACTCTTCAACTAATGGTCCATCGACCAAAGGAAGAAGACAGTTGAGATTACGAATAGTTAGAATTATATGCAAATGTTATTAATGTGAAGCATAGTACTTAATAAAACTGACAAATTAAACCCCCCAAATCCAGAGCCTGTCCTCAGGGATCATTTATGGGTAATGTGTGATGGGCCCCGTTGTTTGGTAAAGCAATTTATGTGTGTTGAGATTTCCCTTGATCCCTGGTTCATGAATTAGGGGTTGCGCTGGATCACTGTCATGGGGGAGCACTGGTTTTTGGAAATTCAAGTGTTGGTTAAAAGGCATGTTTATGTGTAGTGACATGGCTCTATCATATGCTGAACTCCTTCAGCCTTCCTCTCACCTGAATGATTTTTGGGGCCATCTCTGTGATTATGTGGCTAGTCTTGATGAGCCCGAGATGTCAGCATAACTCTCTATTTTTGGGGGGATTGAGACAAAGAGATGTTGCCTTAATGAATTGGATTGTAAGATTTACATCTCTGTCCTTTGGCACAGGGCTGATTTCGGGAGCTAGGGAGGGTGAGCTGGGACATATTGCAATACTGCTGTCAAAGTATTTGTTTTACTCTGTGAGACTCTTGCATGATGTATTGTGGTTGATTCCTTTTGCAAATTATCTATTTGTGTTCATTCAATGAATTTCAATAAAAGCATATTGATCCCCCCAAAAATATATATAAAAAAAAGATATCCTTCCCAGGTTGCTCGAGGGGCCAGTGAATATACCTATCTTAACAGTAACAGCGCAATTCTCTACCATGGCGCAACCTGGTATCTCAGCTCTGCCAGCAGATAAAAGTCACAGTACCCATGCTCCCTAGTAAAGTAAAACAAAAATAAGCGGCAAATCTTGCTTTAAGAAAATCTGATAAACAATTGGAATTGTACTGCATGCAGATTAGATTGTGGGGCACATTATCCGTCAGCCACTAATTCCCTCCCCAATGGATGTGTCGTCTGGAATTCCGAATACGACAAGGAGGTATGCTGCTGTGGAGTTACTTTTGGCTAAAAGAGGAGATAAAAAGCATTGGGGTAGAGGTCCTCTCCGAGCCACGAAGGATTGAAACAAAGATCTCCTTTATTGAAATGATACAATTGATGTATACACTACTCTGTTACCTATTTGAACTCGCCCTAAGACATATGGACTCAATAGTGTGCCTGTCTTGCTAATGCAAAATGCAAATCTGCAGTTAGATTCTTGACTCACTATCTGTATTGGGGCATTTGATGTAACAGAGCAGTTATGTAGTTCCATAAAGTCAACATGATTATTTACCTTACCCTGAGCTGGTAGAGTAAGTTCAAGGGAGATTTCATGTACTCTTTTTGCAAAAGTTACAGTCCAAGGGACTTATACCAAGACCCTTGTGCCGCAGATACGTCACTTTTTCCCATATTAAAAGTGACGCACTGGCAGCAGAAGGGGCTTGTAAATAAGCCCCCAAGACTGGCTGCTCCTGCCCCCTCTGCAAGCTGCCAATAGGTTTCTTAGGAAGTACAATGCCTATACTGTTACAATTATCCTGACACACCAACCCCAACATCCTGTGGAAACAAGCAGGGCCTTGGTAATGAAGGAGAAGAAAGATTTTTTCTAATCATGAGTAATTGAAATTTGACCTGTCCGACTGTATTGATTTGGGGAGCAAAGTTGAGATCTGTATCAAATATGATCTCTGATCCCAACAGAACAGAATTGTTAAAATGCTGGACCAAACTATTTTAGGACAGAGGAAATATATGTATATATTTCTCGCAAAAGGTGATCTCCATCCTCTAGTGCTGATTTAGAGGATGCTGAGAAATATGTTATCCCAATTGAGGATAAAGTACCTTCTTCCTATTTTTTTAAGTAATGCCTCATGCTGGACTCTAGCAAACATAGTGTTATTAACAGCATCTCTCACAGCTGCCAACACCTGAGAAATCACTCATCTCTTGGAACCAACAATAACTGAGGCATCAGCACTCTGAAGATTTCTTCATTTTTACTACATTCTACAATTGGAAGAGGCAGCTAGTAAGATCTGTTATAAGCATAAATTCTTATTGGCATTTATCCAATTTGTAATGTTTTATGTACTTTAATTATGTTTATCACTCTACTTTTGATTCTCAATGCAATTTTGGCAGGCTCCATGCATAGAGCTAAATGATTTAGCCCTTTGCTTCTAGTATGCAGGCAAATACCAGTGTCTGCCTAGAAATGTCAGGAAGTGTAAGAAAGATGAATGGCAATGACAATAATTTAGAGTGAATGAAAGGGTGTTCGTTGTGTAAGGAAGATATTTGTAAAAGAAGAGTCTTATTGAGTGCTTTAAACTAAAACTTCCAAGAAATACGAGTAATGAACTATCCGTGTTTTCCTAGGTGATAAAAGCTGCACAACCAAAGTGAATATTGTTCTCATTCTGATGGGAGTGCTATTTCCAGTTGAGTTGGTCTGTTACGTGTGACAGAACTGAATGGTGAAAATTCATGAAACTTTAAAGGGCAGTTAACCAATTGGACGATGCAAACGGCGGTGTCAAGTCAAGTGAAGAATAATTTTATTGCGGCTCAAAAAAACCATAAAAGTTTGACAGATAAAAACTTTTCAGTTTAAAATTTTTATAAAAACAGTCACAGTAGAAGAGATTAAAAAAGAGAAGCAAAGACAATTCATGAGGTTCTACAATTAAAACATTTAAAAAATTCAATACTGGAAATAGAACATTTGGTGCGGCATGGCATTACATAGATCAGGCAAAGTTCCAGCAATATAAATTTAAATAACAAAAAATTACATCATTCTTGTTCAGCCTCTAAAACTCATAGCGCATTCTAATAGCCATCGACACTTTGATATAATTGAATACCGCAGTGCAAATAGCAGGGGTGGCCAATGTGTGCAAATAATTAAAGCCCGTCAATATATGTACAAGGGCGAATCTTCAATAATAGTGGGGCTAAAAATGTGCTCCTAGCCTCTTTATGAAGGTGCAAAATAGAATAAGGTGCATAGTGCTCTGGCTGGCCAAATTGTCACACGGGCAGGGCATGAGCTTGTCAGCCCACCCTGTTTGGCGTGGGAAGGCCACTAGAAAGTGCAAGGTGTTTAGGCGAAATCTGGTTAAAAGAAATCTAGCCTGAACATTAGTAGTAAAAGTTAAGTAGTATTGCTGTGGCACGGGAAAAGAACATGTAGGACCCATCTCCTTATGTTGGAAATAGCGCATAGTGGATTTAGAGTGATGCGCCTCTTTGATAATAACTTTTGCGTCCGTGGGAATGCTTTCTGGGTTGTCATAAAATGCCCCAATCCTATCTCTTGAAATTTGTCTCTCACGAATCGAATCCATGGAATTTTTAGGGCACAATCCAGGTTAATACAATCTTTAATGACTTCCCTCGAGAACCTGAACTCGTCAGTCAGCCAAATATCTGCCCATAAGAGCAGAGGGGCGTTATCTATACGGTCCTCTATAAGCTCTAACCCAAGTTCTTTGTGACAGAAGAGTGTGGGGGCACTAATCAGGGTCATCAATAATCTTTTTATACAGACAACAGACAAACATTTAGCTTTGTAAAAGGTAACTAACTCTCTAACAGGCTTGTGACCTAATTTGCATGCGAAGCGAAATAGCCCCTCCACACCCCTGTTTGTGTGATGCACTCTTGCTGTAATAAGTGGTTCCCAGTTCATCTTATTGTTAAATAAGTTACCCAGATAAGTAAAATTGTTCAACTTTTCTAAACTTTTGCCCCTTACAGTAAAATTCCTGGTTTTTGTCGATTTGGGGCCACACACCATTATATATGATTTAATAAAACTGACTTGTAAGTCAAGCGACGACATAAAATGAGTAAAAGAACTAAGTGAGTTTTGGAGGCTATTAGCTGTCACTGCCATTAACACTGTGTCGTCTGCAATTGATGATAATGGGACAGGCGGTGTCCTTCAGGTGAAAGGTACAATTGAGGAAGAAGAAAGCCAATCACGCACCTGGCAGGGTCAAAGTTTATGAATTAACATTTTTAGTAAAAACTTATATTTTTACGCTTATGCCAAGATGATGATGATAATAATGTGTGTGTGTGTGTGTCTGTGCACATTCACACATTTATGTGGCAAGAAACTGCTAGAGCAAATGTTGCAGAAGACAGGTTTTGTACAGGAGAATGGACTGTAGGTTAAATTGGGTTATTAGAAACTGGAGTTGAACGATTCTAGATGTAGGGTTCTTTATTTTATTACATGACCCGGAGGCTCCTATCATGCTATTTTTTCTTACCTTTATTTTAACAGCAGCCAAGAAAAACTACAATTCCCAGCATACTTAGAGAGAAAAACTACAGTATGCTGTCATAAAGAGCAAAAACAACCAATCATTAAAAGGCAGTCCTATAAATATCTTGACTGGGAGCAACAAGTCTTATTTCCTTGCTGCTCGCAGTCCAGATAAGTATCTTTACATATGTATCTTTTAAAAAGTGAATTCTATGCCGTTTTAGTGGTAAATAATGTTGTTTCCTGATTTTTATCATTATACATTATTTTTGTGGTGTTTATTTAATATAATCATCTCAAACTCAACCCTAAAAAAACTGAAATCATTCTCTTCGCGCCTAAAAACAACCCACTTCCCATACAAGACTGGATCTCCGACCTTAATGCTCTCAACTGCTCTCTCACCACTTCTAATTCAGTTAAGTCTCTAGGCATCACCATTGATAATAGCCTTGCCCTCACTTCCCACATAAAAACCTCAGCCAAAGGAGCACTCTTCACTCTCCGTCATCTCAAGAAAATTAAGCCCTTCATCCCGGCTGATGACTTTAAAACTGCTGTCCAATCGCTGGTCCTGTCGAGAATCGACTATAGCAACGCTATTCTCGCTGGAACACCTAAAGTCCACCTTGCTCCACTCAAATCTGTGCTCAACCTAGCTGCTAGACTTATCTCCGACTACAAACGTTTCGACCACATCTCCCCCGCCCTGAAAACCCTCAAATGGCTACCCATCGAAGGCAGATCCACCTATAACATTGCATGTATCACGCACAAAGCCCTTCACCAAAACACCCCACGTTACCTCTCAGATAAACTCCACAAAGCAGGCTGCGCACGACCGACGAGGAACACTAACGCCCTCATTCTTATCCCCCCCTGTTAAAGAAGAAAGGCACCCAAGCTCGCTCCTTCTCCGGTAACGCTCCCTCCATCTGGAACTCCCTTCCTAAAGACCTACGCTGTAACCCCTCCTACTTCAACTTCAAAAAAGAACTCAAATTGTTCCTCCTCAACAAATACTGGGGTCCTTAATTCCTACCTCTGACACTGTTCTCACGTGCTGCGACCCCGTCATGTCCCCCTCTACTGCCCTCCAATTCTATCCCCTCCACTTTCTCCCACCAAACGCCCCTCCCTCACGCTACTCTTTCCCCCCTAACCTCCCTCCCTGCTCTCTATATCTACATATGACACCTAGCCCTACGCACGGCCTCCCACTGATTTACTACTCCTGCTACTCCCCTAACTCCTACTCTCTTCTTCCCCCTCCTTATCTCCTCTCTTTCACCCTCACCCACCCACCCTAACCTAAGTTCTCACTACCCAAGTTAGCTTAATATAGTTGTTTTGTAAATAGCTTTCGTATTTTATCTGCTTTCTTTGTTATATTGGCTCTTGTTTTGTTCAAATGTTTTTGATTACTGTACCTCCTCACATTCCTGTAAAGCGCTCTGATACCCCTGGGTCTAGCCAGCGCTATAGAAAACCTTTAAAATAAATAAATTTAATAAATAAAATAAATAATGTCACCCAGTTTTCGGATAACTTGCTTTGTGTCAACATCTTGTCGGGTCCACCATGACCGTTGGCCTTCACTGCCTCCGAAGTCGTCTGCGCTGTCCGTTACCTCATCCTTTGGTGATACACTGCTCAGCGCCTTTCAGGCATTGTCTTTCTTGCCATAGGTCGCGGGCATGTTGCTTGTGCTTTTCCATATATTTCCTGCCCTGAGGCATCTATTTCAGATTGTGTCCGTCTGCCTCTTCCTGCTCCTTTGCGTCAATGGCCTGCCTCCTCTCTCTGTTTGACATGCGTACCGGCCCGCCTCCAGTCACGCCCTTGGTCGAAGCGTTTCTGCGGCCGCATTGAGGCTCATTATTAGTTTTCCCTCAGTTTCTCTTTGCCGGTGTGCTTAAAGTGACAGTTACCCTGATTTTGTATAGATATCAGTGATCTATTGTTTAACATGGAAAAGTATTCTGAGGATGAGGTGGCTAAGATTGTTTAAAGATAATTTGAACTTCTTTACAAAAGATTCAGTACAACAAGCCATTTGCAGTTCGATGTCTAATATTTCTAAAACTTTGGAAGCCTCTGTGCAAAAACGTTTGGCCAATGATTCTGATAATATTAGTGCCAAGAAAGCAAAAAAAAAATTTCTGAGTATAAAGTTACAGCTAAAGACTCTCCTTTTACTCAACCTCTTTCTGAGGATAATACCTCATGAAGACCAAAATGCCCAATAAGGTTGTTAAATTACGAGATACAGATGATGACATGGGTGACACATATGATGATATGCACAAGGATGATCGAGACATATTGATCTGGTCTAGGCCTGTGGAGAAGAGGCGTAAAACTTCTCTCAACAAACTGGGAGAATCGTCTAAATCTGATAATACATTACTTGATTTTACTGGTCAACCGATATTTGAACCTACACTTATCCGTCACCCTAATTTCAAAGAGTGGCCTCCGTATGAATGTACATCTCTCTATGTTTCTAATAAATTACGTCAGCCTTTGGACAAACTTTCCCACAGTCGTCTTCGTTCTGAATGTCCTAGTCCTTCCCTGCCTAATAATATTGCAGTTACTACCACCATTGATCTAACTATGCTTTTATTTTTCACTAACTTTGGAAAGGATCCAAAAAAGGGGGTGGCCAGGGCCTGGACCAATTGCCTGGACAGATTCGTAGATCTGACTGGTCCCTTTACCAGAATTTTAGATTTGGCAGAGGAAGCTAGGATTGAAGGCACCAAAGTGTATCCGATAACTCAGACTAACTAGACCCAGAGACCGATATGTCCCATTTCCCAAGAAAGACACAAGAGCTTACTCCTGAAAGTCGACCTCAAATTAAGTAATTTGGCATCCAAGGAAGTGGTCAAGAGGCTAACATTTTGCTCTTTGGCGATTCATTAATCAAGGAACTCAGCAAATATGTTGCAACTTTTAATTCTATAGACAAAGCTCAATCTTCTTTACAAACTATTTTTAGTCACCAGGTTTTTGGCAGGGCCTGCAAAGGCAGGAGCAGCTCTGCCGGCTGCAACTTCTCAAGGAGTGAATTTAATCGAATCAGAGGCTCCTTTGGCAGCAAGACTACATACCCCAATTTTATCTACAGAAGAACACGGCTTTCAGACAATGTGGTTTCAGAAACAGAGGATATCAGTACTCCGGTAAGTGTCCTTGTTTCTGACCAGCCACCAGTAGGAGGTCAATTAAGTTTGTTTTTCCCTGCCTGGAACAGGTTAACCTCAGATCTATGGGCTCTTCAGATGGTAAAAGGTTATTGTATAGAACTTTTTACAACTCCAATTCAGGAGAAGGTTCCTTTTCCCCCTTCTTTTTCAAACGAGCAAGAAACCTTGTTGGCTCAAGGATTCCAATCCCTTCTTCACAAACAAGCAATAGAGATTTCACAACTTCATCCTTCAGGTTTTGTAAGCACGATGTTCTTGGCCCAAAAGAAGAACAAGAAATTCCAGCCAGTGATAAATCTAAGATCTTTCAACAATTAGGTTGTTTATCATCATTTCAAAACAGAGACAATCCTCCATCTCCAGGATGCGTATCTCTCAATTCCGATTCACCAGTCATTCAGGAAGTTCCTTCAGTTCCAATGTAAAAGTTCAAAAGCCTCCGTTTTGGACTTTCTTCAGCTCTGTGTTGTCTCAACAAGGTTCTGTAGCCGGGAATAACTCACATGAGAGTTCAGGGCATCAGATTAACAGCTTATCTGTACAACTTTCTTCTCTTACATCAGGACAGAGATTTGCTGATAACACAAATAACAAATTCCATATCCCGCCTTCAGATTCTAGGTTTCCTCATCAATAAAGACAAGTCTGTATTTCAACCGACTCGTCAGTCGGATTTTTTAGGTTTCATAGGAGATTCTGACAAGTCAATTCTTCAGCTTCCACAGACAAGATTTCTCGTGTCAAAAAGGAGATAAGTCACGTGTTGGGTCAGCCCAATCTGACTCTCAGGCTATTAGCTCGTATAGTTGGCATTTTGGCGTCCTCAATCCAAGCCATTTTTCTAGGTCCCCTACATTATCAGGCATTGCAAAGACTCAAGATTCACAATATTCGAAAGGGTCTCAGTTATGGAGACCTCATTCCTTTAGATCAGGAGTCTCGTTCAGAACTCCAATTGTGGTTAGATCATCTAGAAGCGTGGAACAGAAGAGCAATCTTCTCTACAGCACCAGATCTAATATTAGAATCAGATGCAAGTCGGATTGGTTGGGGCACAAGATGTGGTCGGTTCTCGACAGGCGGCACATGGTCAAATAGGAGTCGTCACTGCATATCAAATGATTAGAGATGCTTGCTGGTTCCTTTGCAATTCAAAGCTTTGCCAGAAACAAGATACGTTTTTCCATTCTTTTTCGAATGGACAACCTATCAGCCGTTAGGTATATAAATCATCTGGGAGGTACATGAGCAAGACCTCTGGCCGAGCTAGCCAAGAACATTTGAGAGTTTTGCCTACATTGAAAGATTTCAGTCTCCCAGGGAATCTGAATACTGTAGTAAACTGGTGTTCCAGACATCTTCAAGATTCAAGCGACTGGCGTCTTCACCCATCAGTATTCAGAGAACTTTTTTCTAAATTCGGTCCCTTGTCAATAGACCTTTTCACTTCCTGCTTGAATACCCAACTTTCATTTGTTTAAAGTTGGAGACCAGATCCTCAGGCTTTAGCAACAGATTAATTTCTTCAGGACTGGTCCAGTAAGTTAATTATGTTTATACTCCCTTCATTATGATACCTCGAGTGCTTGCTCAGATTCGACGTTAAAAAGTAAAAGTGTTACTGATGACTCCATTCTGGCAGGGCCAACTGAGTTTCCCTACCGTCTTGGAGTTATTTGTAGATCGACCAACTCTTCTCACATTATTTCCAATGTTACTTCAGAATCCTCAAGGTTTACTCCACAATCTAATTCTCAATCTGTAGTGGCATGGTTGGTTTTCGTCAGAAGCTGCTCAACTCTTTCAGCAATCTTGGGCCCCAGGGACAACCAAAGCATACAAATCAGCCTAGGGAGTTTGGAAAAGCTGGTGCATAGGCAGGGGTACAGATCCCTTTTCGGCAGATGTAACATGGATAATTAATTTTCTAGCTTCTCTAGCTTCTCAAGGGAAAGCTTATAAAACTATTAACACATATAGATCGGCAATATCGGCTAAACATATTCCAGTGGATGGAAGGCCCATGGAAGAACACCCATCGATATGTTGTCTGTTAAAGGGAGTAAGATTTTCAAAACCTCCTTTACCAGAAAACAATTCAATGTGGGATGTAAATGTAATTTTACAGTTGTTTCTGATAATTCTTTCTTATCTCTCAAACTTTTATCTGCAAAGTTGACTGTTCTTTTATGTTTGGTTTCTTCAAAACGCCTTTCTGATGTCAAATCTCTAGATGTTTTTTCTGTGCAATATACCCCTTTGGGTTATTTTTCCAGATTCGTAGGAGAACTAAAACGAATTTAATGTCTGTGTACTATCCTTTTTTTTTTTTTTATTTGTTTATTGGCATTTTGCCATGTGCAAGTACATAGCAATTAGAACGAAGTGCCAAGTGATAGAAACTACAGTCGTAATTGAACAAATAAAGGGAAAAACGAAACAGAGGCATCACAATTGACAATTATATATGAGAGAAAAATAATCGCAGTCCACAAACGAGGCATCATATATCACGGACTTGTTATAAGATCGAGGTTCGCAGAAAAGGGTAATATAAGAGTGGCACAAGTTACGGGCATATAGTGGCTTAGGAGGTCAAAACATGAACAGTGTGTGTCCTTTAGGGGGATGCAACAGAAACATCGGGTTCTTGTGCGGCATCCGTATTGCGAGAGGACTGCAAAGCCAGAAATGGACCCCATATGTCTTTTGGTCGGGATGCTTGAGGCAAGAGTTCCCAATATATATTTAACTGTTCCTGGCAGAACGTGGTATCTAATATCCATGTTGTAGTGGCAGGTGGTTGGCATTTACCCCAATGCATCGCAATCCGGCGTTTAGTCAGAAGCAGCAACCTGGCCAGGAGTTTACGATATCCCGTATGACCTCTTGAACGTACCCTAGGAGACATAGCTTGGGAGAAGGGATGAGGTGGGTCGCTAGGATCTCATTTATTGATGCAAGTATTTCATTCCAAAAGCGCGCAAGAGCTGGGCAGCTCCAAGCCATGAGTAAAAAGGAGGCGTCTGGTGATGCACATCTCCAGCAGTTCGCCTCTGGGCGGAGACCCATTCGTTTAAGCTGTAGAGGTGTTCTGTAAATGCGGTGCAAGTATTTAAAATGTATGAGGCGGAGCTTGTAATTAGGGGATAACATCTCTAATTGTCCACAACAAAATTGCCACTGAGCTTCTGTCAATGGGTCGTCTAGGTCGTCGTTCCAACTGGCGAAGGCCTTCGGGTGAGTGATCGGGGAAGATCGCTGCATGCTGCTGTAAAGTCTAGTAATGAGTTTATCCGAAGAGGAGTTTGTTAGCATTGATTCCAAGGCCGGGAGAGATGGAGGCGGAGCTGGGAACGTGTCATGCAATTTGCAGCACTATCCTCTGACAGAGTAATAGAGCAATAAACTAGGGAAGTTAATGGTATCGCCTGGCGGGGATGCAGGAGGGGGCAGGAAGGTGTCGCCGGGGTATAGGTCCGTAAATGTATCCCATCCTAAAGCGCGGGCCCGGGCAGAGTTGCCTTTATCTTCCAATATGGGTATTTGCGGGTTGTGTGCAAGTGTGATAGAGGGCGCGTATAAGACTGAGTGACCCGCTCGAATACGTAGTTTATTCCAGGCCCATCGCAATGTGTCAGGTGTATGTATGATGGCATGATGATGTTTAAAAGGCTGATATAGGCAACCGACAATGGTAGTGGTGTGACGTTCTCAGCCTCCACCGCAACATGGGGTTGGAAAGGGGAATGGAATACGCAATGGTGTAGGAATTTCGCCTGAGCGCAAAACGCGTAGAGCGCCAAATCAGGGGCGCCTAGTCCACCCTGCGTCAGAGGTAGTGTGAGCACCTCCCATGCTATTCGAAGTTGCTTTCCGGCCCAAACCAGGGAAATCATTGAGGATCTCAAAGAGTTCAGAAATGATTGAGTGAGCTGCAAGGGGAGATTGATAAATAAATATAGAAGTTTAGGCAGTACTATCATTTTAGCTATGGCAATTCGACCAGCTAAAGATATGGGGAGTTTAGACCAGACCATTATTTTCCCCTCTCACTATGTCATAGTGGGGCCAAAGTTCATATCCCAGAGTTCCTGGATGTCAGTGCTGAGCCAGATCCCTAGATATCGAACTGGGCCAGATGCCCATCGAATGGGGTAATCTGGTTCGAAAGTAATGAAGTTGGGGGTGAGGGGAAGCAGGGTGGACTTGGTCCAGTTAATATGCACACCTGAAAGGCCGCCGAATTTGGTAAGTTCCCGTAGAACCGGGTTCAGATTGTCAAGGGGGTCTCGGAGATAGAGAGTGATATCGTCTGCATATTGTGATATAATAATATCTCATGGGAAAGTCAAGACCATGCATTTTGTGGTGTTGCCTAATTCTAGCTGCTAGAGGTTCCATGGCAATGGCAAACAGGAGGGGCGACAAAGGGCATCCCTGTCTGGTGCCACGCGTGCCGTCGAACGGGGTAGATATCAACCCATTGGCACGCAGTCTGGCAACCGGCTGCGAATACAGTAGTTTGATCTGCTTGATGAATGAAGGACTAAGACCTAGCCTGGCTAGAATGGTAAAGAGGTAAGGCCATTCAAGCGAATCGAAGGCCTTGGTGGCATCGAGAAAAGCTGCTAGTGCTGGTGTGTGCGGGTCCAGGTGGCGCAAAAGGGAGAAAAAGGTTCGTAGGTTATGGGACGTGGAGCGCCCAGGTATAAAGCCGGACTGGTCTGGTCTAGCTATTAAGGGTAGTAGGGGCTGTAACCTATTTGCAAGAAGCTTCGCGTATATTTTGTTGTCTATGTTGATGAGGGAGAGGGGTCGGTACGAATCGCATTTGTTAGGGGGTTTGCCAGGCTTGAGTATAGTAGAGATGACGGCTTCTCTTGTTGTAGGGGGGAGTGCTCCGTTTTGCAAGGAATCAGTATACATTTCTGCAAGGTGGGGTGCTAATATGGAAGCGTAAGTCTTATAGAACGCAGTGGTCAGGCCATCAAGGCCGGGTGCTTTGTCCAGAGGAAGACTTTTAATGACCTGCACAATGTCGTCCTCTGTAAAAGGTTCATCTAGGTATTCCCTGTGGGCATTTCCGAGCCATAAGAGTTCTAGCGAGTCCAAGTAGGTAGTGAGCTCAGAGTCTATGTGTGGTGTGGAGGAGGTGTATAGTGAGGAGTAGAATTGGGTTAGGTGGTCGTGAATTTCACAGGGACCCCTGATTGGTTTGCCGTCTTCCCTTACAAGTTCCGTGATATAGGGGGAGCAGTGAGAAGGTTTAAGAAGGTTGGCAAGCGTCCTCCCCGGACGATCCCCTTCCCCATACCGCCTGGCAGTTGCGTATTTCCCGACAAATTTGAGCTCCCTGGCGGCCTCTTCATTAAATTCGGAAAGCTTCTTGCGTATGATAGTTAGCAGAGAAGGATCATTATGTTCAAAGTATTGCAGTTCCAGGGCTTTGAATTCGGCTTCCAGACTATGCAGCGTGCTCCGGAGAGCTTTCAAGACTCCTGACTGACGTGCCATGCATTTCCCCCTGATAACAGCTTTGAACGCTTCCCATCGTATCGATGGAGAGGAAACAGAGCCCGTATTTAATGCAAAGTATTCAATAATGTCGCTTCTAATTTCAGCTTGAAATGCTGCGTCAAGTAAGGCATGTGGAGGTAATCTCCAAGTGAATTCACGCCTAATGGAAGTACGAATGGCAATTTTACAAGTACAAGGGGAATGATCGGATAACGTTCTAGGGAGGATCTGCATGTCTACTGTCCACGTCGCCACATCCCCGGACATCAACCATCGGTCCAGTCTGGACCAGGAGTTGTATTGGGTTAAAACATATGTGCCCTCTCGTTTGCACGGGTTATAGTGCCTCCATATGTCTACCAAATGACAGTCTGAAATAAGCGAGTTAAGTGCCTGACTAGATCTGGGGTGGAGTGTCTGGGACGAGCCCAGCCTATCAAGTTTGTCGCATATGATAGCATTAAAATCACCTCCCCAAATGACGGTATCGCAACCCATAGCAACAATCTTAGCCCACACCTCATAGAAGAAATCTGGATTGTCAATGTTCGGCCTGTAGATTGCAGCCAAGACCAGTTGCGTCCCACCCAGAGATCCCTTCAACACAATATACCGACCTTCTGTGTCGATGTGCGAGCGTGTTAGTGTCCAGTCCATGCCATGTCGTATGAGTATGGCCACTCTCCTTGAGTAACTAGAGAATGTGGAAGAGTAATATTCCCCCCCTCGTTTGTGCTTCAGTTTAGTAACGTCTGACGGTAGGAGGTGGGTTTCTTGTAGGAAACACATGTCTATTTGCTGACGAACCAGGTAGGCATGCACAAGCCGCTTCTTCCTATGATTGTTAAGCCCACGGACATTCCAGGTTAAAAAATTGTATGGAGCTGGTGTGGTGTTTAACGGCATATTAACAGTGAGTAGTATTTAATCTCAGGCTTGTCTATTATGAGTAAAGGAATGTCGTTAATGAGTAGCCCGTGGGAGTAGCGTTTCGATGCCAGTCGCATGTGTAGAAATAAGGTGAAGTGAATAAGATGTCTGTTCTCTGCCGGGTGGTGTTGCGCGTGTGCCTCTGTAAAAAACTGAACGTAACAATTGAACTCCCTTGTAGTACCCTCCCACACCAACCCCCAATTAGGTTGTGTACATGTCCCCACCCTCTACCCACCCCAGCTATCACAGTAAACTTACTGTACCCCAGCGTCCTCCCCCCCACACCAACCCCCCATCTAGGTTGAGAAAATCCCCCTCCCTCCACCCCAACAGTCCCAAAAACAAAACAGATAAATTAAACCATGGGAGTTCTCCCTGTGGGGGCATGAGTTGCGGCGAACACTCCTGCTTGTGAGACAGGGTGGCGGGGCCGATATGTAGGTGCAGAGAGCATATCTAGGATAGATAAATGAGCTGCAGAAGCGAGCATATTATATCACCGCATCCAAGTGTAAAAATGAAAGGATAAGTCAAAAATGTCAACAGTGGCAGGAGTGGTGCGATGCATCATCCCAAGTTGGCGTTTCCCCTTCATCAGTCATTGTCACTGAGGCCTGCTTCCTTTCCTGCGGTTTGTGACGAGCGGGGCGAACGTTGTCCGGTGCAGATATGTTTGGCATACTTAAAAGCCGATTTCGCATCGGTGAAGAAGTGTGCCTGGCCGTCGTACGAAATCTTGAGCTTGGCCGGATATAGCATTGCGTACGGGATCTCCGCACATTGTAAAAGACGTTTGGTGGGGAGGAATTCTTTGCGTGTGGCCTGGACCAGGGGAGTGAAATCAGGAAAGATGGAAATGTTATTGCCCTGGTGGTTAATGGGGCCGTGTTCTCGGGCTGCTTTTAAAATTGAGTCCCTGTCGCAATAATTTAGGAGACGCGCGATGATGGGTCTAGGTGTGCCTCCGACTGGTGGTTTGGGTCCCAATGTCCTGTGCGCTCTCTCCACAACAAATACAGTCGATAGCACCAAAGGAAACAGATCTCGTAGCAGTGCTTCAATGTATGGCTCCATTTTAGGGATAGCCGTGATTTCTGGTATGCCCGCTATACGGAGGTTGTTGCGCCGAGACCGCGCTTCCAAGTCTTCATTCTTGGCTTGGATGATAGACAGTACTTTCTCCATATTGAGGAAGTGTTGTTTGGACTCCACTTGGAATTCGATGGCCTCTGTCACGCGGTTATCTAAAGCGTTGAGCCAGGATTCATGCACATCTACTTGACGTTTCACAGAGTCTAGCCGGGATGTAAGACCATCTAGCTTAGTGTCAATGGATTTGAGATTTGTCCGCACTTCCAACATAATGGAACGCAGGTCCTCTTCTTGCGATTCTTCGCTAGGTTGGGAATCCGGGTCAGGCTCAGAGCCAGGGTCCATGTGACGTTTGTTTTCAAATGTGATTTTAGGTTGCTTTGGGTCCTTCTTTCCCATGGTGTGCGCCTTTAGGGTTGTTTCCAGCAACATCTCCTAACACAGTGCTG
Organism: Calotriton arnoldi; assembly: GCA_963921515.1. Lineage (NCBI taxonomy): Eukaryota > Metazoa > Chordata > Amphibia > Caudata > Salamandridae > Calotriton > Calotriton arnoldi. The sequence goes on from CAWUFW010011465.1 coordinate 520,167, forward strand.
CAGGATGTCTCTTGGCTGTTACGTGAGCTCACAAGGGCCCCCCCGGTGGGTCCCCAGGCAGGGCAGACGTCAGCACCAGGCCACGTGTGGCGCGGGACGCGACCGCACACAGGCCCCGAATTTACAAGGAATGGGGCGCACTGGGGCCTGCTGCGTCGTGCTCATCGCGCCCTGACCCAGCCCCAACAGCCGCTCCACCCAGTCCCCCAGAGCAGCCCCTGGTGCGTCGGCCCTGCAGCCCAGTGTACGGTGCACAGCAACCACAGCCCCCACACAAGGCACAAGCACGTAACCCCGGGGGTAGCTAATAAACCCAGACGCATATACGCAGCGCCACAAGGGTCCGCAGGCCCAAGGGAGTACTCACTGTTGGTTCAGGCGGTCTCACGCTCCGCGTCTCGATGTCCAGGTGACGGCCGCTCTCTTCCGTGTGCCACCGCATCACCACGTGCAGAGGCCGCAGGCTGTCAGTGTCCGGGCAGTTGGCTTAGTGTCTATGCCTCCAGGCTTGTATGGACAGCTGGTGAGGCGCGGCTCAGACACCGGATCGGCTCCGCTCAAGCAGGCCTAGAAAATTCCCTCAAGGAGGTGGGTTCAACAGATCCGCAGCAGCCGCTACTGCGCGGCGCTGCAAGGGCAATGTCACAGCAGTCCACTGGGGCAGGCAACCCCACTTGCTGGGCGATCGGGGCAGGCCGCTGTCCAGATCAACCGGGCTGGCCCCTTTCCCGAAGCAAAATGGCACTTCACCGCCGCCGCGGGTCTCAAGCAGGCAGGCCCGAGTCAACGCCCCAGCATCCTAGAAAAGTCCCTCCAGGAGGTGGGTTCAACAGATTCGCAGCAGCCGCTACTGCGCGGCACTGCAAGGGCAATATCACAGCAGTCCACTGTGGCAGGCAACCTTACTTGCTGGGCGATCAAGGCAGGCCACTGTCCAGGTCTACCGGGCCGGCCCCCATCCCGAAGCAAAATGGCGCTTCACCGCCGCCGCGAGTCTCAGGCGGCAGGTACGGGTCGACGTTCCGGCATCCGGCGGTACACCGCGCCAGCAGCCCCAGGTGTAGCTCAGGCCTACCCCAAGCACCACTCAGTTCTGGAGTTGAGAATCCAAGCCGGGGGCGGCCTGCAAGCCGGAGCGGCCCGATGAAGGATTAGCAGAACTGGCCCGAATCTGCAGAGGGCCCGGCCGGCCAGCAGGGCCGCAGCTCACCCGCGACCGCCCCGGGTAGAGTGCGACACCAATCGTAGCTCACGCTGCGGGCGTCCCCGGAGCTCCGAAGCAGGTTCATTCTGTACTATATATTGCAGGGAATGCAGCTCAAATCGATCTGGGGCATGGTGGCTCCGCTAATGGCAGGATAATGCAGTATAGAAAGCCAAGCCGGCGGAGCTCGCTTAACAAGCGCCCATTTCGCTGCACGGCTAAGCCACGACCCCCATGTCTGTGTACTATCCTTATTTTCCGAATCACCTAAAATTGTGTGTACTAAGTTGTTTAAGGGAATATATTTAAAAAACCAAGGATTTGAGGAAGCCATCCACCCCCCAAACTTCTCATTTCTTTTAGAGCTCCTCATAATCCGGTTTCATCTCCCACGCTAGCCCATTGGGTCAAATGGATTTTGAGTTTGGCTGACATTGATATTTCAGTTTTTGGAGCCCATTCTACCAGAGGTGCTATGGCATCTAAAGCCTTTTGGCCTGGAGCGGGTTTGGATGGCATCCTCAAATCAGCTGATTGGAGTAATGTTATACTTTTAGAACTTTTTATTGCAAACCTGTTTCTCATGTTGCTAATACAGTTATTGCATTGCTTTGAACTAGCATAATAGGTGCCCTCTGGGTCTTGTAATGAAATGGAGATTTTCTTAGCTTTAGTGAAAGAAAGTCTTGATTTAATTAAAAACACAGAGGCGAGTATTATTCCTCCACATATGCTTCTAACCCTTCCTTTGTTTTTTCTATAGCGTCATTCGCAACTTGAGAAGCAATCGCAACTTTACGTTCTTGGTTCTCACCAATTTTCAACTGTTTCCAATCTGTTCTGCAAGCAGACATATGGATTTTCAAGATGACTTCAATATTCAAAACCCACTTTTTCAGTGAGTTATGAACTATTTTAAGAACTTTTTTCTCTTCTTTTGGCTCTTTCTATTATATTAATTACAGTTCCCATGTTTCAATTTTCTTAACTACTATTGCAAGAAGAGAGGACTTATTGCTCCCAGTCAAGATATTTATAGGAATGCCTTTTCATGATTGGTTGTTTTGCTCTTTATGACAGCATACTGTATTTTTTCTCTCTAAGCATGCTGGGATTTGTAGTTTTTCTTGGATGCTGTTAAAATAAAGCTAAGAAAAGATAGCATAATACTCGCCTCTGTGTCTTTAATAAAATCAAGACTTTCTTTCACTAAAGCTAAGAAAATCTCCATTATAGCTTACAGTATCTATACACCCAGCATGGTAGTTTCAGTTTACTAATATACATCGTTTTTTTTTAAAAACTTTATTTATTATTCTTTTCCTTAGTAACGATACAGGAAAAAGAAAGGTTAACATAGTCACAGTATTGTTTCTTACATTGCCATCAACGTAGGCTTAACAAAACATTTGAGGTCCTGGAATGCTGAACATTGGTTTCTGCGTATGGTACAGAGGTATTGATGGAGCAAGAACTCACAATGAGACTTGCTCGGAAGCAATCCTCTCACAGTATTAATTTATTCAACTTTGTAATGTTCGTACTAACAAACGCACACACGAATACAAGTAGAAGGAAGCTTGCCTATGTGTTTAAACTAACAAATAACGCTTGTCTAAATCCAAAATGGCCGCTAAAGCGCGGGAAACCTATTGCGCATGTGTCAACCATATCACGTGGTGTGACGTCTTTCTTTGCTTGGAGGGAAATCCTTGCTTCTGCGCAGTGTGCATTAAAATGGCTGCTTAAATGTTTTCACGTGCTACAGCTTGCTCACATGTTGCAATTAAACTGTGGTATTCTAACGCTATTAATGCGGGATAGAATTTTTAATTAAATGGGAATAGAATAGAAAGAGTGGGTATACAGTGAAACAATTTATTTGTGATTTTAATATTTTCTTCTTTGACTTTTATTAGTTCGTAAATGGGCCTGGGTTTGGTTGAACTGAAACTCGAGAGACAATGGTTCTGCGCATGCGCCCTGCGAGGCTGCCCAGAGGAGAGGATGAAGTCAACCTGGACGTCGTCCAAGGCCAAGACCTGATGGCCAACACTATTGTACCCATGATGTCCCTACTGAAAGAAACAATTTATGTAAACATTGTATAAACTTTGTCGTGAGACGGTTGGGAAATAAAGCAAATGTATTAATTGTGATGGGCGGTATTTTAAAACAATGGGCTTTAAGAAATTGAACTAAATTGATATGGTGTGAGGATCAACCCCCTGTCCCCGTCCAATCAGAAGTAGTGGGCCCATATTTTTGCAACATTAATGGGAGGTACATGGACGTAGAAGGGTATAATAGATATAGAATTAGTTAATTAGTTAGACCAGGCTTTGGTGCACGACAAGCTGATCGATTGCAGACTGAACCGCTGTCCAGAGAGGTCCTGAGGTGGGGGCGGCGGAGTCCATTAGAAGGAAGATACGGGAGAATTCGAGGAGAAGCGAAGTATCAGAGAGGGGAACGACGCAGGCGTCGTTGATAGAGAGGTCACCGGTCCTGTCCTGAACCTGGAGGAGGTCTTTGCTCTTCATCCTTCCTGGGTCCTATCTTTCCAACTCCTTGGCCAAGGGGTTTGGTTCTCGCACTTTTAGGTAAATATAAATGCAATCCTTAGTTGCGCTGCTGTCTCTATCTTCTTCTTTCTGAGGGACCGTCATTGATCGATAATTTATTATTATGCTTCATCCTTGATATACGATTAAGTATCATGTGGTTCTGTATTTGACTCTGCTAAATCTTTAGATAAACATTTTAAAACTTCCTGACTCAGTGATTATTTCAAGATTATGAACTGTAATGAATGTCACTCATTTTAAACTTCCCAATTAGTAAAGGGTCCATCGGTAAGTCATTACTCTTCAATCAGAAAAGTAATTGGTAGCAGGGATTTTTGATAAGGAGTACAACTGACCCACCAGCGGAAATTGCTAGCGTAGTATGAATGTATGGGCCCAAGTGAGTATTTGGTGTATGAATGCTCGTTGCTAGTAACCCGCTGGATCAGTTTTCTGGCTATCAGAGGATGGTTTTGATGTACTTTATTAATTGGGTAATGAGAATTGTACTTTTATGAACTAACATCTGTTATTGTTTAAAAGCTTGTTTTATGTTGTCCAGAAAATCCCCGGGGAAGAATAGCAGGTGGTAAGTGGAAGCCATACTGCAGTGAGGTTATCTGTCAGGCAGAAATAGTACTGAAAAGTTAAGTAGGACTATCAGTACTTGTTAGGGACTCTATGCATGTGAGTTATAGCAAAAGGAATATGCTGGTGAAAATTTGATGTTATATCACATAGAAAGTGTAACATTGAAGAAGTAACAGGTATTTCTGAAGCTTAAGTGAAGAGTAAACGGAAGGGTTTTACTCGTAGTGTATGTTTAGTAAGCGGAAAGGTTTTACTAAGTGTGAATGAAACTATCTTTTCCAATTTAGAGAAACTGGCACGATAGCGAATGTTTTACGTTGTTACTGAATTTAATTAGAAGAATAGAGAAATTAAAGTTTTGCGTACGATTTTGTAAAGGGAGGGTCAGTTGCCGGAGAGGAAACTGACGTCACAAAAAGCCACGCTGGGATTGGTTGAAACAACGGGCGTGGAACGACTCTTGTAAAGGAGGGGTCAGTAGTCAGGAGTAGTACTGACATCACAGGTACCGCGCTGGGATTGGTCGAAACAGCGAGGGACAGAAAAGCGCAGATTGTGAAGGAGGGGTTGGCAGACAAAACGTCACAAAAAGGCCGCGCTAGGATTGGTTCAGAGATAAAAAGTTAGCTGGAATTTAATTGGTTGTTAGCATAGAAGCCGAAATCCTAGTGGATAGTGGAGATTGTATGTTAAAACGTGATCCAACTTTAATAGGAATTCGTCCGGATAGGAGATTCCTAGGCTTTGCCGAATATAATTTTATACACAGAGATTTGCCAAAAATGTACGGAGAAAAGAGGAAAATGTCATTCCTACAAAAGATTAAGAATTATTTTAAAAAGGATAAACCAATCAAAACTAGAGAAGGAATTATCATTCCACCAGCTAAAACACCCGCTTCATTCATGATGATGGAGAGAGGTTATCATACTTGCGTATGGATAGAAAATTGGATGGAATATACCAAAAATGATGGAATATTAGCATTTCCTGAGAATGGTACTTTCAATGGGAGAATTCTTCAAAATTTGAGATTAAGGATGAATGACTTAGAACCCAGACCAAGATTAACTCAATACGAAGCCTTAGAAGAGTGGGAAACCGAGGCATTCGAACGCGACCGATCCAGGAGTAATAGGGGTTATAGGGGATTTTTCCCTAGATACCAAAATGAGTCAAAGGACGGTCAGATGAAACAGTGGAGAAGAGCGATGCTTACAGAGGGTTTATATCCAATATTAATGGCAGAAGAATCGTCAGGGAATAAATGCTCTGAAAAGACAAAACACTTGACTAGATTTGGAGATTCTGAAGATGAATTTATGGAAGAAATATTAAAGAACCCGCCACCATATCAGGAAGGGACAAGTGGATGCACCCCAAGTGCACCTCTGTTAAAGACACCATTAGTACCGCAAGTATTGCATAATCTCCCTGTTAGAAGGGTACTTCATGATAAAGAAAAGGAAGCAATAGATAAAAACAGAGCAGAATTGATACAGAAAATAACACAGTTGGATGTACATCCTGATTCACTGACCATACCTGTAACAATTGGTCCAGCGGTTCCCTTAAATGGTGACAAAGTAAGTTATCCGAAACCATTAGCGATGCCCACACCTGTAGAAATCCCAAAACCAGACCCTGTAATAATTGAGGATCAATTTAGTGATTGTGAAAGCATGATATCCTTAATGGATTTACCTATTCGAGGTTCTGTAAATACCACTCCTAGACGAGTAACACCTGGTTGCTCCAAAGATGTAAATATAGTAACCTCAACAGGAACCAAAAGTGCCACAGTAGATACACCAGAAGACTTAGAAAGGTGGGCACAAGGATCAGACAAACAGTGTTCACCTCCAAAGATCATGAACATTTACAAATTAAAGGTTGAGTTAGAAGAAATGATAGCAGGAAACGTAGGAGTAGATCGTCTAAATACTTACGATGGAGAAGAGCTGTTATTTGTATGCAGAAGCATCACTAGAAATGTAAAAATATTTCATGAAAAATTATCAGATTTGGCTTTGCAGATGGGAATAGAAATAGGGAAGTCAAAAGTGTTACAGAAACCCTATAAAGCAGATTTTTCTGACAAAGATTTAGAAAACATGAATGCCTCTGGTCGAAAATTACAAGTAAAGGAATTAATGACAGTTTTACAGAAATGGGGAGACCTAGATAAATGGAAAATTAGATGGACAAAGAAAAAGGAGGAAGCACGGTACTGTAGAACCACTTCTGAATATTTAATGAAGGAAACAGGAAAAGCAGATCAGATGTACCCGATGCGAGAAGTTCCAGGAGGAGGATATGTACATGTCCCATGGAGCAGACAGGATATTTTGTCATTTACGAATGATTTTCCAAAGTTGAGAGAAAAGCCAATTGAATGGTACAAGCAGGTTGAGAGGTTTGTGAAAGTGTCAAAGGTATTATTGAAAGATTTGGATGGTCTGTTCGACATAGTGGTACCTGCCGATTTATGGACAGATTGTAAAATCACAGTAGATTGGCCAAGTGAAGAGTATCCTGGAGATCCAAAGACAGGTGCCCCGTCAAGTGATGTCATGAAAAAGTATCAGCAGGTAATAACTTACCTGAAAGGGAAAATACCACCAAAAGAAACAGATTGGGTGAAAATAGATAGAACTACCCAAGAAGCCAGCGAATCGGTACATGCCTATTACGAACGTTTATTGCAGGTATTCAAACAGTATAGTGGATTTGAGGACATTGGAGATAAAAACATGAGTCAGTTTGTCTACCGATTTGTTTATGGTTTAAAGCCAGAGATTTGTCAGATGATTAAGCAGCACATGTTGTGCTGGCAAGGGAAACCCATAGATGAAATTTTGAAATATGCAAAATATTGTGGAGATGACATTGAGGATAGGCACAAGAAACTGCAAGAGAAAGTGATGTGGGCTCAGGTAAAAATGGCTGAGCGACAGGGAATTAATTTGGATAATCCAAGTGATAATCAGGGAAAAGATTCTGGAACGAATGGTGACACTGGGAATGGTGGAAAGATGAGAGGACGAATGAGCAGAGAAGAGGCTAAAAGAAATTTCCTTGTCATGGATGCGGAAAATTGGGGCATTGGAAGGATGAATGTAAAAGATGCGGAATAATAATGGCCCAAATCAAAATTTAAATCCACAGACGCAGAATGACTCACAGCAGGGTGTAAATCCTCAGAGTCAGTTGCCACCTGCTCCTATACAGGGTAATGTAAGCAGAGCAAAGCACGGTACAGACATCGGATATCAAGGAGGAAGTGGTAAGAATGATTATGTAACCTCACAATTTCTTTTACAGGACGACTTTTGCCCATACGGTCAATGACGGTGCCTAGGAGAGGGGGGAGAAGGAGTGCGTACTTGGCGCATCCTTACCGGTAGATCAGTCAGGTCCATATGTTGAAGGGAATGTGAAAGGTAATGATATTACTTTCCTTTTGGACACTGGTGCTACCAGGTCTACTGTAAGAACAGCAGACATCCCAGACCTTCCTCTCTCTGGAGAAGCTATCCAAGTTGTGGGTGTAGCTAATCAAAAGATTAGAACACCTCTTACCGAACCAATGGAAGTAAAAATTGGAAATTTTAGAGAAATGCATCAATTTGTAGTGTGTGATTCCAGTCCAGTAAATTTATTGGGCCGAGATTTGTTGTGTAAAATGAACTGCACAATTTTCTGCACACCGGATGGTGTGGCAGTTCAGACCCCGGATGAAGACCATGTATATAAATTTATGATCGCAAAGCAAGGTACAGAAGTAGATGAGATGTTCTCTTTGATAACAAAAGACGAGTTGCCAGAAGAATTAAAAACTACAGTAGAATTTACTGTAGTTTTGGTATGGGATTTCACGGGAAAGGAAGTAGGACTGATGGCCAAAATAGACCCAGTTAAAATCACTGTAAAGGAAGGTGCAATTTTCCCAAATACCAGACAGTGCATGAGTGCAGAAGTAAAGGCAGGAGTCATTGAAGAAATTAACAGAATGGTAAAACAAGGCATACTAAAAGAAGTAATGAGTAGCCCTTGTAACTCACCAATCATGGGTTTAAAGAAACCTAGTGGAAAGTATAGGATTGTTCAAGATTTACGCAAAATAAATAAGATTGTTGAACCTTGTTGTCCTATAGTGCCAAATCCTGCAGTAATCCTATACCAGATTCCTTGGAGGGCAGGATTGTTTACTGTGATTGACTTATGTCAAGCATTCTTTTCAATACCATTGCACCCGGATAGCCAGTATCTTTTTTCATTCAAATTTGAAAACAAAGTCTATGTATGGAATCGTGTTCCTCAGGGGTACACGGAAAGTCCTTCTATCTTTAATCAGATATTGAAAAAGTGCCTAGAGAAACTAGTGATGCCAGGAAGCTCAGTCTTAGTACAATATATAGATGATTTAACGGTGGCATCTAACACCAGAGAGGACTGTGTTGTTGACTCCATTGCATTATTAAACCATTTAGCTGAAGAAGGGCATAACGTTTCACCTGAAAAGTTGCAGTTTTGTACAACAGCAGTTAAGTATCTAGGACACCAAATTGAGAGGGGAAAAAGAAGGATAACCTCTGAAAGAGTAAAATTAATCAAGAAAATGCAAATGCCTGTCTCCCAACGAGACGTGAGAATGTTCCTTGGCATAGTGGGTTATTGTCGACAATGGATACTAGGGTTTTCTCTGCTTCAAAGCCATTAATTCAAATGACAAAAAAGAAGGCAAAGGACCCAGTTGAGTGGGATGATGAGAGCGTAGGAGCTTTTGTAAAATTGAGAAATGCTTTGTGTGCAGCACCTGCCCTAGGCATGCCTGATTATAAAAGAAAATTCGCATTATTCTGTCATGAGAGAGAAAATTGTGCACTTTCAGTCCTAACCCAGAGACATGGTTTGGACAGACGTCCTATAGCATATTTTTCTGCTACATTGGACCCAGTGGCAGCCGCGTTGCCAGGCTGCTTAAAAGCAGTGGCTGCTACCTGTTTGAGCATTGAACAAAGTGAATAAATTGTAATGGGACATCCTGTAAAGGTGTTTGTTCCACACTCAGTTGTGATTCTGTTGACAAGAACCAGAACACAGCATCTTACTCCTAGTCGGCTGACTAAATATGAAAGAATAATACTAGGTGCTGAAAATGTGACTATTGTAAGGTGCACAATAGTAAATCCTGCTACCTTACTACCAGACCCATATCATGAGGAAGTTAAAGATGATGAAGAGGAACATGATTGTTTACAAGTCACAGAATTGTGCACAAAACCTCGTCCTGACATACAGGAACTACCCCTCAGGGAGCCAGACAGGGAGCTGTTTGTTGATGGTTCGTGCCAAAGGCATGAAGATGGTAAACTAACTGCAGCATATGCAGTATGTGAATTAACTGGAATAGTCGAAGCATCCTATTTACCAGGAGTAAAATCTGCACAAGTAGCTGAATTAATTTCTTTAATAAAAGCTTGCAAAATTGGGAAGAACCAGAAAGTAACTATATTTACAGATAGCCAATATGGTTACGGGGTTGTGCATGATTTTGGCCAATTATGGATGCAGAGGGATTTCATGACTTCTTCAGGATCCCCCATTAAAAATAGACAGTTTGTAAAGGAACTATTGGAAGCAATACAATCACCAAAAGAATTGGCTGTGGTGAAATGTGCCGCACACCAGTCAGGAGATGACTGGGTGGTAGTTGGTAACAGATATGCAGATTTGGTGGCTCAACACTGTGCCAAAAACAGGTTGTCAGTTAAAAAAAGGGTTGAAAGAATGGGAATCAGCTGCCAACTTATGCTGTATGCACCTCCTGAAACATGGAATGACGTGAAACGACTACAAGATGATGCTGATGAGAGTGAAAGAAATGCATGGATTAAAATGGGATGTTCTCAAAGGTCAGACGACGATGTATGGATTTGTGCCGATGGCAGACAAGTCATGCCCGACTGTCTGATTTCACAAATGGCCAGAATGTATCATGGAGACACACATGTAGGGAGAGATGCAATGATTAGGCTCTTCAGACAAAATTGATACAATCCAAGGTCTAGGGCTGTAGCAGAGAGTCTATGCCAGAGATGTCTAACTTGCCAAATGCATAATCCAGGAAGAAAAACAATAATTGGGTTTGGAAAAATCGGAAAGGCAGAGGGTCCATTTGTGAAATTGCAGCTTGATTTCATTCAGTTACCACCATGCAGAGGACTGAAATATGTACTTGTCATAGTGTGTCTGTTTTCAAAGTGGGTGGAGGCTTACCCTACCAGGAGGAATGACAGTATTACAGTCGCAAAGTTATTGCTACGAGAGCTCATTCCTAGATTTGGTTTCCCAGTAACTTTGGAATCAGATAGAGGAGGGCACTTCAACAATGATGTGATTAGAATAATCTGTGAAGCATTCCAAATTGAGCAAAAATTGCACTGTGCATATCGTCCAGAGGCTTCTGGAGTGGTTGAACAAATGAATGGCACAATAAAATCCAGACTGGCAAAAATGTGTGCATCAACATCGTTAGATTGGCCGGATGCATTGCCTCTTGTTTTGATGGGACTCAGAAGCATTCCTGATAGAAATACCGGATTGAGTCTGGACAAAATAATCATGGGAAGAGCAATGAGACAACCACATGTTCCTACAAATAAACTGCTGAATATAACTGATGATATGGTTCTGGATTATTGCAAAGGATTGGCTGACCTAGTGCGTTCTGTCTCTCACCAGGTTGGGGAAGACACAGTTTCCAGGCAGCCTGAACAAGAGCATGATCTGAATCCCGGAGACTGGGTGGTTGTGAAGCATCACACCAGAGAAACGTGTTTATCACCCAGGTGGGGCGAACCTTGTCAGGTCATACTGGTTACGAACACTGCAGTGAAATGTGCAGGATTTCCTAATTGGGTTCATGTAAGCCACACCAAAAGGGTACCAGATCCTGAAGAAGAAAGTCCTCAAACAGCATCGATAACTGAGGAAGCTGAAGGTTGACCAGCTGAAGAATCTCAGATCCGAGATTCGAGGGAAGCTGAAGAAGAACAACCGAGCACAAGTCAGGACTGGATACCGGTGGTGGAAATACCTAAAGTCTACAACAGAACAAGAAGTCAAGCAAATTTAGAAGAAATTGAAGAAGATCAGATAGGTGAAGAAGAAGCAGCTCAGGAAGAGGAAGAAGAAACAATAAGAGAACCTGAGCAGGATCACATAGGGAGAGGAAATTGGGCTCAAATCAACAACGAACCAACAACATTTGAGCAGGGACAGACAGGTCTAGAAGAACGCGGTCAGGCTGCAGAAGTACAAAGTGCAATAAGCCCTGATCAGAATCAGTTAGATCTAGGAAAATATATTCAAACAGAAGATCTCGAGAATGTCGAGCATGAAGACGTAGATCCTGAACAAGGTCAGTTATTGGAAACTCACAGTGGAGCAGCTGAAAAGAAACCAATAAGACCTGAGAAAGAGCAAATAGAAGAAACTGAAATTGAAGAAAACCAAACTGTGCCACAACCTGAAGATAAAAGAACTTCTGAAGAAGAAATAAAAAGTAAAGAGACAGTGCAAACAAAGAAAACCAGAAAAGGTGATCATTGGCCTAGTGTCATTAAAAGAGTAAATTACCATATAACAACAAGAAGTGAAGATCCAGAACAAGTAAATGAAGTGACAAGCCAAATGGGGCAAACAAGTGGAATTGAAAGACGAAAAAGCAAAAGACTGAAACTTGTGAACAACAAATTTAAAGGCCCTGATTGGACTTATATCATCCTTGAAGATTACGAGAGCTCAGAATCAAGTGAAAGTGGTGACGAAGGAACCAGTGCGGAACTGACTTATGAAAAAGAAATAAAACCACCTTGATAACGTAAAGAGACTTGAAATAAAGATAAGAAGAGAAATCTTCCTTGTCGAAAATGCCTGACGATAGAGTTGCTGGGAGACCAAAACAGAAATGTTGTAAAAGATGCTGTGCTATATGCATATGTAGTCTGGTAGTGGTGCTTATAGTATGGTTAGTTGTGATCGTAGCAATTCCTTACCTTCTGATTATGGCTAAAAAGATTAAAAATGAAACAAAGGGAAGGACAGAGAACTTGAAAAGTAATAGAGTAGAACTAAAGGCCGAAGATGAACCGGAGTTTTATCATGAAGTAACAGATAACGACACTAGTTTAAATGTTTTCACGAAATTATTATTTCAATATGTAGATACTATGGAAGTTAGTAATTGTTATGTCTGTATGAAGTTACCAGAATCAGTAGCAGAAGGGTTAACATATCATCACTTGCCATTAACTTATGGCATATCATGTAGTGTATTAGCTAGTTTATTTTATAGAACAGGGAGACTACAGTATTATTATTCAAACATAGATGTGATATTTTCTGAGGTTCCAATTCGAAAGAATATGAACCCAGTGCTTAGTAGTCAAGATGCACAGTTTATGGGAGAATTTTTCCTAACAATGAAATCGATAGATATAACACATGCACATAGAAGCAATCTAACATTTTCGTTACATGAAGAAGAAAAGATATTTTTGAATTTAGTAGAAAATAGAAGACAAGATTTCCAAAAGAAAGCATCGGAGCATAAGGCTCATCTGCCACATTGGGCTGAGAAAGAGGGTAGTTACACACCTGGCAAGGCTCAAGCTGCTATGGCTCTGGATTTTGTAAAGACAGGGAAAATTTGTCTACATAGGTTAAAGACTGACAATGTTTTCATCGGTACCAGTGAATGTGAACACAATGTCTTAATTCTTGGAGGTTGGGGACTCAAAGGAGGAACAGATTCAGTTTTTCCTGGAATCTATTATGTGTGTGGGAATAAGGCTTACTTTAGGCTTCCTGCACGGTGGTATGTAAGTTGTTATTTTGGGATAGTATTTCCAAAAATATACCATGTAAAAAGAAACACTGGGAGCAATGAAAATAATAGTGAATTAACACGTAGTAAAAGAGCTACTTTTTCAGAAATTGTAGGTGATATATTTGGTGCATTGATACCTTCAGTGGGAATAATTCTGAACTCAAGGAAAATATGTAAATTATCTACAGTGGTTGATCGTTTATCAACTGACACTGCTGGAGGATTTCTAATGATTAATGCGGAGATGGTTGCGATTAGATCTATGGTTATGCAAAATCGACTTGCTCTTGATATAATATTAGCAAAAGAGGGCGGAGTCTGTAAATTATTGAAGTCGAAACACTGTTGCACTTACATACCTGACAAAAGTGCAGAAATTGGAACGTATATCCAGAATATAACAAAACTTGAGAAGGAACTAAAACCACTGGAAGTTGATAGTGTATGGGAAAGATTGACAAACAGTATTACGTCAATTGGTACCTGGTTTGCTAATGTAGGGAAAGGACTTATAGGTCAAATATTAGTACCCTTAGCAGGGATAGCAATAATAGTAATGTCAATAATAATATGGTGCAAATGTTGTAGAAAGAATTAATCGTATAATGTGACAGGAAAAGGAAAGAAGCGAAAGTTTGACGAAATTGAACTAGAAGATTTAAGAAGTGAATTATATAAGAAACTGAAAGGAGATGTGAAAAACAGAAAGTGTAAGAATGAAGCTGAGACAGTTTTATGTTAAACAGTTGGCATCTGGTTGTGGGTAGTATTTTGATGGCTCAGAAACGCCATCAGAGAGGGGATTGATGGAGCAAGAACTCACAATGAGACTTGCTCGGAAGCAATCCTCTCACAGTATTAATTTATTAAACTTTGTAATGTTCGTACTAACAAACGCACACACGAATACAAGTAGAAGGAAGCTTGCCTATGTGTTTAAACTAACAAATAACGCTTGTCTAAATCCAAAATGGCCGCTATAGCGCGGGAAACCTATTGAGCATGTGTCAACCATATCACGTGGTGTGACGTCTTTCTTTGCTTGGAGGGAAATCCTTGCTTCTGCGCAGTGTGTATTAAAATGGCTGTTTAAATGTTTTCACGTGCTATAGCTTGCTCACATGTTGCAATTAAACTGTGGTATTCTAACGCTAATAATGCGGGATAGAATTTTTTATTAAATGGGAATAGAATAGAAAGAGTGGGTATACAGTGAAACAATTTATTTGTGATTTTAATATTTTCTTCTTTGACTTTTATTAGTTCGTAAATGGGCCTGGGTTTGGTTGAACTGAAACTCGAGAGACAATGGTTCTGCGCATGCGCCCTGCGAGGCTGCCCAGAGGAGAGGATGAAGTCAACCTGGACGTCGTCCAAGGCCATGACCTGATGGCCAACACTATTGTACCCATGATGTCCCTACTGAAAGAAACAATTTATGTAAACATTGTATAAACTTTGTCGTGAGACGGGTGGGAAATAAAGCAAATGTATTAATTGTGATGGGCGGTATTTTAAAACAATGGGCTTTAAGAAATTGAACTAAATTGATATGGTGTGAGGATCAACCCCCTGTCCCCGTCCAATCAGAAGTAGTGTGCCCATATTTTTGCAACATTAATGGGAGGTACATGGGCGTAGAAGGGTATAATAGATATAGAATTAGTTAATTAGTTAGACCAGGCTTTGGTGCACGACAAGCTGATCGATTGCAGACTGAACCGCTGTCCAGAGAGGTCCTGAGGTGGGGGCGGCGGAGTCCATTAGCAGCGAGATACGGGAGAATTCGAGGAGAAGCGAAGTATCAGAGAGGGGAACGACGCAGGCGTCGTTGATAGAGAGGTCACCGGTCCTGTCCTGAACCTGGAGGAGGTCTTTGCTCTTCATCCTTCCTGGGTCCTATCTTTCCAACTCCTTGGCCAAGGGGTTTGGTTCTCGCACTTTTAGGTAAATATAAATGCAATCCTTAGTTGCGCTGCTGTCTCTATCTTCTTCTTTCTGAGGGACCGTCATTGATCGATAATTTATTATTATGCTTCATCCTTGATATACGATTAAGTATCATGTGGTTCTGTATTTTACTCTGCTAAATCTTTAGATAAACATTTTAAAACTTCCTGACTCAGTGATTATTTCAAGATTATGAACTGTAATGAATGTCACTCATTTTAAACTTCCCAATTAGTAAAGGGTCCATCGTTAAGTCATTACTCTTCAATCAGAAAAGTAATTGGTAGCAGGGATTTTTGATAAAGAGTACAACTGACCCACCAGCGGAAATTGCTAGCGTAGTATGAATGTATGGGCCCAAGTGAGTATTTGGTGTATGAATGCTCGTTGCTAGTAACCCGCTGGATCAGTATTATATGATGTCTATTATACTATAAAATTTTGTTCTGAATCACAGTACATGCTTAGTTTTTATCTGCT
Source organism: Calotriton arnoldi (assembly GCA_963921515.1). NCBI lineage: Eukaryota > Metazoa > Chordata > Amphibia > Caudata > Salamandridae > Calotriton > Calotriton arnoldi. The sequence goes on from CAWUFW010011465.1 coordinate 535,855, forward strand.
TCCTACTAGTTACCCCATTACTCGAGGAGGGACAGGTCGTACGTCTGGTGCTAAACTCTCTACTCCCCAACACTTTGTTCCTCCTGGGTAGCCTGTGTAGTGTCAGGGGTGGACAGGAGATAGGATTTCAGGGGTCCCCATATATCTTTTGGCCTTGACGTGGGTGGGAGTAGTTCTGCATAAATTAGTGATTGATCTTGCCATGTTATCATGTCTTGGAGCCACTCCTTAAATTTCGGGGCTCGGCCTCTTCCCCATCTACAAGCTACTCTGCGTTTTGCAATCAGGAACCCTAATGCTGTAAATTTCCTGTACGCTGTGTCTATTTCTGCTGTGTAACCCAATAGTGTCATAATGGGGGTGATCTGAAGCGGGGAGCCTACCATTTGTAATATACATCAGTTTAATGTCAATAACGAGACAAAGCAAGGGAATATTATTGTGACAGAATTTATTGTATGATTTTATACACTGGCCTTCACATTCTAGGTAACTCAATAATGATCCCTGACTCCCCTTAAAGAACCAACTCTGGGGCTTGAGGCTCCCCAGTCGCTGTATCTCCTGTACTCGCCAGGTCTCAGGTAGTACTGACGCCCTCTGTAGTTGGGCTCTTCATAGAAGACCCAGTGCCCATCCTGTACATTACAGGAGTAAATGTCATTGTAGCGGAATTGCTCATAAACATGTGGACAATCTTCAGAGAATTCCATCATTTGGCCACCGAAGTTCTCTCGTTCATAAACCCTGATCCTGTAGGATCCACGGTGCTGGATGAGAAACAAGAAGAGAAAATGAATGATGGAATAACCTTTGTTAAAACATCCACAGGTTACAGAATAGAACCCAGATTTACATTCTAATGAAATGCTAATACGTTCCCAGTACGATGGTAATAGCTATTTCTGTTTTTTTAATCACGAGCAGGTTATATTTTGCTTTGCAAAAACACAATGTGTGTCTTAATCAGAAAGATAAGCAAAATATAAAACATTCATGAGCTAAAAAAAACTATTCTGAAGACGAATATTGCAAAATGTCAGCATTATGATGTTTTAGTAGACTAACATTATACTAAAATAGACTAATATTATAGTATTACATAGTAAAATTATAGCTTATAGTAAAAGACATTTAGAGATCCCTATGGAAAGTATTCAGAAAATGTGAAAGACTGGTGGCTCACTTTATCCCTAGACTCCCATTTTGCTCGTACTATGGTTTAAAAAAAAAAAGATGAGATAAGATATAAAGACTAGATTCCCTGAATCTTATACAGAATCCACATGGCCCTCTGTTTCTGAATACAAATCTTATCTAAGCAGAAAACATGTGCTCATGCAGCATGGGAAAACGGATTCTTACATTCTTTGATAGTACAGTCCTCGTTCCAACCTTGCAGGGACTTTTTGGAAAAGAAAATTCAGGTCTAGGCACAAGATTCCTACCATACAAGTTGACATTACATCCCAATTGCAATGCTTTTCTTTTAGAGCTCCTTACAATTCGAAAGATGGAGCGGAGGAAACTGGCATCAATGGAGCTATGCGGCATTGCCTTATCCTTTCCTCGGTGACATTAGTTTAGACTGCATCTCTTGTGAACTTCTAGACTATGCACCCACTTTGCCATGCAAGATTTACCTGAGGATCGGAGGGTCTGACGTAGCTTTAAAGTATAACTACAGAGACCACTTACTTGATGGGTCAAGCGGCATGACCGGATGGAATCATTGTAACCCATCCACTGCTGGAAGTCAGGGTACTCGCCCCTCCTCAGGTAGTACTGATGTCCTCTAAAATTGGGGTGTTCATAGAGTATCCAGTTGCCACTCTCCACTCGGATGGAGTTGCAGCGACTAAAGAAAGGAGTGAGATCAGGACACTCAGAACTGCACTCGTGGGAGCGGCCTTGAAAATTCCTGTCCTCGTAGAAGATGATCTATTGTGGATAAAAATAAGACAGGTTAATTATAAGGAATAAGAAAGACAGTGTAATATGACTCATGGTTTTGGTGATGAATTTAAAATGTGTTAGTTATCTAAGTTCTATTAAATGCAGAGCATGTCTTAAACTAGTAAAGGTCCCCTTACAACTCATTTTGAACTGTTTCTCATGAGCAGTAGGTTTTTGCGAAGTGCTCTTTCATAGGGCACACAGTATGGTGTCACACAGCTCTAGAAATAGTGGGCAGTACTTTAATTGTATAGAAAAGGCAGACTGCATTAAATGATTACCTTAAGGCAATTTTAGCTGAAGCTACAAACAGAGCCTGCTTAAGAACAGGGCTGAAATGGGACATGCACCAAACAAAGTGTAAGTTCAGTCAGTCATCTTCTGGGATCCCACCTCATGTAGATCTTGGGGAAGACAAAGATCTCAACATAAGAACAGCTGTTGGGTCTACGATTGAGAACGCCTCTAGGATGAAGACAACTTTGGGTGGTGACTCTGACATCAATCTGTCAATTTCTGTTTGGTTTTGATTCAATAATATTGATTATTACAGGTCTCAAAATCGCCATATACATTTTTTTCATCTCGTGTCCTGCATGAACACAGATTAACGAACATAAATCCAACATCAGAAATCAGGATTTAAAATCACGTTTGGCTAAGTATTTCTTTGAGCAAGCAATATGATTGCGCTAGCAAGTTTTCAGGTTTGTGAACAAGTAAAGTAACTTTACTGTGAAGAGGCAATTTACCTAATGGAGGATGTATCAATGATTTATTATACCTAAAGTTTGAAGTACTAGATTCTTATTTTTGCAAAAATCTTCCTTTCAGATTGTTCATGTGCTTCTGGTGAATGTAATGGTATTTCCTAAAACAAGAAGAAGTTCTAAATGCTGCGAAATTGTGGAAGATGTAATTTAAATATGAATTAAACTATGAAGTAATGAAATATCAATTATATTTTATCAAACATGACAAAATTAAAACGTAGGAATAAGTGTGATTGGTCACAGAATGTTATATGGATCTGTTCAAGGTAAACAAATAAGGTCATATCAACCAAGCATTTTTGAAACATAAATTAAAATTCACTGTCTGCAAGAAAACATCTTGGATTTATGACATAAATGCCATTAACCACTTGTTGTCCAAAAACCACAGCTATGAACATCCAGGGTGTAAAGAATCCCTCACACACTGAGAAAAAGTCTTCATCAAGCTGTGCACATTAAGGGCCAGATGAAATATGAAACCGTTTTACGATTCCCTAATTGTGAATCCTTGCGATTTGCACTTAGGAAATCGCGAAACAGCATGCACGAAAATCAGTTGAACACTTTCTGCTATTCCCAGTGGGTCGCAAATGACCTACATCATGAATATTAATGAGGTAGGTCGCAATTTGCGGCCCATTAGGAATTGCAAAAATCACAGGGATGTTGGCCTGCTGCGGTCAGCAGACCACCACATCTGTGATTGCTTTTAAATAAAGCAATCTTTTTTTTTGTAAAGCAGCCTGTTTTCCTTAAAGGAAAAAGGGATGCGTTACAAAAAGAAAAATGAAAAGTTTTCTTTTCTCTTAAGAAAAGATTTTGCATACATTCACAAAGGGGAAGGGGTCTCTTGGGGACCCCTTCCATTTGCGAATGGGTTACCACCATCTTGAAGTTGGTGGTAACTGCAAATGTTTTGTGACCACATTGCCGGTCACAAAACATTTCTACATACCAGTGGTATTCAGTATTTGGAAGGGATACCGCAAACACACCCCTTCCTAATATTGATTCACAAAAGCAAAATGCGATTCGGTAACAAGTTACTGAGTCGCATTTTGCCTTTTGTACATGCAAAAAAAAAGCATTTTACCCGTCGCAAACGCCCGGATGTGCCGTCTGTGAGAAGTAAAATGCTTCATACATCTGGCACTTAGTATGTTATTTCTGCAGATGGGCCCCAGCTTTGTGGGTGAAGCTTCACAAGTAATGTGATAAGTCCCCCATAGTGGATTGTCAAGGTGGACATTGTCATGCTGTTTTTGACTCACTAAAAGCTTCCTGTCATGTATACAGGAGCCCTTTTGGGGTAAAATGCCTGCTTATCTACAACAAGATACATTTTGAAGCCAGATTACACAGGGATCGATTACAGGACTGGTGATCCATTTGAGGCCTAGCAGTGCCTAATTCATAAGAGAATATGAGCCAGGGCTGAAAGTTTTTTCCAGAAGCCCACGGCCAGTGCTTGCGGCCTGTTGAGTACCAAGGCTGCATATTTTTTAATGCACCCTAAACCTGTTTAATCCACCATCAGACACTGCTTGCCAAGTTACCTCACTCTTAATTTCTTTTTCGCCCCTGCTTTCTCCCTCTGTCACTGTTTTTCCTTCTCTCTTCCCCCTTCCCTTGTTATATGTTTTACTCTCTTAATCTGTCTCACTGCCTGCTGAGGAAAAATAAGGGGCGTTCCCCAAAATTGACTGCTAGTGGGCCCCACTTGCAACCATTGGCCCAAATTAAGCACTTACGTCTAGTCACAATTTGTTTTCAATATAATATTCTGTGAAATAGTAAATTACAGTATACAGCACCAAGGCTCACACAAGCTTCGCATTGAAGCTTCCTGCCTACACCATGGATGTAGCTTCCATTGGTGGAGCAGCAGTGGCTTAGCTTGGTCAGTAAGATTCAGCGGGGGAGGGGCAGGGGGTGAGCTTCAGATTTCCCAACAATCATGCTGGCATATAATGTTAAAATACATTATACAACAAACGGCGCATGAGAGGGATTTGAGTGCCAGTGGAAAGGAAGAGGAATGCGGATTAGTAGGAGTACTAAGTGAGAGAAACAACATTTTGTAAAATAACCATTTTGAGGACTTTCGAAACAGAGATGAGAGAGAGCGTGTGTGTGTTTTTGTCAGTGTGTGCAAACAAAAATCCCAGGTGAAATCCGACAGACACCTCAGAATACCCTACGACTGAAAACACCTGTACCCAGCTATTCATCAGAAAATACAATTATTAAGGGGGTTGTAACACCCCAAACACCCCCACTGAAGCTACACCCCTGTGGAGCAGATGCACTAATTTCGGGGTCTAGACGCCAGAGGGGCCCACTAACCCATGATTATTGCTGTATTTCACAGGTCAAAGAGAAGTCAGAGGGGGCATTTACTTTCGTGCTCTAGGGCGCCTGACAGCAGGCTACATGGCTGAGGTTGTGTCACAATGACGCAGTGTTTGTGGACCTCGTATTGCTCTTGGGGACTGTAGTCCCTTCGAGCCTACACAGAATAGGTAAAGGCTGGCAGTAATGCAGCGTTCTGCCCTCTCACTGGCTGCCTCTGTTTAACAGAGGCCGACCAACTTATAAATTATTCAATTTTTGGAAAATAAAACTAGGATTGTACTAAATGATTATATCACCTGCAAACATTCACGAAGGGGAGGCATTTTGCAACTTTATGAATTTGCGGTTTCTACATTTGCAAAACTTTGCCTGTTGATATTTCCATCAAAAAATATTTTTGCTGGAGTTTGTATTGTTTTTATTGGATAATTCTTCTGTGACTTTTACATTCTATGGCCAGGGTCAGACTAGGGCAGAAAATAGGCCTGGACACCAAAATAAAAGTGGCCCCTATTAGCGAATCAGATAGCTAAAAAAAGAGACCCACATTTGCAAATATGACAGTTCTGAACTTGTTTTAGAGATGTTGTATAGGTGTTTGCAAGACACATTGCATAGGTGTTTTTGCAAGGTATGGAAGACTGCTCGCATTTGTGCTTGCTGCAGGCAAGGTTTGTGGCAGTATCCGGCAAATCAACAGTACAAACTGGACACAAGACCATAAAGCAGGTCCACAAACAGCCATAAACAGGCCCACGCACAGGATCTATCAGACCAGCCCTTCGGGCACTGACTGATATAGCCCTATAGGCCAGTCCGATACTGTGTATGGGTTTTTTGCTACAAACTGATTTTATAGTATTTTCACATTCTCTCTTTTTAAAACACCAGCCTCATGAAGTTTGTGTTGTTTTGAAAAATACCTGCTTTGGGTGTTCGAAATGAGGCTGATCACGTTTATGAAACGTACACTTGTACAGTACACTACTGCTTGGGTGATTGAAGGGTAGAGGCAATCCACCACTCCTGTATAATATGCTGCCTAAGGGGCCTATTAGGATGGCGGGCGGACTTACGTCTGCCTGCGGAGCTGGGACCGTCCGCCATAGGTGCCCCGGTCCCGCCCGCCACACTGGCGGGCGCATCCTGGTAGGTTAACATTGCGGACGGTGCTGCTGGCTGCAGCACCGTACGCAATGTCAAATTACCATGTTTTGCATTGCGATGCACAACGTGGCAGGCACCGTGCGGTGCCTGCCACCTTGAGCATGGCAATGTTGGGGGGTACCATAGGTACCCCCCAAGTGCAGCCACCCACCACCCCACCCCCCTGGGGGCCCGCAACGGGCCCGTGGCAAAACACTGCATGCCTTTCTGGAAAGGCCGGTTAACGCTGGCATCCTAATCTGGTGGACGGTGCCTGCTAGGCACCGCCACAATTTTGGGCTCCCTGGACCGTCCGCCAGGCAATCGGGACGATTGCTGGCGGTGGGCGGTCTTTGCGTCCGCGGCGGACGCATTCATGTTCCCACCGCCATCCTAATCTGGTGGTGGGGAATATCCGTTCGATGGCGGAAGGACCGCCACCGCAGGGCCGGCGGTTACCACCGCCGGCCCTGCGGTGGCGGTCCTTCCGCCATCCTAATAGGCCCCTAAGTTCGGATCAACCGCCTTGGTGTTGGTGTGTCATGACTAAAACCACAAAAAAGTAACATCGACGAGGGACAGTGCTCTACGCTTGTGTATGTAAACAGGCGAACCACATTCACATATATTGCCACGGTCCATAGTGTGTTAAACTGGAAAATCAGAAATAAAGTAAAAAACGTGGCAACTACTTTTCACATCTAATTAATTGAATGTATGTGCTTTGTGAATGCGTATACCCTAGGCAATGCTTCCATATAGTTTTTGTTTTTAAAAAAAATTATTTTATTGGTTTTCTTAGAACAGCCAACAGTGAGACTCAAGATTGCAGGAGTACATTGTACATTTCACACATTATCCAGAATGAAGACGGTAGGTAACAATTGTAGTCTGATTAATCATCTATACATCATGACTTAGAATTAGACATCTTCCGAGGCACATCTGTAACACTTGCGTACCTGTCAGTTAAGTCGACATGATGTCGTTGTAACTAGCTGGGGTATGAATAATTGCATCAGCAGCGTTGTTATCGGCTGATGTAAGGAACTGAATGATCTTGTCCTGTGTTCAATCAGGTGTCTCAGTAACTTCAAAAGCTGTGGTGCATAGAAAAGTTTTATATGTCTCCCAGAAGTTTTTAGGTCTGTTACGTGGGGGGAGTAAGTCGCTGAAAAGTTCCGTCTGTGTACTACAATATGTCATGTCACGTGTCCACTGTATGATCGTAGGGACTGGACCACGAGACCAGTTGATAGCCACCCTACGTTTGGCCATCAACAGTCCCATATCTACCAGACGACGGACTCCCTTTGGTATTGATTTTGTCAGGGAGACGAGCGTTACAGCGCCTGCCATGTTTCCCGAGACTACAACCCCCATGATGCCTGCCTACGGGAGGGAATATAGCCAGGGAGGGCGCACAGGAAGTTGCGCGTAATACTGTTCTGATCGTACTCTCTCAGACGTGAGAGAGCTGTCTGAAGATGGCGCCGGAGGAGTAGGATCTGAGGGAAGAGTCCTGCCGCTTGCGAGAGGCTGGGGGGTTTCGTACCACACATCAGTGAAATGTGAGTACAGAGCAAGTTCCCATGGTAGCCTGAATTTCTACCTTGTACAAAGCGGAATACAGCGGTGTGACCGCGTATTGCCGTTTGTTCGTGTTTGTTCTTTTGCCCTTATACTGAGGGCGGATTTCCTGGAGACGCAAGCGGAATACTGCGGTGTTACCGCATATTGCCGTTTGTTCGTGTTTGTTCTTTTGCCTTTATATTGAGGGCGGATTTCCTGGAGACGCTAGCGGAATACGGCGGTGCGGCCGCGTATTGCCGTTTGTTCGCGATAAGCGTTTTGTTTGGCCATTGTGATTTATATTTCGCTACACAGCGGGTTACAGCGGTGAAGGAACCGCGTATCACCGTTTGTGTGAGTGTGACTTTGTCTTTTCAAATAAGGAGACTGGACATGTTTTGAGATAACCGTTCTAAACAAACTTTATTACTATTGTTTATGGATACAGAGGTGAAGTAACCTCGTGGAACTGCTGAGCTTTATTCTGTACTGTGACCTACGTACTTTGTTGGGGATAGGGCTGAATTCAAGCACTGCATTTTAATTCCCTACGCTTATGCCTACATGTGGGTATGTATGACACCTGTGTGGGCTCTAAGTAACTGGAGAAGTGTGGTGGTCCATACACTGGCTAATGTTTCGAGAGTTCTTTGTTTTAGGGTGGAGGATTGAGCTGCATGACGTTTGCTGAGTCCTGAGGATTGTACGAACAGCAGCATATATGCTCAGGTATATACTTCCCCTAGTGAGATATTACTGAGAGTAGCCATTGTTACACCTGTATTCATACCTGTGTTTTGTTCTTACATGTTCTATTCCACTGCAGTTCCTTTCCCTCTCCTTTTCCCTCGCCTGATCATTCGAACACCCTGTAGACCATTCGTATCAGGGTGTTGGGGAGATCTGGAGGTGGACCCTTTTTTGCTGCAACTGGACCCTGCGGAGCTGGGCCTGACAGAATTACGCGCCCACGAAATTAGCTTCGCCCGGTTCAGTTGTGGTAGAGAATGGCCACCATGGAAGATGTGCTTCAGGCGTTAGTTATGGTTCAGCAGGAATTGGCCTCTTCCAAGGCTGAAACAGCCGCCTTGAGAGAAAAAGTGGACAAATTGTCTAGGAACCCTTTTGATGTATCTCCCGTTGCTCCACAGATACAGGTGACTGTACCACCACCCATCCCGTTAGCAAGTCCTGAAAGATATGCCGGGGACCCGGCAAAAATACAGGTGTTTCTGATGCAGATAATGCTGCATTTCTCTTGTAAACCAGCCTCTTTCCCCAATAACCATTCACGGGTGGCGTTTGCGATTTCATACTTGTAGGGGATGCAGCCAATTGGGCCGTTCCGTTAGTTAGAAACAATGATGCTGTATTATCGGATTGGTCAGCATTCAGAACGGAGTTCGAGAGGGTGTTTGATCGTAGAACCACCACTTTTAGTGCTGATAAAGAATTACTGGACCTTAAACAAGGGAGAAACGATTTAGTAACGTATCTGACCACGTTTAACAGGTTAGTGGCTGAAACTGCTTGGCCAGAGGAGAAGAGAATGTCTTTGTTTTATCAGGGGCTGCGGGAGGAGCTAAAAGATATACTGGCCCAAATAGATCCGCAACCCACTAATTGCACGGACATGATTAATTTGACGTTGCGGTTGGATGGGAGACTGTCCGAGAGAGGGGGCGAGAGGAAGAAGTGGGATAAGAGTTTCTATAGACCTGAGAGACCCTCACGACGACCGTTGTCTACCCCTGAGATGGCACCTGAACCCATGGAAATTGGGGCGGTTCGAACCCCTCTGTCCAGAGAGGAGAGAGAGAGACGAAGAGTACATGGGTTGTGTATGTACTGTGGAAAAAAGGGCCATTATGTTAGGGAATGCCCTTCTAAACCCAAGTCCTCTGATGCATGGTCCCGTAATAAAAAAGTGGCTGTATCCACTTTAGTACCTGCAATGGCTTCAGGGGATTCCCCTGGTATTGGTGTGACTAACAAGGGTTGGCAACTCCCCTCATTAGCTACCTCTGGTTTGCTGGACACGGAGTCACATATAGTGCTTCCTATGATTCTTGGGCGCCATGATCAGTTCCATCAGGTGAAGGCCATGTTAGATTCCGGCGCCACAGGGAATTTTATAGACAGTGGATTGGTCAATAGCCTTGAGTTGCTGAGGGTACCTAGGTCAACTCCGGAAGAGGTGTTCGCTGTGGATGGAAAGCCTTTGAAATCTGGTTTGATTGTAGAGCAAACGGAGGTACTTCTCTTGTCCTTAGTTATGGCAGAGGAAAGACATAAGGAGGAGTTATCCTTGAATATCATCGATGCCCCCCAGTATGAGGTTATCCTGGGTATGCCTTGGCTATGCCATCATAATCCCACCATCGATTGGAAGACTAAAACGCTTCAGTTTCAGTCAGATGAATGTCGAGGCCATTTAAGTCCAAGCAGGCCCTCACAAGCAGCCGCGCTGCTGCATCCCTATGTGGTGGCAACGGCGGGTGAGAAGGAGACCGTGTTACCCATAGCATACTCTCAGTTCACGGATGTTTTCAGTGAGATCCAGGCTGAAAAGTTGCCCCCACATCGGGAGTATGATTGTCAGATCGACCTGGTAGAGGGGGCCACGGTCCCTGCCTGTAGGGTGTATGCATTGTCTGTGCCAGAGACAAAACACTTGCGCGAATACCTGGACCATTACCTAGAAATAGGGTTTATTAGACCTTCACGATCACCGGCTGCCTCCCCGCTTTTTTTTATATCCAAGGCAAATGGTGATCTTAGGGCTTGTGTGGACTATCGCGTTTTGAATAAAAACACAGTTAGGAACAGATACCCATTACCCCTTATTTCTGTGTTGCTTGATCAGGTGAGAGATGCCAAGATATACACAAGATTAGACCTAAGGGGAGCGTATCATTTAGTGCGTGTCAGGGCTGGGGATGAATGGAAGACTGCTTTTAAGACTCGTTATGGTTTGTTCGAGTATACTGTTATGCCGTTTGGCCTTTGCAACGCCCAGGCGGCATTTCAGTACTTCCTTAATGATGTGTTGAAAGACTTTGTGGACCTGTTTGTTGTTGTGTATATAGACGACATCCTTATCTATTCTGACACAGTGGAGGGGCATGCCAGTCAAGTTATTGAAGTACTGACCACGTTGCGGGCCCACAGGTTATTCTGTAAACTGAGCAAATGCGAGTTTGGGGTATGCTGGGTGGAATTTTTAGGCGTTATGCTTTGCCCAGAGGGTTTACACATGGCTGAGAGAAAGGTGTTGGCAGTGCAGGAATGGCCTACCCCAAAGACAGTACGTGATGTGCAGTGCTTCATGGGCTTCGCAAACTACCACCGTAGGTTCATCATCCATTTCTCTCAGGTGGCAGTTCCCATTACCAGGCTCCTTAGGAAGGGCCTTTCTTTTCAATGGTCCAGAGAGGCGGAGGAAGCCTTTACCTTTCTAAAGAGGGCATTTACCACGGCTCCAGTACTTGCACATCCACGACCTGAACATCCTTTTGTGGTGGAGGCTGATGCCTCAGATGAGGCTATTGGGGCCATCCTGTCCCAAAGGAATCAGAGCACAGGACAACTGCATCCTGTGGCCTATTTATCCAAGAAACTGAACCCTGCGGAACAAAACTACACTGTCGCTGAGAAAGAGCTGTTGGCAATAAAAAGGGCATTTCAAGAATGGAGGCACTATCTGTGGGGGGCTAGCCATCCTAACACTGTCTATACTGATCATCGGAATTTGCAGTATATGAAGTCTGCGCGTCATCTTTCTCAGCGCCAGATGAGATGGATGTTGTTTTTTGCCAAATTTGACTTCGTAGTTACTTTTCAACCAGGGGTGGAGAACCGCAAAGCAGACTCTTTGTCTCGACAAGAAATGATGGAACCTGCCGCACATGACCACAACACAGGGGCCATCATTGAACCCTCTAAGGAGCTATGCGTCATACGAGCGGACGCCTTTTTGGATGAAGTGAGACAACATAAACCCCTAACTGAATGGGAGGCATGGGCGACAGAGGGGACAGAGCGCTCAGTGAAGCATGGATTGCCGTTCTATAAAGACAAATTGTATATTCCCACTCCAGTGCTACAAAAGAAGGCTTTCCAGTGGTGTCACATGTCGCCCTTGGCGGGACATCCAGGAGTGCGGAAAACCGCGCAATTGACACAACGTCATTTCTGGTGGGGTACTTTAAACACCGATGTTGCTTCTTGGGTGGCAAGATGTGAGGAATGTGCCAGAGCAAAGAACGAACATGTAAAAACGAAAGGAAAACTCATCCCTATGCCCACTCCACACCGTCCGTGGCGAAACATCAGCCTGGATTTTATCACTGGGTTACCCTTGGAGAAGGGGTATTCAGCCATCCTGGTGGTGGTGGATGGACTTACGAAGATGGGACATTTCATCCCTTGTGTGAACCTCCCTACGGCCTTCCAAACAACACAGTTGTTGTTAAACAACATCGTCAGGGTACATCGATTGCCTGAAATCATTGTGTCTGATAGGAGGCCTCAGTTTATAGCAAGATTTTGGAAGTTATGGTGCAAGGCCCTGCACATAGACTCTTCTCTGTCAACAAGCTTCCATCCACAGACTGATGGACAGACGGAGTGTCTGAACCAAACTCTCAAGAAGTACCTCAGATGTTATGCGAAGGAGGCTCAGGAGTCCTGGGTGGACATGCTATGGATGGCAGAACTGGCGTATAACAATGCCTGGCACAGTTCTGTCGGTCTCTCTCCTTTTCATGCGAATTTTGGGTACGATGCCCGCATATTGCCCATTGACATTCCAGAGGAGGTGGCTAATCAACCAATGGTGCTGACTCAGGTACGGAAGCTCCACGCTCTACATCGTAAGGTTAGACGTCATCTGCTGCAGGCAAAACAGACCTACAAGAAGTGGGAAGACCGCCACAGAACGGAGGGACCGCAGTATCAGGTGGGGGACAAGGTGTGGCTGTCCACCAAGAACATCCAGTTCAAGTTGCGTAGCATCTTTCATCCTAGATATATTGGTCCGTACGTTGTAGTCAAACAACTCAACCCCGTCACCTATAAGTTGAAATTGCCTGGAACCCTTCGGATCCACCCTGTATTCCATTGTAACCTCTTGAAGCCTGCCTTGGGGGCGCGCAGGCCTGCTCCGCCCCCTGTGATCTGTGATGGGGGTATGGAATACGAGGTTAAGAGCATACGAGATTCCAAAATAAGGAGAGGGATGCTCTGGTACCTGATATCATGGAAGGGGTATTCAGCGGAAGATGATTCCTGGGAACCGAGGAGGAACGTTCATGCCCCGGCGGCAGTTCGTTCGTTCCATAGAGGAAATCCGATGAAGCCTGGGCCTAGGAGGCGCTAGGGAGGAGGACCTACTGTCAGGGAGACGAGCGTTAGGATTGGTAACGCAGGCACTCGGGCAATGCCCGAGGGGGCCGGTGCCGAGTTCCAACTGTGGGCTGCTTTTTGGAGCAGTCTGTGGGGTGGGGGGAGAGATTTGGGCGATGTCTGCGTTGTTCGATGTCGCCAGTGGGTGTCTGAGTGGCCTTTCTGGAGGCAGATGGGTGCTCATTACCTCACGTTTAGCAACAGGCAGAAGTGCCACTTTCTTTCTCTTGCAGGGCCGGCCCATTAATGTATGCATACCTAGCGGGGCAGGGGGCCTGAGCAGAAGTGGCCTCACTTGTTTTCAGTCACGAGTGTAAACAAATCCATGCATTTTTTTGTATATCCCCACCACCCCCCTTTTTTTTTATAAAATTTCGCCGAAGCAGTGTTTTGAGGAAAGGCAATATGTAAATGTGGGCCACTTTTTTTTTGCGTGCCCGGGCCGATTTTGAATCCCAATCCAACCCTGCCTGCCTCAGAAGGAGATCGTGTACAACCAACTACTCCCTTACGCTGGGCGCCTAGAGAGCGAGTCCCAGCAATTGCTGCACAACATCAAGGATAATCTGGGCCGCGCTGTGCAGCTGCGGGAGCTGTGGCCGGGGCTACTTGCATGGACCAGGAAGCTCAGCACGTGGGTATAGCCCTCCTCCTTCTTTGCCATCCGCTCCCCGCATAACTCTAAACCCTGTGAACGTGCACCCTGTCTTCTGCGTTGGTACCCTGCCCTGAAAGTGTGGGGGTCCCTCACATGTTTGCCCCTGGGTAGGGTGATCAGATTTTGAAAACAAAAACCGTGACATTTCGGAAAAATAGAAGGGCCACAATTTTACATCATTCTAAAGGGCAAAGAATGACATCGCTCGTTCACACAGTAACACAGATAACGAGGTACTAAGGAAATAAAATGTAAATTTTTAATCTCAGTATTTTACCTGCTCCTTGAATTACTGAATAGTGTTGCTTTGGAACACATAAAAGCTACATCCCACAGTTTTCAGTTGACCTCTAAAAAGCGGAACATGAGTTTAATTTACAGAAATTTGTCAGGACAGCGGGTCAAAAACCTGGTATGTCCTGGCAAATCCGGGACGCCTGGTTGCCGTATCTCTATGTGACCGGGAGGGTTGCCTGAGCAGCAGCAGAGGTGCTGTCAATATGAGTATTGTATAAACATTGCTGATTCACTTCCCGCTGGAAGAATGCTGCCAGCTCCACTGGGGTTCAAGCTGTCCTGCCAAGTCATGGCAGGCCTCTTGGTGCCGGCGATGCTATAGGCACCTTTCCAAACAGAAAGTGGTTGTAAAAACCGTGACTGAATTACTTTGTAGAAAGTTCGTAGTATCTATGTTTTTCAACTTTGGTATCGTCAAAAGGCTGAGTTTTTATTTGTGCTTCTGAGTTACTTATTTCTTATTTTTCACCACTCAGAATAAAATCACGGACTAATACACTTGCAGGTTTTTCAATGGTGATTATTGTTTCTATTTGGCTGTTTTTGGTTTCTCTTTCTAATAACCTTATCCAACATGAGACAATGCTTTGTGGTCTTTCACAGTGCCACTTTCATCGGCTAGAGGCAAGTTGATTTAGAAAAGAAAGTCCAACAGATGTCCAAGTTTGTGGGCGCTCACCCCCACGCACAAAAGCTCCATCACAAATTGAAATGAATAGGCATTTTAGTTCACTGGCCTTTCCAGAGGCCTCCAGTGACGTATCAGTTTGCAGTTGTGGAATCGCTTTCATACTCACTGTGCTGCAGGCATGTAAATGTATGTACAGTAATAGAACAAGCATTTGCAATGCAATAGGTCTCGCATTTACGCGAGTTTGAGCTACTGGCATTGTAAATGACAATGCCTTTATTTATGTGTTGTTTTTAAAACAGATAAATAAAAGGCATTGACATTTGCAATGTCAATAGCTTAAACTCTCGCAAATGCGAGACCTATTGCATTGCAAATGCTTGTTTATGGGTCTTTTACAGCTCAAGTCATCAAAAATGCACAGGCTAGTGTCCTCTTCTTCCACTTGTGGAAATAAAATCTATAATTATGCCCCTTCGCTGCCCTCTGCGTGATCTAATTATGCCCCTTTGCGCGATCCCCTTTGCGCGATTAATAATTGCCCACATTAAAAGCCGGCACCATTTTGTTTTTAATTCACCCTTTGGTGTCCCAAGACCCCGAGCACGAGCACGACACCCCTGCACCTGGTTTTCCTCATTTTCACCATCTGTCTCTGTGGTTTCTGCCAAGTCCGGGAAACCAGTACATGAGTTCCTGCTCCCCCGCAGAGATGGTTCATGTTTCTGACATGAAGCACGAGCACAAACCCCCAAATGAGGAAGCCTTCCCCTTCCAACTGTCAGACTATTTCACATCGCAAGTCCCCTCACGAAGCCTAAGACACGCCCCCATTTCTTCACACTCTGCTCCTCTTGCTGAATCTTTGTTCCTCTATCTGCCACGACCTGTTTGTTCCTCTATTTTGCCTTGTGACCAAGACTGTATAAATATTCTGCTGTTGAAAATAAAGACCCCCACTTAAAGAGAGGGACTTGAGAGATTGCTCCTGTGCCCGCTTGGTGCTGGAAGCGCTCCCTTTAACTCGAGTTATTGGTCTTCTCCTCCTTCATTTGAGCACCACGGACTCCTCGCTTTGCATTGACAAGAAATTATGATTTATTAAGCATAGAAATTCAGAAATGAGGTAATAAGTAAATTTAATTTACCACAGTAATTGGCGCCCGAACAGGGACCTTCCCTTTCCCCCACGCGCCGGCGATATTGGACCCGGTACTGTCCCCTCCTGACCGTTGACGGACTTCAAAAGTGCACAACGCGGGGAATTCCCGCTAACTCCCTCGAGGCGAAGAGGGGGACCGACTGCGGCCCAGCATCCACACGAGGCGGTGAGGAAATAGCGGAACGTCCTGAACCAAAGCCCAACCTGCGAAGCAGACGAGTCCGAGGTTCTACAAATCCCACCTTGAAACTGCGCGCCGCGTTTTCCCAAAATCTTCAAGAGGCCTTCCAGTTACTTTTCGGTGAGTACTGCTGAAAAGTATAAAAACGAACCCACAGCTTTTGTGGGGGCGGTAAAGATACGCGTTTTTTTGGTTTCTCACCTATCTTTGGTGAGGACTACTAAAACTAGTATAAAAGACGGACTCACTACCTTGTGGGCACGGTAAAGATACATGTTTTTTGTGGGTTTCTCACTTATTTTGTGAGGACTACTAAACTAGTATAAAAGACGGACTCACCTCTTTCGTGGGTACGGTAAAGATATTTGTTCTGTTTATGTTTTTCTCACTTCTAAAATCTTTGAAAGTCTTGCCATCATGCCTATTTTCTCGAAAATACGTAAGATGGCAACCAAAAGGAGTATTCTTGAGAAGGAAATTCCCCTTCCTCCTCGGGATACTCCAGGACACTTCATGTATGCAAAACATGGTGTCGGTGCACTTATTTATTGTGATCTATGGGTAGAATATACTAAAGACCTAGAACTCAGATATAGATGGCCTGAAAATGGTAGTTTTGATACGGAGTGTATTATGAAATTAGAGGAACAGTTATGGAAGAAAAAGAGAGTCCGCCAGTCACAGAGTGACTCAGTAGAATTATGGAGAAAAGAAGCCCATAGGAGGCAACAGAAGGAATTGCATAAAGTTGAAAAGGGTAAGAGAATGTCAGAGCAGGCCAAGAAAGAACAGTTACAAGAAATAGGGAAAGAAGTAGTTAGTGAAAGGAATAAAAGGGAACAATCAGCCATTTCTACTGGTTTTTATCCTGTATTGCCATCTGCACCTGAAAACCTTAACATTGCATCAGCACAGCCTACAGCCCCACCACCAGAGGATACTTTTACTAATTTTCTCTTAGATACTCCACCACCCTATGAAGTTCCAGTCATTCAACACCCTCTGCCTCCGCCACCCCTTTCACAACATAACGCACCACCTCTCACTCCAGAAGGGGGTGCCGTAGGTCCAGACCCAGGTAAAACAATTCCCGACTGCCCCTATGACCCGACTCCGAGCAACACAGGGGAGGCGGGCCGAATAAGTAAAATACTTCATGACTCCTGGGAAGAAATAAGACATCTACCAGCAATTGACACGTTTCTTCAAGCGGCCTCTGAGTTTCTTCGTACTGGAGAGAACTCACGAGCCATTAACGCTATGACTACAAGAAGATCACACCCTGTAAAAATGCACATGTATAGGTTCCTCCTTTGCTGTTTCATAAAACACATACAAGCAGAGGAAAGAAATGTACCAGTTTCACTTTTTGACTTATTAGATTCCGCATCCGACCACACTAGTCTAGAACTTATAAATGATGCACTAGACAGGTTCACCCGTAATGTGACCCGTATTCTGCAAAACTTGCAAACAAATGAAGAGAATAAGAAACTTGAGGAGGAAATTACTGAACCTACTGAAAAAGTCCTACCCGTTCGTTCTTCCGCCCCTAATTCACGAACACCCCCGCCTACATTCCTCCAAGGTCACTCTGAACGGTCATCTCCAGATGAGTTATTTGAAAATACATCCAATGCATTAGACTACTGGTTAGACCAGGAACCTCCGCTTACACCGGAGGAGGAGGAAATAGCCAGAACTGCGACCCTATGGGTCTCTCAATATAAGATATATGACAATGATCTCATAGCCCAGCTTTTTCTAGCATTACCACGCTCACATCAAAGATTAGCAAGTCTCTACATGGTACAACATCTCATCACACTCAATGACACTCATTTTAAACATGATCCAAGACTCGAAGATTTTCTGTCTGACTGCGCTGATAACATGTTCCTCCACAATAGTTCAGTTTTTCTTAACACATTTATAGATTTTAGACAGAAATACCAGAAAGTGACTGGATATAGATCTCCCCATAATACGTGTGGATCAACTAATAGACTTCCTCAAACACGCCAGTTCCCCATGAGAGAGGTCCACCCCAGAGCTGACACGAATGGCGCGCTACAACGCGTCTTCATTTATGTACCCTTGACAAAACTTGAGTTACTAAGGATGAAAGAGATGGTTCCCTCCCACTCAAAGGATCCTGCTGGATTCTTTAAGGAATTAGGAGATGTATTAATGATGGGAACATATACTCTTTCTGATATCACAGCAATTCTGAAATTATTGTTGCCATCAGGTATATATGACAAACTAAGAGAAAAAGATTGGGAAGTAGCAGGTGAACACATTAAATGGACTGAACTTCAGAATGACGAAAATACTAGAGTAGCAGGTCAAGGTATAGGAGACAAACTAAAAGCACTTCCTGGCACTATTTTAAAGGTGCTACCACAGTTACTAACAGTGAAAAAGGAGGACTGGGATGCCATTTCCTCCTGCAAACAGAAACATGGTGAAGACATAGGAGATTATTACACTAGACTTGAAAAGTGTTTTGCGGTAAATAGCGGCCTTACGCCAACAAGTGAAGCTTACCCGCATCTGTTTGTTTCCAAATTAGTAGATAACGCCTTGCCAGCCATTAAGGACAGAGTACTAAAAGTAGAAAGTACCTGGCAAGCACATACACCTCCACAGGTGTTACAAATGCTACAATATCACCAGAATCGCATTAGGGATGAAGAAGAAAATGATAAGAAACGCATGAAAGACACAAAGATGAAAGCATTAGTAGCCCAAACTGCACCCCAGCGTCAACAGACACCAAGTAGCCAGACAAATATAAAAAGCACTTGTAATTATTGCAAAAAGATGGGACACTTCGTTAAAGATTGCCCTGTCTTAAAGCACAATTTGGCTACTGGTAAGACCCAGCCACGCCCATATCAGCCAAAACAGAATGATTCCCTAGACAGTTCAACACCTTCAGTTCCACTGACAACACAAATGGCCCAAATGAATATTATAGACAGCGCCTACACTGAATATTACCCAGATTTCTCATGATGTTGCCCAGAGAGAGAAGATGACAAACTGCCCCTAATCCCCATTCCAGTAGATCAGACAGGTCCATTTATAGAGGTCCGACTTCTTGGGGAGGATAGGAAGTTTCTACTAGACACTGGGGCCAGTAAAACAACAATAAGCCATCAAGAGGTCCCAGAGGCTCCTCTCTCGGGTTCAAAAAGTATTTCTCTGGGTTTCTCGGGACAACCTGTGACAAACGTCACGTCAAAGCCACTGCCCTTGCAGGTTGGTCCCCTCATGACAACTACAGATCTTATATTGACAAAATCATGTCCAGAAAACTTGCTTGGTATAAAAACATTGAAAGAATTAGGAGCTGTCATTGTTTGCTCACCTACAGATGTCAGACTATTTCTGCGAGATTTCAAGGGCCACTACACAAGTAGAGAATTAGATGAGCGTTTGAAAGATTTGCCACACACCCTGTGGGCCACTGATTCCACCACAGTAGGATGTATGGAAATAACACCTCACAAGGTTACACTGAAAGAGGGAGCCCAACTACCACGCATAAGGCAATACAAAATTCCACCTCAGGCTGAACAAGCATTAATGTTAATTATTCAGGACCTAATACAGTCAGGTGTGATTAAGGAAACAACTTCTAACATTTGCAATTCCCCTGTTTTACCAGTTCATAAAAAAGTGGAACCAGGAACACCACCTGTCTACAGACTAGTGGTGGATTTGAGAGAGCTCAATAAATGTGTCGTTCCACAACACCCTGTGGTTCCAGACATCTCCACCCTACTCACAGCCATAGATGCGGAAGCAACGCATTTTTCAGTCATTGACTTGAAAAACGCATTCTTTAGCATACCTATTCACCCAGACAGTCAATACCTTTTTGGCTTCTCCTTACAAGGACGAAGTTTCCAATTCACAAGAGCTCCTCAAGGTTTCACAGAGAGTCCAAGCGTATATAGCCAAGCATTAAAAAGACAACTAGATACTGTTCAAATGCCCACGGATACAGCCATACTACAATATGTTGATGATATCCTCATTACGGCCAGATCTGACGCAGCATGTGCTGAAGCATCACTACTAGTACTAGAATTCCTAGCTGCAAATGGCCATAAAGTTTCCCCTGGTAAGCTCCAATTTTGTTTACAGCAAGTGGCATACTTAGGGCACTTGCTGTCAAAGGAGGGGTCCTTACAGATCAAGGCTGGATGACACCTGAAAGAGCAGTATGGTTTCTACCGGATGCCATGGTACAAGTTATGGTAAACACCATACATGGACCAGCACATCTGGGAGAAAAAGCAATGTTAGACAGCATACAGAATATATGGCACAACAAACATTTGAGAGCTGCAGCCAAACAAAAAGTTAAAACGTGCATGATTTGTAATCAGTTCAACCCAGGAAAAGGCACAAAGGTGGAACAGGGAGGATTCCAACCCCCTGACCATCCATTTGAAGTTCTCCAGATGGACTATATCCAGATGGAGAGATGTAGAGGTCACAAGTATGTGCTAGTTGTAGTGTGTGCTCTGACCAGATGGACAGAAGCCTATCCCGTCCCAGATTACACTGCAACGACAACTGCTAAACAATTAGTTAGAGAGTTTTTTCCGAGGTATGGGTTGCCCCGTGTCATCTACTCAGATAACGGCCAACCTTTTTCCTCTGAACTCATGAAGCAAGTGTCTCTTCTGTTAGGGTACACTTGGAAGTTTCACTGTGTAAGACATCCTCATGCAGCAGGTCTAGTAGAAAGGCACAACCAAACTTTGAAGACAAAATTGGCCAAGATATGCACTGACAAAGGCGTGGACTGGATGGTAGCCTTACCGGTTGCCCTCTTCTACATGCGTATGGTAGCCCATTCCAGAACTGGCTTATCTCCATATGAAGTGGTCTTTGGCAGACCACCAAATATGTGGGGTACGCCAAGGCCTAAAAGAATAACTGATGTTGACAGTACTATGCTGACTGACTACCTGGCTTCCTTGATGTCTGCACTCCAATCTTGTCGTTCTCAGGTTGCTGCCACCTTCCCTGACAAAACCAACCCGGAAGAACACGCCATCCGACCCGGGGACTGGGTCCTCGTGAGGAACTTCGACCGGACCAGTCCCCTCCAGCCCAGGTGGAAGAAGCCAAGACTCGTACTACTAACAACACGGACAGCAGTGAAGGTCGAGGGCAGGAAGGGCTGGCTCCACGCAAGCCACTGCCGGAAACATTTTGGACAAAAAGACACTGTTGCTGATGGCCCTGCCAATCCCACTGACATTGTGACTGAACAATCTTTATTGCCTTTGGAACTAACCCCACAACAGGATTACAAATCAAAGTTAAGGTCTGCCATTCGGACTCTGGCTAATTAAGTCCATTGGGCGTCGGTCCAGTGGTGAAGCGGTTGGAGCATGGGAATGGATTTTAACACCTTGACTATGTGGGAGAAAAAAAAAAAATGAACTCTAGAAAAAGACATAATGGTCCTATTATATGTTTGACAGTATTATTTTTCCTCATGGCAGTTATGACGTGTCTTGGTTGGATTCTCCACACTGTTTTTCCCCCAACACAACACACCTCTCATACACCCAACAGCACTCAGGAACACACCTATCACGACCTACCCCCTCATGAACAAGCCCATAGACTAGCCTTGCGAAACAATACCTTCATACAGATGCTACACCACACTCAGCAAGCCAGTAATAGCACCAATTGTTGGATATGTGGCCGCATCCCACCTCATCAGAAAAAGGGAGGGATGCCTCTTTTTTCTTTCCCATTCTCTTATAATGGAACTTGTGAAGCCTGGTTCGCCCTAATAACAGCTGACGCTACTACCCCCACCTCCTGCCCTGACGGAAATAATTCATGCAAGAATGGGTGGCCTTGGGGGGATTTAAACAAGGTACTCAATACTGCCTGTTACCCTAATAAGGAGGGAGATCCTCAGGCGACCGGTACAGTCCTAGAAAGTGAAGAATACAAGCAAGGGAACATGACCATGTCCTACAAGATGTTAAATACCAAACCTAAAAAGAATGCTGGTTCCCCTTCCATCTCGGTCTCACCAGTAAAAGGACACCTGTGCATCCAGAAAAATGGCTCTGTTCCATTAGGACACAGTGACTGTCATACCACTATAAGTTTTGAAGACAGAGGAAAGTCCTCATTTCTAGCATCTCGCCATACTTATTTCATCTGTGGCCAAACGGCCTATGTGCAGCTGCCCTTGAACTGGGGGGAACTTGCTATATAGCATTCCTGTTACCCCCTGTCTTTGTGGCCCCATCCACTTACCACAGAGACCTCCTAGTGCCCCATGTCAGACATAAAAGAACGATCGATACCTCCTTGGTTGACCAAACGGAAACCTCATGGGAACAGTATACAGATTTTAACAAAGGGTTCTTCTTCTTTGTTGGCCCTGTACAGAACAGCAAGCTTATACGCAGGTTGACAAGGACCTTAGAGGCTGTAGTAAACCAGACGGCGTCTGCCCTGGGGAGCTTAACCCAGGAGCAGTCTGCCATACGATTGGTTACTCTCCAAAATCGCCTTGTCCTTGACATCATCTTGGCTGACAGAGGCGGAGCCTGTAAAATTATAGGCTCTAGCTGCTGTATATTTATTCCTGATAATTCCCCATCTGTATACACGGCCATAACAAAATTACACAAGATAGCCGTAAGTTTACATCAAGAACCTGGCACTTGGACGTGGTCTGACTGGTTCTGGAAGATAATATCGTCCTGGGGATGGCAACTGCTGTCAGCAGCAGGCATAATATTCCTGATAATAACTGGATGCTGCCTTTGCATCCAATGTGGTCCTGCCCTATGCGGTCTATGCGCTGCAAAATGCATTCCTAAACCACTTGTCCAGCAGAGAGAAAGGGAAAGAATCATGTTACAAGAATGTATAAATGATCTCATGCAAATTGAGATATAATGTAGGTACACTCTGGGGCAAGGAGGGAATGTGGAAATAAAATCTATAATTATGCCCCTTCGCTGCCCTCTGCGCGATCTAATTATGCCCCTTTGCGCGATCCCCTTTGCGCGATTAATAATTGCCCACATTAAAAGCCGGCACCATTTTGTTTTTAATTCACCCTTTGGTGTCCCAAGACCCCGAGCACGAGCACGACACCCCTGCACCTGGTTTTCCTCATTTTCACCATCTGTCTCTGTGGTTTCTGCCAAGTCCGGGAAACCAGTACATGAGTTCCTGCTCCCCCGCAGAGATGGTTCATGTTTCTGACATGAAGCACGAGCACAAACCCCCAAATGAGGAAGCCTTCCCCTTCCAACTGTCAGACTATTTCACATCGCAAGTCCCCTCACGAAGCCTAAGACACGCCCCCATTTCTTCACACTCTGCTCCTCTTGCTGAATCTTTGTTCCTCTATCTGCCACGACCTGTTTGTTCCTCTATTTTGCCTCGTGACCAAGACTGTATAAATATTCTGCTGTTGAAAATAAAGACCCCCACTTAAAGAGAGGGACTTGAGAGATTGCTCCTGTGCCCGCTTGGTGCTGGAAGCGCTCCCTTTAACTCGAGTTATTGGTCTTCTCCTCCTTCATTTGAGCACCACGGACTCCTCGCTTTGCATTGACAAGAAATTATGATTTATTAAGCATAGAAATTCAGAAATGAGGTAATAAGTAAATTTAATTTACCACACACTAATGACTCAGTGGGGGTCCTCTGATTCCAATAATGATTCATTGGGAGTTCCCGGGTTTCAGAAGTGTTTAAGTGGAGGTCCACAGAAGACAAAATGTTAAGAACCACTGCTCTAGAGAACAACATCACCCTCAGGACAACAGCCCCCCTCTCATGAATCTACTGTAAGCATGAAATCTTTTTGTCACGGTGTAGTCAAGAACCCAGAGATTAGAACCCAGGAGGAAATACATACTCAATTAGTCAGTTAACACTCTGTAAAGTTATACAATCTTGGTCCCCTTCCCCCAAGAGCAATAGGGGGCAATTTTCTAACGCCTGGCTGCAAGGACGTAGTCAATGCAAAAATGAGAATTAGACATCCAGTTGGACTGCAACCCATACACAGTCCACTGAACAATACTGCACAGAAAATGTTTAAAGGCACCGATCAGTCACACAAGATGAATTTAGGGACACAGTGGAAAACATGCTTTCGTAAATGAATAACACACTAAGAAAAAGCATAGGTATATTAAAATGTTTATTTTAAAATCCTAATCTAGTGCTTAAAATATGAATGGTAACCACACAGAAGGCAAAAACGAATGCAACCGAGCATGTTATGGTCAGCGAGAACAGCAGAAGCATTTCTAACATAGGGCCTCATTACGATGTCGGTCGGAAAGGCTCCGAACGGCATTCGGATTTTCCTAACCCGTGTCGGAACCCATGTTTCCGAGCGACCCGGAAACATTTCTGACCGACCGATTACGATAGATGGTAACCGTTCGGTCTTTCCAACTCAGTTCGGACCGGCATTCGGAGACTCCGAGTCGGTCGGAGCTAAATCATACAGCTCTATGGACCGCGTTTCCGACCGACATATTACGATGTCGGATTTGGACAGCCTTTGCAAATTGGTCTGTCCGACACGGAACGGCTGACGGAAACTGACTTTGGGAGCCTGTAGAAGGCCCCCCTTCAACCGGAGGCCTCCGGTTGGGGCCCGTGGGGGTACCCATGGGACCCCTCTTTACAATCATGCACAGTGTGGCAGGCACCATAGGGTGCAAGGTTTTCTGCAACCACCCCTTTTTTCAATGGGAGCCTGTGTTGTTGGTCGGAACGCAGGCTCCCATTGAAGTCAATGGGAGTCCGACCGAACGGTGTTCGGAAACATTGTAATCAGTCGGTAGAAACCGATTCCGACAATGAGTCGGTCGGAATGCTTTCCAACCGACATCGTGATGAGGCCCTTAGTTGTTGATTTCTCAGCATCCTAACACACTTGAGCTATTTCTAAGTGCTATGCTAATTTTAGCTAAAGCATTAAAAAGAAAGCCTGCGTTCAGTTTCGCAAGGTGGATATCAAAGCATACATCTGTTTTTGTAGTGAAATACCAGATCCGCTATTCTCTATTATAGCTTATGCATGGCTGGAAAATAAACAGTGACAGGCTGAAGGCCACTTCTTTGCACTGTTCCTGATGATGCCACCGACTGAGGCTGGGTGGTGCTGCAAACCGATGTGACCTCTGGCATGATAGTCCTAACACAAAGTTCCTCTCTAACTATGGTTCCATACCTGAGTTTTTATTTTATCTGATTACTGATTTTATATTATATTATGAAAACAAATGTACCACCTGCAGACATTAAAGCATCTACCAAGTTAAACAATCATGTTGACAAAAGTGTCATCTTGATTTCCACATTGATTATAGGTAACAAACATTATAAACAATAAAAATGCATCATCTTCAGAGAGTAGGCAGATATAATGCAAACATTTCCATGCGTGCCTTTAAAAGTCCCACTTTCCATTAAGGTGATAGAAGAGTCTGAATGTAGACAAAACAGGAATAGTAGAATATAAAATTACCAAATGAGGGAAAACAGAAAAGCTAGAATGGTAACTGTCACAGTATTCAAGGTACTGAGGCTGGTCATAAGTGCACTTCTTGACTAATCCCCAACATATTGTGTTCTCCACTGACCTTCAGACAATCAATACCATCAAGGCTAGGTTTCACACCATTGAGGGGAGGGAGTTCCTGAATGTAATAGATGCCCTCGACTATACTACTATACCCTAGTACTAACAAGGTTCAGTGAACAAATATATAGGAACCATAAAATGTTGCACACCATCAATGTCATAGTGTTTCTCCTTTAGTTATCTCGTAATCACTTGTCACTTCCTAGTAACTGGCCGGTGTTATCCTACAGATAAGTTAAAACAAATCTCATTTGCCCTTCTTAACTGATAAAATGCATTAGTCTTGGTTCAGTTTCTCTGACCCTTTTCTGCACCCAGCCTTTCCCTAGTTTGTGGTCCACTTGATCTAATTTTGTCCAGCATAGCTGGTTCTCTGGTTTTTCCTTGGCTTTTATTTATTTAATTCATTACTTAAGTAATTCATGCCAACAACAACAAACAAAACATAAACATCTCCTACTTCCTTGTTCCCCATTTTCTTTTGCTGGGCATATCCTTATGTGCAACCTTGTTTCCTCTAAAGTACCCCTCCTCCCTTCTTGGGATGGCCCCACCCAAGAAAGTGGCCAACCCCATACCCGAGCACCGACCTGTATCAGCCACATTCCTCCAGGAATTTAATGGCAGAAGTCAAGTACTGGTCCTGTCCTCTCCTGGGTTGGAAGGTACTCAGCAGAAAGCAGTTTTATCCAGAAGGTTTCCTTCTGGTTTGCTCTGTTGAGCAACCTCCATGCTGGAGGCTCATTGCCCGCTCTAATTCACTCCTCTGTGTTTTTTCTAGTGAGGCTCACTCCTTTCCGAGCTTGTCCCCTCTGATCTTAGTGTTCTCCTTCTTGTCCGTCTTCTCTCTTTGTTCAGGTTTCCGGGTTTCACTAGGAAGGCCTTTTGTCTTTTGATATTCTATTTTTCCTGCTTCTGTCCTTTATCACTTTCTAGCTTGGTTTGTTTACTTTTGTTTCTTTCCTCCGCAGGTTTTCCCAAGTGCATGATAGTACCTACCCTACAGGCGTGTCAACATCAACAATGACAATTCATTATGGAAGTTGTGGCAAAATTACAACGCTCTCAATGTTATTACGTGTTAGAAATTGAAAGACCAATAGACCAGTGTCACATTGTGTGACATTCAAATGACAACTATTTAAGTAAATGTGCTTGGATGCCAAACTGCTCCCTTTTTGGTGACTCTAGATTTCTAATGAGGCCCTTGCTCAGGATTCCACTGCATGATCCTGGTACTACAACAGAAAGTGCATACAATCAATCATACAACAGGACTCTCAAAGAAACGCTTGACCTACTCAAGGCATGCTTGATGTGTTTTCTAGGAACAGAAGGTGTACTGACCTACTCCTACTCCCCAGATATGGTGTGCAGTATCACACTCCTTTGCTGTATGCTTCATAGAACTGCAGTGACATGATGTGCTTTCACGCCTGGGAAGAAAGATGAAACTGATGAGGACACATATGATAATTATGATGAGCTACATTAGCAGTAGAATGCCAGTGCTGTGGGTATTGGAGAGCACATTTTAAGGACTTATTGTTGAGAACTGAATAGTACTTTAGACGATATAATAATAAATATAGTTTGTACACAAAAGTCAGTGAACTGTGATTCTTATTTCAGTAATCCAACACCCCCGACAATTGGCAATATGTAGGGGTGTCAAGGCTCATCCCGGGTGAAGGAAAGCGGAAGGAAGCAGCCTATGGGTAAGTGATGGAGAGCATGGATGGAAGGGTGGTTGGAAGAAGGAGTGAGTCCATAAACAATGGGAAGATTACCAGGTGAGTGCAGCAAGACTGGTTGAAGGGTGCGCTGGTATTATGTGGGGCAAAGGCAATAAGGGTACTTTGAACAGCTTCTCATTTGCTACCTGTCTGTGTACCCTACCTCTACTTGTCCTCCAACCAGTCTGCTCCGCCACAGCTTGTACTTGTTCAGCTCCCAATATTGTTTGTCTCTCTGCAGCTGCCCTCTTGTGTGGTGCTTTAAGAACTTAGGTTGCCTGTCAGTACTTTACAGCCGTCGATCTTTCTCCTGTCTTTTTAGCACCGCATTTGTTCCCTGATCAGACAATTTAAAACAAGGATTCTTTGCAAGTGCTGAGCTTTGCCATGTCGTTTACCAGAGGACAGTGATTGCAAGAGGAAGCTGCCCCAGTTGACCACAGAGGGCACCTGGCCTGCAGAAGCATTCCTGATGAAAAACCTCTGACCTCCTGGTCAGGGAAACTGCTCTCCCCTCGCGCAGCTCCGTCATTACGTCTCTGCCCCCAGCACCTTCTGGTCTCCAAGTAAGGTGTTTGAGGCCCTCCTCCACCAGCAGGCTCCTGCCTGCGCCTCATCCCTGGTGGTCCAGTGGGAGAGCCTTGCTCTTCTGCTGGTCCGCTCTGCCAGCCTTTCTGTTTGTTTTTCTGCTTTTGTCTGTCTGTGCCTTGTTGTCTGTCTGTGCCTTGTTGACTGTTTGTGCATTTTTGTCTGTTTTCACTGTTTTGCCTGGTTTTCCGTTTTTGCTCCCTTTCCCGCCACTGCACTCCCATGGCCCCTCCCCCCTGCGTGTTTCCACTCCTGCCTCCCAGGTGCTCTCTCTCCCCCGACCCCTACTTAATGGCAGCCGCTGCACAACAGGGTGAGCAAGACCTCTGACCTCCTGGACAGGGAAACTGCTCTACCCTCACGCAGCTCCATGGTTGCGTCTCTGCCCCCAGCGCCTTCTGGTCTCCAGGTAAGGTGTTCGAGGCCCTCCTCCACCCGCAGGCTCCTGCCTGTGCCCCATCCCTGGTGGTCCAGTGGGAGAGCCTTGCTCTTCTGCTGGTCTGCTCTGCTAGCCTTTCTGTTTGTTTTTGTGCTTTTGTCTGTCTGTGCCTTGTTGACTGTTTGTGCAGTTTGTGCCTTTCTGTCTCTTTGTGCCTTTTTGTGTCTTTGTGCCTTTTTGTCTGTTTTCACTGTAATGCCTTGTTTGCCGTTTTTGCTCCCCTTCCCGCTGCTGCTACCCCGCAGCCCCTCCCTTCCTGCATGTTCCCGCCTACCAGCTGCTCTCTCTCCCCAGACCCCTACTTAATGGCGGCCGCTGCGCGACATGGTGAGCAAGATCTCAGACCTCCTGGTCAGGGAAACTGCTTTCCCCTCGCATAGCTCCGTTATTGCGTCTCTGACCCCAGCGCCTTCTGGTCTCCAGGTAAGGTGTTCGAGGCCCTCCTCCACCCGCAGGCTCCTGCCTGCACCTCATCCCTGGTGGTCCAGTGGGAGAGCCTTGCTCTTCTGCTGGTCCGCTCTGCCAGCCTTTCTGTTTGTTTTTCTGCTTTTGTCTGTCTGTGCCTTGTTGACTGTTTGTGCCTTTTTATCTGTTTTCACTGTTTTGCCTTGTTTGCCATTTTTGCTTCCTTTCCCCCTGCTGCTGCCCCTGCAGCCCCTTTCCCCCTTCTGTTTTCCCACTCCTGCCTCCCAGCTGCTCTGCCTTCCCCGTACTCTACTTAATGGTGGCCGCTGTGTGACAGGGTGAGCAAGACCTCTGACCTCCTGGTCAGGGAAACTGCTCTCCCCTCACGCAGCTCATTCGTTGCATCTCTGCCCCAGTGCCTTCTGGTCTCCAGGTAAGGTGTTCAAGGCCCTCCTCCACCCACAGGCTTCTGCCTGTGCCTCATCCCTGGTGGTCCAGTGGGAGAGCCTTGCTCTTCTGCTGGTCCTGCCTGCCAGCCTTTCTATTAGTTTTTCTGTCTGTGTCTTGTTGTCTGTCAGTGCCTTGTTGACTGTTTGTGCAGTTTGTGCCTTTCTGTCTCTTTGTGCCTTTTTGTCTGTTTTCACTGTTTTGCCTTTTTGATGTTTTTGCTCCCTTTCCTGCTTCTGCTGCACCCGCGGCCACTCCCCCCTGCGTGTTCCCGTTCCTGCCTCCCAGCTGCTCTCCCTCCCCGACCCCTACTTAATGGCAGCCGCTGCGCGACAGGGAGAGCAAGACCTCTGACCTCCTGGTCAGGGAAATTGCTCTCCCCTCGCCAGCTCCGTAATTGCATCTCTGCCCGAGCGCCTTCTGGTCTCCAGGTAAGGTGTTCGAGACCCTCCTCCACCTGCAGGGTCCTGCCTGCGCCTCAACCCTGGTGGTCCAGTGGGAGAGCCTTGCTCTTCTGCTGGTATGCTCTGCCAGCCTTTCTGTTTGTTTTTCTGCTATTGTCTGTCTGTGCCTTGTTGTCTGTCTGTGCCTTGTTGACTGTTTGTGCAGTTTGTGCCTTCCTGTCTCTTTGTGCCTTTTTGTCTGTTTTCAGTGTTTTGCCTTGTTTGCCGTTTTTGCTCCCTTTCCCGGTGCTGCTGCCCCACGGCCCCTCCCCCCCTGCATGTTCCCGCTCCCGCCTCCCAGCTGCTCTCCCTCCCCCTGACCCCTACTTAATGGTGGCCGCTGCGGGAAAGGGTGAGCAAGACCTCTGACCTCCTGGTCTGGGAAACTGCTCTCCCATTGCGCAGCTCCGTCATTGCGTCTCTGCCCCCATCGCCTTCTGGTCTCCAGGTAAGGTGTTCGAGGCCCTCCTCCACCCGCAGGATCCTGCCTGCACCTTATCCCTGGTGGTCCTGAAGGAGAGCTTTGCTCTTCTGCTGGTCCGGTCTGCCAGCCTTTCTGTTTGCTTTTTTGCTTTTGTCTGCCTGTGCTTAGTTTTCTGTCTGTGCCTTGTTGTCGGTCTGTGTCTTGTTCTCTGTCTGTGCCTTGTTGTCTGTCTGTGCCTTGCTGACTGTGTGTGCAGTTTGTGCCTCTCTGTCTCTTTGTGCCTTTTTGTCTTTGTGCCTTTTTGTCTGTTTTCACTGTTTTGCCTAGTTTGCCATTTTCAGTCCCTTTCCCGCTGCTGCAGCCCCTGTGGCCCCTCCCCCTGTGTGTTCCCGCCTCCCAGCTACTCCCCCTTTCCCCGACCCCTACTTAATGGTGCGCTGTTGTGCGGCCATGCCGCTGGTGCACCGAAGGTGTGCCAAATGCAAGCCCATCTGCACCCGCCCGTGACCCGACCGCGACCACCATCAGGAACCCTGGTCCTCCGACCCCCCGCCACTACGACTCAGCAACCCTCCACGCACTCAACCCTGGACGCAACAACAACTGCCAGCTCTTGGTGCTGGACATCACCCAAGGTCCGTTCTCCTTCCGACATTGCCGCCGCACCTTCACCCACCTCCAGACCCTGACAGCAACGGCCACCCCACCGGACTCCAGCGGACCCAAACCCCTGAGCTGCATCCTCCTCAATGTATGCTCCCTGCACAGACATGCAGTAGAAATCTGGGACCTCCTCCACACCCTCTCGCCCAACGGCCCCTTCCTCACAGAGACCTGGACCAACGCCAGCTCTGCACCTGGCATCGCAACTGCCATCCCCGACGGGTACAAGATCCAGAGGAAAGACCGCCCCAACCACCCTGGAGGAGGCCTCACCACCGTCCACAAAAGCGCCCTCCAACTGACCACCTCCACTTCGAACAACTCCTCACCCCCTATGGAACACATCCACTTCCATATCCAGGTCACCCCCAGAACAATTCTACGTGGAACCCTCGCCCAAAGACCTCCCGGACCACGCACCCCATTTACTAACACCATCACAGACTACATCGCGGCACACACCCTCACCCCCATGGATTACGTACTGCTCGGAGACCTAAATTTCCACCTTGACAACCTCAGCGACCCTAACTCCATGGCCCTCCTAGACTACTTCACCAACATCGGATTGAAGCAACTCGTCACCACCCCCACCCACAAGGCGGGACACACCCTCAACCCCATCTTCACCGGAGGAATCAACATTTGTTTCAGCCACACCACGCAACCCCTCTGGACAGACCACCACTGTGTTCACTTCTCCTTCTCGAAATCCACCGCACACAAGCCAGCACCACGCCCTGTGCAGAAACTGGAGCTAGATCACCGAAGAGCACCTCTCCTCCACCCTCAGCCACTCTCCTCCCCCCACCATGACCGACGCCAACTCTGCAGCCAACGAACTCCACAAATGGATCGTCGACTGCGCCAACATGCTCGCACCCCTCCAGAACTCTAACAGACAAGACACCACGAAAGCCACCTGTTCACCACGGACCTCTGAGAAACCAAGCGCTTGTGTCAAAGACTCGAGAAAGTGTGGAGGATCAGCAAAACCCCGGAAGCATGCACCGCCTACAGGACCGCCACTACAGCACACCACCAACTCATCAGATCTACGAAAAGGAACTTCATCCAGGACAGAATCGTCTCCAACTCCCGCACTCCAAGGAACTCTTCAACATCATACAAGAATTCACCAGACCCCCTAGCGAAACCTCTGATGTCCCTCCCTCCCAGGACCTCTGCAACAAACTCGGCTTTGTCTTCCACCACAAGATCAGGACACTCTATGACAACTTCGACGAACAAAACCAAGGCATAGACCCAACATTTTCCACCAGCAACTCCGCACAGACCCAACACCTTCCACCAGCAACTCCACTCAGCCGAACATCCTCGCCTGGACCCCTGTCACCACAGGAGACACCGCAAAGACCATGAGGAGCATAAACTCTGGAGCACTCTCTGACCCCTGCCTGCCGCACATCTTCCACAGGACCACCTCTGCCATCGCACCAGAACTACGACAGACAATCAACTGCACCCTTGAAAAAGGCCCGGTCCCCGATTACTGGAAATGCGCAGAAGTCAAACCCATCCTAATGAAGCCCTCCGCAGATCCGACGGACCTCAAGAACTATTGGCCCATCTCCCTCCTCCCCTTCGCCGCCAAAGTCACCGAGAAGATCGTCAACATCCGGCTAACAAACTTCATAGAATCAGACGACATCGTCGACACATCTCAATCTGGCTTCTGTAGCAACCACAGCACGAGACCGCCCTCCTAGCCGCCACAGACGACATCCGCACACTCCTCGACCAAGGCCACACTGCAGCCCTCATTCTACTAGACCTCTCAGCAGCCTTTAATACCGTCTCCTGCCGCACACTAGCTGCCAGACTCCACGTCGCAGGCATACAGGGAACTGCCCCAGACTGGATCCGCTCCTTCCTCGCCGGCCGAACTCAAAGAATTAGATGCCCGCCCTTCCTCTCCGAACCCACAGAGATCAGATGCAGAGTACCCCAAGGATCCTCCCTCAGCCCCATGCTCTTCAACATCTACATGGCCCCCCCTCGCAACAATCGTCAGAAAACACGGACTCAGCATAGTATCCTGCGCCGACGACACCAAGCTCATCCTCTCCCTCACCAAGGAACATGACATCGCCAGGCACAACTTCCAGGAAGGAATGAAGGACCTCGCAACATAGATGAGCAGCAGCTGCCTGAAGATCAACCCAGAGAAAACGGAAGTCCTCATCCTCGGATCCACCCCCTCTGCGTGGGACGACACCTGGTGGCCCCCCGACCTTGGCATCCCTCTTACTCACATGGACCACGCTGACAACCTCGGCATCATACTCAAATCCTCCCTCAACTTGAACTGACAGATCAACGCTGTATCGTCCACATGCTTCAACACCCTCTGCATATTCCGCAAGACCTTCAAATGGATCCCCCCCGAATCCAGGAAGACCGTCACCCACACACTC
Source organism: Calotriton arnoldi (assembly GCA_963921515.1). Taxonomy (NCBI): domain Eukaryota; kingdom Metazoa; phylum Chordata; class Amphibia; order Caudata; family Salamandridae; genus Calotriton; species Calotriton arnoldi. Next base: position 569,260 of record CAWUFW010011465.1, read on the forward strand.
ACCACTAGCAGACTGGACTACGGGAACGCCCTCTACGCCGGAATCAACAAATCTCTACTCCACAAACTCCAGAATGTCCAGAACGCCGCAGTCAGACTCGTCCTCAGCATCCCACGACAAGACCACATCACCCAGCACCTACGAGACCTCCACTGGCTCCCAGTCGAAAAAAGAGTGAATTTCAAGCTGCTCACACATGCCTACAAAGCCCTCAACAACACCGGACCCCAATACCTCAACGAACGACTCTCCTTCTACGCCCCCAAGAGAAACCCCTGCTCTGCTGACCTAGCCATGGCCGAAATCCCCCTGCATCCACAGAGCCAGAACGGGAGGCAGATCCTTCTCCTACATTGTGGCCAAGACCTGCAACGAACTCCCCCTCAGCATCAGATGAAGCCCCGCATTGCAAGCATTCAGAAAGAGCCTCAAGATCTGGCTTTCGAATTCCCCCCACGCCTTGAGACCCTCACGGGTGAGTAGTGCGCTCTACAAATCCCTGATTGATTGATGAACATAAAAGCACCGGTGAGATAACTGATGAGAAAGGTCTGAGCAGTCAACTAAAAAATAGTAAACCTGTGACTTCCAGCTACTGCATTTATTGAGGGGACAGAATATAAGCAATAGAGGCACAGGGAACGGATACATCTAAAATAGCAAGACATTTAAATGACTTCTGGGGACTGACAATGGCAGTGGGGTGCCTTCTACATTTAGCAGGCTTGTCTAAATAGTATGTATTAGTATCTACCCACTGTCCAGGAAGGGAGAGTCAGTGTATTAATGCATATCTGAATATGTATATGGGTGTCGTCCCTCATAGGTGGATGACATTGCTCCACCTGTTCCTGGCTTAAGGGAAATCGACTACACCTCCAGTCGCAAGAGTCACACCGTCCTCCTCCTACTGGTCCCAACACCACCACGTCCACTCTTCTGAGCTGCACAAGCTCATGACCAGTGATGATAGCAGGATAGGGGCACATGCCACCGCTTATCCTCAAGTCTGTCATGGGGTTTCATAGGGTTGCACATCCTGAGTGTGCTGGCCAGGGCTGTGGACTGGTTATACAGTCTCTAGTAACATTGGCTGCCACTTATTAGCATGTGCAAGCATTCGTGTAGCATAATGGTCATAAAAATGACAACCAGTATATAGGACAAGCACTCTGGCTGGGATTGAATAAGAGCAAGGGTCAGCCCAAATGTACGGCACCCATCCACACAGATAAATTCAACAAGGCAATTATCAAAGAGAACAGGTAACCTCCATATGAATATATTCATTGAAATGGATGTGTTATCTTAGCAGACTAATACACCTAACCAGGAATGTATTAGCAGCATGCTAGTAAAGAAGAAATATACGAAGTCCTTTGATCTGTAAATTGCTTTTGTTTTTATCATTTGACTTACGCTCTGGCAAACAAATGATGCTGTTGCAGACCCAAAAAGACCTTGGAGCACTATCCCTAAATCAGTAGAGTACTTCTCTGTTAGGAGGAGAAAATGAAAGTACATTGCCAAGCATGTGAAAGAACATTGAGAGGTCTAATGACTGAAATACATCAGTTAATATAGTGAAATTAAAAATAATTTGAGATACAAAATACACACATCATGGTGTTACAGTAACGTTCAGGCGAATTCAGTCAAAAAATGAATTTATTGCTTTATGATTGGAATACCATATTTGATATACTTCAAAAAGTTTCAGTATTAATTACGTTATGATGTGAGAGTTGCAGTTTTTCAAGACTATTTCTGCTTTTATTAGGAGTATATTTCTTAGCATATAATGCGCGGGATTGCTCACTGGAAATATTTTTCAATGCTCACAATTCCACAGGGTTATAAGTGTTCATCAACTCGTGATGGAGTCCACATCCTAGAACGCTCACCTCTGGAGGAAGAGTTTCTAGCAGTACTGTTCCACTATGCTGGTATAACAGTATATGCGAGTAAATGCCTACATGAGTGTAAATTTACGTCTTGTGAACACACACTGCAAAATTATACCTGTTAAGAATGCCATTTGCAAAGCTAAGCCCACTGTAGGTGCGCAAATGACTCTGTGATTCTGGTGGGCATCCACTTCCTTAACCTTGATTATTCAAATGCCATATTTTAAGGAATCAGGGATCCAAAACAGAAGGGCTATAAACATGAACCCGTAATGTATATGTTTATTGTGTAGAGTGTGCTGTTTCCCACAATATATATAAAGAATCACCGGAAACATTTTATCAAATTCAACTAACTGTATAAAAGTCTATGTTAGACCAATTGTAAACTGAGACAGTCCTCAGACCCTATGCCTGTGACTGTGCTCTCGGCGGCATTGTTTTATTAAACAAACTGTTCCAGTTTTGCCAAACCCGTCTTGTCTCTTGTTTCTTCAAGGTATTTCATGTTCAAGAAACATTATGTCAAGCCATATAGGAACTGACTGGTGCCTCAAACCCGACAGCAGCCAAAGGAACGGGACCCCACCTGGATGGATTCACATTTGCACAACAAGAAAGGTGAGCAGGATGAGTGCAGTTGCTTGTCCTTGGTGGAGGAGGCTTCTGATGTCATTGGTTGCCGCAATGAGGGCTTTCTCTATGCTGTGGTTGGTGCGACAGCCTGATTAGGAGCTGTTTAGGAGTTGATGCAATGCTAGGTGGACTGCGAGTTGGGTATTGATGGCTTCCTCAATGACTTTAGCTGGAAAAGGAAAGGGCGAGGTGGATCTGTAGCTGCTGAGGGGGTTGGTTTTTTCAATAGGGCACTGACTTCTGCATTTTTCCAACAAGACGGGAAGGAGGTGGTGGTTATAGATGTGTTGTTGATAGCGGTAAGTGCATTGGAGATGATGGTTCTTTCAAGGTTGTATATGAAGTGGGGGCATGGGTCTGAGGGGGCTCCTAAGTAGATGGTATTCATCTGGTAAGTGTTTCTTCATTCGAGAGGGGCTTCCAGTTTCTAAAATGCTGTCTGGCGATTAAGGTCAAGTCCGGCTGGTCGTGGGAGTTCGTATCAGATTGCTGTGGGTTGAATGTGTTGTAGATCTTGGCAATATTCATTTCGCACAAATTTGAGAGGTCATTGCTTGAGATGGGATGATGTTGTTGGCAGCTAAGGGATTTGAGAACTCCTTGACGATGGTGAAGAGTTATTTGCCATTGTTGGAGCTTGCTTTGAGTGTGAGAGTTAGTGCCCTTTTCTTTGCGTCTCATAGCTGTTAGTGGTAGGGGTTGAGGGTGGATTTGTATGTGGATCTTGCTGTGGTGTTTTTGTCGAGTCTCCATTTTCTCTCAAGTTGTATGATGTAGTGGTCGGACCATGTGAGCAGGGTCGTGTGGGTGGTGATCCTATTGTTGGCCAAGAAAATAGGGTTGAGAGTGTTGCCTGCTGTGTGGGTTGTGCTGGGTGAGTCAGAGGTTACTAAGGCTGTCGAGGAGGGCCATGGAGTTAGGGTCTGTGGTGTCTTCCAGGTGGAAATTGAGGTCCCATAGGAGGATGTAGTTGGTTGATCTGATAGAAAGGGGAGCAAAGAAGTCTGCTGCAGAATGTCTGGTTGCAGAATTCCGCTCAGGTGTCCGAGAGATGATAGGTGAGGTTTTCCGTAGGGCTGGCATTATAGTCGGCTTGTATCTTGAAGTGGAGGTGTTGCATGAGGTTGGTGTCCGAGTCCGTGGAAGAGGTGCTTTCAATAGTGTTTTTGTTGATGATCATGAGTCCTTCGCCTCGTTTGTGGGTTCGGTCCTGGTGTATGATAATGCAGGCGGGAGGGATGGCTGCGTCAATGTCCGCGTTGGAGGCTAGATTGAGCCATCTTTTGGTCAGTAAGAGAAGGTCGGTGTGTTGCTGTTAAGGAGGTCCTAGAATTCAGTGGAGTGTTTTGCGAAGGATCGGACATTGAGGAGCATGGAAGACAGTTGGTGCGGGGTTGTGGTGGCGTACGTCGGTTCTTATGGAGGTTGTGATGTCGGAATCTGAGGTGTCGCAGGTAAAATCGCAATAGATGCAGGAGAAAGGTCCTACCGTGGTGCTAGGAGATGCGCTGCAGCAGCGTGTTTGCTGGTGTGGGTTGTTGAGATCACGGATAATGGAAGGGGAGTAGTGGCGGCGTTCGTTGTCTCCGGTGGTGGCTGCGATTGTGGTATTGCGTTGGATAGCCATGGGGACAGGATTCTTGACCATGAGCGGGGTCCAGAGAAGGACAGGTGCAGATGGGCTTTAAGTAGGTCCTGGGGTGGGCGTTGGCAAGAAGAATAGTGAGTGGGTATAACCAGGGCAGGAAAGCCAGAGAAGCCACGGTGTCACTTGGTCAAAAGGCAGCAACTGGATCAGGCTGGAACAAGCAGGAACTGGAGGTCACTGGCAAGTGGCAAGTTAGGTGCTGAGGTACCTACTTATGTGGTCGTGCTGCAACCTGCATTAATTAGGTCCTGGGGTTGGTGGGGCTTCTGTTGGCGGGAGCAACATTGAGTGGGAAAAACCTGAGCGGGAAACCCCAGTCAGTGGCAGTGTCACTTGGTCAAAAGTCGGCAACTGGATCAGGCTGGAACAAGTGTTGCAGGGATATCTATTTGGAAACAGAACGGTGCCTTGAGAGAACAGGATGTCAGAATGTAGGCCCAAATATGACTAGCTCACAGTGCCTCACCTGAACTCCTAACCTTGTAGAGCAAAGTTTATTAGTCAAGAAATGTGACAAGTTGGCAGCTTTTTTGAGGAGAAGGTGGACTCCCATCCAGCAAGGTTTCTTGCAAGGGAGGGGTGTTAACTATTTCCTGCTACCTTCTGTTTTGAGTAGAGTTGCCCCAGCTAAAGCTTTGACTTCTCTTTCCTGCTTAAACAGGAATTCATTAGAGGAATCCAGGCAGGCCAGTCTCCAGTGCAGGCCTGGTTCTCTAGCTGATCCATGTCCACCAAGCTTTCTAGCAACTGTCATGGATATCATCAATCTTATCATCAATAAAGTCTTCAATGATTCTCTGGTTTCCATAGAGGTTCCCAAGGTCTGGAAGCAGGCTACTGTGTTAAAAAACAATTATTAACCCCACAAAGCTGGAGAATATCAGACCTATCTCACTGCTACACACTGCTTCTAAAATGCTGGAGAAGTTGGTGAATCTTCAATTAAACAATTTTTGGGACACCGTGAGCTGTTACATCTGTCTCAATATGATTTCTATGAGAGACATAGCACTGAGACATCTTTGGTTGAGGTTTTGGAATCCATCAAGAGCTATCTGGACCAGGGCCGGAATGCTGCCTTAATTCTTTTGGATTTGTTGGCAGTGTTTGACACCATCTCATATCAAATTCATTTGACAAGATTAGCCGACATTGGAGTGGACCACAGCCTTGCAATGGGTTCAATCCTTTCTGTCAGAGAGGTCGAAAGCCATCAGGGATGAGCCCTGCAGAAATCCAGTTTTGAGCACTTTGCCAAGGGTGGAGTAAAGGCTCTATCCTGAGCCCCACTCTATTTAAGGTAAATATGTAACCTCTGGCCTACATCAGTGAAGCCTTCGGTATTTAGGTTATCCCCCATGCAGACAACACCCAACTTATTTTTTCTCTTTGAGATAGTCCAGCAATAGGACAGGAGAATTTCAGGCATTGCATACTGTAGGTGGTGGAGTGAATGAAAAACAACAGTTTACGCTGCAATTCTTCTAAGACAGAGATCTTACTCTTCTGTCACAAGACTACTGGATAGTCCAATGACTTGTGGCCGACAGAATTGTGTCCGGCCCCAACAATGGCATCAGTGGTAAATAATCTTGGGGTAAAATTTGATTACAGGCTTACCTTTCATCCCCCCATAACTTTGTTGTCTGGGATGCATTTTGCTTGGCTTCCCGTGCTGAGAAAGACATTATAATTTGCTCCATTTAAGGCATGGAGAGCCGTTTTTCATGCAGTTATAACTTCCAGATTGGATTATGGGAATGCTTTAGTTTTAGGTCTTCCGGCCTATTTGATTAAGCATTTGCAGGTACTTCCAATTGCTGCGTCTAGGTTGATCCTGGGTGGCGCAAGACACCACTCAATAGTAGGTCGTCTTAAGGAATTACAGTGGCTCCAAATTGAGAGGCAGATTATTTTCAAGGCATTGGTTCTTGCTTTCTGCTCCTTTCATGGGGGGGGGGTGCCAAAGTATCTCAGTAGGAGGCTCTGTCACTATATTCCAGTTCACCACCTCAGATTGAAAGAAGAATTGACACTGAAAACTCCAGGTTTCTGTCTGAAATCTAATGGTGATCGCTCTCTCACTTATCTGACCACCCAGGCCTGGAATGAGTTCCCTCTCTTCCTGCATAGAGCCGCATAGAAGTTCAGTTCAGAAAACAGCTTAAGACCTGGCTGTTTTATCAGTAAGGGTTAATGTGGTGACTTATATTGTTTGCTGATACCCACCGGAATCACTGTTTTTGGCAACTTTGCGCTTACAAGCATTCTTTTATTGTATTGTACTGTAAAATTACATTTGCTGTTGAAAATGTCATGAAGCGCAGCTGGTGCTTTTTATAGGTTGAGTTGGAAATGTCCATATAATGGAAATAAGTGTCCAACATAGATTTCATTTCTCAGAGACATATTGGAGTAGGGAGGAACCCTACAAACCTATGTTTTATATACCAATCTTGCCAAAGTGCAGAGAATGTATGCCACAGGCTATTACTGATGTATGAATAATGTTCACAGAAAAGCGACACCGTTTTATTTATTTCTGTTTATATATAGTGTCCATTATGGAACTTTGTCAGATCTCAGGAAGACCTTCATAAACAGTTGTTAGGCCCACAGAAGGTCAAAATACATTGACGTAATTCATAGAGATTGAGGGCACACCCACAAAAAGGTCAATATAGGCCAGAAAACGGTTGACTGGATTTACGAAAGTTGGAACTATTTACAGTCACTGATGAAGGTACAACCTTGAGCCCCAGCCTCATAGGGCCATGGTTGGATCTTGACAAGGATACGGAGGACAAACCTGACACTTATAAATTGATGCAATCCATGCTGGACACTTATTTGTGCTATATGGACATTCGTCTGTGACATCCACGTCAGTTTTGTGGACTAATGGCAAATGTTGTTATCTCTATAGACCATGTTAAGTACTTATGCAAATGTACTGTGATCATTTTGTGATGTTAAAAAGTCTTTTGTGGTAGCTAAAGGAGTTATTTTGCTGTTTATAGAGGAGTGCAGTGCAAAACCCACAAACGAGCCACAACTCGGCTTTACAGATACCCTAAAGTGGCTGATGAATGGCAATGGTGAAGGCCAATTTGAGCTAAGTCCCAAGTGAGCCTTCTGGGCTCTCCCTTGGTTATGTTTGGTGCTATGTGAGAATTTCTGTTTTATGTTGATGACAGATATTACACTGACCTTGACAGTCATTGAGAAAGAAGTAAAGGCAGTGATTTATTTATATGAGGGGTGTGTGAAATTCACGTAATTTGCTTTCCAATAACTATGGAAAATATTGGGTAAATTATCCGAAATTCAGCATAATTGCTCAAAATGTAAAATTGGCATGTGGTCCTATAATTTAGTGTGAAATGCATCTTTGCACCTTAACCTGGTATTTACTGCACTTAGATACAAAAAAAGATTTGCCAGAGGCAAACAAGCAATGGCAAAGCCAAGAGGTTTGGCATTAAAGTCCAGCCTTTTGACTTTGGCATGCCTTGTTTCGTTCTGTCATGGTTTTTGTAAAATTTTGTTTTGGGAATCTTCCTGGCCCTCATCAAACTAAAAAAAAACGAGTAAAGAAAAAAATATGTATTGGTCCAAAAAGGCAAACATTACCATAGTAGTCTCCGGCACTAAAGGGAACTACTTTGTGTGTGGATGTGCGTCATCACAGTGAAGTCAGACAATGGCTGACTTGGGCTGTGGGTGGAGGAAATTGTTAATGACACAACAACAGACCTACAGATCAAGTCTGGCAGAGAACCACTGTAAATAACTATGTTCTACACATAATTTTAGTAAAATCAAAACACCAAACACCCAACCTATAAAATTGGCAGTCAGTCTGGTGTTGGCTGCTAGCCTTTTGTCTTTGCTAATTCTTTTCTGTAAATCTTTATTAAAAACTAGGTAGAGAGGGTTGAAAAGATAGATAAATGGAAAGGTTTGTAAAAGATAGGTAGATAGATAGATAAATGTAGTGAAACAGTTAGATAGGTAGAAAGGTTCATAGATAGACAGGTCGATAGATACACAGACAGACAGGTAGATAGACGCATAGAGAGGTAGATAGAAAAGTAGATAGGTTTGCTAAAATAATAGACAGAACTGCACATATTCAATTATTAATACATTAGTTAAATACCTATATAAGCATTGGTATACAAGTATAGCTGTAGTCCTCAATTAAAATACAGATAGGAGTGCAGTTATGAATGCATTTAATTGTGTACATTCTAAAATGATAATTACATTACAATGAATTGATTCAAATGGAACACAATCTGGTATACTCTGATACAGTATCAATCAGATAGCGAAGGCAGCTCCAAAAAGAATTTACAACATCATTAGAAGGAGTCAGGAACTGATAAAGCTGGAATGTGTCGAAGAGCTGGCAGAAAGGTCCTGCTATCACATCAGGCTGTAAACACACAGGCAACGCTAAACTAATAATAATGAACAAACAAAAACACTGGCACTGAAGGGAACTACATTGTGTGGGGATGTGCTCCTTTTGAAAGAGAAAAATGCAGTCACTCAAAGTGAAGTTAGCCAGTGGCTGGAGTGAGCTGACCCACTGCCGATACATCATGCTGTAGTGGGCAGAAGTAACATGTGAATGACAGAACAACAGACTAATGTATGAAGAGAGCTGGCTGAATGCACCTTTAAGTAACTATATTTTACCTACATTTTTTGTGAAATCAAAATATCTTGGCTAAGGCCAGACCTAAAAATGACATAGAGAATTTAGCCTTTGGTTAAATTTATCTTCTGATTTTAATGATGTTCATTAAATCAATCGTAAATACTATGTCATGCCTATGACATTACATGTGAGGATGTTTCTTTGACCCCACTACATCTAATTAAAATATCCCTTTTCACACATCAGCTATGAAAGTACATTATTACCATAGATAGCACCACTGTCTCTCCTTTGATTATTTACTGATGTTTCTTTGAAGACTTTACTAACTCCCATTAGTGTTATGATGAACTACTGCAGAGAACCACTTGGTACGGTACTAGGCTCATAGTCTAAATGTTGACTGACATAACTAGCCTGTCCTGAATATCTTTCCACTGGAATTAATGTTAGGAAATCTACATCCAGTGGAGGGATATTTTTGTTAACAATATTTAGTCCACAATATTTTTGTCAGGAGACAATTTTTGTTATAACTATTCTTTTTTTAAATTTATTTTTTTATCTTTTTTTTTTTATTGCGTGAGAAAACAAATTTTATACAAAGACAGTTCGAGCTTCTAAAGGAAAACTCGCGCAAATTTTTGACAGTTTTCCCCCCTCCCCTCCGCCCCAATCACTGATCAAAAACACTTTACCTGATGAGTTTTGTTTAAAACCTAAGGTCTAAGACATCTTTATCCAACATCCTTCTCTTGTCAATTTTGGTGGTTCTTTAACAAAATCTCTTCCTTCACAATTCAATTATTATTCTTAATTTGACTTGCGTATACATATTTTGCATATATTGCATTAAACATTACACATTACACTCCATACCTTTTTACACATCATCTACAGATTTAAAAGACCCAAAATGCATATTTTATCCAATCATCAAGTAAAAATCAAAAGAAGGGATAGCACTACATAAAACTCCATTATCTAACCTCCTACCCTATCCTTCTTCTTGCTCTAAAGTGCTAGTGCGTACTATTAATCTTATTAAATTCATTTTGTTCAGTCCCCCGTATTTGTGCATTATCAGCTTAATTTGATAAAGTGCAAGTGCCATGTTCCGAAGAACAAATGTGTAAATGTGCAAATGTGCAAAGGAGAAGAACATTTATTATAACAGCCTTATTGTTAAGGTGCATTATTTTGATATATATTTCTAAGTTCTTAATACGCTTTTTCTAATTCTCAGCCATAATTTCGCTTGTCCCCTTATCCATACATCAGTTTCTAGCAGCCCAGTTGGTAAAATAGAGCATAGAGTACATATATCGTCATGATACTTGATCCAAGGATGAAGAGGGGGCTATTCCTCCACTTGCTCCCTCCAAGTAGTAAAATGTTCCCAGATTTTCCCTCCTCTCTTTCTTGCTTTAATACCCCGCCGATCATATATGGCTTTCTCGAGGCTGTAAGTTTTCAATAACCGAGCTAACCACTGGTGAAAGGTCGGTGGCTTAGGGTCTATCCATGCTGATGCAATAATAATTCGATACACTGCCATAGCTATACACATTAAGGCCCCACCATCTTCTAGTCCCAGATTGTGTATTCCAAGCATTATTACCTGGGGAGTAATTTCCACCTGTATCTGTAGCTTTTCCTGTAGGAAGAGTTCAATTTCTCGAATGAGCGGGGAGAGTTCCCGGCATGTGGCGAACATATGTATCGAATCTGCTTTATATAACGCACATCTTGGACAATGCGTGCCTTTCCCTTCTCCCCATTTGGCAATCTGATATGGCGTATAGTATAGTTCAAAACACGTTTTATAAAATTGCACCTGAAGATTGGCTGGCATTAAAATCTCTAATGAATTAAGATATGCTTCCTGGAAATCACCATCTGTTATTCCCAGCGACTCTTGCCACTTTACTGAACATTTTCCCAGATCATCTTTCATAAAGGTGTTTAATAATACATACATTTGTCCAATCTTTGGTACTTCAGGTTGTTTTAGTTTCTCCACCAATTCACAACTTTCGTATTTCGGCATCCCTCCAGCCTTTTTTAACAGAAAATCCCTCAACTGTAGGTATTTAAAAAAATCCCTATTAGATAGTGCGAATTCCTCTTTTATTGCCTCAAATGATTTTAACCCTTCGGATGTAAATAGGCTTCCAACCTGTATAATTCCGGAATCTATCCATTTCTGAAAGTATTGGTCCTTTAAAATCTCGGGTAGCTCTACATTCTGCACAAATGGTGTATAATAGTTTACTTTTGCTAGTCCTACCAGCCGTCGTACTGCCGACCAAACCCTAAAAGCCGCCATGAGAGTCTTGAAACTCACTCTTTTGGAGTATCCGTAATTCACCTGGCGCCATAGGCACCCTCTTACATCATGTGAATTAACATAGGTATATGGATAACTCCAGTTTGACCTTTCAACCCCTGGATATGCATTCAACAATGGTATATAATGTATAATGGAAGCTGCCCACCAGTATATTCTAAGGTTGGGTAACGCCAGCCCTCCCCGTTCCTTAGATAGGTACAAAAATTTTATCGCCCTTCTGGGTTTAGTGTAGGCCCATATAAACTGTGAAAAGATGCTCTCAAATTTTTAAACCAAAAACTCGAGAAGATCAGGGGAATTGTTCTTAAAAAATATAAAACCTTAGGGAAACAAATCATCTTAATTATATTTACTCGTCCAATCAGGGTAAGATGTAGATTGTCCATTCTCTTTAGTGATTTTTTCATTTCATCTGCACATGGTTCGAGATTTTCTTTAACTATCTCATCAATCTCAGCTTTAATCACAACTCCCAAGTATGTTGTTTTTTAACAACTCTCTTATCAGTGCATGGGGCAAAATTGTTCACAACTATTTGTGTTTTATCCCTATTCAGGGCATAGCCAGATATAGAACCAAATCTTTGGGCCTCGATTTTAATTGCATTCATAGCCATGTCAGGTTGTGAAGTAATTACCACAACGTCGTCAGCATAAGCTAAAACATTTTCTGCGGGGCCAGTATCAAATAAAGGGGAATATTCGGTGCATGTTCCAGATGTTTCAAGAAGGGGTCGATATAGATGGCAAACAATAAGGGTGAGCAGGGGCACCCCTGCCTTGTACCTCTGGTTATTTTAATTACCTCTGTTAAACCCCCATTCACTAACACTCTTGCCTCTGGATATTTGTACAGGGCTTTTACTGCTCGAATAAACTGCTCACCAATTCCTTTCCAGGACATAGTGGCCCACAAGAATTGCCAGGAGACCCTATCGAACGCCTTCTCAGCGTCCAGAAAAATAGCGGCCATAGGGTCTCCTGCTACTTGTTTCACATCAAAGAGTGTAATGATTTTCCGGACATGCTCAATAGTACTTCTACCGGGGACAAACCCATGTTGCTTCTGTGAAACAATCCTGTGGATCACCAATGCCAGGCGAGAGGCCAACACTTTAGAGTAAATCTTCGCATCCCCATTAATAAGGGTAATTGGCCTATAAGACCCTAACTCATCCATAGGTTTATTTTTTTAGGGAAGATTACGATCTTTGCCATCCCCCAGGAGGAAGGTGGATCCGCCCCCTCTATTATTTGTACAAACAGATCCATCATAGTATCCTTTAACTGCTCATGGAAGACCTTGTAAAACTCGGTAGGGATCAGATCTGGCCCCGTCGCTTTACCCTTTGGTAAATCAGCAAGAGCTTTTACAATTTCCTCCCATTCTAATACTTGATCTAACTGATCCCTTTCTTCTCCCGTCAAGAGATCCTCCGCAAGGAAAGTTAAATATTGCTCTATTTGTTCTGCCCTACATGCGCACCCCTCCTGATTTTCTGTATAAAGGGTCCGATAAAAGGTATAAATTGCAGTTCGGATTTCCCCAGCGTTCATTCTCAATCCCTCAACAGGGTCTTTAATTGCCTTTATCTCATTCCGGGTAACTTCCTGCCTTGTTCTTACTGCAAGGAAGTGCCCCACCCTTTCACTACATTCATACATCTCTTCATGGTGGGTTGTAGCCTTATCCACAGCTTTTTTTAGTAGTGTCTCACCTATCAAAGATTTGCTTATTGCCACCCCTAGACTAGCAGTTTCTATATCTCCCTTCTGTTGTATGACCTTAACTAGATTACATTCGGCTTGCATCAACCCTTTTTGCAGTTTCTGCATTTCAGCTTTCTCAATTTTATTTTTCCTCCATGCAAATTGAATTGTTTCCCCTCGTACTCCGGCTTTTAATGTATCCCATACCGTATTCAGGGCGGCTGACCCAAGATTCCTTCCCAGAAAATCCGGAATCCACTTCCTCATATGCTCTAAGTACATATCATCCACCAATAACGCTCTTTCAAACGACCATGATGAACATGGTTTTGCCTTATTGGCCCAGCCCTGTATCTCCAGTACTAATGGGCTGTGATCGGAAAGGTATCTAGGTGCTTTTTCGATTGTACTTTTCTGTCTAATTGTATGTGAAACAAAAAAATAATCCAATCTCACATGTTTCCTGTGGGGCGCGGAATAATATGTATACCCATGGTCTTGCGGTCTTAATTCTCCCCAGACATCACACAACCCATGCTCCTGACACATATTGCATAAAGCCTGATAAACTTTGGGCTTTTTACCAGTGTATGGTTCCCCCAATTTCCAGTCGCTATAGAGATTGATATTAAAATCACCGCACACCACTATAGGTAGTTCCCAATGCGCCAATTCAGTTGAAATCCATTCCAATAAGGCTGGGTCATCAATATTGCTCCCATATAGGGTGCATAACGTAAATTTTGGAAGGTCGGGCGTGCTACAACTAGCTATGACCCACCGCCCAGCTGTATCTACCTTTACTGTTAAGAACTGGATGATCTTATTTCGGACTAAAATTGCAACCCCCCGATTACGTGTACCCTGTGTCGTTGCTCCTACAACACTATATCCCAAATGTTTTAACAAATCTTTTGTTATAACTATTCTAATGTACAACATCATCTGTATTATCAGTGGACCACAACAAGCTATTTTTTTTAAACCACATTGAAACTGCAAAGGGTTTGCAAAACCAACTGCACATCATACATCAGTAAGACTGCAAACTCATATCATGTGCTACTAAATAATTCATTAATAACAATCTATTTTCATTAATAGATGGTATATTTGCATACTATAGATGAAAGATGCTTAAGTAGGGGACATAATATCATCTTGTTTTACAGTTATATTTCTCTCTGGCCATTTCTGCTGTTTCATTTTCATAACTCTATTTCAATCAAAAGAACTTGAATGGAACAATATTTATATTTGAATCTAAAGTAGATAAACTCCCATAACCATTAAGCTATACTGGACCACAGGAAACATTCCTCATTGATCTCACTAATCGTGTGTCAAAACATAAAATCACAAAACTGTACACAAACTGAAACCAACATGGTGGCAAGATATGTATATGGAAAGCCTCAAGGAAACAGAGAATTGCTGATAAATAAGGGGAATTATTTTTAGTTACCGTAGTTACTGTTCAAGCTATACCATACTACTTAAACTATGATTTATAATAGAACTGTGGCGTGCCACTTCACATACTGACTATCAAAGACAGGGAATGGAAAAAACAATCAATCAATTGGTGCCTTATTCGACAATACAAGTCATAAAAGCATATATCAAATACAAAACTACTCATACAAATGCTATTCTTCTATAGAGAATAATAAAGCAGTATAAAATGGAATAAAACCATTACATTACAAAATATGATAGTTAAAATAAATGCGTTTGTTAAAAATGTAATTAGACAGCCTCATCCTTTATTTACAGACAGAAAACCAGACAGATACAAGTCAATAAAAACAGGTTCTTTTGCAGTCCGAGGGGCATATGTACAGGCATGACAGTGATCACCACACATGTATTCACAGTAAATAAACATGGGCAGCTGGTGTGATAACTGATTGAGCAGTTCAAAAAGTGTCAGTGTGATCGAGCAGCCCTTGTTATTGCCTTTGAATGAGTGACCCACATTGAAAAAATCAGATGTCTTAAAAAAGTGATAAGACACATACAGTTCTTTATTAGCCGTGTGTCTTTATAATAAATAAAAAAATATATTTCATTTGTATAGATTTGTTTCTACAAGTCAGTATATTTAACTTCCAGTGAAAGTTCTAGACAGATTCATCAGGACAAGGTTAAAAAATAAGCTCACAAACCATGATATGTGAGCTCACCGCCACTAAGCGAGTAATAATGTTCTAAGTTTGTCATAGTATTTGTTCGACCTGACATCCTTGGTGTGTTATTACCTCAACCTATTTTTGCCTTCACTCCTTGATTTTTGCTGCACTCATTTTTGTTGACAGTAGGACTCTACCCATGCTAACCAATGCTAAAGTGCTTGTGCTCTCTCCTTAAAAAATCCTGAAATTGGTATACACCAAATTGGCACATTTAATATACTTGTAAGTCTCTAGTAAATGATACTACCAGGACCTGTAAATTAAATGACGCTAGTGGGCAGCAGCACTCATTGTCTCACCCACTAAGGTACCACTGTAAAACATTTCTCAGACCTGTCACTGCAGCATGTGTTGCAGTTTTAAACTGCCATTTTGACCTAGCAAAATAAACCTTTTGTCAGGCCTAAATCGTCCTTCTGTAATACTTATAAGTCATCCCTACGGTAGGCCCTAAAGGTTCATGGGGCAGGGTATATTATCAGCGGCAGGGCGGCGCAGGTAAGCGCGGTGGGGCGTGGCCGGGCACGGCAGGGGGGCAGCCGACAGATGATGGAATAGGTATTATTATTTATTTAATTATACCTATTCCGTCGTCTGTCAGCTTCCTCCCTTCCCAACCCGCACCGCCCCGCCCATCATGTTTACCTGTGCCGGCCGCCGCTGTATATTATATTTAAAAGTAGGACATGGATATTTACGTTTTTTTACATGTACTGGCAGTGAAAAACTCCAAAAGGTGTTTTTCACTGTTGCAAAACTATCTCTCACAATGTAGCAAGACAACTTGTTGTGCTGCTTCAAATGGAGATAAAAGGAATGTGCCATAATTACTTACATTTGGCTCATTCCTGGTCTCTCTCTATCTGCGCTGGTGCACTTGTAGCTGCTAAGCGCCAATGCAGGAACTCTTGCGCCATGGTACAAGTGTGCATGCGTTCTTGACAGGTTTGCATTTTTTGAAGGAAGGTCTACCTTCCTCCACAAAAACAATCTCCAGAGGCATTTTCCACTTTTTTCGTGTGATGCAGAAGGCAGCACAAGTAGTAAGAGGAAATAACAAGGAGAAATAAACCTATTTCTCCTGACTACAACTCACCAGTGAAGGCGTAGCATTTTGACGCATTCCCAGGTTTACTTGTCTTAGTAAATCTAGGAATGTGCCAAACACCATGGGCGAATATATGCGAATTACGCTGCATTGCATTACTCCAGATTTACTATGCCATGCAGAGCTGCAAGGCATGGTATAGTACATGTAACTAAAGGGCTTGTGTTGCTTGAGTCACCTTGTGCGATGCAAGGGCAACCCAAGTCCTTGATAAATCTAAGTCTCAGGGGCATATTCTCAAGAACGTGTGATAACAACCGCAAGTTTAGCTTAACGCAACTTTGCACATCGCAGTCTATCGCGGGAAAACAACGCCGTGTTAACGTAGTATTCCCAACCTGGCGGCACCATGCGATAGCCCCACGA
Organism: Calotriton arnoldi; assembly: GCA_963921515.1. Taxonomy (NCBI): domain Eukaryota; kingdom Metazoa; phylum Chordata; class Amphibia; order Caudata; family Salamandridae; genus Calotriton; species Calotriton arnoldi. Next base: position 585,851 of record CAWUFW010011465.1, read on the forward strand.
TAACGCGTCAAATGACCGCGTTAAAATTAACGCGACGCCGCAAAAATGCGAAACACGAACGATAATAGTTGCGATGAGGCCAACCGCGATACAAAAATCAGCGATGACCAGCGACAGGCCTGCAATCCCCACGCGTCATGTGGCAAAATGCACTATAAAAGCTGAACAAGAAAAACACACCATAAACAAAATAAACTGCGTAACAACATGGAGGCATCCGGAACGAGTGCCCAGGTCAACGCGAACCCTACAAGCCCCACAGACCACCAGCAAGGAACCTCGGGGTCGGGGAAGGCCAAGGAGAAGAGGAAGAGGAAGATGGAGTACAGTCCGCATGACAACCGGATCGTCATCACGGAGGTGACAGAGCACCAACAACTACTGTCCGTCACCTCCACCGTGTCATTGGCAACACAGACAGAAAAATGGCATTCCATCGTGAATGCAGCCGGAGTGTCGAGGAGGCCAAGATGCGCTGGCACGATGTGAAAAGCCAAACCAAGCAGAAACCCGCTGCCAACAGGAAGGCAGCAACGGCGAATGGAGGTGGGAGTCCTGTGCCACAGGAGGAGCTGGAGCAAATGGAGGCCACAGTCATCAGTGTGGAGACAGGAGTCCGGACACTGCTCGACATGACCTGACACAACAGCAACAGGGTGAGTAACGAACAGGGACTGTGGGGACGGGGGTACGGGCACAATGGCACACATACACAACGACGTGTAGCACACCGCACACCCACAATGACCCTGGGTCATGTCCCTGATCCCTGTGGCACACTGCAGCACACATACAAGTAGGCCCCCGTCCACCATGTGCCCAAAGGGGTCCCACCCCACACATCACCAATTACACAACACACACATGCACCCGTGCGAAACACAGCAAAGATGCGTATGTGAGAGCCACACTGACCATGCAAGTGACACCACATGACGAGCAGCATGGCTGGAGTACAATCACCATGACACTGTGCACGCCACGAGACTGAGGTGGCTGAGTGTGGACCACATCCGGAAAGGAGCAGGTCACACTCTGACACATCCACCTGCACAAACAACCACTGACGTCAACAACCCATCTGCAGACAAACAATGCACAAGAGTACAAAAAGAGTCCAAAAACCGTCCAAGAGCACAAATGTCCCAAGTCGCCAACATCACAGCACCTCAAAAGCACAAAAACCAAAGGCACACCGCCTCCAAGGGATAAAGGGCAGCAAAATCACAGCTGCAGGTGCGACTCCCACACAATGCAGCACACACACATAGCAATGACAGCACACCCACATGGACGACAATGTGGTACACAGTCCAACACCTACACTGCAGAACAGAGGACACAACTGGGTCCGCCTGTGCGTAGAAAATGGCCAATCACATCTGGCATAGCAGGAAACTGTGAGATGCAAATGTACGTGTACAACCTCACCTACGTCATGTAGTCCAAATGTCCACTGTCCCGCATCAAATAGTCCGCCCCTCCCAAACAGTCACAATGTACATTGTCATGCAGTCTGTATGTAAACTTGAACAATGCAGCAACATACATGTCAACACAATGTCAACAAGCATCTCCCTTTCACATTGCAGAGGGACAAACAACACCTCCAGCAGAGCAGACCAGACAACTCTACAGTGATGCTGAAGAGGACCTCCACACTTCCGACACTGATGCCCCACAACAGGCCATGGACATCTTAGGCAATCGACCTCCAGGAGCAGGGCAGCACCGCTGCATCGAGGATACCCCACCCCCTGCACAGACAACACAGCTGGACGCACCCACCACCATGGCTGGCTCCCAGCAGCCCAACGAAGCACACATCGCATTCCAAGGCCAGGTGTCAGACTGCCAGAAGGGGGTGGCCGAACATGTGCGGGTGGGGTACTACCTCATGGAAGCCGAACTAGATCACATACGTGGGTGTCTAAGTCCCATCAGGGACCACCTACACTCCCCAACGGAGACCCACACTGCGACAGAGACACATGCCTTTGCACATTTCCAGTACTGAACCACACCCAGAGCCACGGGATAATTATCCACACCCCCACGCTGGACTGGCGTACGCCGGGCCAGCCCACTCTGCACACGCTTACAGAGGAAGATGTCACAAGCTACATTTCAGCGGGCTTCCGCACTGGCTGGGTTGACATGGTTGCGTCCACTGTCCACTACACTCCAGACACCAGCAGTGCATGTAGACATGGATATGTCTGTGGTCTACATACTGCAGTCTGTCCAGCACATCTCTGCCACACCTGGCATTGTGTACATTCTCATTCATGGGTCACTTGCCTCCTTTGCACATGCCTGGTTCCCAGCTCTCCCCACATTGCGGTATTGTGTGGCTGAGGTGCCATGCCGTTGATGGCTCATGTACATGGCTAATCAAGGTAGCCACAGTAAGTTGTGCTGTTGTGTCTGGTGGGTGGGCATGTTGTATGTGATTTTGTGACGTGTGCAGTGCCAGAGTTGTGAGTTGCATGATTGTGGAGTTGAGGGGTGTGGTGTGTTCATTTGGTACTTGCCAACGTGCAGTGCATTTCCATAGCGCATCCTGGAAGCGCTGGTTGATGTTGGACTGTCGGAAGATGAAGGGATCATGCACACTGCTGGGTAGTTGGCTACGACATTGGTGAAGAGTCCCCTGTGGTCCACTATTGCCTGCACGTTGATGGGATGCGTGTGCTTTCTGTTGCGGTACTTGTGTGCGGTGTCGGCAGGGGGCAAAAGTAGGACATGTGTGCAGTCGATTGCCCCCAACACGTGCGGGAATCCAGCTATGGCGTATAGTCCTTGCTTGGTCTCCAGCTGTTCCTGCGCATTGTGGGGGACGTATAGGTCCTTTTGAGCCTGTAGTGGGCATTGACGTTGTCTGGTGTTAGGTCTGTGAGGCTGGTGCATTTCCTGAAGGTCCGCTGTCTTTGTCTGCGCTGCCTCTGTGGTGGTCCGGAAGGGTCCGGGGGGGGGTGGAAGTCCTGGAGGTGGTGGCGGTGGGTGTTGTTGCCCTCTCGGGGCTCCGGGATGCATAGTGAGTGGCTCCATGGCATCTGTTGTTCTTCATGTGTGTCTCTGGGCTGGGCTCCCTTTGATGGTGCAGGTTGTTGTCCGACTTTACACCAGGTCGGAGCAGGTGTTAATTTCCTGCTGCTAACGCGCCTTATCGCCTGTTTTGTGGCCTTACCACCGATGTGGCTGGTCGTTGAGAATGTTGAGGTGTGGTGTTGTCGCGGATTTTTGCTCGGGAACGCCTACTCTGCATCTCATTAGCGATAGTTGCCGGGGTCATCTGTGGCGATGTTTTTTGTGGATGCTTTCGCTAGTTAACTGGTGGTATCGGCTGTTAGCACCAGCTTGTGAATGGGGCGATAAATTTATCGGGAATTTGGCTGCGATAAAGTGCTGATAACTCGGCAATAGCTCCTTGAGAATATGCCCCACAGTGTCCAGTGGAGAAAAACAGGTCCACTCACCCAAATACCTGGTGCCTAGCTTTGACGTGGGGGACGATATTGAAAAGTAATTTGCAGCCTATGAGGTAGCCCTACGAAACCATGGAATCCCAGAGGAGTTTTGTGGGGGTTAGTTGGTGGAGGCACATGCCAGGTGGGAGAAATACCCTGTTTACTTTAGAGGTGGCTGACCAGATGTACTACACCCCCATAAAAGCAGCCCTTATCATAAAGTTTGGTGTCTCCCCAGAAGCATACTTCTTAAGATGCAGGGACATTTACCAACTGTCTGACCAGTCTTGGGTAGAATATATGGGTTTCTCTAATAAGGCACTGAATGGCTGGGTGAGTTGCGGCAGTAAAGTGGTTAGTTTTGAGGAGCTGTACAATCTGACTTTGAGAGAGCACATGCTCAATAACTGCTTTAAAGAGCTGCCCCAACACCTAATAGATAGCAAGCTCTCTGACCCCCGGGAGCTTGCTAAGGAAGTGGACCTCTGGCACGGTACCAAGGTCCAAAAGAAGGCACCTGGGAGTAACCCCAAGGAGGGTGGTTCAGGTACCCCTTAGCACAGCGAAGGGGAGGTCCACAGTGACACAGACAGATCCGAAAATAGTATGTGGGGGAAAGGTTCCCATACCCCTTCTTAAGAATAGGGGGATGGTTCTGGTGGGCAGTGGCCCAGAGCACCCCATTTCCAACCCCAGTACTTTGATTGCTTCCAGCTGGTACACAAGCAAGCGCACTCGGTATGTACCAACAGTCGATCCACTGGTAGAAGCTAAACAGGGGCGGCCAATCTGGCCTTACGGGGAAGTAATTCCCAGGAGCAGAGGGTAGAACTTGCCCTGGTGTCTCTTAGCTGGGAGGTGGATCCAAGGATAAACATCTGATCTCTGACAGAGGGAGTTGCTACCTCTATCAGGTTACAGTTAATGGGATACCTGTCAGTGCCCTAATGATGCCAGTCAGGCCATGGTGGTGGAAAGATTGGTTTCACCAGAGCAGTGCACCGGACATTTGTGTAGGGAAATCATGCCCATACGTAGAACCTCTTCCATCCTATGGCTCTGGTGTAAATGGAATGGGGTAGGGAAGTGGCCCAGAGGAGGGTGATAGTTAATCCCCAGATGCCCATTGGCTGCATTCTGGGAAATGAATTACCATGAGTCTTAGAGGAGCTGTGAGGGGCAGCCACCCAGGGTGCCCTGAATACTCGAGTTGGTGAGGACACTACTCCAAGAGGGAGGGTATGACGGTACTGATGGAGAGGAAGGGACGGGAAGTAGAAACAGTCTACAGTGGGAGGACCAGTGCATGAGGGGTTGCTAGCTTGAGAGCAGAGCACCCCAAGACTGACCCTGATATCTGAAATGGGGATGCCGCTGTGCTGTCACAGAGACAGAGGGCTGGAGACCTGCACCAGACAGACCCTTGCATGACACAGAAACTGTCTAACCTTTGGAGGTGGTCCCCGTTGGAAGTCCTGTCATGCCACACACCTGTTCAGCCTCAGGGTAAAGGCCCTGGGCTCAGAGGCCATTCTCAAGATACCACCCCTGAACTGGAGGGAGGGAGAGTGGAAGTAGGATTCCTTCCTAACACTCGGGCTGTTGATCCCCATTCTGAGAGACCTCAGAGATCTTGGAAACCGCAGGAGCAAGTAGGGAACTCCTTGCCAGCCCCAAGGCTTGAGGTGAGGCTTACACAAGGTCCCCAATTGGAGCCTCCATCTGGCAGTGGATGGCCCAGGGCCAGGCTCTTGAAACTGGCAGCTGTCAGTGGCCTCAGCTGGTTGCTGTCTATATGGGCAAAGTTTTCCTTGGGTTGGAGCCTCCATCTGGCAGTAGATGGCCCAGGGCCAGGCTCTTGACACTGGCAGCTGTCAGTGGCCTCAGCTGGTTGCTGTCTTTATGGGCAAAGTTTTCCTTGGCAGAATGGGCCACATCAATTTGCTGGCCATGGGGGTACTGTCTGCTGACTGGAATGCATCTATGACCAAATTAAGGTTAGCAGCTGTACAGATGGGGTCCACTGGTGACCAGAAGGGTTCCCAATGGGTCAGTCCCATGGCTCAGCAGAGTGCTGACAGAGGATTCCAACTAGATTCAGAGGGGCATAGCTGGGGGTCAGGTTGGACCTAGCCCTGTCTGCAGGTTCACCCCAAACCTTCTGCCTTCACCCCTCCTGTTTTGAATGGATTTTTTTTGTTGGCATTAGTATTCTATGCATTTTACCACTGCTAACCAGTGCTAAAGTGAGAGTGTCCTCTCCCTAAAACATGGTAAGATTTGCTTACACCTGATTGGTACATTTCTTTTATTTATCAGTCCTTAGTATGTAAATTAAATGCTACTAATGGGCCCGCAGCACTCATTGTACTGCCCACCTATGGTAGCCCTTTAAAAGATGCCCTTGGTCTGCCATTTCAACCTGTCATGCAGTTTTAAATTGCCAATTCGACCAGGCAAAATGAAACTTTTTCCAGGTTTAAACCTTCCGTTTTTAGGTCGAGCCTAGGCAGCACGCATGCACTGTCTGCAAGACCTGTTGTAGTCCGTAAAGGGCTTTGCTCCTGCCAGCTGCCCCCTCATTGGTTTAATGTTGTGTCACTCTTCTTAGCTGCTTTCTAAATCGTTGATGCAGCAATATGTCACTTCCGTTTTTTCAGGAAGCAGCACCGCCCAACTACAGTTTTCCCCCGGTTTCATGGGTTGTTGAGGAGAACTCTTTTCACAATTGTTGCAGCCCAGCATGCTGACCAGCATCGTCTAATATAGAGGCCACGCATTTATTTTGTTATGCGCGGCTATCTAATGATCTTGCTTTGGTGCGAGGCCCCGGGGTCCCTTTGCAGTACTGAGCCGGTCCAATCGCGCCAAACTGTGGCTGGAGCCGCTTTTCTTTCCACCCGTCGCTGCGTCCAGCTGCCATGTATTGTACCTAATTAGCTCGAATTGATTTGAAGCCGCGGGATCTCTCTGCTACACCGAGCCGGCCCAGCTCCTGTTCTGGTGCGCCATGACTTTCAGATTTCACTGATTCTGCTTCAGACACTGGGATGCTCAGGGAGAATCTGCATACTGCCAGGCAATGCTGCTTTTGGCAGGGCTTTAAGGTATAGTAAATGGCTGCTGGAGGGTTATTGCATACACAGTATTGCTTTCTTAGGCGCAGCGTTACCCCCTTCAGAGTTTTCTTTTAAACTGAACACGTATTACATGCGCTGGCGACAGTGTATTCCATGGTGGGGTCATGTCCTGTAACTGTTCCCTCGGGACGCTGAACTATAACCTAGTATTCATTCAAGAATCAAAGTTTTGTTGGAGAAACCATGACCAGCACTTGCAGGGTTGGGCATCATTAAAAGTTGCAACTGGTGCTGTGCCCTCTCCCAGGTGTCCCTTTCCCCTGTGATGTTTTCAGCACGTTGTCTGCTCCACTCCTCCCAGCACATTGCACACACACACCGCTGCTTCCCCTGTAATCCAGACTTGTTCCAGACTAGGCTCTTTATTTTGTTTCCACACACTTTGCCTGTGACCTCACCCTGGAGCAGGAGAGAGCAGGGGAAGAACCGGGAGTGCGGCTAAAGACAGAACAGACATTAACGTTACCCGTCTATCTTTAGAAATCTTCTGCTTTCGTGCCGCTTCCCCCTGGGTCTGTCTGAAGGGAAATCCTGTTTCAGTTTGCCGAAAACAAGATAAGGAATCAACACACCTCTTCCAAGCATTCTGAATTATATGAAGATAATATTTTAATGTAAAATGCACAGCTGCTGACACCCTCCTCTCACAAGTGATTGCGAGAGGAGGGTGTCAGCAGCTGTGCTTTTTACATTAAAATGTTATCTTCATATAATTCAGAATGCTTGGCTGCTTAATAAATCTCACAGAGATGCTCTTCTTTCAGTGTTGGTACCATTTAGTGTGAGCACTTCCTTTTCGGTCAGCACTGTGTGGCAGATTGTGTCATAGATCACAGTGACTCTGAATAAGGTGACACTTACCTGCCCCTCCAATATCATAGCTACTTAGTGGTGAAACGTAAGGCTTCTTGGCAGGCTGGTCTATTTCTCCACACCAGCTTGTTTTCTTTGTAGCTGTCTCTTGCTGTGTGGCTGTCTCTCTCTGAGTCTCTGTGCAGGTGGCTGTATTGATGCTTCTGCAAGTATCAGTCTCTCTGTTTCTGTCTCTCTGCCTCTGTTTGGCATTTTGCATAATGGATAGTAACACATATAAACAGATGGGAGCCATTAAAAAAAAATTCAATACAAACCCCACAGCTGTCGGTGCCTTTGTGAAGGGAAAAGGGGCGGGAGGGCTCATCCCATTCTCCATTATTCTTCTCTACCTTCGTAATGCCTTCTTTCCTGTCTTTTCTCCCACTCTCCTCCCTTCTCTTCTTCTGCCTCTTTCAGTCTCTTCCCCTTTCTTTCACTCTCCTTTTATCTCTCCATTCTGTTATCCCCCTCCCACCTCCTCCTTTCCACCTCCTTTAATCTCCCCTCATCTCCACTTCATTCCTTCCTTCCTCATTTCATTACTTGTCCAATCTATTAATTTCCCTCTTTCTCCTGTTCTATCCTCACCCTTTTGCTAACCCCACAACACAAAATACCATTCCACATAAATACACTCCATAAAACACAATCCTACTCCACATAAGTCCGGTACACTCAATACCACATAATTACAAACTACATAATTCCACTGCACACCATGCCACATAATTCCACTACACAAATCAACTCCAAACCACACAATTCCATGCCACACAATTCCACAACTAACAATTCTAATCCAACCCACATAACTCCACTATAAACCACATACATACACTCCATAACACATGGGTACAACATTAACAGTGTCAATAGCTCTAACTCAAGCAAATGCGAGACCTATTAGATTTCCAATGCTTGTAATATATATGCCACTCCTAAGTGAGGCTCTGAAGGGCCACAATGCAGTGTGCATTGTGTTTAAAAAATAGGACATGTGGATTTAAGTTTTACATGTACTAGTAGTGAAAAACCCCTAAATGCGTTTTTCACTACTGTAAGGCCTATCTTTCCCAATGACTAACATTGGGTTACCTTATTATATTTTTATATTATAGTGCTAACTTTGGATTGGTAGCAGGTAGAGATTACATTTTTAAGCTCAAATGAATTGTAATTTAAAATTCTTTTTAATGGTAAAGTCGGATTTTAAGAAACATTGCTGAAAACGTCACTTTAAAAAAGTTGCCATTGTCTTGTTCTAACCATTTGTTCTTTTTGCCAGTTTCCTGGGTCACATGACTGTGAATGGCTGTGCTCCTGGGCTTTGTGTATTCCCCACAGACAGTGACAAAAAAGGGGACTAGATGTGAGCAGGATGGGCATCCTGCTAGGCTAGCTTGGGGCAGAGCTGCTCCCTGCCCACTTATACTTAAAAGTTCACTTAAAAGAGCTTGCCTCCAGCACACATAAAGAACCCTGACACTAGCCTGTCACCTAAGCGGCTCACCAGTAACTACCCAGCAGCTCCCCAGTGACAAAGACTCCTCTTAATCAAAGCCTGCTGCCTTGCCCCACTGAACTCTTTCTTCTCCTGGCCCAATCCACCCCTTGAATCTCACCTGTGCATTTGTATTGTCCTCCTTTCTAACTTCCCGAATAAAAGCCTAAAAAGGGAGTAGCATCTGATGGGAGGCTGCTTCTTCTCACTGATCACTTTCTTGGAAGCAGCTTTCTTTGGGGCCATCTTAAAGCTTTTAGTTGTCAGTTGCACTAAGCTGCACAAGCTGAAGATATTGGAGGACTGATGTGTGACTGCACAGGCCTTCTGTTTGGCAGTAATGCGGGTGATGTATCTTCTCTTGTGCACCTAAAAGCAAACAAGCAAGAAAAACATTTAGGGGGATATTCTCAAGAACGTGCGATAAACATCACCAAAATAGGTTAACGCAAGTTTTCATATCGCTGTCTATCGCGGAAAAATAACTCTGTGTTAACGTCGTATTTTCAACACGGCGGTAACATGCGATAGTCTCCCGATAACGCATCAAATGTCCACGATAACATTACCGGGACGGCGATGAAAATCCAAAACCGAACGCGAAAAAAGTTGCGATGGGCCCAACAGGCAGGAAACATCACTACAAAAGCAGAAGAAAAAAAACACAAACCCAAACCAAACTACAGCGAAGCACAATGGAGGCAGCCGGAGCAGGTACAGAGGATGGCCAGAACCCCACAAGCCCCCCGGAGGAGCAGCCTGGGACCTCGGGGACAGGGAAGGGCAAGGACAAGAAGAAGAGGAAGACGCGGTTCAGTCCGCAGGAAAACAGGATCCTGATCACGGAGGTGATAGAACACCATCAACAACTGTTTGTCACCTCCACTGTGTCATTGGCAACAAAAAATGCAACATGGCAGTCCATCCTGGACAAGGTGAATGCAGTCGGAGTGCTGAGGAGGACAATGGAAGAGCTCAAGAGGTGCTGGAATGATGTGAAGCGCAAAACCAAGCAGAAACTCGCCAACAACCAGAAGGCAGCAATGCATTCTGGAGGTGGGAGTCCAGCGCCACAGGAGGAGCTGGATGAGATGGAGGAAATGGTGTCCACAGTCATCAGTGGGGAGACGGTGGCAGGAATTGGGGGACCGGACACTGCTCAACATGACCTGACACAACAGCAACAGGGTGAGTAACCACCAGGGACTGGGAGGACGGGGGGGAGATGGGCACATTGGCACAAATGCACAATTAAGCGGAGCACAGTGCACACCCACAATGACTCTGGATCATGTCCCTGATCCCCTTGGCACACTGCAGCACACATAGAAACAGCACGTAGGCCCCCGTTGACTTTGTGCCCAGAGGAGGCCCACCCACACATCACTTATCCCAGAACCAACCTATGCACATGTGCTGAACCCAGCAAAGCTGCGGGTCCGTGAGCCACACTGACAATGCAAGTGACACTGCATGACGATTAGCATGGCTGCAGTCCGATCATCATGACATGGTGCATGCCACCACACTGAGGTGGCTGAGTGTGGACCACATCCGTAAAGGAGCAGGTCACACTCTGACACATCCACGTGCACAAACAACCCCTGACGTCAACAACACATCTGCGGACAAACCATGCCCCAGAGTCCCAACTCCCACCAAGACCCAAATTCACCCAAGTCTGCAACATCTCAGTACTGTATGGGCACAGAAGTCAAAGGCACACCGCCTGAAAGGGACAAGGGGCAGCAAAATCAGAGCTGCAGGGGCGACTCTCCCAAAATGCAGCACACACACATGACAGTAACAGCACATCAGCATTGACAACAATGTGGTACAAACTGCAACACATTTACAACAGGACAGAGGACACAACAGGTACCGCTTGTGTGTAGAAACTGGCCAATCACATTTGCCATAGCAGGGAAATGTGAGATGTCAATGTACAAGTACAAACATATCCGTGATGTTGACGAAATGTCCACTGTCCCGCATCAAATAGGCAGCTCCTCCTAAACAGTCACAATGTACATTGTCATGCAGTCTGCATGTGAACTTGTACAATGCGACAACATACATGTGAACACAATGTAATACTGCATCTCCCCTTCACATTCCAAAGGGAGCATCAACACCTCCTGCATAGCAGCCCGAACAACTCTTCACTGATGACGATGAGGACATCCCCTACATCGACACCGAAGCCCTCCAAACCCTCATTGACAGCTTTGGCACCCCACCTCCAGGAGCAGGGCAGCCCAGCTGCATCGAGGAGACCCCACCCCCTGCACAGACCACACAGCAGGAAGCACCTACCACCCCGGCTGTCTCCCATGACCCCTATGAACAACACATGGCCTTCCAACGCCGTGTGTTAGAGGTCCAGCAGAAGATGGCTGATCAGGTGCGGGTGGGGTACGACCTCATGGCAGCCAAACTTGATGCCATACATGGGTGTATGATTCCCATCAGGGACCACTTACAGTCCCTAACGGACACCCACAGTCTGCTCCATGCTCTCCAACGATCCATGGCTGACATCGCTGGAGTCATGATACTGAGACAAGAACAACTGTCCAGTCAGAGTGGCTCCAGCGATGTCAGCCGGGAGTTGGGACAGATGCGGGGGCTCATGGAGAACATGGAGCGGATGATGGCGGAAAGAATGACTGCCACGGCTGCACACCAGCGAGATGTGGCTGGGACCTTCCATGCCCTGCAGCACATCGTCATGGCATTGCTGCCTCAAGGCCTTGCCCAGATGAATGCTGCTGCTGCTTCTACATCCACATCTCCGCCCCTGATGTGTCAGTGCCTCACAGTGCAGCAGGCAATCCACCTCCGGCCCCCGATGTGTCAGTGGCACACAGTGCTGCCGACATTCCACCACCACCCACGTGTGAGGCACATGTGACATCAGAGGACGAAGATGCGGGTGAATCAACCTTACTGGTAAGGAGGAGGCAGTAGCATTCATCTCCGCCATATGGCCTGTTTCTGCTTGGTTCTGCCCTTTGCACCATCACCTTCCACTGTCCCCCGATACACTCTACGACACTCACCTTGGACCTCGACATGGACTGCCATTTTCTGTTTGGTTACCAATGACACAGCGATCAGACTGCGGACTGAACTCTTTCTCTTCCGATGTACTTGTCATTCCCTGAAGGACTCTGGCTAATGTGAAGTGGGGTTTGCATGGCCCTGTACTGCTCCAGCTGCAACACTCCACTGGATGTGAATTAAACATTCAGAATCGCTCAGATGTTTCATGCCTTTGATCATTCAAGTATGAGAGTATGGATGAATGTAGGGTCAGTGATTCCCCCTTACGTCCATGTTGCTCATGTCGTGGGACTTGAGTCACAGGGTGCAACATTGCCGATTGCGGTCCAGGTGGCTTAGACACTACAACAGAGACACAAGCATCAGTTACTTCCTTGTCCAGCCCAGGACTGAAGCACGCCCAGAGCCCCGTGCTCATTGTTCCCACCCCTACGCTGGCCTAGCATACGCCAGGCGAGTCCACTCCGCTTACGCTCAGAGGGGGGGACGACAAAGCTACATGTCCCAGGTCTTCCCTGTAGTAATCTGCTGATCACTGGTCTAGTTGTCAGCATGCCACAGTCACTCCCTGAGGGCTGGTTAACACCCACACCACACCCATCCAGCACAGGCGTCACAGGACATGAGACCCTGCCAATAAAAGGGGCCTAGCACATCACATTCCCCACTGCCAGAGATGACATGATGGCGTCCGCACCACGAGACTCAATCATAAAGGGTCCATGACTTGTGGCGCACTTGGTTAGTGGCACCCGATGCACTGCGGCTGGCAGGGGCCTACCGCCACGTGATGATGACTTGCATTGCACAGGGTCAGTGGCACCCGCTGCACTGCGGCTGGCAGGGGCCTACCGCCACGTGACGATGACTTGCGTTGCACAGGGTCAGTGGCACCTGAAGAGCTGAGCGGGTGTGCAGCCTGCGATGATGCGTAGGCCTCGATGAGCCGTCCTGCTAATCGTGGTTCGATTTGAATTGTGAGTCCTGCTGGACCATAGTGCACGCCGAAGGCAGCAGTCAGCACACACATGACTCTGCAGTGCAGTGCCGCAGGGTGCGCTGGGGGCCTGTGGCGCGGAATCCAGCGATTGGCTGAGGAGGATGCACCAGCACGTGGTGGGCCCTCTTGGAGACACGCCGGTGGCGGCAGGTGAGCATTGAGGCCTGGGTGCGCAGGGGCGCAGGGGTGGCCAGTCATCGCTGGGCAGAGGACCGGTCTGGGGACCAGGGCTGGGGTTCAGCAGGCGCACAGGATCTCGCAGGCACCACCGGTCACGGCGGCGGACTCGTGGCTGGGTGGGGGGCGCCGCCCTTGCTGACATGACCCAGCATGCGATGACGTGATGTGCGTGGGTTGGTTTTGGACGTAGCCACCTCGTCTCCAGTGTTTATGTGCCCATTGAAGGTGGTCGGCCACGTGTGTGTAGGCCTATGGACAGGTTGTGGCAGAGACTGAGACACACGCAGTAGTCACTTTGGTGGTGGATTTGTGATGTGTGCCTTCCCACAGTTGTGAGTTGGGAGATTGTGGCATTGAGGTGTGTGGTGTGTGGTATACCAACCATGTGTTCAGTTGGTACTTGCTGATGGGCAGTGCATTTCCATGGGGGCCATCCTCAAAGCGCTGGTTGGTGGCGGACTTGCGGACATGTGGGAATCATGCACACTGCCTGGGGCGTTTGTGACGACATTGGTGGACAGGCCACGGTGGTCCACTTTTGTATGCACAGTGATGGCATGCGTGTGGTTGCTGTTGCAGTGTTTGTGTGCAGTGTCGGCAGGGGGCACAAGTCGTACACGTGTGCTGTGAATTGCCCCCAACACGTGCGTGACGCCAGCTATAGCGTAGTTCCCTTGCGTGGTCCCAAGATGTTCCTGCGCAGTGTGGGGGGAGTGAGAGGCAGGGGTATCGAGCTGACACACACCGTGATGCTTTCAGGTATGATGAGTCCTGCATGATGTGACTGTAACAGCAGTTCGTGTGGTCGTTACCTTCCTCTTCATTCCTACGATGGTTACAGCCACACAAACTTTTGTTACGGTCTTCTCATGCATGGTTTATCATGCCTGTGAGCATTCCGGTTTGTCCAAGTGCAGTACACTGTACCAGATTAGGCATGTGACTATACGGAAGTTTGACTGTTGTCACCATTTCTCCCACAGGTTTCTGAAGACACGTTGCCCTGTTGAAGTTCCCCGTTGGGAATGGAACACGTTGGCTGAGCTTTTCGTTTTGTTTGATTGTGTATTTGTAATAAAGTTCTGTTTTTACACTACTGTTGACTACTGGACTTCATGACCTGGCGCACCCACATTTCGGTTACTACGATCTTGGGTCTGGGGCACGGAGGCGTCTAGCACGGCTGATGTTGGGGTTGGTTGCGCAGGTACACCACGAATTGGAACTATTGTGTGGTGCGGATACAGGGGCCCGCCGTTGCTTTTGTGGACATGCATCCATGACATGTGTGAGGGAGTTTGATGGGGCTGGCTGTGAGACTCCTCAGACTCCGGCAGTTGTTGGTTGGAAGGTACCAGGGGCCAACAGGTGCAGCACAGGCAGCAACTTTGTCTGCGGGGGATGTAGGTTGTCCGCTGTGTTGGTGCCGTCAGCCTGTGGGCAATGTGGGTCAGGATGCAGAGGATGGTTGTCCTTTTGAGCCTGTGTTGGCCAATGGCTTCCTCTGGCGTTGAGTCTCTGGGGCTAGTTCGTTTTAGGGTCATCCTCTGTCCTGCACTGCCTAGGTGGTAATCCGGGAGGGGTGGTCCGGGGGGTGGCCTGGGAGTGGTGGCGGTGGGTGTTGTGGCCCTCTTGGGTCTCCGAGCTGCATGATCAGTAGCTCCATGACATGTGTTGGTCTTCAGATGTGGCCCTGGGCTGGGCTCCCTTTCATACTGCCGGTAGACATCCTGCGTAACACCAGCAAAAGGCAGGCGTTAAATCCCTGCTGCTAACGCGCCTTATCGCCTGTTCTTGGTTCGCATCGCAGATCTGACTGGTCGTTGAGAATCTCGCGAAGTGGTGTATTCGCACGGGAACGCCTACTCTGCATATCATTAGCGTTAGTTGTTGCACTCATCCATGACGATGTTTTTTGCGGTTGCTATCGCAGGAAAACTGGCGATGTCAGCAGTTTGCACCAGCTTGTGAATGGGGCGATGAATCTATCGCCACTTTTGCGGCGCTAAAGTGCCGATAAATTGGCGATGACTCCTTGAGAATATGCCCCTTAGTGTGAAAAGTCATGTGGCATTGTTTGCAGTTAGAATTAGTACAGACAAACGCAATATTAATGTGGTTGTTTACTTAGGTAATAAATAATAACCACTTTAAAGTCCAACCACACCACAAAACCATAAAATGTAATTCCCCATTAAAATAACACACACAATATACAGAGTGATAGAGCTCTTTCCTTTGTGTCCATATATTTTAAAGGAGACACTTGTGGCACTCAGGGAACTGCATAGGTAAATGGAATACCAATCTTTTCATAAAAAGGAGGTTAGTATGCACCTATGGCAGGCAATGTGGTCCAGGGGAAATGGAATAATCATCATTGCACAAATGGATGATGTTGATGTGTCTAAAGTGCACCGCAGCCAGGTGTCCAGGAGGAAATTGAATTAGATATCTAAAAAACTGAATGCTGTTGCACGGCTGTGCGTCTATGGTGGATGGATGGATGATGGATTGACTGAGGCAAAATGTGAAAAATTTAAAATAAAAAATAAAACAATATACATTTTAAACAATTGAATTAAAAAAATAAAAATGTAAATAAAAACTGAAAAAATTAAAACTATAAAAATAACAAAATTGTACAAATTGTAAAATGTAAAAAATTCAGAAAATTAAAATTAAATAAATTAAAATTAACATAAACAAATACAAATAAAAATAAAAATAATACAAATAAGTGAAATATTTTTTTTTTTAAATACAATGAAATAAAAATTATTTTTAAAAAAATCAGCCACTGCTGTGTTTATATGGGAGGATGAGAAGAAACCTATTGGAGGTGTGTTAGACCTGGCATCCTTGGCGTGGGTCTCCCTTCCATTTTTTTCACTATGCCTCCACTGTTGTTGACATGTTTTTGCTGGTTTAGATGCTTTGGGAACTTTGCCACTGCTAATCAGTGCCAAAGTGCAAGTGCTACCTATGATACATTAATGTATGGATTAGTGACTCCATGTTTGGCCTATTTGATTCACTGTCAGACCCTAGTACAGTGCACTGTTTGTGCCCAGGGCCTGTGAAGCAAATGCTGTGGGCTTGCAGCACTGTTTGTTCCACCCACAGGAGCAGCTTGTAAAGTGTGTCTCAGGCCTGCCATTGCAGAGCCTGTGTGCAGTCTGGTACTGCCATGTCGACTTGGTAAGTGAACCTACTTACCAGTCCGAAAACCTTCCCTTTCCTGCATATTAGTCACCCCTAAGGTAGGCCCTAGGGCAGGGTGCATTGTATGTGTAAGGTAGGTCATGCCCTGGTGTGTGTGGCATGTCCTGATAGTGAATTACAGCCAATTTCGTTTTTCACTATTGCAAGGCTACCTGTTCCCATAGGCCAGAATGGGCAGTTTGATTATAAGATCTTATAATCCTAACTGACCCAGGGAACCTGGTAGAAAAACGAATTTAGTATGCCTGAACTCAGAATGATAAAATACATATTTTAGTGAAGTTGGTTTTAACATTCTGTGTTTGAAAATACCACTTTTAGAAATTAGGTATTTTCTTGCCTAACCATCCAGCCTGCCTCTGCTAGCTTGTGTATTGTGTGTCTGGGTTTGTGAGTGACAGGGGCTGGGGGACTCTAGGAGACAGGGTGAGTCAGCACAGGGCTGAATAGACCTATCTGCATGAGGAGTGGTGGGAGGAGTAGCACCTGGGCCTGAAGAGGGCTGTGCCTGCCTTCCACAATGCTGGCTCCACCTCCTGTGGTGCGTCTGATGTCCCTGGCCCACACTGACAAAGGAAGAGGGTGTGCACTGGCAGAATGCACCCAGAACTGGTTTGGACTAGGTACAGGACCCTCTGCCTTCAGAGGACAAAGGATTTATGGGTATAAATACTGGGGCCCAGACCCCAAGACTTTAGATCACTTCTGGGAAACAAGAAGAACCTTTGCTGAGGAGAGGAACCAGAGAAACTGAAGGAGGAGACTATCCCTATGCTGTGTGCTGTTTGAGGGATTGGCCTGCAGTGGTTGCCTGATTGCCAAAGAAAGGAGAAAGGAAATTTGTGCTTACTTTCATCATCTTGCAGAAAATCTCCAAGGGCTTGAAGATTGAGCTTGCCTCCTGCTGAAGTCTTAGGGATACAAGACTTCACCAACCAGCTCCCCTGAATTCCCTTGCTGGGAATTTGAAGTGCCTACTCTTGTGTTGGGCCTTCTGAGAGACTGTGTGTCGCTGGGAGCTGGAAGCGCGACTCACGAAGAAGAAGCGTGTCGCCGCCGCAGCAGTTGTCGTCGCATCGCCGAGAAAGCGTGCCGCCCCTTCCGCTGTCACCATCGCATCACCGAAGCGCCTCGCATCACCGGAGAAGAGTGTCGCCGTCGCAGCAGATGCCGTCGCATCATCGGAGAAGCGTGTCGCAGGGCCTGTCACGGCTCAGAAGATTCACTGAGTCGCCGCACGGCCGCCGGGCGTGCACGCATCGCCCTCTTCGTTGTCGCATCAAGAGGTAGACGCCATTATGTTTCATTGCACCGGGTCGTCATCGCATCGAGGCGCTGCTGGTCGCATCACCACAGAAGCGCAGTAAGAAACCGATGCATCACCTCCCCACGCAGTGAAGAACCGACGCATCACCTCCTCTACGGTAAGGAACCGACGCATCACCGTCCCCTACGCAGCAGTAGGGAACCGACGCATCACCTCCCCCGGAGCAAGGAACCGACGCATCACCATTCTTGCGTGTAAGGAACCGACGCATCACCTTCCCTGCAACTCTTTTGTTTGTATCGCGTTACACACCCAAAGGTACATTGAACGTAGAGTGTCCCATTTATCACCTGCATTTGAACTGAACTATTTTCTACCATTGACAGTCATATTTTTCATAGTGTATTGTGGATTTTTGTCGTTTTGGGTCTTGTGTTAAGTCTATATAAAAATACTTATTTTTATAATACAACCTGTGTGGTGTCCATCTGTAGTGTTGTCACTGTGTTACTGTATGTGTTCACAAATGCTTTACACACTGCCTCTGAGATAAGCCTGCCTGCTCGTGCCAAGCTACCAAGGGGGTGAGCAGGGGTTATTTTAGTAGTGTATCCCCCTTACCCTGACTAGAAGCAAGGGTCCCTATTTGGACAAAGGTACCTACCTCTGCCAACTAGAGACCCCCAGTTCTAACATTGGTGGTCAGCGGTGAGGATTCTGGACTTGCATTTGTGGCTCATATACAGTGATTGGTGTACACTACTAGTGAGTGCAGACCAAACGCAACCACATACATTTCTGGTAGATTGTTTTTCCTGGGATTTCTATTTTTGCCAAGAACTGCCAAGTTTAGACACCATGAGCAAAACAGCATCCATCGCATCTGTTGATTTAGATTTTGAGGAAGAGAAACTAGAAAGTTACACTGTAAAACATCTGAAACACTTCTGCAGGAAATTTAAAGTTGCTATGACCGGTCTCTCCAAGAAAGATGAGTTCCAAAAGGCGCTGAGGGCCTGGGTGGAAGCAAGAAGTACCCCATAGCATGTGGAAGAGCATGAGGAGGGGGCTGAGAATGCAGAAGGGCAGCTAGATGGGCCATTGGGTCCAGGGGGGAGGAAAGCACCTTCCCCAGCAGGTAGCAGTGTTTATTCCAAAGGCCTGTCCCCGGGAGAGCTGGAGAACAGGGAGAGAAGTAGGGTGCATGAAATGGAGCTGACCAAGCTTAAGATGGGTGGGCAGTTAGAATTGGAAATTAAGAAATTGGCCCTAGAGGAAAAGAGGATGCAAATGGAGCATGAGAGAAGTTTGAGGGAGTTGGAGTTGAAAGCTAGGAGCTTAGAGATTACTCCCTCTGGTGTCAGCACACCGTCCATGCCTGTTGAAGCAAGGGTGTATATACCTAAAGATGTGGTGAAAGAGTTTTATAAGAATGATGATATTGGTCAGTGGTTCAAGGCCTATGAGGTAGCTATGTCCTCCCACCGGGTCCCTGAGAAGGATTGAGGAGCGGGGTTGTGGGGGCGGTTCCTTAGTGAGGGGCGGGATACCTTATTGGACTTGCCCTCTGAAGTCCACAATTCTTATGGTCATATGAAAGAAGCATTGATGTCCAGGTATGGGTTGACTCCTGAACTGTATAGGCAGAGGTTCAGGAATTGCAAAAAGTTGGAGGGCAGTACCTGGGTGGAATATGTGACTTTATTTTGCAGAGCATTGGATGGTTGGGTGAAGGGTAGCAAAGTGAATGATTTTGAAGCGCTCTTTGATTTGATTGCATGGGAGCACTTGTCAGGAAATTGTTTTCCAGAGCTACGCCAGCACCTTATTGATAGTAGGCTGACTAACCCTAGGAAGCTTGCTGAGGAGGCGGACCGCTGGGTGAGCACCCGGGTCCACAAGGGTCACGTGGGAGACTCCGCCAAGGGTGGGCAGGGTCCCCAGCAGAGGAGTGGGAGGGACAAGGGTAAACAGAGGGAGTTCCAGAAAGGGCCCCAAAGTAATCCCCAAAGGAACCAAAGGAAGGGTTCCCAGCCTCCCCTTGAAAAGAAGCCAGGGGCCCCGACAGATAAGCCTGTTCACAGAGGGCCCAAGACTTGCTTTAAGTGTGGTCAAGTGGGCCACTGCTCCTGGGAAACTAGATGTCCCTCGTATGGAAAATCAGCACCCACTGGTGCACCACCCCGGCAGGTAGCTAGTGTAGCCCTGGGGCAGGAGATGGGTGCCCAAGGTGGGTGGGGTCCCGTAGCAATGTCCTTGGTCTCTTTAGGAGACAGTGAGATGGTCCCCAGGGCCCAACTGCCTGATAACACTAAGAAATACAGGCAGTGGGTGACCATCAATGGCCAAAGGGTGGAGGCTCTGAGAGACACCGGAGCCAGTGTGACAGCTGTCAGTTGTTGGCTGGTGTCTAAAGAGCAGGTGATCCCCAATGCATTCTGCCCAGTAGTTGCT
Organism: Calotriton arnoldi; assembly: GCA_963921515.1. Lineage (NCBI taxonomy): Eukaryota > Metazoa > Chordata > Amphibia > Caudata > Salamandridae > Calotriton > Calotriton arnoldi. The sequence continues at coordinate 606,009 of CAWUFW010011465.1, forward strand.
GCGGACACCTCAGAGAGCCACTGCAGAGTGGCTCAGGTTCCCTTTGAGTGGGGGGGGTCTCAAGTACCTTTCAAGTAGCTGTGGGGCCAGCCATGCCTGTAGACTGTCTGTTGGGCAATGATTTGGAGAGTTCACCTTGGGCAGAGGTGGAGAGAATGTCTCATTTAGAGATGTTGGTTCTGCCTGAGTGGGCGTGCGCGACCACTCGGTCTATGGCAGCCAGTAGAGGTGTCCAAGAGGACCTGGAGCCTGGCCACAGCAGTTGTCGTCGCATCGCCGAGAAAGCGTGCCGCCGCTGCCGCCATCTCATCACCGAAGCGCCTCGCATCACCGGAGAAGAGTGTCGCCGTCGCAGCAGACGCCGTCGCATCATCGGAGAAGCGTGTTGCAGGGCCTGTCGCGGCTCAGAAGATTCACCGAGTCGCCGCCCGGCCGTCGGGCGTGCACGCATAGCCCTCTTCGTTGTCGCATCAAGAGGAAGACGCCATTTTGTTTCATTGCACCGGGTCGTCATCGCATCAAGGCGCTGCTGGTCGCATCGCCACAGAAGCGCAGTAAGAAACCGACGCATCACCTCCCCACGCAGTGAAGAACCGGCACATCACCTCCCCACGCAGTGAAGAACCGACGCATCACCGTCCCCTACGCAGCAGTAGGGAACCGACGCATCACCTCCCCCGGAGCAAGGAACCGACGCATCACCGTTCTTGCGTGTAAGGAACCGACGCATCACCTTCCCTGCAACTCTTTTGTTTGTATCGCGTTACGCACCCAAAGGTACATTGAACGTAGAGTGTCGCATTTATCACCTGCATTTGCACTGAACTATTTTCTACCATTGACAGTCATATTTTTCATAGTGTATTGTGGATTTTTGTCGTTTTGGGTCTTGTGTTAAGTCTATATAAAATACTTATTTTTATAATACAACCTGTGTGGTGTCCATCTGTAGTGTTGTCACTGTGTTACTGTATGTGTTCACAAATGCTTTACACACTGCCTCTGAGATAAGCCTGCCTGCTCGTGCCAAGCTACCAAGGGGGTGAGTAGGGGTTATTTTAGTAGTGTATCCCCCTTACCCTGACTAGAAGCAAGGGCCCCTATTTGGACAAAGGTACCTACCTCTGCCAACTAGAGACCCCCAGTTCTAACAAGGTGCAAAATAAACTAAATTCAAAAAATGCATGTAATATATATAAGCACTGTTCATCATAATCATATTATTAATATACATACTACAATGATCCTCAAGCATATTATTAAAGTGATATTTGATTCATCCATGAAAGCCTATCTCAAAGGCACACTGGCTGGATGCACAAAATGGCTGCCAGCCACTGCCACATGGTCACAGCAACAACAACCAGCAAGGAGGCATTGCCACAACAAAGAAGACATGCAGGCCTATGGCGAAAGCACACTGGCTGGCTACACAAAATGGCCACCTGGCCACATGGTCTAATCACAATACCAGCAAGGAGGCATGGCCACAACTAAGAAAACATGCAGGCATATGGCAAAAGCACACTGGCTGGCTACACAAAATGGCCACCAGCCACATGGTCAAACAACAATACCAGCAAGGAGGCATGGCCACAACAAAGAACACATGCAGGCCTGTGGCGAAAGCAAACTGGCTGGCTGGCTATACAAAAAGGGCACCAGCCACATTGTCACAACAACCAGAAATGAGGCATGGCCACAACAAAGAACACATGCAGGCCTATGGCAAAAGCACAATGGGCTGCCTACACAAAATGGCCGCCAGCCACATGGTTACAACAACAACAATCAGCAAGGAGACAATGCCACAACAAAGAACACATGCAGGCCTATGGCAAAAGCACACTGGTTGGCTACATAAAATGGTCACCAGCCACATGGTCACAACAACCAGCAAGGAGGTATGGTCACAAAAAAGAACACATGCAGGCCTATGGCGAAAGCATACTGGCTCCCTACACAAAATGGCCACCAGCCACATGGGCACAACAACAAAAACCAGCAAGGAGGCATGGCCACAACAAAGAACACATGCAGGCCTATGGCGAAAGCACACTGGCTTATTATACAAAATGGCCGCCAGCCACATGGTCACAACAACAATAATCAGCACAGAGGCATGGCCACAACAAAGAACACATGCAGAAAGCCCTGCGTTGTTGTTGAGGCTGCTGTTGACAAGAAGCTTTCAATCTGAAGGGATGAGTTGCGCAGTGGAGGTTCTGTTGGGGCTGCTGGCTGTAAGGTCGATGCAGCCTCCTTGCGCTGGAAGTATCCTCACAGCAGAGGCAAAGCATTGGTTCTGGTCGGGGTTCCACAGGGCAGCAGAGGTGATGCATTGGTTTTGCTGGATCAACAGATGGGCTGGCAGTGCACCTTCAGGCCCACTTCCAAGGGTCTAGAGCTGAGGTTGCACCACTTGGCAGGGTAGAACTCACAGTTGCACAATTCAGGTGCTGTTACAAGAGATTAGCCCTTGGAGTCACTATGGTGGTCTTAGGGACAGGTTGCAGAGCCAGTCCTTCTCAGCCAGGTTAAATAGAGGGGGGTATGGAATCCTTTGTGTGAAGGCAGGGCATAGCCTAATCAGGTGTAAGTGAAGCTGTGCTAACTCTGCCCTCCCATCCTGCCATTGATGTCCCATCAAGGCACAGCTAAGCTCTGTACTGTGTGTGGCAGTCTAGAAGTTTGGCTAGGAGTAATGTGACCCGGAGGTAGGCTACATGCACTAAATGGCTAAGGCAGGAAAATGTCAGCTTTCTAAAAGTTGCATTTTCAACATTGTAATTGAAAATTTGACTTTAGAATAAAAGAGGATTTTTCATTACAATTCAAAAGACACTTAACATGAACTGTTAAATATAAACCATTAAATGTAATAAGGTAACTCCAATGTTATCCTATGGGAGAGGTAGGCCTTGCAATAGTGAAAAATCTATCAGGACATGTAAAACTTAAAAGTTCATGTCATACTTTTTAAATACTTTACGCCGTGCCCAGTGGGCATTCTAGGGTTTACCCTATTGGTTACTTATATGTATTAAAAAGGGATGTTTTGGTCCTGGCAAAACATTTATTTTGTCAAGTCTAAATAGTAGTTAAGAACTGCCCACACAGGCTGCATGGCAGGCTTGAGACATGCTTAAGGGGCTACTTCATTGGTTGGCACATTCAGTGTTGCAGGCACACTAGTAGCATTTAATTTGCAGGCCCTGGGCACATGTAGTACTGCTTGTCTAGTGACTTGTAAGTAAATTAAATATACCAATTGAGTGTAAGCCAATTCAACCATTGTTAGAGTGGAGAGCACTTCAGCACTGCTTAGCACTGCTTAGCAGTGGCAAAGTGCACAGAGGGCTTATTTACAAGCCCCTTGCACCAATTTTGCGTCATTTTTAACATGGGAAAAGTGACGTACGGGTGGCGCAAGGGGCTTGTAAATAAGCCCCAGAGTTCTTAGGCCAACAAAAACAAAATCAGAAAAATGGAGGAGTAAGGCAAACGTTTTGGGGGAAGTCACCCTATGGCTGATAGGTCTAACAAATATTCTCTATAGGATTCACTAGACTGTATCTCTCTGGACATCACAGACTAATCCCTAAAAACCCATGGTAATCTATGGATTACTTGATTACATTGACAATCAATAGCACATGCCATTATAATACTCAGAAAACCCTCACTGTGACACAAAAAGAGACCACAGTCTGATAGGATGCCTCTGTTCATCATACCATGATGAATTATGAAAAATAAAATCAAGGATTCACAACTAATGCTAACAAAAGGTAATTAACTGAGTGAAAGTACAATAAACTGAGTGAAAAATATTCCCTAATTAATACAAATTCTCTAGCATATTTCTCAATAAAATACAGACATTCCAATAGGGTGTAATTTCTGTGCAATCCAGCGCAAGGCACAGCTATAAAGGTGGAACTATAATTAAGGTGACCCGATTGTTAAAATGAATAAAATTCCACTTCCCTGGCGGGTCAAATCACTGTGATGAAGATGTTGGTTCTTCTTAGACTCTTGCATCCTTTTTAAATATTCCAATGGCCTCTACAAGGACCTTTTTCACCACCTTAAAACCATTCATGATTCTACTTTTCCAGGCAGAAAACCTCCCAGCATTAGCTGGGAGATATTAACAAAGGCATGTGTGAGAGGGGGACTGGCAGCTCCAGGCCTGGAACTTTATTACCATGTCACTAAAAAGAAATTTGCCCACTTCTAAACCGGAAGACCGATGGATCCTCCATACCCCATCACAGAAAAAAAGAGTATTATCCTTTTGTGCTGTACTTCTTAAGAGGTCTTAGGGATGGGGTGAACACAGACAAGTGCACCTCATGCTCATCACACAAACTGGAACAAAGAATGAACAAGGAGGTGTTATATTCTCCTCCAATTCCAGTGAAAAATAACCCCTGGCTACTGGCTATGGCTGAACTCAAAGCAATTTCTGAGTTACGTGTATTGGAAGCCAGGTCTGTGGTCAACCTATTCCCAGGGGCATAACACAAGCGCCTGTAACACCTGCTGCGCAGAGGGAATCCCAACCCTTCAGAGGGCCACCAAATCTTCAGGGGGCCCCCATTCAGCCCAAGCCCAATGAATATCTGTAAGATATGGGAGACACAGGGGGACCTCATCACATTTTACAGGAGAAGCCCATCATTTTGCGTTATGCCACTGCCTAATCCTTAATTAGAAACTTAAAGAGTTAGTACAATTTTGAGGTGAAGTCACAGCAGTAAAATTACTAAGCATGTTTTTATATTACAGTTTGCATAGGTCCTTAAAAAAAATCACTTCCAGGAGGGTGCTAGAGAGCCCATGAAGAAGATGGTGGCTTTCTATCGCAGCTCCAGGGGCTGGAGCACATCATTGCCAGAAACATCATTTTTACTATGCTGCTGTCATTCTAGCCGCATTGCTTTGCTGTCCAGAACTGGAGTAACAGCCCATGTCACAATGACAGGCCCACAGAGGCAATGCAGTAACCCCTATTTCAAAGGAATTGAGTCTCCCCCATGGCCTGCTCAGACTTCATACCCCACTGTGGGAAGTGGTTGCTCCCCTTGCCTGGCAGTGACGGGTGATACTACGGTGCAGTCTCAACCTGAGGGGGCCCTGGACGCTCCCTGTGGTTCCCCTGCTACTGATCGGCTGCTTCCCTCAATCATGCCGCCAATTTATGCAAGCCTATTTATCCCGGGAGCCAATGCTCGCCTGCTGTGGACATTGTGGGAGCCCCGTGCAGCGCATTGCTGCCATAGCACTGTGAGGGCATTGGATGACTACGGCCTAACTTGAGACTGACAACTCTTTCCATATGTGAGTTAGTGGTGTTGTCTGCCTGCGCATGACTTGCTTTATTGTACCTGACATTACTTCTGTGCTTGGATGAATGGCGGCCTGATTGATCTGTGGCTGAAAAAATACTGGGAGACCACTGCTGCTCAAGCTGCTGTTTTTTTTCGACTCGGCCTGTGTCTCTCTATGCCCTTTGCACAGTACATCTGTGTTCTCTCCTGGACGCCCACGGGTACTGGTTGTTGTCTCTTCTGGTCTAAGGCTCCTAAGCCATGATGCTGGGCCATGGTGTCCTCACAACATGGGCAAGCTAGACAAGCTGTCTCGGCTCACTTTTGAAGCCCATAGGGGTCCTAAGCAGGTTCTGGAGGCTGAGCAAAATGCTGGTGGGAAGGATGCTGTGCAGTGCAGAGCTCTTACCTCAGTTGAGGTTTCTTATCTGCTAAAAGACATGAAAAACAGCCTTTCCACCATTGACTCCTAGACTGACTATGTCACACGCCAGATGGATGACATTAAAGAGCACTTGGATCGTCATCAAACATGCATAGATCATGTTCAGAAGCGACTCTCGGGAGTTGAGGATGATGTGGCACAACGCATTCCCTGCTCAAAGAAATGGCAAAGGAGATGGTTAAAATAAAGTTGAAATATGATGATTTGGAGCAACGGTCTTGCAGGAGCAATCTGATGATTTTGGGTGTTGCCGAGTCTATGGTGATGGGGCACATAGAGGACTATATCGAAAAGCTAGTGCACAACCTCTTCAGCTCAGACTCGCTCTCCCAAATGTTTGTAGTGGAATGGGCGCTCCGTGTATTGGTTCCCTGCCCGATTCCAGGGGCACCCCCACGGCAATCACCACCAAACTTTTCAGTTATAGGGATTGGGACACCACCTTACGATTGGCAAAAGAGAGATGCACCATCACTTATGAGGGGATGATTTTATCCTTTATCCCTGACTTCATCCAAAGCATGCAAGATGCTCAGAGGAAATTTGCTCCAGTCAAGAAGAAGTTGCAGGAACTGAACGTCTTCTATGCTATGCTATCTCCAGTGCGTCTCCATTTCACATTGCATGGCAAAACTATGATCTTCGTAGACCCCAAGGACTCTACTCTTAAAATGCATAGCCAGGCCTCGTGCAGCCCTTCTTTGGCTGGTTCCAGCTAGTGTATTCTGCGCCTCAGTGATGTTGAATAACTCTGCCAAGCGATATGGAGCTGGCTGTATGATCTGTGGGTGGCGGGCCTCCTGTTCGCCTTTTCACAATGTGACTTGTGTGCTCCTACTCCTGTGGGCATTGGGGGCCCATTTACTGTTCTCTGGTGACATTTATTGATTATGTAGCACCTCTGATTACATCTGGTTTGTTGAAGGCTGCTGATGTCTTTTTTCTGCACAGTTCTCTGACCCCTTCATGCAAAACGCCACTGCTTCTCATTGCTTTACGTGGTTTGGTTTGTTCTTGTACCTGCTAATGTTGCTTGAATTGGGTATATGAAATGTATTCATATAATCTGCATGTGTCTAATTGTTTGCCCTCCGGCGTCCCTAACGAGATGTCTCTGATCTACATGGACCCAATATTGACCAGTCCTCTACATGACCCTGAATTGTGTTACCTGGAATATTAGCGGCCTTGGTCAAACCTGTAAGTGCCGCCACATACTAGCTTAGTTCACTTGTCATGATATTACAGTGGCCTTTCTTCAAGAAACACTTTTAGCCCCTGGCTCAACTCCCCCACCCCACCTAAATACTGGGGTGACCATAGGTACTTTGCCTCTTCCTCAACCTGTTCATGAGGGGCGGCAGTCTTGATTCACAGATATGTAAAGTTCTGTCACCTCAACACATTTTCTGATCTAAGGGGGTGCTACCTATTAGTCCAAGGGATGGTTGGCTCTGTCCACCTTACCTTGGTGAAATCCTATGGCCCTAATGCAGATTGTCCAGATTTTCATGTGCATTTAGCCTCGCGCATTCATGAGTTAACTCATCAGGCTGTCCTTTGGGGGGTACCATAATGCTGCCTTAAATCCACTGCTCAATAGTTCTAGGGGTCTGTTTCATACCCACAATCAAGTGGGTGGTGCCTGGCAGATCTGCTACATGCTAATGATATGGTAGATATATGGAGAGCTCTACACCCAAAGACCTGTGTGTACACGTTTCACTCTTCAGTACATGACTCCTCCTCCAGGTTAGAGGCATGGCTTGGTACCAAAGACTTATTTGGTGGGTCACA